>OU612060.1:171319321-172519321 GCA_914767635.1 Melanostoma mellinum
AACAAATTTGGTTATCGATCAATTTGGAGATTGATAAAGTGAACATTTTAAGCATTTACAGATCTGAAAATGTTTTGAATACGAACCAAAACTGTTTCACTTGCAGACTAGTTTTGTAAATAATTATAATGTTAACTAATTTGGTTATGAATGATTGCTTATAAATTGAAGATAATAAGCATTTAGAGACCTGTCTAAGTTTACAGTTGTTAAAGAATGGTTGCATTAAATCCAGAGGGGGTGTTAATTGAAGATGAAGTGGTGGTAACTGGGGGTGATGTATTGAGTGTGAACAATCTACCTGATGTGCCAATTGATAAGCAGACATGCTTAGATCGGTTGTTAAAAAGAAAGAAACCACCTATTGTGCATAAGAAAACCAAACGTCTACGCAAACTTCCAGAAAAAACTGCAGAACAAATAACACAACCGCAGGAAGCACAACATGATTTTGTTAAGGAAACTTCACTATCGGATGTAATGCCAACAGTGTCGTCTTCACTTGTTGATGGTGGTAATGATGGAACAAATTCAATGGATGAGGATTACATCATGATGCCTTCTACTCAAGTTTCAATTCACGAGCAAATCGATGAGGTCCATAAGAATTCCTGTAATTGGGTTTATACACATGACGAAAACACAAACGATTACAAAATCCTTTCATACAATGTCTGTGGGCTAAGAAACAAGGAACGTGGTTTTTATGAACGTATTGAAAAGATTGATCCTGTTTTTATCTCTCTACAAGAAACGTTTTTAGAAGATAATTTTACTATTTACAAACAAAAATTAAAAAACTATCATCTCAAGATTATACCTGCAAAAAGAACACATTCGAGGGGAAGAGCGAGTGGAGGATGTTTGGTTTCAAAAAAGATGCCAATATTCCTTGTGAGTTTAAGTGCTTCGAAGACGTACATTTTCTGGACATGGAAATAAGTAACGAAAGATATCGTATTATACCAATTTACCTGAACTGTACTTTCATATTATCCGATAATTTAAAAATCTGTTAAAACGAAGTTTCATTCCACCATCTAGTTGAAGAACTTAAGCTATTAGAAAACGGTATAGATATAACAACAGATAAAGAAACTAAACGCGTACATTTTGTTCTTGGTTTGATAGTTGGAGATAACCTCGGTCTTAATAGTATACTTGGGTTTGTAAAGTCTTTTAATTCTAAAAGATTCTGTCGTTGTTGTACTAGAATCCGAAGAGAAATGAAAGCTGACTGTAAAGAACGATCTGAGTACATAAGAACAAAACAGAAATATGAAGAAGGCCTTTTAAAGAATGATTATTTGGAAACTGGTTTAAAAAACGATTGTGTTTTCCATGCATTGCAAACTTTTCACGTTTGTGATAGTATTTATTTTGATATAATGCATTATGCATGACGTTTTATAGGGTGTTGTTGTTTACGACCTATGCAATATATTGACACATTTAATTAATGAAAACCATATCACACTTGACATTTTGAACAGCAGAAAAGAGTTTTTTCCTCTGGGTGAATATGAAGTAGGTAACTCTTCTCAACCAATTGATATGCACCGATTAAAGTCATTCAATTTAAAAATGACTGCTAGCGAAAGTTTGTGTTTTGTTAATTTTTTGCCGCTTATGATAGGAGATTTAATCGATTCACAGAACAAGCACTGGCTTTTACTGACTTTCCTGCTAGAAATTATTGAATTTATTTTTAAACCCGAATTTTCTGAAAATGATTTAAAAATTTTAACGAAACTTATAGCCAAGCATCATATTCTCTATGTGGAGTTGTATGGTCCGACTCTGAAACCTAAACACCACTTTTTGGTGCACTATACTAGAGCAGTAGAAATGTGTGGTCCATTAATATATGTTTGGGTTATGCGTTTTGAAGCAAAACACAAAGAAAACAAAGCATATATTAATACCATCGCGTCTAGACTAAATCCACCACAATCTCTCGCCATAAAAACTTCATTACAGTATTCCTATTTCCTAACTAAATATAAACATGGAATTCCCCCTGATTTGGATCTAAATCTTAGTGGTTTTAAAACGGACTTTCTAGAGAAACATTATTTTTCAAAACTAAATTTACCGAAATTGGATCTACCTCATATTAAAAATGCAAATCAAGTGACGTATAAGGGAATCATGTACAAAAACCATGCATATTTAGCTTTCAAGAATTTAAGTTTTGAATTGTATAAGATAATTGATATTCTATGCATACAAAAAATTATTCATATTGTTTGTACCCAGATAAATATAAGAAGATTTGACAGTCATTTCCAAGCTTATGAAGTTGGAGAAAATTTAAACATTATTTTATTAAAAAAAATTGACGAATTTACGAGTCCGCCCCTAAATTTGTATTCGATAAACAACGGAAAGACGTTTGTAAAAAATAAGTATCTTTAAGACAGTTAAAAAACAAAACCACATAATAAATTAGTTTAAACATTATTAAAACTTGAAGTTTGTGTTTAATTTTTTAAGGACATATTAAAACCAATAACGGAAGGCAAAGGAATTGTTTACTGTTTTTTTTTTTTTTTTTGAAAGCCGGAGGCTCAAAGATAAAACAACATTTAATCAAAAAAACGCTTTGAATCAAACTAAAATCTTTATATAATAGGACTAAGCACAAAATTTTGAAAATCAAAATAGCCCAACCTCAAAACCATTTGACAAAGTAACTTTAAATCAAGATTGCAGGATGCATGTATTTAAATGTTTAAATTAACAAATTCAAAACGCGATTGCTTTTCTTTTAATCATGTTCAACATTATATTAAATCTCATGCAAGTTTGTTTTAAATACTCACTATACTACAAATTAATATCGAAACCACCTACAATTATATATGTATTTCGGTCTTGAAAATAGTATGAATGCGTTATAAAATCGAAGTACTTGTGACTATAATTCGTTTGCTTCACATTTTGTATTTAAAAATACAAATGATAATTTTATAGAAGTAATGTTTTTGATTCAATGTTGAAACAGAATCAAATCAATTGCACATTATATGAGTTTCAAGCCACTCTTACAATTTAAAACAAAAAACTTTGTTTTTTGATTTAATAAGACAACGTCTTATTTCAAAGTCTATAACACTTCAATCGTATAATGGCCTCGATATTCATTTGTAGTAATGAGTATTTAAAACAAACTTGCATGAGATTTAATATAATGTTGAACATGATTAAAAGAAAAGCAATCGCGTTTTGAATTTGTTAATTTAAACATTTAAATACATGCATCCTGCAATCTTGATTTAAAGTTACTTTGTCAAATGGTTTTGAGGTTGGGCTATTTTGATTTTCAAAATTTCGTGTTTAGTCCTATTATATAAAGATTTTAGTTTGATAAATAAAGATAATAGTTTGATGATATAGGTATATGGGAATATTATCTTCAAAATGTAAGGCCCTACCTATCGTGAATAAAATTTCCCTGGAAACATATAACTCATAAAAGTTGTAAATGTGTATACTATTTATTTTTAAGGGAAATCGTCTTTCTTTAGTTTGGTCACTCTAGGGTATGAGTAACCTTTTGTATTTAGTGTTTTTCGACTACTGACGAAAACACTTACATGCATTTCTTACCTTTGCTTTTCAGTTCATTTATTTATTTCAGATCTACTTGCTAGCAAAAATGTATAAGGGTAGCAAGTAGCATAGAAGTATTGCTATCGAACTTCAACTCTTGAACTCGCACATAGCATCCATGAATATACCATCCACATACCTAAGTGAACAACCACAGTGCAATTTTTGAACTGATAAATCCTTTATGGGAGACTGCATGCAGGTTGCGATACCAGCGATTTTGGCAAAGGTGGTCAGTTCAATATCTACAGCACCTTCAAGAATTTGCAAAATGGCATGAAGCTATGCCATCTGTCAAGGTTGGAACACTCGTCTAAGTCGTAGACGAGCAATACCCTCCAACGAAATGGCCCCTTGCCCGAGTAATCGAATTCATCCCGGACAGGACGGATGAAGCTTTGTTTCAATATGCTTTTTTCCTAGGAAGAAACTATCATCACTGAAGTTCTACCCAATCTTTTTCAGATAATTGCAGTAGCGAATCATTTTTTATAACTCGAAAAACAGTTAAGCCAACAAAAACATAACCAATGCAAGGTTTTCGATATGTATCGGTTTGATGATTAAGTTGATGCTAAAACTCAGGAGTATTATCAATTTTCTGAAACATAACACTTACGTGGTAAAGGACACACAAGACTTCGTTCATATGCCATGTCACGACAGTTAATCATCCAACGTCCTTTATCTTTATCCTTTTCACGACGTAGACTCGGTTCGTGACCGTACTAAGTCCTCGTGGATATAAGGGGTTTTCCAATAAGAGTGATATGATTTCTTTTTTGAAAAAAAAACAAACAATGCAAATATTTTTTATTTAATGTGCAGTTCAATCAATACAATTAAGTTCTAAATAAAACGTCATTCAAATGGCCACCACGTTTTCTTCTGCAGCAACAAATTCGATGAACCCAATTTTCGAGCACTTTTTCCACTAAATCAAGTCGTATATCATGAATGGAACGTTCAATAGCTTGAAGAGAATCTGGTTTATTTTGAAAGACCAATGACTTCAAATAACCCTACAAGAAATAGTCTAATGGTTTTAAAACACGACTTCTTGGAGGCCATTCAATATCACCATTTCTTGAAATAATCGAATCTCTAAATTTTTCTCGCAATAATTTAATTGTTGCATTTGCTGTGTGACACGTAGCCCCGTCTTGTTGAAACCAAATGCTGTCAAAATCAATTTCTTCCAATTTCACTCATGAAAAGTTGGTTATCATCGATCTATACCGCTCTCCATTGACAGTAATGGTGTTACTAGCTTCATTTCGAAAGAAGCACGGACTGATGATTCCATCTGCCCAAAAACCACACCAAACTGTCTATTTAGGTGAATGTAATGGTTTTTCATTAATATTTGTGGATTTTCATCGCCAGTTTTGTTTATTTGACGCACTAGTCAAATAAAAGTAGGCCTCTTCGGAAAATATGATTTTCTTAAAAAAATCGTTAACGACTTCAAGTTTCTCCAAGGCGAAATCTGAAAATTCACGACGTTTACGGTGGTCCAATGGTGAAATTGTAAACAAATGGCCGAAACGCCCCAACAAAATCATATCATTCCTATTGGAAAACTCTTTAGATCAAATAAAAAAGAACAAGACAAAGTCCTAAACGATAAACTAACGTTTAAAACGAGCGCGTTATATGATGCAGCAAGCAGCACTAAAACATATAACAAGATAAAAGAAGACGAACATACCAAACATAGCATAGAAATAACAAAATCAAAAAGAAGAAAAAACCACAAAAACAACACCTAAATAAAGCTCAGACACCAAAGATCAAACAGTTGAAAGCGTCAGACGATGGATCTTGATTATGAAATGCGTAGCATCCTCAAAAAAAAAAAAAAAAAAACATACATTTTTAACGCTAAGCGTAAAAATTTAGTAATTTATTTATTTAAAAAATAATAAAGATTTATATATTTTAAAAAGTACAGTGGTGGTCCAGTATAACGAACGATATAATGTCCAGAGTCAATTCGTTATATCGAAAAAGTCTTGATGAACTTTCATTGGTTCGTCTAAACCTCTAAACTGCTTTAGGCAGATTTTTTGTCGTCATATATTCTTCATCAGTACTAATCGGCTCTCTGATCTGATCAGACGTTTCTCTTCTGTGCGGTACTATCAAAAAACAAGATTCAAAAAAGAATTCGATCCCCTTCAATTGTGGAAGACTTTATGTCTTTCAGTACAAAAAACCGTAAAATGAGTTCTCTGGACAAAAATAACTCTAGATTCGGATACTATACTCCTTTACAAACACTACAAGACCCCGGCAGTGACATTGATTGTGATGAGATAATTCCTGAAACAACACCTAAAATAAAAATACCATCCATCTGTGTTCTGCAAAAAACAGCTGAGAATGTTCACTCATTTCTCAAATCAATTAAAATTTGTGACTATAATATTAAAAAAATGTCAATTGGCATAAAAATAAACAGTGAATCTAGTGAAGACCACGCAAAAATATGTTCATCTCTAAAAGAAAAGAATTGGCAATTTTTCACCCATGACCTTCCGTCAGCCAGATCATTTAAGGTAATAATTTAAGGCCTTGATGAGCTACCCATTGACACACTTAAAAATGAACTTCTTGTTCTTGGTCTCAAGTGCCAGAACGTTAAGATGATTAAAAAACAATATCAACAATACACTGATATATTTTATATAGTTTTTCTTGAATGTGGGTCTGTGAAACTCGCGGATCTTAAGAAAAACTTTAGATCTATATTTAAAACCCAAGTAAAATGGGATTTTGCACGGCGACAAGTACGAAAAGTCACACAATGTTTTAACTGCCAAATGTTCGGGCATGGAGAAAAAAATTGTCACATTAAGACCCACTGTGCAATTTGCTCTGAACCTCACGAGACCAGCAAGTGCGATTCAAAGACTATTAAATGCGCCAACTGCAATGAGACGCACACCTCCACTGACCCAGCTTGCCCGAGTAAAAAATTCTTTTACGAATTAAGAGAAAAGATCTCATTAAAAAACAAAAGGCAACCGGTAGCAACGGCAAATTCTACATCACCTCATGCTTACCACTGTGCAAGCACAAATGCACCAAACATGTGTGATTTCCCCCCACTGCAACGTCATCGTAAGAATCCGTCAAATGTTTTGCCAACTCCGGCTGTGAGTGCGAATTCGCACAAACCCAATGTGTGGACGAGTAACAGCCCCAACAACAACACTATCAACAGCTCCAACATCAATAAGACCATCAACACTGAACCATTGGGGAGCAGCGCAGATCTCTTTTCTTTGGAAGAAGTAAACGCTCTCACTGCTGAAATGATAACACTCCTCGGCAATTGTAAAAGTAAGAGTGAACAATTTCATTGTATTGCACAATTAGCTATTAAGTATTTATATAAGTCCAAATAATGAATAGTACAACCCTTAAAATAATTTGTTGGAATGCTAGAAGCATTCGATGTAAATCTATTGAATTCTTTGCTTTTTTAAGCAAGCACAAAGTAGATGTAGGCTTAGTATCTGAAACATGGCTTAAATTTGATGATAGATTATCAAATGTAGAGTATATATGCTATAGACTAAACAGAGAAGAGAGTAGGGGAGGTGGTGTTGCCGTGGTAGTTAAAAGGACTATACAGCACAAAGTAATTCCAATTGTTAATACTAACGTAATTGAAAATCTTGGAGTTGAGATTCCTTTTAGGAATGGTTCAGCAATAAAAATATATTCTGCTTATTTTCCGGGTCGAGCCGCGTCTCCTCAGAAGAAATTTAACTTCAATAACGATTTGCGAAAATTGATAAATAGCAATGATATTTTTCTTATTGGCGGTGATTTCAATTGTAGACATAGGAATTGGGGATGTATTCGAGCGAACACATGGGGAAATATTCTTGCCAATCTGAATTTAAGCCATCCTTTCGACATTTTATATCCTCCTGAACCAACCTATTATCCAGCAAATAACAGATCTAACCCTTCAACTCTGGATATATTTTTAACCAATATGCCAGGGCTGTTTAATCAGCCGATGGTGATTAATGAACTTAGTTCAGATCACCTACCTGTGGCAATAAGTGTATTTTCATCACCGCTGCACGAAAGAAATGAAATTCTTGACTTCAAGAATGCTGATTGGAATGTATTTAAAAGAACATTAAAAACTAAATTAAATAATGTACCTAGCCTTTCAATTAATGAAGTTAATGAAGCAGATATTGACAGAAATGTTTCCTCTTTTACTTCCGCAATAATTGAAAGCGTAGAAAACTCGGTTCCGAAGAAAAGAAAGAGTATGACGAGTAAAAATCCGTTACCTCCCTATCTAATCGAACTTATTAAAGTCAGAAATAGTTATAGGTCGAAGTGGATGCGTACAAGACTCAATATGTTCTACAACGAAATGAAAATTTTGAACGCCGTTATAAAAGATGCAGTTTCGTCGTTTAAAAATCGGGCCTGGAACCAAAAGCTACAAGGACTTCAAAAATCTAGTAAACCTTTCTGGAATATAGTAAAAGTCATAAAAAAACGAAATTTTCAAATCCCTGCACTTAAAATAGGAAGCGACATTATGTTATCTAACAACGAGAAAGCGAACGCTTTAGCGCATTCATTTTCTAGAAATTTTTCAGTTTTTACTAATAATAATGGTAACACAAGCGTGGAGTCCTTTGTAAAACAGTCTATTGATATAATAAACTCTAGTGCTGTAAATGGAGATGTTGGGCTTATTACTGTTGAAGATGTAAAATCGGTTACTCGAACGTTACAAACTCGAAAAGCAATAGGTTTAGATAATATACGGAACTTATATTTGAAAAATCTCCCAAGCATACATAGGTTATAAGGCACTGCAGAATATGTTTAACTGTTGCATAAAAATTGGTTACTTTCCAACAGAATGGAAAACTGCAAAAATAATTCCCATACTCAAACCAGGAAAGAACGCAAATTCACCAGATAGCTATAGACCTATAAGTTTATTAAGCTCGCTTAGTAAATGCTTCGAAAAAATAATAAAAATTAAACTGGTTACCTTTACCAACTCTCGAAACATCATTCCTCCTGAACAATTTGGTTTCAGGGAATTCCATAGTACTGTACATCAAGTACATCGAATTACAGACCATGTTAAAAGACATTTTGCACTCGGACAAAGCACCGGTATGGTCATACTCGACATTGAAAAGGCATTTGATTCGGTATGGCACCATGGTCTTTTACATAAGCTCTTTACCCTAAATTTCCCAATGTACATTATTAAGATCGTGCAATCGTTTTTGTTGTCTAGAAAATATATGGTGTCTGTTAACAATTTTTTGTCTGAAACTTGTGTCTGTTCTGCAGGAGTTCCCCAAGGATCTGTCCTAGGCCCAATACTCTATGTTCTATACACATCAGACTTCCCTCAGTTATTCAACTGTAAAAAAGCTATTTTTGCTGATGATACCAGTATCTTTTCTTCTGATTCGATCGGTTTTAATATCGAAACCAATCTGCAATCAGCTCTTAACGTAGTTCAAAATTATTTCAGTAAGTGGAAAATTAAAATTAATGCTGGTAAGACCCAGGCTATCTTTTTTACTCGCAAAAGAAAAGTCTGCTTCTTACCAAGCAACAATCTGCAAATTGATGGCATCAGGGCTGAGTGGAAAAACAGCGTTAAATACCTTGGAATAAATCTGGATAGTAAACTTACGTTTGGTATACACATACAAGGAATCATTAAAAAAGTTAACTCTACCATTAAAATTTTGTATCCATTTATAAATCGAAGATCCAAACTAAGTAAGGATAACAAGATTATAATTTACAAAGCCATCTTTCAGGCGATCATGTTTTATGGGTCACCGGCGTGGGGTAATTGTGCAAAAAGTCATATACGTAGGCTACAAATTTCGCAAAACAAACTATTGAAAATGATTCTTAATCTCCCATGGCATTATTCTACCGTTGAACTACACTCAATTGTGAACATTGAATATGTTTCGGATAGAATTCTTAAACTAATGGAAAAATATAACATCTCCTGCCATTCATCTGACAATGCCTTAATTTCAAGATTGTCTTCTTAAAGCAAATACACAATATATTTATTTAGTTTATTTATTTATTTGTTTATTTATTAATCTGTTAATTTATTTATAGTTGTTTATTTATTTATTTTTTCTGTCAATTTATTTATTTGTTAATTTATTTATTTGTTTATTTATTCAATTGTTAATTTATTTATTTGTTTATTCATTTAATTGTTAATTTATTTATTTGTTTATTTATTTATTTGTTAATTTATTTAACTATTTTTTTTTTTTTTATCTATCTACTTGTATATCTATATATTTATTTATTTATTTAAAGATTATTTATTTATTTATTCGTTGAAAAAGACTGATCTATTTTTTTTACTTTTATTTATTTATTTACTTATTTATTTATTTATTTGCTAATATTTATTCAAATTGTAATTATTAAACTTTTTTGTTACTTAGTTTTTTTTATTATTTATTATTTGTTGCGCCATAATGTAAAAGAAATTTTGAATCTGGCATTGTTTGGCACTACCTCTTCTCTCTCAGGCTTGCATAGTCTGTGTACCTTATTAATTTTCATATATCACCATATTCGTGTTATTATTCACCATTTTTTTTTTTTTTTTTTTTTTAATGAAGGTTTTAAATTGTAGCTTTCCTTCAATATTTGTTGATACATTTTGTAGATTATAAGACTTATTATATCTTGTCAGTTGTAAGGTAGCTTTTATACCAATCACTGTAAATTGTGCAATATCTTTTAAGAAAAAAAAAAAAAAATGTATAATTTCGCTACAATAAACAATATATATATATTCTTCATCAAACCATGAGGCTTTGGCATGAGCTTCTTTCTCGATTCTTTCTCCATTTTTCGTATGATCACAACTGAAAGACACAACAATTGGCTTGTGGTTTAAATATGAATATTTGGATTGAACCTCGAAGTCGGTGATTACTCTATTCCATTTGCCTCTTGCAAGACTGTAATCAATTACGGAGCAACCTCGTGCTCCCCTCCAAAAGGTATATTCCCCTAACCTATCACTATCGCTTGTACCATTTTGAATTCGAAGTCCCATTGAGTCGCAAAATTGCAGAAGCTTTCTTACCTTCTTCTTTTTTGTATCCTTTGATTTTCGTAAAAGTCCTTCACGTTCATTTACAACTCCTGATTTGTTCGCTATTCTCGCATTAAAATCCCCAATGAGTAGTAGATTTGGAGTTGGATATTTTTCAACAAAGTTCTTTATTTTATCGAAGTCCACATTCCAATGGTTCCAGTTCAGGTAAATTGGTATAATGCGAAATATTTCGTTACTTATTTCCATGTCCAGAAAATGTACGTCTTCGAAGCACTTAAACTCACAAGGAATATTGGCATCTTTTTTGAAACCAAACATGAATCCTCCACTCGCTCTTCCCCTCGAATTTTTCTTTCTTTTTCTTGCAGGTATAATCACAAGTTCATAGTTTTTGAATTTGTTTTCGTAAAAAGTAGAATTACCTTCCAAAAACGTTTCTTGTAGAGAGATAAAAACAGGATCAATCTTTTCAATACGTTCATAAAAACCACGTTCCTTGTTTCTTAGCCCACAGACATTGTATGAAAGGATTTTGTAATCGTTTGTGTTTTCGTCATGTGTATAAACCCAATTACAGGAATTCTTATGGACCTCATCGATTTGCTCGTGAATTGAAACTTGAGTAGAAGGCATCATGATGTAATCCTCATCCATTGAATTTGTTCCATCATTACCACCATCAACAAGTGAAGACGACACTGTTGGCATTACATCCGATAGTGAAGTTTCCTTAACAAAATCATGTTGTGCTTCCTGCGGTTGTGTTATTTGTTCTGCAGTTTTTTCTGGAAGTTTGCGTAGACGTTTGGTTTTCTTATGCACAATAGGTGGTTTCTTTCTTTTTAACAACCGATCTAAGCATGTCTGCTTATCAATTGGCACATCAGGTAGATTGTTCACACTCAATACATCACCCCCAGTTACCACCACTTCATCTTCAATTAACACCCCCTCTGGATTTAATGCAACCATTCTTTAACAACTGTAAACTTAGACAGGTCTCTAAATGCTTATTATCTTCAATTTATAAGCAATCATTCATAACCAAATTAGTTAACATTATAATTATTTACAAAACTAGTCTGCAAGTGAAACAGTTTTGGTTCGTATTCAAAACATTTTCAGATCTGTAAATGCTTAAAATGTTCACTTTATCAATCTCCAAATTGATCGATAACCAAATTTGTTAGTGTTATGAAAATTTTCAAAACGCGTCAAGTAAAAAATATAAAATTTGCCTAAATAATTGTGCAATGTTTTTGTTTTCTAAAATAAACATATACATTTTCTAAATATATTTCTATATTTCTTTTTATTTCGAATTGGTTAATACCTACACTATTGATAATAAAACACATGTCCATTATAACAACATAAAAGTATCGGCAAGTCCTTGAACGCCAATGCCAATGGGTCTATTGGAGAGTCTAGCTTCTGGCACTGGATATGCAGTGTTGTCAATAACATTGTTCAGATTGTTGGTTAGATGCATGGTATTTGTTGGGTCAAACGGTATCACAAAACGATTTAGAGCAATGGATCCGAGATTGCATACAGCAATTTCTTCAGGTGATAGATTACTGCATTTTATTGTACTAAGATTTTGTTGATTTGATTTGGCATTGGATGCATCTTTGTATAGAATACCTATAGGGACAGGGAGTACCTGTTTTTCAGTCCTACGTATTCTTATATCTCAAAGTAAGTATCAACAAACTACCAAAATCTCACACCCCCGTTGTAAGATCCGTCAACAGATCGCGTGTATTGTTCGCACTACACACAGCAATACTATCTTCAACCAACCAATTGGCCATGTTCAAACGTCCATTATTCACACTGAGACTACAAATTCTAAGCAAGCTAGACAGAGTCAGCAATTCAAATTTTCAAAAAAAATATTTGGTGTTCATTTAAAAGCCAACGATGATTTCAATGACAAAGAACTACTTGAACGAATCTTACAGTCATACGATTGCATGCCTAAAATGTACTTTACACATGCAACACCAACACTATTGACTATTCAATGCCTGCTCCAATAATCCAGAAATGTCTTGCTGCCACTTGCTTATTTGGTTTGTTCGTTGAACTTTACAACCCTATGAGTTGTTGTTTTTCAGTCCTCACAAAAGACGCTTAGCCACAAGACCAACAACATCCCTGTCATTTGGATAAAAACACGAATTTGAAGGCCCTCAAATCGCGACAGTAAAAACCTAGGGCGAGTTGTGGGAAACCCCATGTCAACCCTAGGGCTAAAAAAACACTAAGTTTGACATTCAGGACGACTATAGGTTTCTCAAAAAACGCATCTCTATACAAACCTAAACTAATAATAGCCGGTGTATCGTCCTATTCGAGATGTCTTGACTACAGGTGTTTCAGGATTATTGCCGACAACAACAATGCCTATCTGATGACTGATATGTCACATATTGCCGGACTAGTGGCAGCAAAAATAATTGCCAGTCCTTTCGAGTATGCCGATGTAGTGACTACTACTACACACAAAACTCTACGTGGACCAAGAGCAAGCATTGTTTTTTATCGCAAAGGCGTATAGTATCGAAATGGAAAAAAATATGTGTACAACAATCTGGAGGGTCGCATCAATGGTGCCAACTTCAAGGTGGACCACACAACAATACAATCGCTGCAATTGCAACAACCATGCTTCAGACAAAGCACCCAGAATTTGTCTTTTGCCAGAAACAAACTGTCGACAATGCCCAAGAACTGTCAAGACTGCTAGTTAATAAATGCTACTGGATTGTCACTGGCGGCACTGATACCCACATGTTAATTTTCGATTTGTATAATGTTGGTCTCAATGGTGCACAAGCTGAGTATATTTTGAATGAGGTGAATATTACCTGCAATAGAAGTAGGTACATTACCTGGCGACAAATCACCTCTATGTCCATCAGCAATAAGGTTTGGTACGGCAGCTATAACAACACGCGGCATCAATGACATGAAAATGAAAACAGTGGCCGACTTTATTGATCGAGCTCTACAAATTGGCAAGGAAGCTATTGCTATGGATAACACTGGTGCAGATTTCTATTCAATCTTTAAAAACCCCTAAGTTTCTCAACAGTTTGGACAAGTTGGAAAAACAAGTCAGCACATTTAGCAAGAAATTTGTATTTCCTTTAAAGTCAGTCCTATAAAAAAATAAAAATTGAAAATAAAAATATGGTCTTTTTGTTAACTCTGGTCGTATTTCTCTATACGCTGCAGTCTCCCCAAATACCTCTTTCCACACACCGCAAAATCTATACGATACACTTCTCTATGTTCCTTCTACACACCGCAGTGCATATTATTTCCTTTCATTCTCACACCCGCAATTAAGTATCTCATTATTATTTTCCCACCAAACAAATCAAAAGCACACCTATAAATACCTTTTTATATACACCGCATTTGTTGCCCCTTCATTTTCTCAAATCAATCAAAAGTACTCCCAAATACCTCGTTCTACACACCACAATACCCCCGCATGTGCAATGTAGAAACTAAAAATGTAGACGCGTGAATCTTGATTGAACATGACCGCAAAACAAGTGACAATTCTAGTTGCTAATCGTTGACTATTATTGTTCGCAGTTTTGTTAGACTTTTTAGTCGATATCTTCTTGGTTTCTGACAAATGCAGCATAGATTTTTCTATATGGATTATTTGCGCAAATGGACGTTTATAGTTTTACTTCTGGCCAGTCCCCTCCCAAATTGCGCAAATGGACGTCTGCATTAGAAATATTATAAACCCATTTGACTCTACAGTAGTGTTGTGTTTTCAGATCGCAGAAGCAATCACATGACTCAGCGATAAAGCGTTGAGTTAACGATATGCAGACTCATCACATTTCTTTGACATACGGAACCTCCATAAGATTTAACATAAACATAAACATCCGACAGACAAGTTCGATATTGTCTCGCGAGTTATGTATAACGATAACATCGACCCTCCAGAAGTAGATAACAAGGAAGCATCCTCAGTGGAGCTTCCGTTCTTTGTTTTCAAAACATAAAAATAAAACTTATCTTATATTTTTGATGCCACTTAAGTTCCCCTATGGAACTTAGTGAACTAAAATAAACAATGATCGTTGCCATTGTGCAACGATCAGCATATCGCAATATAAACATTTTCAATCAGCATATCGAAATATAAACATTTTTAATGTCGACTCAAGTATCCCTTACCCTTATGGAACTTGATGACACATTATATTTCACGAGTCTCCTATACTCCTATTGTAAGTTAGCTTAAGATAGAAGCCAGGGTTGGGACTTTACTGCAATTGCAGTAGATCTACTGCAATTTTCTCGAAAAATAAATCTACTGCCTTTAAATCAAATCTACTGCACTTTTGTTCTTACTCAGTCGTATTTATAATCCCATTCCAAAGTATGTCTAACTTTGGACAGCTCTTAGAACAGTGTCCAACTCCAAATCGTATTTATAAACACTTTCATCGCTGTCTAAGGAATGTCTAACTTTAGACACCGAAATTGGTTGTCTAAACTATGGCTAAAGTGGCATTTGCTACAGCAAAAAACAATTTTGTCGAACATGTTATAAAACACTGTTGAGAGCTCTAAGATCGAAAAAAATAAGTTGTTTGAGGTGCAAAAATACTATTTTCAACAATTTAATTTATAAATTGCACAAATTTCATCGTTTTATGAGACTTGGAAAAGCTGTAACTCAAAGTCAAATCAGCTGCTTTTTTGGTCTGGTTCAAGTGCTACGCCACACTCTTTCAGAGCCATTTTGTTGTTGCACTCGTATATCAAAACACAAAAAATGGTACTGCACGGATACATCATGAACGCCACCAGTTAGCTTTTCATTCGGAGTTGATAGTTTGAGAGGTAGTTTAGACAACTGTTGGAATGCATTTATAAATACGAAATTGGCTAAGGGTTGTCCAACTCTTTAGACACCGTCTAGTAGGACAGTTGTCTAAGGGTGTTCTAAGCAAATTTTATAAATACGACTGACTATGTATAACTAAACAGGTCTTTGCATTGAAATTTTAAAATATTATATTAGTATGGATTCAGTCAGTACCAATGCAGGTTTAGAAAGTACCTTACATTATCTTTCCTATACGGATATGAATTTTGGGATCGAGTTCTAGCGATTTATGTACATATTGCTTCTCACGATTTTGAAGAAAGCAACATTTTTGAAATAAAAAAATGTTTGATTCAATTTTATGTAGAAATTTGTGATCAAATAAAAAGCGTTTTAATTTAAGTAATACACAATTAAAACTTCTTAAGTATTTAGATGCAAAGGTAGTGATAGTGGGTATACAATGACCTCGTTTTGGCCATTGAAACGTCGTTTCCGTTCTTTAATGAAAATCTTGAAGAACTTCACATTGTTTGGAGGTCTTTGTTGGGAAACCAATATCTTTTAGATAAATATTATGATGCTGTTGACATAACAGCTTTTTAGTACAAACTTTAAAAATGAAGAAAACACTTTTGGGAAAAAAATTTTTTATGTACATATAATATGTATGTTAACTTTATGATCACTGATCACAGCACATAGTAGTACCGCAGCAGATCGGAAATTTTCGACAGTTAGTTAAGTGAAGGATTAGATTAGATTTAGATTAAGATTAGATTCATTTTATTATGAGTTTCTTAAATTAAGATTCACATTTTAATATATAAAAAAAATCGTTAAGCATGGCTTTTGCCGTCTGCTCGATTGACAGTAATATGTTAATTTTAAGTTACTAGTATTAGATTGAAAAAAAAGAAAAAAGAAATCACATAATAAGAACGTTTATGTTAAGTGTTTCTAAAAGATAATTTGCTTTGCTTTTAAAAGGCTTCATTCAAAATTTGATAAATGTTAAGTGAAGGATAAACTTCGCAACAAATTAAATACAACTATACTTTAGAAAATGCTATACTGTGTAAGGAAATGGACGACGTAAACAAAGATTGTTGGGAACCTTCGGATTCCGTGGGCCTTATAGAGTATTTTAAGGGCACTGTCGCACCTAGAGTGTTGAAAAAAATCAATTTTTATAAAAAAAAAAATATATATTAAAGTACAACATTTGGAAAATATTTCCTGAAATTTTCAAGTCGATCTGACGAATAAGTTCTGAGTTACGGTCGTTTAAAGTTGGCGCCTTTCGTTCGAGTCAGTGCCACTTGGTGAGTGAACACGCTACTGCAATGCTTACCTACGAACTTAGCAAGCAGATTTTGGTGGCATATTGTATAGAGTGGGGACAGTTAACGGTAGTACATTTACGTAGCCGTGTAGTAGTGTAGTGGTGAAAAAAGTCGATCGTTACGAAAAAAATTATAATGCGATTTTCTCAAAACTACTTTTTTGAAGACGGTGACCGCGATAACTCAAAAACTGTTCAACCGATCACTCTCAAATTTCGCGCACTTGTTGTTAATACAAAAAGAAGAAGTGAGTAATCGCGGGGTTTTTATTTTTTCTGAATAAAACCTATTTGCCAATTTTTTTTAAATGGTCACCAAAAATTCAAAAATTGAAATTTTTGGAAACCCAGCAATTTTTCACCTGGAAAATATCTAATCAAACGATATCTTTTAAAATTTTTTATTTCAGATAATTTTTGAAGACGAAATCGCGATCACCGCAAAATAAAATTTTTTTTACATGCCCTTACTTATTAACATGTTAGGTCAGTCGTAATGAATATTTTGGTGTGGGGAAAACTACAAAATATTGTTTAAATATGAATTAATATGTGTGCAAAATTTCGTTCAAATCCATTCCATACTTTTCCTGCAAAAAAATCACGAAAAATCGAACGTTCCAGGTGCGACAGTGCCCTTAATAAGTTTTTATCTGTCGACGGACAACTCAAAAAAAGCAATAAATAGGTAGCAATTATGACAGTAATTTTTTTTTAATTCAAAGCTGATGTTAATATTAGTATATGAAATTTTAAGCGAATTTGCTGTAAAGAAAAATGTTTAATTTGTTATCTTAAGTTAGTTATGTCTGTGAATCTATGTTTAAAGTTGTTCATGTTTTGAAAATGAAAAATCTACTGCAGAACAGTTGAATCTACTGCATTTTTGTTTCAAATCTACTTCGGACATTTTTCCAAAAAGTCCCATCACTGGCATACAACACGAAAAAATCACTCAGTTTAGTTTTACACTTCATTCAGTGAGGACGTGTTTCGTGTGCTCCGTAAAATAAAATTGAAAATTCATATATGTATTTAGTTGCAGTATTTGAAGAGCTTTCATTGTGATAGCATTACAAAAAAAAATTGAAATGTCAAGGCAAACAACCTTTGAAGAAAGGCAAATTGTGATTTTCAATTACCAAAAAAGAAAATCCGTTCGCAAATTAAGTGAAGTTGTTAAAAAAGTAAATCTACGGTGTTAAGTGTAATAAAACGGTTTCGGGAAGGTCGAATAGAAAATAAACCAAAAAGTTTTGAAAGCACAAAAAAAATTTGCGATAGAGATGTGCGATTTCTTTTAAGAAAAATAAGAAGTGATTCCTTGCTGTCCGCCATTGGTCTTTAAAAAAATGTTAAAGGACACTAAAAATACTGACTTAAGGGCAGAAAAAGTTCGCTGGTTTGTTAGGAGAAACGAATTGAGTGGCTGAGTTGCGCGCAAAAAGCCGTTAATATCAGAAAAGAATAGTCGTTTAAGAATGCAATTCGCCAAAGAAAATGTGACATCAGAATCAAAAAGATTAATTTTGGGTTTCGTCCGCAAAAAGGACTTTTAATGAATTGAGTGGATTATGATTTGGATTTTGTGTTTTGATTTAGTCTTTTGTGTCTTTTTCTTTTTTGTAGTCAGTTGCATCGATGGGAATTGCCAATGCTCTTTGCATAAATGCAAATTAAATTATATTCGATAGCGAATCAATTTTTAAAAAATTTACTTTATTATTCATCGACTGACAAACTGCAACTGAACTATCCTAACTTAAGAATATCTTAATGCTACTCTATGATGAGTTATCCACGGTGACATGTTCAAACATGATGTTGGGATGCTTACAATAGCATATCCGTTAGATTGATTTCGTTCGGTGGCATTTGGTTGTTGAATCATCAATTTCTCCAGTGGGTTACTGGGTAGCTGTGAGTCTTAACTTGCATTGTATGCTGACATTTTTTGTGAGTGGGAGTGGTGGGATTCTCGGTGTATGTTGTTGGTTTTTTTATATATTTTGAATTTGAGTCGGTTGTTTCTTTTCTTACGTTGATGTCTAGGAAATTAATTTCATTATTTGTTTCCGTTTCGGCTGTGAATTTAATTTTGTCATTAATGTTGTTAAGATATGTTTTAAATAGTTTTATTTGTCTATAAGTGCCGTCAAAAATTATGAATGTGTCGTCTACATCTTTTGGTACGGTGGCGGCGTACGGGTTAGAGTTTGAAAGGATGTATTTATTTTCGAAGTGGTTTAGGTCAATGTCTGCTAGTAGGCCGCTTAGAGGTGATCCCATTGCTAGGCCTTTTTCTTGTTTATAGTATATATTTATAATATTGTTATAAGTTCGCTAGTTTGATTTGATTTGATCGTGTCAAGTGTTGCATTTGCTTCGAAGTTGGTCTTCAATATGTTTATTGAGTCTGCAATTGGTATGTTTGTATAGGTATAGGTACATATTTGTAATATCAAATGAGACCATTTTGAGATTTTATATGTGTTGGTTTTTGATGTTATTTATGCAATGTGTTGAGTCATTCAGGCTTTATTTATTAGGCGTGTTTTTTTTTTAAGCTGGATATAGTACAGCATTCGAGTTAAAAAAAAACGATCTGTCCAAAGTATTTTCAGTTCTATTTTCAGCAACAAGATGGAGCTCAACGTCAAAGCTTGCTGCTACTTTTCAAAGCTCTCTGTGAAATTCAAGATGAAACAAAATCAATTTCATACCAGCTTTGTTTCGTTAATTGTTCTATCAAATGAATAAAGATACAAAGCCAGGTATGAATATGTATTTTTTTTTCTTATTTTCCATACATCAGATTCTCTCCAACAGCTCTTTTTTAATATTTTTGGAGGCATCGTCCAGCAGTGAAGAAAGCTCTATGTCAAAGTCAGCTGTTTAGCTGTTTTGTTGAAAAAAAACTTTCGGGTACGTTCGGG
Organism: Melanostoma mellinum; assembly: GCA_914767635.1. Lineage (NCBI taxonomy): Eukaryota > Metazoa > Arthropoda > Insecta > Diptera > Syrphidae > Melanostoma > Melanostoma mellinum. Next base: position 171,339,217 of record OU612060.1, read on the forward strand.
GAGTATGTAAAAAGATATTAAAAACCAATCTTTGATGAGATTTTCCATTGGCAAACAGAATCAATTTATTTTTTATCCAAACCTGTGGTAAAGCAATTTTACACTATTGACTAGTCTTTTCGATAAGTTTAGAAAGAAAACAAGTTGATTCTATTTACAAAACCGTGAAATTTAACTATAATATTACCGCACAAATAAACACAACCCAAATTAAATTAAGTTGTAACACGTACTGCTAGTCCCAAACTTGAATTTCTATTGAAGAATGTTTAATTTTCATACATATATCTTTCCCTTTTGACCATTTTTTACTGCTTTGTTTGTTTGTTTGATTTGTTTTTTTCTTGTATTGGGCTATATTTTTTAGTCAAATAATTCCATGAGAAAAGCTATTAGCTTCAGCAAAAAAGAACTAGTGCAAAATCCTGTATTATATACACCACCAGGTAAGAAACAGGGTGAAAATTCAATATGAATATAGTTTTTATTTCTTTAATTTTTAATCGAGAGAAAAAATTCCTTTGCAAATTCCACATTTATTTTGAACACGTCCTTTCGAAAAAGCTTTGATGAACTGAAATGAATGGTGGTGCCATCTTATTTTCAAAGCTAGAAACTATTAATCCACAGCAATGCCATCCCTGTTTTCACTGTGGAAAATTACGACAGTAAAATGCTTTGTTGTTGTTCCCCAAGGGAAATTTTTACTGTACTATACACTAGCATAAAAAAAACACGCCTATTGTTGCGTATTCCTGTGTTGTTTGTGATGATTTTTTGGAGTATTTTGGCAACTTCATACCCTGGTGCCGATTTGAAGTTGGTCAAAGGTCGGATGGGTATTGGATGGTATTATGGATTTTTGGTAAACCTGTGGAATGTGGTGCCTTGGCGTTTGGTTGTTTGAGTTTGTATTTCTTGATGTTGGTAATGAGGTTTTTGCTGTTTGTGACTGCGTTATTTATTTCTCTGACGAATTTCTTCGTGGGGTCATTCTCAAGTGGTATTATGTTGTTGTTTTGTCTATATAATCTTGTTGGTAGGTAGGTGTATATGTGTATTGTAAAGTCGGTATGTACTTCAGCACCAATCGCTTAGCATTCACTGATTTCGCTCGAACCTCTTTCGCAAGAATTGCAAAGTTGAGGGTGGTACCGAACACGACTGAAGGAGCAGAGGACCAAGTTTATACTTTTAGGCCAGAAGCCATATATCAAATAATAAACTAGCGAGTCCACGATCACAATGACAATTTATTCTCAGATTCATACCCTATTTATACAACGTTATTATGCTCCAATTCTGGTTATCGAACAATCGAACACACTTCGATATCCGATTAAAACGCTTCATCATCACATTCTTTTGGGTGAGCGCCAATGACCTATATCATAAACAAATGCTCATACCCAAAGACTATTGCTGTGACATAAACAGCGCGCATGCAGTCAAAGCAATATGATCCCTTATTACTTCTGTCGGCTGGCAGTGGCCTTCTGTTGGGAATCATATTGTTCCGAGTACAATGCACTCTATGGATACACAAGCAAGTCAAGTGTTATGCAAAGCAGAAGCCATTGGTTTTAGAATTATATACCTATAGCATATTAGTTTGCTTGGCGGTACAAAACGACTTGGAACTACAACTGCTGAGACTGCTGAATACATCAATTACTTCTTTTCCTGTTACCCTGAAATAGAAGTCTATATGGAAATAATAGTACTCCAGGTTGACGATGAACTAACTGCTAGTGGAAGTAGAAGATGCAAACGAGAAACAGCAGACCATGATCTCAGGTGAATATGGTGTAGAATAAGTTATTGTCTTTTGTAAAATTCTAACCAATTTGCAGTTTGTTTTTAGTGCTATATGTGTGATGTGTGAAAACGAAACACGAGAAGCTCCAGGAACTGGTGAAATTCTAATTCGAATTCCAGAGAAAAAAGTCCTTGAAAAACAAGAAGGCCATCTACATAGAACATCTGTCTGATGCAATGATAGTAAAAGAACTATGACCTCCTTGCCGTAGAGCCTCATCCTATGAGCCTAAGATTACTTACCAAAAACTTGAATCAATGAAGCAGAGAAATTTAAGGCATCATCTCAGTCGTATGAAGTTCTTCCCACACCGATCATAATACTGTACGAGTTTGTAACAGCGATATCTACTATCGGTAGGTTCATCAAACAACCACACAGAAAGTTGCAAGTATTTACTTTTGATTGTGTTTACTTTTACAGGGTTCAACGTTGAGAATGTAGAATACAAGAATATCAGCTTATCAGCAATAACAGATAATGCAGGGGCGAGAGGGGAATTGATTTAGATGTTAGCTGAAGAAGAACTTATAGATGGTTTTTAACTTATTCGCCAACAAACAGGTGAGTTGGTTATTATTAAAATAAATTTAGAACTATTATGAGTTTATTTTCATAAAAATTTATAATTCCAAAAATTCAGTCGTCGCTTCAGTTCACTGTCGACACTCCACCCTCCACCGATCGGCGAGATTAATAGACAAGGACGGAAAACCATTTCAAAGCCATGCTAGTCTGAAACACTTGAAAAAGTTGAGGTAAAAGGCACCGAAACGTTCCAACTATAGTGTTCGCAGGACAACAGCAGCAGCGACAACACCAACAAAAGCAGCAAACCCACCAGATTGATATATATTTTAGCAATATACATAGGTATATGGGAATATTATGTTCAAAATGTAAGGCCTTACCTATCGTGAATAAAATTTCCCTGGAAACATATAACTCATAAAAGTTGTAAATGTGTATACTTCGTCTTTCTTTAGTTTGGTCACTGTAGGGTATGAGTAACCTTTTGTATTCAGTGTTTTTCGACTACTGACGAAAACACTTACATGCATTTCTTACCTTTGCTTTTCAGTTCGTTTATTTATTTCAGATCTACTTGCTAACAAAGATGTATAAGAGTAACAAGTAGCAACAGCCAAATCCTTCAAATTCTAATGAGATCTTCTGTACTCCTTACTCTTTAACGCTAAATGTGTAATAATTACATATAATTACAAATAATAAAGTTGCAATGGACGACTCGACCAGATTCATCACATTACTCACAGATTCAAAAGAGGAGGTTATTCAGCGTGTTTTCCCAGATAGAGCGCAAAAATTCAACAACCATAATTGGCTGGGTGAATGAGCAATATTGGCGTCGAAAAATAAAGATGTCGAGGATCTCAATGCGACCATTCAGAAATTTCTTTCAGGACAGTTGGTTTTCTTCAAATCAGTCGACACCGTTATGAGCCAGGATGAGCCAAGGATTGTCAACTATCCCACGGAATTTTTAAATTCACTGGAACTGCCTTGACTACCACCTCTAAAATTATTTATTTATTTATTTATTTATTTCATCAATGGATTAAATCTGCTGACTACTTTAATACATTTATATTATTAACAATGCTCTGATAGTTTACATAAATAATTAGATTTTCTACATTCATGAGTTTACAAGTTAAGACTCAGCAACTCTAAGACCTTTCGTTTAAATTGGTCTCTATTCATTACAATGTCGACTTCATTGCATACGGAGTTGTAGTCCTGGGTTCCCAGATTGAAGGGAAAAGCACCATTTTTGCCGATTTTATTTTCCAAAAGGGGAAAAAAAGGGACAAGCTTACAAAAGGGGGAAAAAATTCAAAGAACTTTTTGAAACATATTTTGTTTAAATTAAACATTCAGATCGAAATAATTTGAAAGGTAGTTCGAATAGTATAAGACTAAACTGAAAGTGCTCATCTAAATGTATTATCATGTACGAAAATAGCCCATGTAATGTTTTAAATTGAAATTGAAATATTGAAATATGCTGCCGTGAAATATATGCACATTTTAATTGTAGGGCAAAACGTCAGAATATATTAAGAGAATTTCAAGTATTTTGTCATGTTAAACCTCACAAAATGCTTCATCCATCACAAACAAGGTGGCTATCACTTCATGCGGTTATTAAAAGACTTATTGAGCAGTACAACGCACTGCTTCTATTTTTTACTGGTACTCATTTAGAGGATAACGTCAATAAAAAGCAATGTGAAAAAATTTATCGTACTTTAGAAAAACCATCCACAATACTCTATCTAGACTTTCTAAACTTTTTTTGCCTTTATTTACGAAACTGAATTTGGAAATGCAGTCTGAAGATTTGAAAATTCACATATTATATGATCGTATAGAACTTACTCTAAAAACAATAGCCGACTGCTTTTTCAAAAAAGACTATTTAGATAGATAGCTTGCCAAATATTTTTTTAATCGATTTGAACAACAATGATAACTTCGAAGTCTTGGAAAATCTGTATTTGGGCTGACAGTTATGTTCAAAACTCGAAAATTCTGATTTAATCAAATCGAAAAATATAGTTTTAGAGACAACTGCAGAAACTTTCTTATAAAATCGTGCAAGGAGATCCTAAAGCGTTTTGATTTTAATGATAAGGGAGAAGTTTTTAAACTTCTAAAGTTCGTTAACCCAGAATCACTTAAAAACAAAACTGTTAGTTCTCTGGGACCCCTCTCTAATCTCGGACATTTTTTCTGAAAGTGAATGGAACTTACTGGATCTCGAATACAGATCTCTTCGAAATCTAAATTTAAAAGATATTTCGACAGGAAATGTGCAGCGGTTCTGGAAAGATGTTTTAAGCATTAAAGTTCGGTAATGGAACTGAAATGTTTCCCAAAATGAAAATCCTTATTTCATTTGTTTTTTGCCTACCACATAGTGGAGCTGGGGCTGAAAGATTATTTTCTGCAATTAACCTTAACAAAACTAAGCTTAGAAATAAGCTACAAAATCCCACTTTAAGTGGAATCCTTCACACGAACACCCTCCTGAAGAAAAGCAAATGTGTGGATTTTGAAATTGAAAAGGACTGCATAAAACTACATTCTAAAAATATGTACATAGAAAAAACGTAAGCTTTAAAGATGTTTGTAAACTTGCAATCTCAGTTTGTGATTTCTTGCCTTAATATTTATTTTTTATGTTACCAAGTACAAGTATAGGTACTTGTAGTCTGAATTTTTGTGATTTATTTTGTTTCTATTGATGTAGGTTGCTTTAATTAATAATAAAAAAAATAAAAACAGCTAAACTTTTTTTTATTCAAAATTTATGAACATTTTAATTAAGGGGAGAAAAAAGGGGATTTTTTTTACGAATGAGGGGAAAAAATTTGGTTTCGCTGATAAAAAAAGGGGAAAAACATTTCAAAAGTCTGGGAACCCTGAGTTGTACAATCTCAATAAATCAATGGAATCTATTTTATTGGAGAGAATATCTTTTATAAAAATTATACATTGAGCATTTCTTCTAACTTCAAGCGTTTTTAAATCAATTAGTGCACATCTTGAAGAATAGTTCGGCAAATCACCCATCCAATTCAAATTTCGAAGTGCAGATCTTGTAAATCTTTTCTGAATTCGTTCAATTCTTTGTATCGCTTTAGCATAAAATGGGCTCCAAACTATAGAGCAGTATAAGGTTTTAAGAGTATAAGCATCTTTAAAATCTTTTGAGTTACGTCTTAAGAAACCAAGCATTGAGTTACCTTTAGAGATGATAAAATCGAAATGGTGTCGAAAATCAAACTTAGAATCTACGGGCACACCAACACTTCAACTCTTAATAATGTGTTTTGATTGGATTTATAACATATAATTGATAGTGTTTAATGATCTAGTTGCACTAAAAATCTTACATTTGGTAAAATTCAATTCTAGGTGACTGTACTTGCACCAGGCTAAGAAAAGATCGGTTTCCATTTGAAAAGTAGAACAATCATTTATCGATCTGATAGAATAATAAATTTTAACGTCGTCGGCATACATTAGACAAATGGACTTACAGAAGGTCAATGGTAAATCATTAATAAAAAGGAGGAAGAGCAATGGACCTAAATGGCTTCCCTGAGGAAGACCTGAGCCAACTATAATTGGTTTGGAGTAAAGCCCATCAATATTGACAATTTGTCTTCTATTAGATAGGTATGACTTTAGCCATATAATAAAACGATCATCACAACCCAACATTTTCAGCTTATGAAGAAGTAAATCGTGATGGACTCGGTCGAATGCTTTAATAAAATCTGTATAGAGTACATCGACTTGGTATCCTTTTTCCATTTCATTTAAGCAAAAGTTTGTGAAAACACAAAGATTTGTAGCCGTGGAGCGGCCTTTTATGAAACCGTGCTGACCCGCTGATAGGAGTTGTTTTACATAGCAATAGAATTTATCGGTTATAATCATTTCCAAAAGTTTTGGTATAGCTGAAAAAGCTGAAATTTTGCAGTTAAAAGAAGGATCAGTTGTCATTATACTGTGTAACAGTAATCAACCTCGACTGTGCAATGGAACAAGACTGGCTGTGAAAAACTGATAAATAACGTCATTGAAGCAACAATAATAGAAGGAAAATACAAAGGAGAGGATGTCTTTATCCCGCGAATACCGATGATTCCAACGGATTTACCATTCGATTTTAAACGGTTACAATTTCCAGTACGTGTGGCCTTTGCGATGACCATAAATAAATCACAAGGACAGTCGTTAGAATTTTGCAGAATCAACTTGGAGTTTTCCTGTTTCGCGCATGGACAATTATACGTCGGCGTCGCAGGTTCGTGCGTCGGAAAACCGTCTTCCCACAAAACAAAACAAAGAATATAGTTTATGAGAAAGTTTTAATTGACTAACAGACTGTATAATAACAGTGTGTGTCTGTCAATATCAAATTTAAACCTTATAAATAGCCAATATTTCAGGAAAACTCTGTTTTGTAAGTAAGCAACATGATGTGCCGAAAATAGTAATAATACATATTTCAATCTTCATAGAAAAATGCTTTTTTATTAAATACGGACCCGTTTTGTTTGTTTTGAAACTAATTTATACAAAAGTATAGGTCTTTTATTTATCGGAACACAAAAAAGACATTTTTGATGCATTTTCTTAAGTATACAGTCAAATCTGGATAAGCAAGAGTTCAAGGGAGCACAATCTCATTCTCGCTTATAGAGGTTTCTCACCAACCCGAGTTTCTCGCTAATTTAGGTACATGGGTAACGTTTCTCACTTAGGAGGTACGCAGCAATATCAAGTGACAGCAAGAACGAATGTAGTTTATATGTAGTAATGATAAAATTACATAAACACAAGGACACGTGTCCATTCGAAAAGAATGCGATAAAATAACAAAAAAATTTTAGTTCCACGAAATAGAATGGTGACAAGTAAACAATACAAAAACAATGGTAGAAAGTTCCACGAAAGTTCAGAACGAGTCATAAAATAGCAGTTTGCTCGACTGTCGCTTAGAGAGGTATAGTTAAGTAGCAGTCTCACTTACGGAGGTCAATGAGGGAAAAAACGACTCTCTCTTACAGAGGTTTCTGTTTCTCGCTAATAGAGGTTTTGGGAGTTTAAAATGTCGGGTCGTGGCTATTACTCTCACTTATAGAGTTTTCTCACTTATCCAGTTCTCACTTATCCAGGTTTGACTGTATGCTATTCACTCTGGCGTATACGTACTATTTTTTTTAAGTTTTCTGATAATAAATTGTAGTTACTTTCAAAACATTTTTTTTCAAACGTGTTTGCGTAGTGTAGGGGCCCTTTTAGCGTATACTAGCTGTGCCCGCGACTTCGTCCGCGTGGAGTAGTGACTTTCGGCAGCATTCTTAATTTTTTAGGCTACTTATTTTGCAAATAAGACACATTCATGCGTTTTAGTAAAGTATTGTTATATTATTTTATTTAAGTATATGTTTGCACACGACGTTCTTATTTTTTCCATCTTTTGCGAAATAAAAAGGTTTTGTGGGATTGATATACACGTGATTCTGCCACATAAAGTTGCCATGGGATTTTTTTCTAAACGAACACCTGCAACTTAAAGTGTCTGAGCCTTATGTATAATGACAAATCAGTGGGAATTAAAGGAAAACGGGGAATCGAAACATTTTCTACTTTTGCCGTTCCAGTCATTATAAAAATTTTTACAGTGCCGCATCCCAGATGTATAATTTGTAGCTGTGTATAATTCTGGATTATTCATTGTTGGATTACTGGAACACCAACTTGCTGGCACTCCTAATAATCCTAAGAATTTGAGAAACTCTATAGGGTATGATGTGACTTGCTCAGTGTCCATAATATTGTCTATCGATAGACATTCGACAACATCTCCCAATACATCAAACATAATTTATTAGTTTATATGGTTAACTATCTCATTAGTCGGCGCCGAAATCGACCTTTCACACAGGCATTCCCGATTGCCAATTTTTATTTGAAGATCAAGATAGACATTTCTTCTCAGGTCAAATGTACTTTCGACAATCACCCCGCAGTGAAAGAACTTTAATCGATCCAGTAGTTTTAAGGTTCCCATTTACGGTGTCGATCCCGTAGAAATATAGGGACTACTTATTGAGCCCATGTCCTTCCTCAGGCTCTAGACTATCTCTCAATAAATTTAAATTCCATCATTTAAATCGGATCAGTGATCTGGGCGGGAGATGGTAACAAAGAAACACGAACAGACAGAGTTAATTTTGGATTTGTAATATTAGTAAAGATGTCCATCTTCGGGTTCTAGACTATCTCTTTACAAAAGTCATACAAATCGGTTCAATTGTTTAGACACACAAAGTCAATTTCGGATTTATAATGTTACTAAAGTCTTCCATTCCCGTGGGAATATAAGGCCGTTTCCGAAGCATGACTTAAAGTTTATATTACTCGGGAATATTGTAGTATTCCAACGGTGGACATTTTTTGAAATGGGTGCTGTATTTTCCAAGTTCCCGTTCCCATGGAAATACAGGGATAAAACATATTGCATAACATATATGTCCATCCTCAGGTTCTAGACTGTCTCTGTGCCAAAATTCATATAAATAGGTTCAATAGTTTGGGCGACTAATGGTGACAAAGAGAAATAGACAAACAGATTTAACTTCGGGATTATAATATTAGTAAAGACTCCCGTTCCCGTGGAAACATGGTGACCGTTCCCGTAAGGAATATGGGGATTAGTAAAAGTTTATGTTACTCGGGGATTATGAAGCATTCCAACGGTGGAAGAATTTTTGAAATCGGTGCTGTAGTGTCAAAGTTCCCGTATACGTTCCTGCTCCCGTGGGAATATAGGGAAAACATATATAGCCTATGTCCTTCCTGAGCTTCTAAACAATCTTTGAACAAAATTTCATTTAAATCGATTTATTTGTTTGGGCGGGAGATGGTAACATAGAAATGTGAACAGACAGAGCTACTTTTGCATTTATAATAATAGTGAGGACCGGTTCCCGTGGGAATATTCGAATGAAATGCAGCCTTTGTCCGTCTTTAAGTTCAGAACAATATTTGTACAAAATTTCATTTAAATCGGTTTATTAGTTTGGGCGGGAGATGGTAACATAGAATGACGAACTGACAGAGCTACTTTTACACTTATTATATTAGTAAGGACTCTTGTTCCCGTAGGAATATGTGGATGAATTAAAGTCTATGTTACTCTGGGATAGTAAAGCATTCTATCGGTGGAAAAATTTTTGAAATCGGTGTTGTAGTTTCTAAGTTCCCGTATACGTTCCCGTTCCCGTGGGAACATAGGGATAAAATATACAGCCTATGTCCTCCTTCAGATTCTAGACTATCTCTGCACAAAATTTCATTTAAATCAGTTCAGTAGTCTGAGCAGGAGACGGTAACATAGAAAGCCGGACAGACAGAGTGACTTTCACATTTATAATATTAGTTAGGATTTCATCCCTTAGGCATAAAACTACAGGCCCGAGCAACGCCGGGTGGCTTGGACCTATTGCAAAAACTCTGTCATCGTTAGAGTGCTTAATTGCCTCTGAATAGCATAGACTATATTTCATCCCCACTCTGCCACTAGAATGAAAGCTTGCAGACTGCTTTATTTAACTTTCAATTTGATAAAAATAGGGCCTGAGTTACGCCGCGCCGGGTGGGTTAGCTCAGCTAGTTGTTTAATATTTTAAAAAAGTGTTTTTCGATACTAAAGAACAAAAGTCGTGCTTAGGGGCCGGTAATCTTTTGTGATAGGAGAAACGTACGTTGGGGTTATCAGTATGGCTTTCAGGGACCCATCATGGTGTTGAATTATAGATTGATAAATGCTTTACTAAAGTCACGATCAACAGTCGTACTGCATCAGTTCGAAGGTATACAGTGCTCAAACTGATACAGTTAAAAGCAGATCACCGCAGTTTATTATTATTTACAATCTATAGTTCAACACCTGAAAGCCATGTCTCATTGTGTAGAACCTGCAGCAGTGAAAAAACCAAAGAAAGAGTTTGCACCCATTCTAATGAACAGAGGTCCTTAGTAGGAACATGGGTAATTGACGAAGTAGTGAAATCTATTGAAATGGGTTATAAGCTGCTAACTATAATGGAAATTTGGGAATATGAAGTGACACTATATAACCCTATTACAGGTTCTGAAAAGCAAACAACAAATTTATGAGTTCGTATATACCAAGCCTGATAGCATGTCCGCCTGCTAATCCAGAGGTTCGAGTTCGAATCCCAACAGAGGCAAAAATGTTTTTTCCACGGGTATCGCCTTTCGCGAGGAACTGGCAAGTCCTCCGTTAGTATTCATTGCCATGAAAAGCGCTTTCTCGATTAGCCGTTCGGAACCAGCAGAAAAATTGTAGGTCCCTTCCATTCCCTCACAAGGCATGGTTGTGAGAAATGCGCTAGGCCAAGGGGCTCCTCGCTATGTTGCGCCACCCTATTTATTTATTTTTTTTTATTTATATACCAAGCCTGCCGTCATCATATTTATTCTCTATGGTTGGGTTATGAACCAAACTATTCCCTATTGTTTTTTTTCAGTGGGTGACTGATGCTGATCAGTTTGCCAAAAATGTTATGTCTTATAAAAATTAAGATACTGGTTACGTTTTGGAGGTAGACTTGGATTATCCCCATACCTTACATGAAGTTCACAATGACCTACCTTTCTGCCCAGAAAATTTTCATACTCCGGGAACCAAATCTGAAAAAAAGTGGCTAGCAGCTTTTATAACAAACGTAAATATGTTGTTCATTTCATTAGAAAACCTGAAGCAAGCCTTAAAACACGTCTGATATTAAAAAAAAGTTCGCAGAGTTAAGGTTCTCCCAAACCAAAGCGTTTTTGTCGTCGCGGCAGCGGCATTTGCAGTTGTCAAAATTAGTTTACACAGCGGCATATGAGAGTCCCCACACCAACGCGGCGAAGAGCAGCGACAGTCCCATACATGCAGCGTTTTCGCCGCTGCCGCTCTCATTTGTCAGTTGTCAATGTCAAAATCGTTTTGTTATTTGTTGTGAGACGACATAAAATAATTTTTAATTTGCTTTTTTTGCAACAAAACTTGTTTTAAACTAAATAAAAAAACGCGAAAATATTTGTAATTTGTTGTCCCACAACTTAAAATAATTTTTAATTTGTTTTTTGCAAGTAAACTTGTTTTAAACTAAATAAAAAAAACCGAAAACCGCGGAAACAAGCTTGTTTCATACTAAAAATAAATTCATAACAAAAATGACCCTTACGGAAAAATTAATTGAGATGGTCAAGCTGTACCCGATACTGTTTGACCTCTCCAACGAAGAATACAAAAATATCAGGAAGAAGGACAAGATATGGGAGAATATCGGTGAGGAGCTCAACGAAAGTGGTAAGACTATATTTTTTTTGACTAACAAAACTATTCGGCTTTTCATCTATTGTAATTTTGGGTTTATTAGGTACGTTTATCGACTTAACACCCTCCTTGAGGAGTTGTAAGAGACCACAGTTGCTATTGTTCTCTTCTTTGTTCATTGGTTCAAGATTTGTACTAGGCAAAATCACTGGAACTCCCCAAAAGTTTGTGGCCTCTTGTTCGTAGGCCTGCCAAACTGTTGGAGTTGGTACCGTTGAAAGCAATCGTGTATCGTGTTTGTTGATCCGATTCGTCATTCAATTCTTACGTTTAGTTTGTTGATTGTACAGGACCCCATAAAGTGATGTGAAAACTCATCAGTTTTAGTTTGCATTTGAGGTTGTGGTGGTTGGTGATTAGGTGATGGTTCGGCTGGTTCAACTGGTTCTGGTGGTGGTGGAAATGTTTTGAATTGTGAAAAACATGTTAGTCCATCTGGTTATGTATCCCGTGTGCTGTGTGTTCTTTCTGTCGTCAGGTTCGGTTTCGGTATCGGCTCCTATCGTTGAGTGTAAAAATCTCCCAGTTTGTGCTTCAGCAAGAAAAGTGTAAACTGTTAAACGCTGTGCCCTCGGTAATTAGAAAAAAAAATTCCGCTCCGCTAAGGTATCCCGTGTGTTTTGTTTTTTGCTTCCGTCGTCGCATTCGGTTTCGGTATCGTCTCCTATCGTTTCTTGTGAAAATCTCCTCCATGTAGGCTTCAGCAAGATAAAGTTTCTGCTAAGAGCTTAAAATATAGAGAAAAAAATGTACTGCAGATGCGTAAGCAGCTGACTTGGGAACAGCACCACTAGCATTCTGTAAAGCCTGACTGTAATTTGGCGCTTTGGTCAGACTTTCACCACTTTGGTTGATATCTCCACTGCTGCTTATGAGCTTATCAAAAAACAAATCCACTATCATGAGTTGCAGTAGCGATTGAAATAATTTTTTTCATTCTTTCTCCTATAGATTCTAGTTAGAAAATACGTTAATGAAATTGCACCTTCCCTTAAAACCTTTGGTCCCTATTATGAGTAGCGAATTGAACGTTCGATTGTAAGCGAATGTTTTTGCGAGCTTCTTTTATAGCGGTATCATAGGTTGTAGAAACAAAAACTTTGTGGAAAACTTTTTTTTCGACGTTTATGGTATGTCAGATAAGAGAATGGACGAAGTTTAATAATAATAGTCCAATAAATGAGTTTCTCTAAAACATTCGCTTCCAGTCGAACGTTCGATTCGCTACTCATAATAGGGACCTTAATCTTATCTTCGGTTAAGCCAATGATAGTAGATTCTATACCATCAGAAACTAGTTCGTCATCTTCAATCACTATAGATAGAAATCATACTGGAAGGGATTGTAGAAAACTCAAACCTTAAAACCAGAGATGTAATTTTTTATATAAATATATAAATATATACTATATAATTTAGTTATAAGGTCGATCGAACCATATTTATTTATATTTTTTTATTTTTTTATGTTATTTTTTTAAATAATTTATTTACCTATGTAACTGACCAAGATTAACAGAAACAATAGTTTTTAAAACGTTATAAATTAATTTAATAACTGAATAATAATAAAGAAAATCATTTCTGAACAGTAACAATAACAAAAACAACAACAAACAAACAATAACAACTCTAAGAGTTATTGAAATAATTTACAAATTTCTCTCTTACATCAAATGAAAAATTTGTTGCCCGCCTTGGATCGGGATGTATTTGGTTGAACCAAATTTGATCTCGTCCACCTTCAAAAGCTTCTTCGTTCACTTGTTCACATTTTTTGGTAATCAAAAAGTTGTGGAGAATGCATGCTGCATTGACAACAGTTATTGTTGTGTCAACTTTTGTTGCCATCGGCCTCAAAAATACTCGCCACTTCTGGGAAAGTATTCCAAAAGCATTCTCCACAACCCTACGTGCCTTGGATAGTCTCTTGTTGAACTTTTCTTTCCTTTGGTCATTTCTTGCCTGTTAATATAAAAAAATCACATTATTGTATATATATGTATATATATATTTCAGATTGACATTTACTCACCTGACGGTATGGAAAAGGCCTCATAAGATATGGCCTGAGAGCAAACGCTTCATCCCCAATCAAAACGTTAGGACAAGGCTCATTTTGTCCTGGCAATTGTCTATCGCTGGGAATGTCCATACGACCAGCTTCAAATTTTTGCCCCATATGTGAAGCTTCAAAAATTCCTCCATCGCTATTTTTGCCATAGCCCCCGATGTCGACACAAATGAATTTGTAATCAGGTCCGACTATAGCCATTAACACAATTGAAAATTTGTTCAAATAACAAAAGTGATTTGAACCGGTTTTGTTCGGGCACTTGATGGTCACATGTTTTCCATCAATGCTCCCAATGCAATTTGGAAACTGCCAAACCGTTTCAAATCCTTCTGCCGATTTTTTCCAAATTTCCGAATTGGGTTCCGGCATGTAAATGTTGCCCATATTTTTACATATGGCTTTACAGACTTCATTTATTATTTGGCTAACAGTCTCAAACCCAACTCGGAAACTGTGGCCAATTGTAATGAAACTATCGCCAGTTGCAAGATATCTGAAATAAAGCAAATAAATAATAATCATAAACTTTTAGTTAATGACTTTTTTTTCTATTGTCAGGTGATGAAGTTAAAAAGAAGTGGAAGAATTTAAGAGACGGTTTTGCGAGATACCTAAGAGGAACTAAAACAACTACTGGTCAAGCCGCAAAATCAGGAAGAAAATGGCAATGGGCTACTCAGATGGAGTTTTTTGCACCTTTTTTAAAATTGGCCAAAACGTCTTCAAATGTAAGCAGCATGCCAGATGAAGATATTTTTCAATTGACTGATAGTCAAAGTTGTGAGGAGATGTACCCATCTGCCAATGTCAACTTTGTAAGCGCTTTGGAATCAATGCCATCACAGCAGCATTTTGATCCGCCACATTCAACACCAACACCAGCAAAAAAAAGAAAAAGAAATGAAGATAAACCAGCTTCATCGGTGGATAGCCTAATAAACTACTTTGAAAGTAAGAAAAAAAAAGAAATGCATGAAGTTGACCTGATGTTTTCTGCATTCGCGCAAACCGTAAAACAGTTTTCAAAAAGAAGACAAGCGAGAACAAAAATGCTAGTTTCTCAAATTATAACAGAACAGGAGTTAGAACATGTGGAAGAACAAGAAATTTTTACTGAAAATCAACTCAACAACTCGTCATCAATAGAGCCAGATTGCTTTATTGAATATGTCGACGAGGATTTAAGCCCAAGGGCAAGCAATTAAAATTCAAAAAAAAAAAAAAAAATCATAAAAGATTCGTGTTCTATTTGAAATAAATAAATACTTTGTTTGTCTTACCTAAGTGCAATTGTTAATCTTTCTTCCGGTGTAATCGCTTCGCGATAGTTTGTGTCTATTTTCTTTACATCCGCTTTTATATGGTTCAAGATTTCCTCGAAACACTCCAACGGCATTCGAAAATATTTAAAAAACCGTTTTTGATCTTTTAATAATTCGGGCATCAATGTATGGAACTCCCCGAATTCTCTGCGGTTCCTGTTCATGTCGTGAACCCATTTTCTTTTCTTTTGTCTGGTGGAAAAAATTAATTAAAGTACATAATTTAGGTATCTATTTTTGCTGATTTTAAACAAATGATTACTAACCTTAAATGTTCTTCGCTTTCTGTAAGCAAAAATACCAAAGCCTCTTCTTCGTCCGATGAGGAGCACATTTTTCCGTAATATATTTTTGGTTAGTCTATTTTCTTGAACGTTCAAATTTTTTTTTAAATTTTAGACTCTTGCTAACGCCAAAAATATCACCAAGGCTACCAAGTTTTTTCTACTTGCAAAGTTGCAAAGTAGAAATTCTCCATGCATGATTAAAACTTGGTACTACAGCTTATATATATATACAGACCATATATATACCTATACAGACCCAACCTATCTATTCTGTGCTTTTGTTACAACGCAAAACATCCTGTTTCTAGATAGATTCACCCGCTTAGCCCGTAGAATGCCACCACTTGGGTATTGTTTGGAACAATACCGAGACCTGTCTCGAATGGCTTTGCTTTGACATTCGATTGAGTTCACAGCATTCTTGCCATCATCGTCACCACTGGATAATCTTCCAATTGTTTTTGTTCCGCCCACTACCAGATCTATCGTCGAAAAACGAGGACTCATCGTCCGTCAACGAAGACGACAAACAACAAGAAGCAATACTTACCAGAGAAAGATACACCACCAAGCATATTCCAATAACAAAAATTGATCAATTATGGGACGATTTAACTCAAATCTACCCCAGACTTGCACTCAGTGTTTAGTTTTATTGGATTTAATGCTTCCAAACGTTCAAAATGATCCTCGAGACTCGAATTATTACATTATTTTTTATTGGCAATCTTCAAAAAGCTTAAAAACATTTACATATATACTTTTGTCTATTTCTAAATACATATCAAAGTGTTTAGAAGATTAATAAAAAAAAAAAGAATATAAAACTCTTTCACTTATACGTTATCACTAATTTTTCTTCTTTCTTCGGTTGGATTTCGGTTGCTCCTTCCCAGGAACTATAACTGAACCTGACACAAGTTCATCTTTCATATCTGACTCAGCAATTTTACTCTGAGCTTCCATATGGAATATAACATCACGAAGTTTTTCCTTGACATCATTAAATTCAGCCTCCTTTGCCTCTGCGTATTCCTTACAAGTCGCCTTATAAGTGCGGTATATTTTGCCTGCCACGAACTTTGATTACTTTGCAGAGCTTTTGAGATTTAACATTCTTCGGCAAGTTCCTTTTACACTTTCTTTAGTCTGAAAAAGAAGAAGAAATTTATTTCATTGGATTTAAAGCTTAGCTTTGAATTCTACTTACTTTTTGTTGTTTGTTGTCAGTTTCCTTTATAGCGATATTTTCTCTTTTGTCAAAATTTGGATCTTCTGCTCCATGGCAGTTACTTTTTCTGACGTAGTCTGTTTTGATGTTTTAAAATCTCGCCATTCATCCTCCAAGTGTTGCATTCGCTCTTCGTAGTATTTTCGTTGTGGAATGTGGAGCAAATCATGGCAATTGAGACTGGCAGGCACCGCTAGCTGGCAATGTTGGTTGGAGGGAACTTCCTTAATTTCTTTACGTTCACTAGAAAAATTTGTAAAGTGGTATGATTTATGTGGTTGTGTATAATACAAGACTACCATCTTCACTTACTTTTTCTTATACAGATGGATTATTCCATTTGCAACCTCAACACTTGGACTGCCTGAAAAGAAACCGTTTGTCTTATTTGGATTGTGTTGCTCGAACATAGCACGAGTATCGGCAAGTGCTTTACGAATGTTTTTGCCAGATCACTCTGCAAAAATATATTTATACATTAAGTCATGTTAAGGGAAATGTTTTTGTTTTTATTTACCGTTGTTTTTTTTGCAGAAATATGGAAGAATATTAAATCCTCCCCAGCAATGATGTAAGACAAACCATAACCATCATCTGCTACGGGTTGGATATCTGTCCATGGGTGGGGTGTTTGACAAGTAGACAAGCGCCAAGGTTTACTTAAGACTTCTAGGTTCTTTGATACTACATACAAACATCCTATTGATTCCTCAACCAGACATTGCGTCCTGATAGCTTAATTGATGGCGTTCGCAAGCCTGTAGAAAAAGATATATGAATAGTTAAAAATACCTAGATATTTATATCTTCGGAAAAGAACTGTCAGAATAGGTTCATATTCCAAGTGTACCATTATTGACGGTAGTTAGCAAAAAGGAAATAATACCTTTGATTTGTTGAACAATGTACATAATCATTTTGGTCGATTTGTTGCTTCAACAGCTCCCAGATACTATCAATGGTCCATTCAATTGCTTGTCTTTACATAGCCGATACATTTAATGAGGCAAAGAATCACTTATACGAGAGATCTCATATTGCGATAAGCGATTCGGTCTTCGGTCGTTGTGGAAGAATTTATTTTCGTATGTAGTGGAGTGTTATCACTACCCGAAGCGCTTAATTCCATCCTCACTAACAATCTGAAACGAATTTACATTGGTTAGACAAATATTTGAATATTTATTTATATATTTACCTTGCTGGCTGCTTCCACTAGTTTATAGTTCCAGAGATTCTGGTTTGCAAAGAATCGATATCTTTTCTATCTTTCTTTCTACATCCATGTTTTCTGTTGTTCGTTTTTCTAATTGTTTTTCAAAATCAAAGATACGCTCGGCATGCATTTAAAGTTTTTGATTTTTATCGCATATTTATGTTTCTGAAAGAGCACATATATTATGCCTCGAAGGACTTTCACAAATCACCAACAAATAAATTTACCTTGAATCCAGACCTTTGAGTCAATCCCTTGCCGCAAATGCTCTGCTGCTGCTTTTTCAGGAACCTTAAATTTACCTGCCCAATGTCTTTAATCACGAGTTCTCAATTTTTAAGACAACCATTGCGAATGTCTTCCCTTCCCAGTGAAATCAGAGTTTTCGTGAAGAGAAACTGGTTGTAAACTGTAAAATTAGGTGTGTGGAAGACCAATTGGTCGTCATGCAATATGCTCTTCCCAAAGCCGTAGTCCTGGCTTTGTTGTGGTTATCTTGGATGTCTAGTGCTGATGGTTTGAAAAACTTTATTCCATTACGATTGCTGCCAAAAAACGCACATCCTCTAATGCATTAACAACGGGCGATTTTCGTGCTGCTACTAAAATTGCGGTAATCGCTTTAATTTTCTTTGAATATTTGTCGAGGCTATTGAAATGAAAAAGATAATCCACAATTAAAAACTCACAAACCTCAAAAAATTTGCCGAACAAAAATCTTTAATTAAATACACACAAGTGACAAATGTCAAAAATGAGTTGCCTTGTCGCTGCAAAAAACGCTTCGGTGTGGGTATACTTCGCCGCACTCAGAGCGGCAAGTTGTCGCAACTGCAAATGCCGCTGCCGCGACGACAAAAACGCTTTGGTTTGGGAGAACCTTTATTCAATTTAGTCAATCTAATTGACTTCAAAAGTACGAGTATATTGAATTAAATACTCACAATCGTAAGAAAGCTAGAAATACTATGAATAAATTAATGAACAATAGTATCTATGGTAAGACAATGGAAAACGTAGACAAAAGAACTAATGTAAAAATTCTTAGCCATTAGGGGAATATAGGTAAATGGAAAGGTGCACGGTCTCTAATAGCAAAACCAAATTTTCAATTTATTCTGAAAACATGATTGTCATACAAATGAAAAGGGTAAAATTTGTCTATACGCATACTACTAATAAATTGGAAAGTAAAACAAATGCAGTCTCACATATAAGAAGCCGAAGATTTCATGAGCAAGTGGTGCAGACAACAATTTACCGAGGAAGAAGAGGAGCAGACTCAGGAAGATGAGAGAGCTGTTGAATGGTTTCATCAATCGGAAAACCCATTGCTCTGGAGGCCTCTTGTATTCGAATATAATCATTTTATTAATCAAGTTCGCAGTTATGAAATTTGTATTCAAGCATTTGTTGAACTTGATTGTGTAAAAAAATGGAATATTAAAAAAAAAACGCTTTTTTTTCTTCTCTATATATTTTAACAAAGTATATTTTGGAACTTTAATATGTTGCCACAAGAAAATTACCACTGCGATAACATCACTTACATGGCATATGAAGTTGTTTAAATTAAAGTTCCATGCTTGAAAGTAATTCTGACCTTCTTCCATTATCCCTCAAAAGACAAGCTCATTGGTTGCATAAGTATCATCATAATTTTACCTGGGATGGATGAGACACAGATTTTCGCAAAGTTAAGACAGATCTTCGAAAAAAAGTGTGAAATGTTGTTTATGTCAAGGGTACAGAAAAGAAACATTGGCTACAAAGACTAATTAACAACGAAAATGTAGAAGTTATCAGCCTTGAAGTTTGAAGATCTCAACTATAAATGCCCTAATTTAAAAAAAACTTTAAAGAATTTATCCAGACACAGCTTTGAAATGTGGAATAATGGAAGAATATGCGCACTCCAGAATGTCTATCTCTTGAGCAGATTCATTAGTGAAGCTAAACCAAAATTGTAATTAAAATTTTTTTAATATAACAAATCATTTTATTCATATTTAATTTTTTTTTTATTTCAATCTTTACATTACGAGTATGAATTTTACATTATTTTGATGATGATGGTAATGACGATGGATTGGATTCTCTCTTGTATCCATACGGAAGGGAACTGTGATCTTCAAAAAATTGACGCTTTTCAGCTCTTGGTTTATACGTCTTGACTTCTTCTACGGTAACCACTTGATGTTCTTTGGTTCGACGTATATTACTTGATCTTATAACTATACCTTCACCATCTTCTTCTTGTGCAGAACAATTCAAAACCGCATCTTTTATCGAATCAAAATTAATTTTTTGAGATGCTTCATAATTGAGAAAGATGCCCTTGACTTTGCATACAATGTGTTCTTTATTGTCGTTTGTACTGAACACTTTGTACGAATAATTTTTTGGTCCGCCACTAACAAATTCGGTAATGTAACTTCCCTGGCCATAGCTATCCAGTTCGTTAGTCATATCGCCGATAAAGTCTCCAGTAGGTGGGCTGAATTCTCCTGGGCGAGAAACATAAATAACGGAATCAGTATCGTAGTACAAAACTCTTTCCTGTAGCTTTTCCAAGTAGCTGTATAATTTAAGACGAGCTTGAGCTGTGGTATAGGCGGCAATACAAACGTTAACAGTTGATAGAGTCTCAGCTGCTTCTTCTTTCATTACGAAACTTGTCACAATATTGTTTTCATTAATGGGTAAAATTTGGAGGACTTCTATAGAAGGATTAGTAAGCAAATCAAACAAATCTGAGGGATTATTTAAAATACGGGTTTTTTGCTGATTTTCCCTTTGCCCAAACTTACCCCAAAAAGAATTTAGAATCAACTTGGCAAGTGATCTCTTTCCAGGATTATTTGTTATTTCGGAAAATTCCAACTTGATATTTTCCTTCTCGAGAAAATCCGCAATATATTTGTTTTTATCCTCTTCAGATAAACATGTACTGGGCCACCCTGAAGCTTCTTGCTTTATTTTAAGGTACTTATTCATCATTGAGGTAAATAATCCCCCAGAACCTGTAATAGGGTTATATTGTGTCACTTCATATTCCCAAATTTCCATTATAGTTAGCAGCTTATAACCCATTTCAATAGCTTTCACTACTTCGTCAATTACCCATGTTCCTAATAAGGACCTCTGTTCATCAGAATGGGTGCAGACTCTTTCTTTGGTTTTTTCACTGCTACAGGTTCTACACAATGAGAACATTAGTTTATTGTTTTGTTTTTGCGGTAAGACAGGATGAAGTAAGTTTTCTGGTGGTAGAATTTTACATTTAATGAGTCCATTGATATTATCAAGTTTCATATCAATACCAGTGTGAACCTTAGGATGCCCAACAGGAAACTTCCCAGTCTTACACACCCAAGGGTATAGTGAACAAACATCAATGTATTTTATCTGCTCACCTTCCTTACACTTGTAGTAATTAAATGTATTCCCAGTTCTTCCCCCAAAGAAGCCATCTCGTGGATTTAACGGAGCATTCTGTATTAGCGGGTGATTGTTTAAGAAATTTAACTCTTCATCTTTTAAGCAACTTAGTTGAGTTTCAAATTCACAACCCCACTTTTCGATCACTTCATAGTTGAACGATCTCAATCGAGCTGTTTTGGCCAATGTTCTATCGTATCTGTGATTCAACGTATCGTAACGGTCTTTATTGGATAGGGGATCATCTCGTTTATGTTTTAGACAAACAGGATGACCGTGAAAGTAACAACCGTGAAACTCAAAAACTTGTTTACTTTCCTCGCAGAAACCATCAACTTTAACCCCGTTTATTACGGCTTCACGTCCATTAGCAGAATGCCTTATGCTAATCTTCCGAAGTTTCTCTTCCATGATCAACCACTTAATTGCTTCTTTGGATTGATTATCGACGCATCTGATATTAAGAAAAAAACATTTGTTTCATTATTTTACAGATTCATGTATTCATTTAAATAAAAATTTACCTGTATCCATTTTTAGGTATTAATCCAATAGTGTTAGACTGTAGAAAATTTCTTCGGTACACCAGATTGCATGTAGATGCTATGGTCGTAGCTTCTAAGAACGGCTCAGTATTACTTTCAATAAGAAAGAAATCTCTAAACTTCAGACAAGCCTCAGTCAGAATTTTGACATCGCTGATGCAATACTCCAGCAATTCACGTTGGAGGTCAAAATCATCGTTCTGATGTTCTCCATACCATTTGAGAAACATTTCACGTTCTTCTAATTTCATTGTATTTGGACTGTAGAATTCTAAGGCTGGTAACTTCCCGATATAGTTTTTATTTCCTTTTGTATTGAACAAATGGGGAAAATAACCTTTTTTCAATTCAGACGATAGTTGGAATGTTTTCGGAAGTTTGGAGAGAGCCATTGGGAAAAAGTTTAAGGAATCTATAAATATAGATATTTCCAATGATCATTAATATTATCTTACTGCCTCGCATGATCAATTTCGGACTTAAATCTGTTTTGTTCAGTATATAATTTAATATGAATTGGTGATCATACGATTGTCCGTTATGTGCTAATACAATGACTTTTTTAAATTTTTGGCGAACAATCAGAATATGTTTTAAGAATTTGGGGATAACATTTTCTTCTTCTTCTGATTCCTTTATGATGTTCAATGAAAGTCCGCACTTATTACAAAAGACCAAATTTGGAATATCAAAACATTGAAAACACTTTTGTTTATAAACACACAAATTAGGCTCATGTATTTTAACGGGAGTATTTATAGATTTTTCTCCGAATATTCTTTCTTGACGGCTCTCTAAATCGTAAAAAATGTAAAGAGTATCTTCACATTCAGGTAATTTACTATCGGGACGAATATAGCACAAATGATCTTCTTCTACGAACTTACCACATACTTTACAGACGTATTCGCCACAGATATGTGTTCGACTTCCTTTATATGTTTTTAAACATAGTTTGCATCTTTTGATTTGTTCGCAAATACTGTTTTCTTTTGAGCTGCTTGTCTTGTGTTTGTCGAAACAGTTTTCCCCCCTAAAGTTTCGATAACAATCTACACAAGGAATTTCTATTGCAACCTTTGGACACGCAGGTGTGCTTTGGCATTGTGGACATGATTTTCGACACTTATGTTTGCTCTTCTCATTGTAGGGTTTATGACAATCTTCACAATAATAACTGCAACAGAATGCAGCAGTTAAGGATCTAATAAAACTATAATGATTTTTGTGGTATAATAAATTGATTTTTTTCTTCTCTTCATTGCCACCTTCAAATATAATTTCTCGCCCTTTTGATGCGTAATTGTATACAGTGATTTTATATTCTTTTAAATGATTTTGGAATATTTTTAATTCCGGAATGCCACAGCCTTCAGCAGGTATATTTATGTGTGCGTCATTAATTAGTTTTAAGGCATTCTTTGTTTGAATTTTTCCAATATCATCTCTTAATTTTCTTTTAATAGAATCACTTTCATTGTCAGCATATACCATGCCAACAACTAACGCTCGAGGCAAACACAAATTGTCCTTATTTAGTATGGGTATTATGCCATTGCGTTTTTTACATTCGTGCTCGAATGTATCAAACATGATAGATCTTTTTCTTTTACCAGATCCTGAAGGGAGCTTCACTGATGTAACAGTTAGAGTAAAATCATCTGTACTCAGTCCAGTGGAATTACTTTAGAAGATTCTAGTGATCATTGCCCAAATGTCACTGAATGATATGTCAGAACAGTCTCTAAAGTTTATCCATCCACTACCACTTTCGGTGGAAAAACTCTTCCCACCAAAAGTAGTCCCCACTTTGTCTAAGGGATCGAGATCTTTTAATGCATGCTTGAACATGTCGTTCAAACCTTCCCTTATCCATGAAGTGGGTTCTCTGTTTTCTGGAATGGCCTTTATTTTGAATTGTATTTGTCGACTGCTGAGACCAAATCGTTTTATTTTTGTCGTCATTTCATTCAATATTTCGATTCGCTAAATTATAGGAATGGAAAAAAAGAAAAGTGAAAAAAAACCTCAAGAAATTATGAAAAGCGAGCAGCAGAATTTACTCTACAAAACAAACAAACAGATAGTTGAGAGGAAAAACGCAAAACGCGTATTTTTGTATGTATGTGTACAGTTGTACACATATTATATAATCTTGTTTTTTATTAAATTTTTAATAAAAAGAATTTTAAAATAGGTGTTTCTGAGAGTTTTGGGATTTTATTTATTACCTCCTCCACCTCGTTTTCCATTCTATCACTGTCCTGATTATTGTTGATGTTGTTTTTGTTGTTGATGATGTTTTTACTGCCGCTGCTGCTTCTGCTATTATTGGGTTTTTCCTGTTTCCTGCACCCCAAACGCTTTATCGCTGAATCATGTAATTGCTACTGCGATCTGGAAAAACAAAACACTACTGTAGAGTCAAATAGGCTTATAATATGTCTATATGGAAACGCAAACGTCCACTTGAGTAGGTATTGGGCTACTTTGGACTGGGAATTTTTTGTGGTTTTGTGATAGGTCAGTATTTTTTGGCAGTGAGTGGTGTTGTTATTTTTAGTGTTGAAGAATGAAAAAATTCATATGTGATGTTGAGGTCGTTCTATTTTAAGAACTGTGTGTGTGGAAAGAAATTTGTGGTAGGTCGGTGTTTCTTGGGGTAGTGATAGATAAGAGTGGTGTTGTTTGGTTTGGAGTAGAAAATATGTTTGTTTATTGTAGAAGTAGGTCATTGAAAAAATACTGCGGTTGTTGACTTGATGAATAAGGCTGATGTTGTTTTGTAGCATGGTTTGGTTGGCTGGGAAAAATATGTTCATTTATTGTAGAAGTAGGTCACTGAAAAGTACTGAGGTTACTGACTTATTGTAAAAAGTAGGTCAGTGTTGTTTGCCGATGCGTAATAGATTTTTGAAGATAGGGCTGATGTTGTTATGCTTTGTAGTTTCATTGAATGGAGAAAAATTACGAGACTGTAGAAAAATGTTTTATTATATTTGAAAAGAAAAACGTTGGATATTTCAATTGTTCGGTTTTATTCAGAAAATATATAAAACAAAAACAAAAAAGAAGAAGATTATGGTCAATTTAACAATGATTGTCTTTTAAATCGATATGAAAGAGAGCTATGATCAGATAGAAAACGACGTTTTTCAGCTCGTGGTTTGTACGTTTTGATTTCTTCCTCTGTCACTACCATATGCTCATGCGTTCGTCGAATATTATTTGATCTTATAATAATACTGTTATCATAATCGTCTGAATAAGAGTTTAAAACTGCTTCTTTAATTGTATAAAAAAACCATATTTTTCTTCAGTCTCGGAAAAAACAATTTTTTATTTCTATTTTTTCAAAATCCTCTCTTAGGATCTAATACATTATAAAGAACAATAAAAAAAAAAATTTATTTATCCTTTGGTGATATTTTTATTTTTGAAGACCTTCCGATTGGACCTAAATAGGTCAAAGTGTATGGTGATCTATTGATGGTACCCATGGCATCATCCGATAAGCTGTTGTACCGGTCGGGAAGAAAAATCTATTTGAAGATAAAAGTTATTATACTATTTTTTATTTTTTTTTTATTTTGATTGTACTTACTTACGTGATACATCTCAATGGATATAAAATTTTTCGCGCCGATAGAATCGACAAACGTGGGGGCGGTGTAGCAATCTATGTTAAGAAAGGTATCCATATCCAATGTAGGTTATTATATAAATCTGATGGTAGCAATGAGTTATTTGAATTTTGTTTTGTTGAAATTTTGTGTGGGCAAGATAAATGCTTGATAGGAGCTATCTATAAGCCCCCAAATTTAACAAATTCTGCAGTTATAGCTCATCTACTAGAAAGTCTAACGCTACAACACAATAATATAATAATTTGCGGGGATTTTAATATTGATCTATTAGATAAAAGAAACAGTGATGTAAATCGTTTTGTCAATGATTTAACATCGTTAAGCTTATTTCCCGTAAATAATCAATCCATTTTAGCAGTACAAATTCCACACTGTTAGATCTTTTCCTTGTTACAGATATGAATCGTGTTCTTTTCTATGACCAACTTGATGTTCCTGGTTTTTCTAAGCATGACCTTATTGTAACTTTCTTTGATTTTCATGTTGTGGAGTCAACGCTAAGTAATATCATAACTAACGTGACCATTTATTTTTATTGTCAAAGCGGGACATCTTCGGAATTATGTAATAAAAAAAAAAGTTACTAGTGTCTTACAAGTTTTTAATTATTGTTATTATTTCCAAATAATCAATTTTTATATTGAGAATTGTTTTAAAATATCGGGTCATGTTTTTAGAAAAGTGCCATTAATCTCAACGGACTTCCTTTTCTTGTGAAGGAATAAAGATTTACCAAACTTCTCATTAATCATGTTGACTTGCGAACCGGAATCTAACAAGACTCGGCCAAATTGATAACCTCCTGTTGAATCCTTTACCAAAACTACTGCTGTCGCTAAGATGACTTGATGAGATGTTTCTCGATTGTTTTCCAGAGCAGCATGAACATTTGCTGATGTTGATAGCCCTTCCTCTTTAAGTGGGAGGTTGACCGCTTCATTTTTTCCTGGATTGCTTATAGTTTGCGTCCGATGCAACAGAACTGATTAGGTCTGATGCTTTTTTAGATGATGATGATGACGTGATGATCTGACCATGTGGTTTTTTCACCTTTTCTTTATATTTTCAGCGTTCCTGTCCCGATTATACTTCTTTCTTTTTGTATTATAGTTTTTTATACACTTTCTTTTTATTTTATAGTTTCTTATGCACTTTTCTGTCTTTTATATGTCTTTAACTCAAAACTTTTTTACATGCACATGCACCGAACCGAACCGCCGAGATTACATTTAATCTGTGTCTTTAATTTTTCTTTGACTTAGCAGATAATTCTGCTCCACGTCTGGGCGCCAAAATGAACAAGCGAACGATGATGTTCAACACGAAGCATCAAATACCACTCTCAACTTAGTTGTAACTTATGACTATGTATGTATTTAATTACTGTCAATGAAAGAATTCAAAAAATATGGCGAACCTTGGTCTTTGGGCGCGAATTTCAAACATTTAATTTTTCATAACACTAGTGATGAGACTTAAGGAATCGATACATTTTTCATGTTATTAAAGTAATTAATCTTGAATATAATTTTGTACAGGATTCAAATTCATTTAATAATTAATTCATTGCATATTTAATAAAGATATGAAGTGCGCTCCAACATTCCCCTCACTTTGAAAGAACCTCCTTTCAAACCGGAAGTAAGGCTAGCTTTCGAATTGGTCGACGAATAGTGCCTCTACTTGTTCGTACGTCTGCTACTCGAACACATCCGTCTTCGCCTTGTATCGCCTTAACGACTCTACCCAGTAGCCACCGTTGGGGTGGTATGTTGTCTTCATGTACAATGACCATGGCTCCAATGTTGAGATTAGGCTGATTTTTCAACCACTTAGAACGAGATTGCAATTCACTTAGATACTCGGACGTCCAACGCTTCGAAAAATGGGACTTAACTGCCTGAATACGACGCCATCGTTGAAGGTAGGATATGTCTCCGGATTCTTCTATTGGTTCTGGAATAGATTTTAGTGGCGAACCAATCAACAAGTGTCCAGGGGTTAGGGCTTCTAAATCACTAGGATCTGATGACATGGGCGTTATAGGACGTGAATTCATCACCGCTTCGACTTCTACCAGTGCAGTTGAAAGCTTCTCGAACGTGAGTTTTGCGTTATCCAAGGTACGGTATAAGTGGCCTTTTGCAATTTTTACGGCTGACTCCCAGAGTCCACCAAAGTGAGGAGCCCTGGGTGGAATAAAATTGAAAGATATATTTTGATTAGTGCAAAAATTTTCAATATAATTTTTTGTGTTATTTGAAAATAAAAATTTATGCAAATCGTTTAGCTTGGACCTAGTCCCTACGAAGTTTGTTGCATTATCGCAAAATATGTTTTGTGGAATACCACGACGACCAATTAATCTTTTTAATGCTGCTATAAATGCGTTAGAAGACAAATCTGACACAGCTTCAAGATGAACAGCTTTCGAGGCAAAGCAAACAAATACTGCTATGTACGTTTTATAAGGTGTTTTTCCACGAATCTTCAAATATGTAGAGACAGGGCCACAAAAGTCAACGCCACAATTCTGAAACGGGCGCGATGGGGGAGTTATCCGATCAGAAGGAAGATTTCCCATTACCTGCTCCATAAGTTTCGGACGATATCTGATACAAGAAACACATTTTCTGAGAGTACGACGAGCTTATTCTCTGGCGTTTACTATCCAGAACTTCTGCCTTATGAGCATTAAAAGAGCCTTTGGTCCTGCATGATAATTTTCCAAATGCAGGTCTCTGACGAAACATCTAACAACGTGACTATCTTTGGGAAGTAGTATGGGGTGTTTTTGTTCCTCTGGAATGGCTGCCTTACTTAACCTGCCTCCTACTTTGACTATTTTCAATCCATCACTCTCATCAAGAAATGGACTTAACCATTTCATTGAGCTCTTTAAAATTTCGTTTTTACTTATTGACTTTGCTTCTTCCTCGAAGTGTTCCTGCTGAATATTCCATACGATCCGTGTCTCTGCGGACTGAACCTCATCTACTGATAGTGATACATTCTGCATATTCTCCTCCTCTTGCTGTATAAGTTTTGATTCTTTTTGCGAGAGCGATAAATTTGTTGCTTTTTTCTTTTTTATCTTCTTAATTCTGCAAGCTTTAACAAACCTTAACATGTATGCAACAATTCGGATCATTTTTCTATAGCTGAAATACCTTTCCAGAGCTTTGAGAATATGATTCGGGTCTCGATTCCTGGCGAGCAAAACAGTTTTATGCATCTCGAGAGTTGCTTCTTTCGATACAGACTGATTGCAAAACATGGGGGGCCATTCATCTTGAGATTTTGATATAAATTTCGGGCCACGAAACCAAATTGAGTCTTTCAGCTCTTGAACTGTGCTTCCCCTTGATATTATGTCTGCAGGATTATCATCTGTCCGAACATGTCTCCAACTTTCCAAAGATGTTATTTCTTGGATTTCTGCAACTCTGTTGCCTACGAACGTGTGAAGTTTGGACGTGTGAGTCCCAATCCAATGAAGTACTACTTCTGAATCTGTCCAAAAATACACCTCGGGATTCATTTTTACAAAGAGATTTTTGACTTTTGACCAAAATTTCGCTAGCAGATGTGCACCGCACAACTCCAGCCTTGGAAGACACTTCTTTTTGGCTGGTGAAACTTTTGATTTGGCTGTTAATAGCTTGGTGGTGACAAAATTTGACGAGTCAATAGAACTGACATAGATGCAACAACCGTAAGCGTTTAATGATGCGTCACAAAATCCATGTATTTGCAACTTTTCTTTATCTGCCGATAAAACAAATCGGGGAATAGAGAAGTCCTGTAATGAATGCAGATCAACCAGAAACTGTCTCCATTCGGTTTCAATACTTTGTGGGATAGATGCATCCCAATCTATCTTTTCTATCCAAAGTTTTTGCAAGATAATTTTTGCTTTGATAATAATTGGTCCCAATAAACCTATGGGGTCAAAAAGTGATGATGACAACGAGAGAATTGTTCTCTTTGTGAATTTGGCAAAATTTTTCGATGGCTTGTATGAGAAAACTAGATTATCTTGCACCGGACTCCAGGTAATTCCTAAAGTACTTGTTAAACCTGACTCTGATAACTTAAGTACTTTCTCTGGTGACTGAGGCATTGAGTCTACATTACTATGCCATTTTGCAAGCTCAAATCCTGACGACGATAATATAAATGAAACTTCTTTTCTGATTTTCTGCAAGGTTTCGAGGTCATTGGCTCCTGTCAGCATATCATCTACATAAAAATCTGATCTCAATACTTTAGATCCGAGAATGTGAGAGTCTTTATACTTATCACTCAAATAGTTAAGACAGCGAATGGCTAAGAAAGGTGCAGACGATGTACCGTATGTTACTGTGTTTAACTCATATGTTTCTATGGGTTTGTCAGAACCATCTCTCCACAGTATGTACTGAAATTGTCTATGCATAGGATGAATTAAAACTTGTCTGTACATCTTGGTAATATCTGCCGTCAAAACATATCTATGGCATCGAAAACGAATGAGTAGAGTAAAAATGTCGTCTTGAATTGTTGGTCCCACCATTAAGATATTGTTTAAAGAAATTTGCGACGATGTGCAACACGAAGCATCAAATACCACTCTCAACTTAGTTGATGAGCTGTCTGGCCTTAAAACGCATTGATGAGGGAGATAGTAGTGAGGAATTTCTAGATTAGGACTTTCCACTTTCGACATATGTCCCAAGTCTTCGTATTCTTTTAAGAATTTTGAATATTCGGTTTTGAGTTCTAGATTTTTTGATAACCTGCGCTCCAATGAAAGAAATCTTCTTAACGCTATATCATATGATGCTCCTAAGCATTCAGGGTTATCTTTAAATGGTAATTTAACCATAAGACGACCAGTATCTAGCTCTTTTATAGATTCAACGAAATTTTCCTCGCATTGTATTTGTTCTTCTGTCCACTTAGACTTACGGTCATGAACTCCTTCTAGTTCCCAAAACCTTTCAACATACTGCTGTAAAAAATTTTCAACTTCAGTGTTTAAACAACACACTTGAGCCTTTGATTTGTGAGAACTTGTATATCTGCCTGATGCTATCCAACCTAGCAAAGTTTTTTGTAGACTGGGCAGACCACTGCCTAGTTTGATTTGTCCTACTGACAACAGATCGAAAAATGCTTCTGCTCCAAGAAGCATGTCAATTTGAGAGGGCTTGTTGAAATTTTCATCGGCTAGCTCGATGTTCTTTGGTATGTTCCAATTGATTGTTTGGAATGCCTTATCGGGTTGATATCCTGTTATGGATGGTGCGACTAAGAATTCTAATGACATTTCAAAATTGTTAAACCGAGACCGGATAGTAGTTTGGGTCTGATATTGAATTTTAGTTTTTGAGTCACCAATGCCATTAATCTCAACGGACTTCCTTTTCTTGTGAAGGAATAAAGATTTA
This sequence comes from Melanostoma mellinum, assembly GCA_914767635.1. Taxonomy (NCBI): domain Eukaryota; kingdom Metazoa; phylum Arthropoda; class Insecta; order Diptera; family Syrphidae; genus Melanostoma; species Melanostoma mellinum. Next base: position 171,370,192 of record OU612060.1, read on the forward strand.
CCAAACTTCTCATTAATCATGTTGACTTGCGAACCGGAATCTAACAAGACTCGGCCAAATTGATAACCTCCTGTTGAATCCTTTACCAAAACTACTGCTGTCGCTAAGATGACTTGATGAGATGTTTCTCGATTGTTTTCCAGAGCAGCATGAACATTTGCTGATGTTGATAGCCCTTCCTCTTTAAGTGGGAGGTTGACCGCTTCATTTTTTCCTGGATTGCTTATAGTTTGCGTCCGATGCAACAAAAAGTGGTGAGGTTTATGACATATTCGGCATGTATACTTTGACGAACAGGTGGATACGTTGTGTCCTCTACCTAGGCAATTAATGCATAGCTCGAGTCTTTTTGCGTTTGAAAATCGTTCTGAGACTGATAGATTTTTAAAACTCTGACATGACGCAACATAGTGGTTGTTGTCATTGCAAAACGCGCAAGCTTTTTGGGTTTTTTGAGTCATGGTCAGACTAGTTTGTCTTTCTTGATTAGGATTTTGACGAGATTTATTTTTCCATTTTTGATTTGTTTCAACTTGAATTTGCCTGTTGTCCCTTGCTTCTAAGAATTGACATCGCTTATTTTATGCATTCTAACACAAAAAGATGTTTTGTAGTACTTGAAATAAGCTTTAAAAAGAGCACTATTAAAAGTCTTTTGCACGTAAAATAAGTGAGCTGTAGTGCAAATAAGGAGAGCATCTAATGTTTTTTTCTTTTCAATCAATGGGTTTCATAAGTGCCATTTCCACCAAAATTAAATTTAATCGTATTCCGCCTAAAATTAAGTTTGTTATGAAGAGTTTGACAGATAGTATCAGCTTGGATGCTTCAGGACACATATTTTTCAAAAAAGTCACGATTAAAAAAAAAACAACAAATTTTAAAATTTTTAAAAAAACCCACTTTTTTCTTATTATCTCAAAAATGACGACAGATACGTATAAAAGTGTTAGAATAAAAAATTTAGGAATTTTTCTGACAAACAATTTGGTTTTTTAGTTTTTTCTGTCAGACAAAAATTGATGCAGATATGATTGTTTAAAGAGCGCGTGGCAGCGCAATCGCAGCCTCTTTTAAGTCCTTTAACCTTTCACCGTTTTAGCAAAAGGTTGTTTACTACATATTGCAATAAAGCTCTCTTAATTACCTTTACTATGGTTTTTTTTTTTTACACTTTTAAAATTAAGGGTAAGATGAGCCTAATTCCAAAATTTCATGCAAATCGGTTCACAGTAAAAAAATTCGGACCTAAAATGCTTCATTGACTGCACTAATAACCTTACGACTACATCTAACTCCTACCCCTTAGTAATGCTAATCTATAATAATATAAACACCTCTAATCACAATCAGGTGATTAGTTCAACTAGTACTTCGAGAACGTTGAGACCTAGGCTTACTACTGCAAATAAGCTCTATTTAATTTCTCTAGGATTTACCTTAAAATAAAAATATGATTGAAGTGTTGAATATAAATCAAAGACCTATCTACGACAATAGTATATCTAAATACGAATATCATAGTTATTCTCCATTTCTTCAATCGTTCAATCCAAGTGATGAAATACGCATTCCTATACAACAACAAGATCTGAGTATTTTACCCAGTGAAAGCTTCATTTACATAGAAGGAGGATTTCAGAAGAGCACAGACAATGAAGTATCACCAAATGTAAAACTTTATAATAATTCTATGTCATTTCTTTTTGAGGAAATTCATTACGAGCTTAATGGAGTAACTATTGAAAGCAATAAAAATGTTGGCATAACTACAACTTTAAAAAATTATGTATCACTGAATAAGAATGAAAGCAGAAACCTAGAAAATGCATCATGGACGGGAAAAGAAGAATTATTAGTTGCATCGGAGTTTTTTAACTTTTGTGTTCCGTTAAAAAATCTTTTAGGTTTTGCTGAAGACTATACAAAGATTTTAACAAATGCTAAACACGAATTGATTTTAATACGTACAAGATCTAATGACAACGTCTATTTTTTTAAAGAAGGCGAAGATGTAAAACTCTCAATTTTTAAGACACAATGGAGAGTACCACACATTACGCTATCCAATTCGGATAAGCTTACACTGTTAAAACAAATACAAACAAATCCTATACAAATTCACTTTCGGAATTGGGAAATGCATGAGTACCCTAGTTTACCTATAGGTACTGATCATATGGAAAAACCTAGATTCATTATTATAGCACTTCAAACGGGTCGAAAAAATCATCGTAAAGATGCCAGCAAATTCGACCATTGTGATTTAACTAATTTAAAGGTACATCTTAATTCTTAAGAATACCCTCGCGAAGATTTAAAATTGAATTTTAAACCTGATCGTTATGCTATTCTGTATGATATGTACTTTTAATTTCAACAATCATACTATAAAAAAGAATCACAACCGCTCATGACTCGTCAAGAATTTAAAGACAACGCACCAGTTGTGGTTATAGATTGCTCTCATCAAAACGAAACAATTCAAACCAGTCCTGTTGATGTTAAAATAGAACTTAAAACACAGACACCTGTACCTACATTAACAACCGCATACTGTTTGATTCTACATGATCGAATAATCGAATATAATCCAATTACCAGTGAAGTTCGTAAGATTGCATAAAAATAACAACAATTAGTTTTTATATATAATCATGAGCAGAAACTTTCCAGAATTCAGTCTATAATTGAATAAGCCTTGATCAAGTCATACACCATGTCTAATCTAAATACTTCATTAGTTTTAGATAAAATTTTGAAATTATTGAAAGCCGATCCCGATCGTAATATTATATTAAGTGAACATTATGAGTACTTATTGGATTGTATATCCTTTCTAAGACGATTTGAAAACGTATCTACAACGTCATCAAAACATGGATGTCATTATGCTAACTGCTCTTGGTCTTCCGACCTTTGTAAGGATGGTCCTGATAGGTGCCCTGACATAAGGCCATACGACATAAGGCCATATTCGAATATATGGCGCTATGACGCTTTCAATTGTGACTTAAGGCCATATTCGAACATATGGTCTTATGACGCTTTGTCAAAGGGTCGCGGTCGTAAAGACATATTTTTTTGCGACTTTAGGCCATACATTGAAATGCCCTAATGACGCTTTCTAAATTATTTTGTTAATAGTTGACCTTGAAACATTATACCGTTTTTAGAAAGCAGCACCATGTGCAATCTCACAAAAAAAGCAACAGATATGAGTTTGACGAAAAATTTTCATTGATCAATGAAAACTTGCATTCATTCATTCATGCCTTCATCAAATCATTGGATACTTCTTAATCAGTTGCACAAGTTGTCGTTACAATTGAGAAAAAAACAAGTGGAATTAAAAGACCTTATACATATACATATATGTATATATAGTTTTTGCGAAGGGTTTCGAAAAGGCAGCAAATGGCTTTATATTCCGGATTTCAAATAAGTTTATAAATGTTAATATGAATCCAAGTATTGAAAATACCAAATTTTAACACAATCACTTTCTTTATCGCATGAATTTTGCATTCATAGAAAAAAACAATTTGTTCGTTTCTGGATAACCGTACGATGGCAAATTTATGCAGAATTATGTTCGTTTGGCTTTTTACACGATAGAATAATGAAGATAAGAGCGAAGCGGAAAAAATTTTCCCAGAGGAGTATGGATGTGTGGTGTAAAAATAAAAATTCGCGCGAATTTTTATTTTTACACCACACATCCATACTCCTCTGGGAAACTTTTTTCATTTATAAACTTGTTTGAAATCCGGAATGTAAAGCAATTTGCTGCCTTTTTGAAACCCTTCGCAAAAATGATAATTATATATAAGCTCTTTTAATTCCATTTTTTTTCTAAATTGAAACGACCGCTTGTGTAACTGATTAAGAAGTAGGGATTTGATGGAGGTATGAATGAATGAATGAATGCAAGTTTTCTCTGATCAATGAAAATTTTTCGTACAGCTCATAACTGTTCCACTTTAAATTGTATTTAGAATGTCTTCCTCGGCCAACCGAAAACTACAATAAAAACAAAAATCCAACCCTCTGTTCTTTTTGCAGAAGAATAGTGGAAAATAGTTTAACTATATATTCTAAAAACACTTTCTTGAAATTTAAGCTGTTAATTTGATTATTTATCAAAGATTTATCTTTGCAAATAATGTGATGTTTTTTTTATTTGGAAAGAAAAATTCAGTTTCGTTGTTATAATGTTTGGTGTTTATTTTTTTAACTGGGAAACGGAAGAATGGGTCATAAGGCCATGATGGCATTAAGACGCTTTGGAAAGCGTCATTAGACCATAAATGTTCGAATATGGCCTTAAGTCACAAGTCAAAGCGTCTTAACGCCATATATTCGAATATGGCCTTATGTCGTATGGTCTTATGTCAGGGCACCCCTGATACATGTGCATGTGCATGCTATATGCTTGAAATTACATTAATAAAAGTGGAAAATTTGTGATCATTATACAAAAGATTGAAATAAAATTTTTTAGAAAAAATAAACAATGTCTTTTCATAATCCGAACTGTTATTTTAATTATATAAGGGTAAGTATGAGGCATGTTTCCAATCATTCTCACACAATATGAGTAAAAGAGACATTGTTGACGAACTACATAAGCCCTCTCGTAAGAATTTCAATAGAAGACGTGTCATTATCAAAGGACTTGATGATCTATGGCAAGCAGATCTAGTAGAAATGATAATTTATTCGCCAGAGAATGATAACTATCGCTATCTTCTTACTGTGATCGATACATTTTCAAAATTTGCTTGGACATCTCCTATTAAAAATAAAACAGGTAAAGTTGTTACCGAAGACATGAAAAATATACTAAGCGAACATAGGGTTCCAAACAATCTACAAACAGATGACGGGAAAGAATTTTTCAATTCTCATTTTCATCATTTAATGAAAACACATAAAATTAACCATTACTCTACTTATAGTGTTCTAAAGGCATCATTTATCGAAAGATTTAATCGTACCTTAAAATCGCTTATGTGGAAAGAATTCAGCGCTAATGGTTCTTATCGTTGGATCGATATAGTAGATACACTAACAAAAACATAAAATAACTCAAAACATCGTACAATAAAAATGAAACCATCAGAAGTCAACATGTACAATGAGAAGAGCTGCTTTCAACAGTATACAATCATATCAAAATTCATATTACACCCAAGTTCCATATTGGAGATTATGTTAGAATTAGCAAATATAAACATGTATTTGAAAAGGGTTATACACCTTATTGGACTACTGAAATTTTCAAGATAACGAAAGTTGAACATACAAACCCTGTGACATATTTAATTGAGGACTTTCAAGGGCATCCAGTTAAAGGAGGATTTTATGCATATGAACTGCGAAAAACTAAGTTTCCCAATACATATCTTATTGAGAAAATACTTCAAAAGAAAAAAAATCGTATATTTGTCAAATGGCTCGGTTTTCCTTCTGAGCACAACTCATGGATAGTTTCTTCATCGGTCAATTCAACATCTTAAGAAAAACAGCCAACAGTAATAAATGCAATAAAACAATATTCTTTATAATACAAAAATTTCACATGTTTTTTTTTTTTTTTTACTTTTCTCGATTTAAGAAATACTCATTTTATATGTTTGTTTCATCGTTTTGAAATCCAATAATTCCACTTGAGATTTATAGTTGAGATCCTCTTTCATAAACAACTTCAACTTCTCCATTGCTCAATACTCGTTCTGTTTCATATTCATGATATTCATAGCATTTAATAGAAAGCGTTTTAGAGCTATAGCTACTATCATATGTACATCGTATTGTCAGAGCCTGATCTTCATCAAATTCTAACTTAAAATGTCTATAAAAAAACATCTTTACTTTGGATAATGCCAGATATTTCACTTTCTTTTTTTATTAAATCTTGCCTAAAACTCTCTATAGCCTCATCAACTGTAACGATTTTCCTTTGTATATTTTTTTCCGTTGTTGTTTGTGTTGACTGAATATCATTTTGAAATGATGTATTATCCCCATTTGAGGCCTTTAATAAGGTTTTACCATCCGTAAATGTTAACAAACGAAATGATAGACCAATTTGTACTGCATCATTGTTGGGTAAATTCAATGAAAAAGAAAGATTATTCACTTTATTTGCCTCTTGCAAGTTTATATCCATAGGAAGAGGAAATCCAAAAATTAAAAACGGAATGACCAGTAGAAAAGAGAACAATGTTAAGTAAAACATTTTTACTTTCAGTTGAATATACTACTAATAGCTCGACCAACTGAAATTGAACTAATAAATCAAAAAAGTCTAGTTGAGTGGTATTTATACTAGTTTTTATTTTAGTAGAAATGAATGACTAATATCAAAAACAATATTGATTCATGAATCATCTTAAACCGTTTCCACTTCTTCAGTTAGAGACTATGGTTTTGGATCTTGTTTATGCTGTTGATGATGATACTGCTGTCCTTCCTCTCTCGTAATCTTTTCAGGCCGATGATTTAAAAATTCCGCTTCACCAAAAGGACATAAGGCAGGATATTGACCTTCATTACGACTAATAACATTCGAACTAGGGAAAATTGATCCAATAAGAGTTGTTTCACCACCCGTAACTCTTAACCGTACATGCTGTAAATGCTGAAATTGTAAACTGTAGTTCGTGATTGAGCATGATGACTCTCCATTTCTCAGACGAAAAAAAGAACATTCCCTCCCATGTTGAGGTGTTATAAAAACCTGTAAGACATTAGCAAAGAAGAGTGCATCAGAAAATCTTATCTCAGCCCATGCCGCTTCACAAATACAAAAAGTTTCCCCCTGTTTCAATTTTTCACACCAAAACATTTCCAATTAATGATGAAGAAAAAAGAAAATCATTACTTATATACATGTTGAGACATACATAATACCATATATTCCGCCTTCACATACGTAAGGTCATTGAACCTTGACTCAAGGTCATATATTTTCAACATCATTCTAACAATTTATTTAAATTTTTAAGAACTTCTTATCTAAATGGCAAAGTTGGTATAATGCGTAAGCGCGACGTATTGTAAATATTTAGATCTAACGGTCGTGAATTCAAGACCCATTCCAGCTCCTACTTAAATACCTTCTTGTAATTTTTTTATATTACCACATAAAATTCAAATTTCTCAAAAAACAACGATTAATTTAAAACCCTACAAATGCAAGTTCATTTAAACCTCGTTTATCGTTTTGTCAAACGATCACATTTTTATTTAAAGAAACATTCAGTACAAACCACACAAGTACCTCAGTATTATATTTTTCATAAGCTCTAGCAGACCTCCCAGCCAACCAAACCATGCTACAAAACAACATCAGCCTTATTCATCAAGTCAGCAACCGCAGTATTTTTTCAATGACCTACTTCTACAATAAACAAACATATTTTCTACTCCAAACCAAACAACACCACTCTTATCTATCACTACCCCAAGAAACACCGACCTACCACAAATTTCTTTCCACACACAGTTCTTAAAATAGAACGACCTCAAGATCACATATGAATTTTTTCATTCTTCAACACTAAAAATAACAACACCACTCACTGCCAAAAAATACTGACCTATCACAAAACCACAAAAAATTCCCAGTCCAAAGTAGCCCAATACCTACTTATTTGGTGTTCATTTAAAAGCCAACGATGATTCCAATGACAAAGAACTACTTGAACGAATCTTACAATCATACGATTGCATGCCTAAAATGTACTTTACACATGCAACACCAACACTATTCAATGCCTGCTCCAATAATCCAGAAATGTCTTGCTGCCACTTGCTTATTTGGTTTGTTCGTTGAACTTTACAACCCTATGAGTTGTTGTTTTTCAGTCCTCAAAAGACGCTTAGCCACAAAAACACCAACAACATCCCTGTCATTTGAATAAAAACACGAGCCATTTGAAGGCCCTCAAATCGCGACAATAAAAACCTAGGGCGAGTTGTGGAAAACCCCATGTCAACCCTAGGGTTCGAAAATCACCAAGTTTGACATTCAGGACGTCTATAGGTTTTTCAAAAAACGCATCTCTAAACAAACCTAAACTAATAATAGCCGGTGTATCGTCCTATTCGAGATGTCTCGACTACAAGAAGTGTTTCAGGATTATTGCCGACAACAACAATGCCTATCTGATGGCTGATATGTCACATATTGCCGGACTAGTGGCAGCAAAAATAATTGCCAGTCCTTTCGAGTATGCCGATGTAGTGACTACTACTACACACAAAACTCTACGTGGACCAAGAGCAGGCATTGTTTTTTTATCGCAAAGGCGTACAGTATCGAAATGGAAAAAAATATGTGTACAACAATCTGGAGGATCGCATCAATGGTGCCAACTTCAAGGTGGAAAACACAACAATACAATCGCTGCAATTGCAACAACCATGCTTCAGACAAAGCACCCAGAATTTGTCTTTTGCCAGAAAGAAACTGTCGACAATGCCCAAGAACTGTCAAGACTGCTAATTAATAAAGGCTACTGGATTGTCACTGGCGGCACTGATACCCACATGTTAATTCTCGATTTGTATAATGTTGGTCTCAATGAGGCTGTTCAGACAGGCGCAAGTGAACCGTGCAAAATTGACGTCTATATGTTTTTTCTCTTTCCCACATAGTTGTAAGAAAGAGACATTTTTTTGCGCCGAAGTTTTTAAAAATTTTAAAATTTTCTTGGCGGAGTTTTGACATTTCCTTGTTTTGACACTTGTGTTTTTTTTTTCTCGAGTAAAGAGACTGTTGTTTGAAAAATAAATGCTCTTTTTCATGTTCCTGAAGCAAAAATACAAAAATAAATAAATTATTTTTTCAGTTCAGTTTAATTTCTGAGTTTTTTCTTCCCAAATCTGAAGGCAAAATAAACGTCAAAAAAAATCCATCGTGTTCACATTACTTTCAGTCTGAACACGACGGGGTGGCGGAATGTCAAAATTGCACGGTTGACTTGCGCCAGTCTAAACACCGTCAATGGTGCACAAGCTGAGTATATTTTGAATGAGGTGAATATTACCTGCAATAGAAGTACATTACCTGGCGACAAATCACCTCTATGTCCATCAGCAATAAGGTTTGGTACGGCAGCTTTAACAACACGCGGCATCAATGACATGAAAACAGTGGCCGACTTTATTGATCGAGCTCTACAACTTGGCAAGGAAGCTATTGCTATGGATAACACTGGTGCAGATTTCTATTCAATCTTAAAAAACCCTACGTTTCTCAACAGTTTGGACAAGTCAGCACATTTAGCAAGAAATTTGTATTTCCGTTAAAGTCAGTCCTAAAAAAAATTAAAAATTAAAAAAAATATATTGGTCTTTTTGTTAACTCTGGTCTTATTTCTCTATACGCTGCAGTCTCCCCAAATACCTCTTTCCACACACCGCAAAATCTATACGATACACTTCTCTATTTATTTATTTATTATTTTATTTCATTCTCACACCCGCAGTTAAGTATCTCATTATTATTTTCACACCAAACAAATCAGAAGCACACCTAAGCACCTTTTTCTATACACCGCATTTGTTGCCCCTTCATTTTCTCAAATCAAAAGTACTCCCAAATACCTCGTTCTACACACCACAATACCCCCGCATGTGCAATGTAGAAACTAAAAATGTAGACGCGTGAATCTTGATTGAACATGACCGCAAAACAAGTGACAATTCTGGTTGCTAATCGTTGACTATTATTGTTCGCAGTTTTGTTATACTTTTTACTGGCTGAACACAATGCAAAAACGGAGCTGGACTGCAAAATCGGAACTGGATGAGCTGTCAAAATTGCTGTACGTTTCGATTTTAATCGGCCCACAATGCAGCTGTACAGCTTTTGACATTTCCATCATTTGAAACATTATTTTGTATTTTCTAAAATCGGTTTGAGTATTTTATAAACAAAACAAATTTGATATTGTTACTATGGATGAGCAAATAAATGATTGTGTTGCTTGTTCCAATTATCAGAATGTTTTATTTGTATTTAAAATACTATAAAAAAAAGAAATATGGGGTGGTGGGTGCACAAAATTGTTATAAATTAAAAGTAAAAACCAAAAAACAAAACACTAAAGTAACACTTGGTTGTCACACAATAATTTACACACAAAATGTTTTTTTTTTCCTTCAAAATCATAAACGTCAAACTTGCTGTACAGCAAAAGTTAAAAGTTCGTCAACTTGTCCAGTTCCGATTCCAGTTCCGTATGCAGCTCCGTCGCATTGTGTTCGCGCTATTGAATTTGTGTGTATTCAATAATTTGACAGCTCTTCCAGTTCCAGTTTCAGTTGCAGCTCCGTCTGCATTGTGTTCAGCCAGTTAGTCGATATCTTCTTGGTTTCTATTCTGATAAATGCAGAGTAGATTTTTCTCTCTTTGACCAACCAAAATGATTCCCGATTATCGCGAGCCTTTTCCCTTAGATCAAGAAAATTGTTGACCTGCTGTAATTGTTTGCGAAGGCTGTTTGTTTCCTTCTCATGGTATGAGCCTAGCTTTGATTTCTGAAGCGATTCGCGTAATCCTTGTTCACATTCTTCAGATATTTGTTGTTTTTGTTGTAGAATAGGTAATTAAATTGAAATTGGCTACAGACAAATTATTATCCAATTGACTGAGTTCACTTTCCAGATTAGAAAACGATGAGTAACCACAAATACAAAAAAAATAACAAAAACACACACATAATAATATAAAGACATTTTCTCGTTATTTTTTTTATTACAGCACATACAAAGAAGTATGTACCTCCACTGCATCAACCTTCCACCTGCTTCTGATTTCTCAAAAACGTATTCCCTGCACGCGAATTATATTTTTTGTTAATAAAAAGATTTTTTCTTATATATCTATTCATAAACTTTATTCTTCACAACTTATGAGACTAGTGTTTAAGAGAGGAGTCCACTTCAACTACTGACCACCATCCAGTCACTTTCTTGATCATGAATCCATCCGGATCTTTGGTGGTCATGGTCATACTCAAACGGTCGTATCGTTTTATGATTTTATAAACAAAAGTGGAAAACTGCTTAGTTTGCAGTTTGTCAAACAGTCGATGATTTTATAAGCAAAAGTGGCAAACTGCTTAGTTTGCAGTTTGTCAACAGTCGTATCGTTTTATGATTTTATAAGCAAAAGTGGCATACTGCTTAGTTTGCAGTTTGTCAACAGTCGTATCGTTTTATGATTTTATAAGCAAAAGTGGCAAACTGCTTAGTTTGCAGTTTGTTAAACAGTCGATGATTTTATAAGCAAAAGTGGCAAACTGCTTAGTTTGCAGTTTGTCAACAGTCGTATCGTTTTATGATTTTATAAGCAAAAGTGGCAAACTGCTTAGTTTGCAGTTTGTCAACAGTCGTATCGTTTTATGATTTTATAAACAAAAGTGGCAAACTGCTTAGTTTGCAGTTTGTCAAACAGTCGATGATTTTATAAGCAAAAGTGGCAAACTGCTTAGTTTGCAGTTTGTCAACAGTCGTATCGTTTTATGATTTTATAAACAAAAGTGGCAAACTGCTTAGTTTGCAGTTTGTCAACAGTCGTATCGTTTTATGATTTTATAAGCAAAAGTGGCAAACTGCTTAGTTTGCAGTTTGTCACAGTCGATGATTTTATAAGCAAAAGTGGCAAACTGCTTAGTTTGCAGTTTGTTAAACAGTCGATGATTTTATAAGCAAAAGTGGCAAACTGCTTAGTTTGCAGTTTGTTAAACAGTCGATGATTTTATAAGCAAAAGTGGCAAACTGCTTAGTTTGCAGTTTGTCACAGTCGTATCGTTTTATGATTTTATAAGCAAAAGTGGCAAACTGCTTAGTTTGCAGTTTGTCACAGTCGATGATTTTATAAGCAAAAGTGGCAAACTGCTTAGTTTGCAGTTTGTCACAGTCGATGATTTTATAAGCAAAAGTGTCAAACTGCTTAGTTTGCAGTTTGTCAAACAGTCGATGATTTTATAAGCAAAAGTGGCAAACTGCTTAGTTTGCAGTTTGTCAACAGTCGTATCGTTTTATGATTTTATAAGCAAAAGTGGCAAACCGCTTAGTTTGCAGTTTGTCACAGTCGATGATTTTATAAGCAAAAGTGGCAAACTGCTTAGTTTGCAGTTTGTCAAACAGTCGTATCGTTTTATGATTTTATAAACAAAAGTGGCAAACTGCTTAGTTTGCAGTTTGTCACAGTCGATGATTTTATAAGCAAAAGTGGCAAACTGCTTAGTTTGCAGTTTGTCAAACAGTCGATGATTTTATAAGCAAAAGTGGCAAACTGCTTAGTTTGCAGTTTGTCAACAGTCGTATCGTTTTATGATTTTATAAGCAAAAGTGGCAAACTGCTTAGTTTGCAGTTTGTCACAGTCGATGATTTTATAAGCAAAAGTGGCAAACTGCTTAGTTTGCAGTTTGTTAAACAGTCGATGATTTTATAAGCAAAAGTGGCAAACTGCTTAGTTTGCAGTTTGTCAACAGTCGTATCGTTTTATGATTTTATAAGCAAAAGTGGCAAACTGCTTAGTTTGCAGTTTGTCACAGTCGATGATTTTATAAGCAAAAGTGGCAAACTGCTTAGTTTGCAGTTTGTTAAACAGTCGATGATTTTATAAGCAAAAGTGGCAAACTGCTTAGTTTGCAGTTTGTCAAACAGTCGATGATTTTATAAGCAAAAGTGGCAAACTGCTTAGTTTGCAGTTTGTCAACAGTCGTATCGTTTTATGATTTTATAAGCAAAAGTGGCAAACTGCTTAGTTTGCAGTTTGTCACAGTCGATGATTTTATAAGCAAAAGTGGCAAACTGCTTAGTTTGCAGTTTGTTAAACAGTCGATGATTTTATAAACAAAAGTGGCAAACTGCTTAGTTTGCAGTTTGTCACAGTCGATGATTTTATAAGCAAAAGTGGCAAACTGCTTCGTTTGCAGTTTGTCACAGTCGATGATTTTATAAGCAAAAGTGGCAAACTGCTTAGTTTGCAGTTTGTCAAACAGTCGTATCGTTTTATGATTTTATAAACAAAAGTGGCAAACTGCTTAGTTTGCAGTTTGTCACAGTCGATGATTTTATAAGCAAAAGTGGCAAACTGCTTAGTTTGCAGTTTGTCAAACAGTCGATGATTTTATAAGCAAAAGTGGCAAACTGCTTAGTTTGCAGTTTGTCAACAGTCGTATCGTTTTATGATTTTATAAGCAAAAGTGGCAAACTGCTTAGTTTGCAGTTTGTCACAGTCGATGATTTTATAAGCAAAAGTGGCAAACTGCTTAGTTTGCAGTTTGTTAAACAGTCGATGATTTTATAAGCAAAAGTGGCAAACTGCTTAGTTTGCAGTTTGTCAACAGTCGTATCGTTTTATGATTTTATTAGCAAAAGTGGCAAACTGCTTAGTTTGCAGTTTGTCAACAGTCGTATCGTTTTATGATTTTATTAGCAAAAGTGGCAAACTGCTTAGTTTGCAGTTTGTCAAACAGTCGATGATTTTATAAGCAAAAGTGGCAAACTGCTTAGTTTGCAGTTTGTCAACAGTCGTATCGTTTTATGATTTTATAAGCAAAAGTGGCAAACTGCTTAGTTTGCAGTTTGTCACAGTCGATGATTTTATAAGCAAAAGTGGCAAACTGCTTAGTTTGCAGTTTGTTAAACAGTCGATGATTTTATAAGCAAAAGTGGCAAACTGCTTAGTTTGCAGTTTGTCAACAGTCGTATCGTTTTATGATTTTATTAGCAAAAGTGGCAAACTGCTTAGTTTGCAGTTTGTCAACAGTCGTATCGTTTTATGATTTTATTAGCAAAAGTGGCAAACTGCTTAGTTTGCAGTTTGTCAAACAGTCGATGATTTTATAAGCAAAAGTGGCAAACTGCTTAGTTTGCAGTTTGTCAACAGTCGTATCGTTTTATGATTTTATAAACAAAAGTGGCAAACTGCTTAGTTTGCAGTTTGTCAAACAGTCGATGATTTTATAAGCAAAAGTGGCAAACTGCTTAGTTTGCAGTTTGTCACAGTCGATGATTTTATAAGCAAAAGTGGCAAACTGCTTAGTTTGCAGTTTGTCAAACAGTCGATGATTTTATAAGCAAAAGTGGCAAACTGCTTAGTTTGCAGTTTGTCACAGTCGATGATTTCATAAGCAAAAGTGGCAAACTGCTTAGTTTGCAGTTTGTCAACAGTCGTATCGTTTTATGATTTTATTAGCAAAAGTGGCAAACTGCTTAGTTTGCAGTTTGTCAAACAGTCGATGATTTTATAAGCAAAAGTGGCAAACTGCTTAGTTTGCAGTTTGTCACAGTCGATGATTTTATAAGCAAAAGTGGCAAACTGCTTAGTTTGCAGTTTGTCAAACAGTCGATGATTTTATAAGCAAAAGTGGCAAACTGCTTAGTTTGCAGTTTGTCACAGTCGATGATTTTATATGCAAAAGTGGCAAACTGCTTAGTTTGCAGTTTGTCAACAGTCGTATCGTTTTATGATTTTATAAACAAAAGTGGCAAACTGCTTAGTTTGCAGTTTGTCAAACAGTCGATGATTTTATAAGCAAAAGTGGCAAACTGCTTAGTTTGCAGTTTGTCACAGTCGATGATTTTATAAGCAAAAGTGGCAAACTACTTAGTTTGCAGTTTGTCAACAGTCGTATCGTTTTATGATTTTATAAACAAAAGTGGCAAACTGCTTAGTTTGCAGTTTGTCACAGTCGATGATTTTATAAGCAAAAGTGGCAAACTGGTTAGTTTGCAGTTTGTCAAACAGTCGTATCGTTTTATGATTTTATAAACAAAAGTGGCAAACTGCTTAGTTTGCAGTTTGTCAACAGTCGTATCGTTTTATGATTTTATAAGCAAAAGTGGCAAACTGCTTAGTTTGCAGTTTGTCAACAGTCGTATCGTTTTATGATTTTATAAACAAAAGTGGCAAACTGCTTAGTTTGCAGTTTGTCACAGTCGATGATTTTATAAGCAAAAGTGGCAAACTGCTTAGTTTGCAGTTTGTCACAGTCGATGATTTTATAAGCAAAAGTGGCAAACTGCTTAGTTTGCAGTTTGTCACAGTCGATGATTTTATAAGCAAAAGTGGCAAACTGCTTAGTTTGCAGTTTGTCAACAGTCGTATCGTTTTATGATTTTATAAGCAAAAGTGGCAAACTGCTTAGTTTGCAGTTTGTCAAACAGTCGATGATTTTATAAGCAAAAGTGGCAAACTGCTTAGTTTGCAGTTTGTCAACAGTCGTATCGTTGTATGATTTTATAAGCAAAAGTGGCAAACTGCTTAGTTTGCAGTTTGTTAAACAGTCGTATCGTTTTATGATTTTATAAGCAAAAGTGGCAAACTGCTTAGTTTGCAGTTTGTCAACAGTCGTATCGTTTTATGATTTTATAAACAAAAGTGGCAAACTGCTTAGTTTGCAGTTTGTCAAACAGTCGTATCGTTTTATGATTTTATAAACAAAAGTGGCAAACTGCTTAGTTTGCAGTTTGTTAAACAGTCGTATCGTTTTATGATTTTATAAACAAAAGTGGAAAACTGCTTAGTTTGCAGTTTGTCAAACAGTCGATGATTTTATAAGCAAAAGTGGCAAACTGCTTAGTTTGCAGTTTGTCAACAGTCGTATCGTTTTATGATTTTATAAGCAAAAGTGGCAAACTGCTTAGTTTGCAGTTTGTCAAACAGTCGATGATTTTATAAGCAAAAGTGGCAAACTGCTTAGTTTGCAGTTTGTCAACAGTCGTATCGTTTTATGATTTTATAAACAAAAGTGGCAAACTGCTTAGTTTGCAGTTTGTCAAACAGTCGTATCGTTTTATGATTTTATAAGCAAAAGTGGCAAACTGCTTAGTTTGCAGTTTGTCAAACAGTCGTATCGTTTTATGATTTTATAAACAAAAGTGGAAAACTGCTTAGTTTGCAGTTTGTCAACAGTCGTATCGTTTTATGATTTTATAAGCAAAAGTGGAAAACTGCTTAGTTTGCAGTTTGTCAAACAGTCGTATCGTTTTATGATTTTATAAACAAAAGTGGCAAACTGCTTAGTTTGCAGTTTGTCAACAGTCGTATCGTTTTATGATTTTATAAGCAAAAGTGGAAAACTGCTTAGTTTGCAGTTTGTCAAACAGTCGTATCGTTTTATGATTTTATAAGCAAAAGTGGCAAACTGCTTAGTTTGCAGTTTGTCAAACAGTCGTATCGTTTTATGATTTTATAAACAAAAGTGGAAAACTGCTTAGTTTGCAGTTTGTCAAACAGTCGTATCGTTTTATGATTTTATAAGCAAAAGTGGCAAACTGCTTAGTTTGCAGTTTGTTAAACAGTCGTATCGTTTTATGATTTTATAAACAAAAGTGGCAAACTGCTTAGTTTGCAGTTTGTCAACAGTCGTATCGTTTTATGATTTTACAAACAAAAGTGGCAAACTGCTTAGTTTGCAGTTTGTCAAACAGTCGATGATTTTATAAGCAAAAGTGGCAAACTGCTTAGTTTGCAGTTTGTGACAGTCGATGATTTTATAAGCAAAAGTGGCAAACTGCTTAGTTTGCAGTTTGTCAAACAGTCGATGATTTTATAAGCAAAAGTGGCAAACTGCTTAGTTTGCAGTTTGTCAACAGTCGTATCGTTTTATGATTTTATAAACAAAAGTGGCAAACTGCTTAGTTTGCAGTTTGTCACAGTCGATGATTTTATAAGCAAAAGTGGCAAACTGCTTAGTTTGCAGTTTGTCAACAGTCGTATCGTTTTATGATTTTATAAGCAAAAGTGGCAAACTGCTTAGTTTGCAGTTTGTTAAACAGTCGTATCGTTTTATGATTTTATAAGCAAAAGTGGCAAACTGGTTAGTTTGCAGTTTGTTAAACAGTCGTATCGTTTTATGATTTTATAAACAAAAGTGGAAAACTGCTTAGTTTGCAGTTTGTCAAACAGTCGATGATTTTATAAGCAAAAGTGGCAAACTGCTTAGTTTGCAGTTTGTCAAACAGTCGATGATTTTATAAGCAAAAGTGGCAAACTGCTTAGTTTGCAGTTTGTCACAGTCGATGATTTTATAAGCAAAAGTGGCAAACTGCTTAGTTTGCAGTTTGTCAACAGTCGTATCGTTTTATGATTTTATAAGCAAAAGTGGCAAACTGCTTAGTTTGCAGTTTGTCACAGTCGATGATTTTATAAGCAAAAGTGGCAAACTGCTTAGTTTGCAGTTTGTCACAGTCGATGATTTTATAAGCAAAAGTGGCAAACTGCTTAGTTTGCAGTTTGTCAAACAGTCGTATCGTTTTATGATTTTATAAACAAAAGTGGCAAACTGCTTAGTTTGCAGTTTGTCACAGTCGATGATTTTATAAGCAAAAGTGGCAAACTGCTTAGTTTGCAGTTTGTTAAACAGTCGATGATTTTATAAGCAAAAGTGGCAAACTGCTTAGTTTGCAGTTTGTCAAACAGTCGATGATTTTATAAGCAAAAGTGGCAAACTGGTTAGTTTGCAGTTTGTTAAACAGTCTTATCGTTTTATGATTTTATAAACAAAAGTGGCAAACTGCTTAGTTTGCAGTTTGTTAAACAGCCGTATCGTTTTATGATTTTATAAGCAAAAGTGGCAAACTGCTTAGTTTGCAGTTTGTCAAACAGTCGTATCGTTTTATGATTTTATAAACAAAAGTGGCAAACTGCTTAGTTTGCAGTTTGTTAAACAGTCGTATCGTTTTGTGATTTTATAAACAAAAGTGGCAAACTGGTTAGTTTGCAGTTTGTTAAACAGTCGTATCGTTTTATGATTTTATAAGCAAAAGTGGCAAACTGCTTAGTTTGCAGTTTGTCAAACAGTCGATGATTTTATAAGCAAAAGTGGCAAACTGCTTAGTTTGCAGTTTGTCAACAGTCGTATCGTTTTATGATTTTATAAGCAAAAGTGGCAAACTGCTTAGTTTGCAGTTTGTCACAGTCGATGATTTTATAAGCAAAAGTGGCAAACTGCTTAGTTTGCAGTTTGTTAAACAGTCGATGATTTTATAAGCAAAAGTGGCAAACTGCTTAGTTTGCAGTTTGTCAACAGTCGTATCGTTTTATGATTTTATAAGCAAAAGTGGCAAACTGCTTAGTTTGCAGTTTGTCACAGTCGATGATTTTATAAGCAAAAGTGGCAAACTGCTTAGTTTGCAGTTTGTCACAGTCGATGATTTTATAAGCAAAAGTGGCAAACTGCTTAGTTTGCAGTTTGTCAAACAGTCGTATCGTTTTATGATTTTATAAACAAAAGTGGCAAACTGCTTAGTTTGCAGTTTGTCACAGTCGATGATTTTATAAGCAAAAGTGGCAAACTGCTTAGTTTGCAGTTTGTTAAACAGTCGATGATTTTATAAGCAAAAGTGGCAAACTGCTTAGTTTGCAGTTTGTCAACAGTCGTATCGTTTTATGATTTTATAAACAAAAGTGGCAAACTGCTTAGTTTGCAGTTTGTTAAACAGTCGTATCGTTTTATGATTTTATAAGCAAAAGTGGCAAACTGCTTAGTTTGCAGTTTGTCACAGTCGATGATTTTATAAGCAAAAGTGGCAAACTGCTTAGTTTGCAGTTTGTCACAGTCGATGATTTTATAAGCAAAAGTGGCAAACTGCTTAGTTTGCAGTTTGTCAAACAGTCGTATCGTTTTATGATTTTATAAACAAAAGTGGCAAACTGCTTAGTTTGCAGTTTGTCACAGTCGATGATTTTATAAGCAAAAGTGGCAAACTGCTTAGTTTGCAGTTTGTCACAGTCGATGATTTTATAAGCAAAAGTGGCAAACTGCTTAGTTTGCAGTTTGTCAACAGTCGTATCGTTTTATGATTTTACAAACAAAAGTGGCAAACTGCTTAGTTTGCAGTTTGTCAAACAGTCGATGATTTTATAAGCAAAAGTGGCAAACTGCTTAGTTTGCAGTTTGTGACAGTCGATGATTTTATAAGCAAAAGTGGCAAACTGCTTAGTTTGCAGTTTGTCAAACAGTCGATGATTTTATAAGCAAAAGTGGCAAACTGCTTAGTTTGCAGGTTGTCAACAGTCGTATCGTTTTATGATTTTATAAACAAAAGTGGCAAACTGCTTAGTTTGCAGTTTGTCACAGTCGATGATTTTATAAGCAAAAGTGGCAAACTGCTTAGTTTGCAGTTTGTCAACAGTCGTATCGTTTTATGATTTTATAAGCAAAAGTGGCAAACTGCTTAGTTTGCAGTTTGTCACAGTCGATGATTTTATAAGCAAAAGTGGCAAGCTGCTTAGTTTGCAGTTTGTCACAGTCGATGATTTTATAAGCAAAAGTGGCAAACTGCTTAGTTTGCAGTTTGTCAACAGTCGTATCGTTTTATGATTTTATAAACAAAAGTGGCAAACTGCTTAGTTTGCAGTTTGTCACAGTCGATGATTTTATAAGCAAAAGTGGCAAGCTGCTTAGTTTGCAGTTTGTCACAGTCGATGATTTTATAAGCAAAAGTTTGTCAACAGTCGTATCGTTTTATGATTTTATAAACAAAAGTGGCAAACTGCTTAGTTTGCAGTTTGTCAAACAGTCGATGATTTTATAAGCAAAAGTGGCAAACTGCTTAGTTTGCAGTTTGTCACAGTCGATGATTTTATAAGCAAAAGTGGCAAACTGCTTAGTTTGCAGTTTGTCAACAGTCGTATCGTTTTATGATTTTATAAACAAAAGTGGCAAACTGCTTAGTTTGCAGTTTGTCACAGTCGATGATTTTATAAGCAAAAGTGGCAAACTGCTTAGTTTGCAGTTTGTCACAGTCGATGATTTTATAAGCAAAAGTGGCAAACTGCTTAGTTTGCAGTTTGTCAACAGTCGTATCGTTGTATGATTTTATAAGCAAAAGTGGCAAACTGCTTAGTTTGCAGTTTGTTAAACAGTCGTATCGTTTTATGATTTTATAAGCAAAAGTGGCAAACTGCTTAGTTTGCAGTTTGTCAACAGTCGTATCGTTTTATGATTTTATAAACAAAAGTGGCAAACTGCTTAGTTTGCAGTTTGTCAAACAGTCGTATCGTTTTATGATTTTATAAGCAAAAGTGGCAAACTGCTTAGTTTGCAGTTTGTCAAACAGTCGTATCGTTTTATGATTTTATAAACAAAAGTGGAAAACTGCTTAGTTTGCAGTTTGTCAACAGTCGTATCGTTTTATGATTTTATAAGCAAAAGTGGAAAACTGCTTAGTTTGCAGTTTGTCAAACAGTCGTATCGCTTTATGATTTTATAAACAAAAGTGGCAAACTGCTTAGTTTGCAGTTTGTCAACAGTCGTATCGTTTTATGATTTTATAAGCAAAAGTGGAAAACTGCTTAGTTTGCAGTTTGTCAAACAGTCGTATCGTTTTATGATTTTATAAGCAAAAGTGGCAAACTGCTTAGTTTGCAGTTTGTCAAACAGTCGTATCGTTTTATGATTTTATAAACAAAAGTGGAAAACTGCTTAGTTTGCAGTTTGTCAAACAGTCGTATCGTTTTATGATTTTATAAGCAAAAGTGGCAAACTGCTTAGTTTGCAGTTTGTCAAACAGTCGTATCGTTTTATGATTTTATAAGCAAAAGTGGCAAACTGCTTAGTTTGCAGTTTGTTAAACAGTCGTATCGTTTTATGATTTTATAAGCAAAAGTGGCAAACTGCTTAGTTTGCAGTTTGTCAACAGTCGTATCGTTTTATGATTTTATAAGCAAAAGTGGCAAACTGCTTAGTTTGCAGTTTGTCAACAGTCGTATCGTTTTATGATTTTATAAGCAAAAGTGGAAAACTGCTTAGTTTGCAGTTTGTCAAACAGTCGTATCGTTTTATGATTTTATAAGCAAAAGTGGCAAACTGCTTAGTTTGCAGTTTGTCAAACAGTCGTATCGTTTTATGATTTTATAAACAAAAGTGGCAAACTGCTTAGTTTGCAGTTTGTCAACAGTCGTATCGTTTTATGATTTTATAAGCAAAAGTGGAAAACTGCTTAGTTTGCAGTTTGTCAAACAGTCGTATCGTTTTATGATTTTATAAGCAAAAGTGGCAAACTGCTTAGTTTGCAGTTTGTTAAACAGTCGTATCGTTTTATGATTTTATAAGCAAAAGTGGCAAACTGCTTAGTTTGCAGTTTGTCAACAGTCGTATCGTTTTATGATTTTATAAGCAAAAGTGGCAAACTGCTTAGTTTGCAGTTTGTTAAACAGTCGTATCGTTTTATGATTTTATAAACAAAAGTGGCAAACTGGTTAGTTTGCAGTTTGTTAAACAGTCGTATCGTTTTATGATTTTATAAACAAAAGTGGAAAACTGCTTAGTTTGCAGTTTGTCAAACAGTCGATGATTTTATAAGCAAAAGTGGCAAACTGCTTAGTTTGCAGTTTGTCAAACAGTCGATGATTTTATAAGCAAAAGTGGCAAACTGCTTAGTTTGCAGTTTGTCACAGTCGATGATTTTATAAGCAAAAGTGGCAAACTGCTTAGTTTGCAGTTTGTCAACAGTCGTATCGTTTTATGATTTTATAAACAAAAGTGGCAAACTGCTTAGTTTGCAGTTTGTCAAACAGTCGATGATTTTATAAGCAAAAGTGGCAAACTGGTTAGTTTGCAGTTTGTTAAACAGTCTTATCGTTTTATGATTTTATAAACAAAAGTGGCAAACTGCTTAGTTTGCAGTTTGTTAAACAGTCGTATCGTTTTATGATTTTATAAGCAAAAGTGGCAAACTGCTTAGTTTGCAGTTTGTCAAACAGTCGATGATTTTATAAGCAAAAGTGGCAAACTGCTTAGTTTGCAGTTTGTCACAGTCGATGATTTTATAAGCAAAAGTGGCAAACTGCTTAGTTTGCAGTTTGTCAACAGTCGTATCGTTTTATGATTTTATAAACAAAAGTGGCAAACTGCTTAGTTTGCAGTTTGTCAAACAGTCGATGATTTTATAAGCAAAAGTGGCAAACTGGTTAGTTTGCAGTTTGTTAAACAGTCTTATCGTTTTATGATTTTATAAACAAAAGTGGCAAACTGGTTAGTTTGCAGTTTGTTAAACAGTCGTATCGTTTTATGATTTTATAAACAAAAGTGGCAAACTGCTTAGTTTGCAGTTTGTTAAATGGACGTTTGCGTTTCCATATAGAAATATTATAAACTTATTTGACTCTACCGTAGTGTTGTTTTTCCAGCTCGCAGTAGCAATTACATGATTCAACGATAAGTTTGTAAGCACCTACACCTATATGAATTTTCAATTTTATTTTACGGAGCACACGAAACACGTCCACACTGAGTGAAGTGGCAAGCTCATTCGATTGAATGAACTTGTCCGCAAAACAAGTGAAAATTCTGGTTGCTAATCGTTGACTATTATTGTTCGCAGTTTTGTTAGACTTTTTAGTCGATATCTTCTTGGTTTCTATTCTGACAAATACAGCGTAGATTTTTCTATATGGAATATTTGCGCAAATGGACGTTTAATGCAAACGTCCATTTGCGCAAATGGACGTTTATAGTTTTACTTCTAGTCAGTCCCCTCCCAAATTGCGCAAATGGACGTTTGCATTAGAAATATTATAAACCCATTTGACTCTACAGTAGTGTTGTGTCTTTAGATCGCAGTAGCAATCACATGATTCAGCGATAAAGCGTTGAGTTAATGATATGCAGACTCATCACATTTCTTTGACATACGGAACCTCCATAAGATTTAACATAATTATAAACATCCGACAGACAAGTTCGATATTAGGCCTGTTTTTTTGGGAGGCTGTCCGGTACCTTGTATTGTAAATACATGTAAAGCAACAACAACAAAAGATACAGGGGATAAAAGGATGAGTAAAACTTACAAGGGATAGATTATTCGAGTTCGAATGAGTTTTTCGATGTTTCATTTTTAAATGTTGGTGCGACTAGAGACTTTCATGTATCTCGAACAACAGAAAAAGGGGTCGTTCACAAGTGAATGGAAATGAATTTTGTACAAGAATAGAAAAGAATTTTGGTAACGATTTTTGAATTGTAGAAATTTATTGATTTTGTTAATTTAATTTGCAGGTTCATAGGTATATAATAATATATCGTAAAAGAAACGAAAAAAGCTCTGTTAAACTATTTTTTTGTTCTATTTTGCATAGTTCCTTAACACATTTTTCGGTGAATGTTGACATTTTTTCCAATAGTATTTAATACGTCTTATCTTAAAATAGATTTATTTATTGATTACTAGCAGACGCGGCCACGCGTTGCTGTAGGTCGCCATCTGAGAGGTGCAACGTGCAAGGGACAATGTTTTACAGTTCTCTGTAAAGAAATTCGCTTAAGGCGCCATCTGTTCCAGATTTATGCAATCTATGATTAATAACAACAAAAGCGCCATCTGTTCCAGACTTAGTTAATCTACAATTAATAACCATTAAGGAATAGTAAACTCGATTTCGTTATTCGTTACATATATACCATGAAGCGGAAGTTGATTCTTATACAGATAAGTATCCGCTTGTGTCTTATTTCTTAAGACACTTTTAAAATATAAGTATTGAACTTTTAAACTTCTAAATAATGTGTTTTAGCGGATTACCGACATTTAAAAGTTTTTCGCACTTGTTCTCATTCACTCTCAAGTGAACTGAACCTAAGCGTGTAAACAGAGAAAAAAAAAACCACAAGAAAATACTTGCATACTTTTGTGAACACGGCTATTTCGTCACGGATACCAGCCATCAAACATAAAAACGCGAACCTTTTTTTTGGATTCACAATACAAGGTACCAGACAGCCTCCCAAAAAAACAGCCCTATTGTCTCGCGAGTTATGTATAACGATAACATCGACCCTCCAGAAGTAGATAACAAGGAAGCATCCTCAGTGGAGCTTCCGCTCTTTGTTTTCAAAACATAAAAATAAAACTTATCTTATATTTTTGTTGCCACTCAAGTTTCCCCTATGGAACTTAGTGGTATACTCATGACATGAACTAAAATAAACAATGATCGTTGCCTTTGTGCAACGATCAGCATATCGAAATATAAACAATTTTAATGTCGACTCAAGTATCCCTTATGGAACTTGATGACACATTACATTTCACGAGTCTCCTCTCTCCTATACTCCTATTGTAAGTTAGCTTAAGATACAACATGATAGAACACGAATAAAATCAGTCTTAGTTAAAAGTTCATTCAGTGCGGACGTGTTTCGTGTGCTCCGTAAAATAAAATTGAAAATTCATATACTTATATTACAGCGCGGTTTGTCGGTACAAATGAAGTAGCTACAACCTACAACTACAACGAAGAAAATGTCTTTTTATTATTATGTGTGTGTTTTTGTTATTTTTTTTTTTATTTGTGATTACTCATCGTTTTCTAATCTGGAAAATGAACTCAGTCAATTGGATAATAATTTGTCTGTAGCCAATTTCAATTTAAGTACCTATTCTACAACAAAAACAACAAATATCTGAAGATTGTGAACAAGGATTACGCGAATCGCTTCAGAAATCAAAGCTAGGCTCATACCATGATACCATGAAAAGGAAACAAACAGCCTTCGCAAACAATTACAGCAGGTCAACAATTTTCTTGATCTGAGGGAAAAAACTCGCGATAATCGTGAATCATTTTGGTTAGAAAAAGAAAAATGTTATCATCAAAGAGAGAAAAATCTACGCTGTATTTGTCAGAAACCATTTTTGTTAGACTAAAAAGTCTAAAAAAACTGCGAACAAAAATCGTCAACGATTAGCACAATCACAATCGAATGAGTAATGAGTTTGCCTGTTTGCCAGTTCATTTTAGTTTTACACTTCATTCAGTGCGGACGTGTTTCGTGTGCTCCGTAAAATAAAATTGAAAATTCATATACCTACATATATTACAGCGCGGTTTGTCGGCACAAATGAAGTAGCTACGTGCGTTTTAATATTTTAATGCTGTGTTATACAGGAGACTTGTTTTAAACGTTAATTTATCGTTTAGTACTTTGTCCTGTTCTATTGCATTGGCTTTGTATATTTCAAATTCTTCTTTGGCATCGGTATCATAGATTGATTTCGTTCGGTGGCATTTGGTTGTTGAATCATCAATTTCTCCAGTGGGTTACTGGGTAGCTGTGAGTCTTAACTTGCATTGTATGCTGACATTTTTTGTGAGTGGGAGTGGTGGGATTCTCGGTGTATGTTGTTGGTTTTTTTATATACCTATTTTGAATTTGAGTCGGTTGTTTCTTTTCTTACGTTGATGTCTAGGAAATTAATTTCATTATTTGTTTCCGTTTCGGCTGTGAATTTAATTTTGTCATTAATGTTGTTAAGATATGTTTTAAATAGTTTTATTTGGCTATAAGTGCCGTCAAAAATTATGAATGTGTCGTCTACATCTTTTGGTACGGCCGGCGGCGGCGGCGGCGTTCGGGTTAGAGTTTGAAAGGATGTATTTATTTTCGAAGTGGTTTAGGTAAATGTCTGCTAGTAGGCCGCTTAGAGGTGATCCCATTGCTAGGCCTTCTTCTTGTTTATAGTATATATTTATAATATTGTTATCAGTTCGCTAATTTGATTTGATTTGATCGTGTCAAGTGTTGCATTTGCTTCGAAGTTGGTCTTCAATATGTTTATTGAGTCTGCAATTGGTATGTTTGTATACATATTTGTAATATCAAATGAGAGATTTTATATGTGTTGGTTTCTGATGTTATTTATGCAATGTGTTGAGTCATTCAGGCTTTTATTGTTGCGTATTCCTATGTTGTTTGTGATGATTTTTTGGAGTATTTTGGCAACTTCATACCCTGGTGCAGTTTTGAAGTTTGTTTGAAGGAAGGGTTTTGGATGGTATTATGGATTTTTGGTAAACCTGTGGAATGTGGTGCCTTGGCGTTTGGTTGTTTGAGTTTGTATTTCTTGATGTTGGCAATGAGGTTTTTGCTGTTGTTGATTGCGTTATTTATTTCTCTGTCGAATTTCTTCGTGGGGTCATTCTCGAGTGGTATTATGTTGTTGTTTTGTCTATATAGTCTTGTTGGTAGTGTGTATCTCTATTGCATCCACCTTCCACCATTGCCATTTTAACTATAAATAGATTTCAAAAAACCTTGAATCTGATTACTCCAAAATGCATTCCCCCTGCACGCGCAACGCTTTATCGCTGAATCATGTAATTGCTGCTACTGCAATTTGGAAAAACAACACTACTGTAGAGTCAAATGGGTTATAATATTTCTATATGGATTTTTTGCGTAAAATGAATTGTTTGGAAAGAGAGCATTCTCTCGAAGTCTTGTTAAGGGCAAAGAGTGAGGAAGAAAAATAAATGTGCTTTGGTTTGTTGTCAAAAAATCTATTGTGAAGTGGATTCCTTTGCAAGAAACTTCGAGGAAAGTTTAGATAAATATATTTCCTTGCAACAATGTTTTTTTGCCTGAATATTAAGCAAATTGCAATGTTTTCCAAGTGTAATATTTGTGATAAGCTTTTGCTTATATTATACATATATTGACGATATCACCCAAAGCAAGTTTTTCAAGTGCAAAAAACACGCACAGCAGAAGCCATTGGTTTTAGAATTATATACCTATAGCATATTAGTGTGCTTTGCGGTACAAAACGACTTGGAATTACAACTGCTGAGATTGCTGAATACATCAATTACTTCTTTTCCTGTTACCCTGAAATAGAAGTCTATATGGAAATAATAGTACTCCAGGATGCAAACAAGAAACAGCAGACCATGAGCTCGGGTGAATATGGTGTAAAATAAGTTATTGTCTTTTGTAAAATTCTTACCAATTTGCACTTTGTTTTTAGTGCTATATGTGTGATGTGTGAAAACGAAACACGAGAAGCTCCAGGAACTGGTGAAAATCTAATTCGAATTGCAGAGAAAAAAGTCCTTGAAAAACAAGAAGGCCATCTACATAGAACATCTGTCTGATGCAATGATAGTAAAAGAACTATGACCTCCTTGAAGTAAAGCCTCATCCTATGAGCCTAAGATGACTTACGAAAAACTTGAATCAATGAAGCAGATAAATTTAAGGCATCATCTCAGTCGTATGAAGTTCTTCCCACACCAATCATAAAACTGTACGAGTTTGTAACAGCGATATCTACTATCGGTAGGTTCATCAAACAACCACACAGAAAGTTGCAAGTATTTACTTTTAATTGTGTTTACTTTTACAGGGTTCAACTTTGAGAATGTAGAATACAAGAATATCAGCTTATCAGCAATAACAGAGAATGCAGGGGCGAGAGGGAAATTGATTTAGATGTTAGCTGAAGAAGAACTTAGCGATGCTTTTTAACTTATTCGCTAACAATCAAGCGAGTTGGTTATCTATATATATAAAAATCAATTGCTGTTCGTTAGTCTGGCTAAAACTCGAGAACGGCTGAACGGATTGTTCTCATCTTGGTATTGAAATGTTCGTGGAGTTCTAGGGAAGGTTTTAAAGGTAAGAAAATATGAAAGAAAAGAATAATAATGTAGTAAAAGTTACAATTTCGTTATTCTCAACTGCAATGAATAAAAAATTGAATTCAAACAATACTTTTGTTTTTTCTTAATCGTTTTTGACAGCAAAAAAATAAAATAATAAATAACAAATAAGATTATTCAATTGAATTTATCAATATTTGTTCAAACATTAACACTAAACTGAGTTATACAAAATAAAAAGAAACAAATAAATAATCAAAAAGATAAACTCTCGAATTAAACGCGCCGTACATGAAATGACAGACGCAAGAAATGTCAGGCTACTTACTTCGAAAATTCGAAAACATAGCATAAACATATCCAAGTAGGAAGGCTACTCGTAGCCATAGTTAATAGCTTCCGGGTCGGTACGGTTTGAATACCAATATATATTGATAAATTCTGTGATATAAATGCAATATTAGGATAGTTTAGGTATATATGCATGTGTGTGTAGTTTATTTATGTATTTATTTAATAATTTATTTATTTTAATACTATTTAATTTGAGAAATAAAGACTAAACAGTGTTATACGCCAGAACGTACGAGATAAGATTACGACTCAGAACCCCTTAAACTATATCAATAGACTGACATGACTTAGCAACTTCGAAAAACTTAACCACAAAACAAATACGATGATAG
This sequence comes from Melanostoma mellinum, assembly GCA_914767635.1. Lineage (NCBI taxonomy): Eukaryota > Metazoa > Arthropoda > Insecta > Diptera > Syrphidae > Melanostoma > Melanostoma mellinum. The sequence continues at coordinate 171,398,300 of OU612060.1, forward strand.
GAGGGAAAGAAAAATAGAATAAAAAAGGGTAATGGAAAGTAGGACAAAAGGTGAATGGCCGTAGGTAAAATTTCAAGATCAAGGCCACGAACAGCTGTGAGCTCTTGAGGTACCGAAAGAAAAGAAAGGCCGGTCATTACCGATTTAAGTGCTCACATGCAAAGGTGATACAGTTGTGCAAAAAAGTAGCAAGTAGCAAGTAGTTACATTTTTTTGTTTAAACTATCCAAGTGATCTACATACATACATAGCTACATATGTTATATTTGACTCTTCATTAGTGAGTTCAAGGTAAGAAAAAAGATTAAACAAAAAAAAAAAGAAAAATATTAGATTGTTAAAGAAAATTTTTATGTTAGGGTCTAAGCCAATGTTGTAAAACTACGCGATTGAGAAGTCTTCAACATAGAAAGAGAATCCCAACAAACAGGTGGAATTGCAATAACATAGAGGTAAATACAAAAAAAAGAAAAAAGAAGGAAAGAGGAGCCTTTAACTGGCGGTTTAATTAAAAAAAAAAAAAAAAAAAAAAACATTCTAGGCTTGGGTTGGGCCACCGCCAACACAAGTCAAGACTCACCACCAAACTCAAGGTGACCTGAGCCTCTTAATTTTTTTTGTCAGACGTTCTATTCCTGTGCCACACTCAGGCTATTGAAGCAAGGAATTAGTATAGACGTCCATAGACGGAATTAAGCAATTGGGTGAAGGTGCTCTTTTGGAACCATTGGAGGAGATTTATTGAAACCTGGAGTTTTTAGAAAGTGGCAACAAAAATTAAAAAAAAACTTCCTTGTGAAAGTAAAGTGCTAAAGAAGAAGAAAAGTAATTGAGTTATTTGAAATATGATAGTGAAGTGTTTAAAATAGTAGTTAACGTACCAAAAGAAAAGGAAAAGAATTTTTTTGGTATACATTGATATATGTAAATGCATATATATATATCTATACATGTGATTAAGTGGTAAGAAAGCAGTGGGATCCAGGAAGGTGCTGCCGGCAGGACATCAAGGAACGAAGACTGTAAGTTTTTTTTTCTTTTGAATAAAACGTGAAAAATTACACGTGACCTAGATATACATACATGATTATGGATAGATATTTGCGAACACATATGTATATATATATGTAGAAAAAAAAAAAAAGTTTTTCTTCTTTTTAATTCCCATTGAATTTTAATTCCCATGAATTTTGTTGAGTATTTAATTAGTTCTCTCCTTTGCACTTTCCTTAATTCAAAACCATTGAATTATATTAAAGAAAAGGAAATTTATCAATGTGTTTAATTGCCAGTGATATGGCTGAGTAAAGAAGCTAATGGTGTCTGAGTGTGTGTAAGCCGGCTAGGCCGACGGCAAATGGTCAGCAGTGGTATGTAGCTGGACGATTAGACGTACGACATGATCAAAGACGATTTCTGAAGTTGTGGCTGGATGTCACATTAGGGGCTATCACCATCACTTCGCGGCCAAGGTGATAGCACAGGTTGTACTTTTAGTACAAGGGTGGGTAGGCCAGACATTACCAACAACATCTGGTAAGGCCCTATGATGACTCGACGAACCACCGCGTGGGAGTAATAGTGAAGTCGAGGATTTAAAAAAAAAGTTGATGTTAGTTAGTATATAAAATTTAGTTGTAGCATGTAGATTTAGTTTTTTTAATAGTATGTTTATGTCTACTTTGATATAAAACATGCCACCTTGGTATAGTATAGAATAGGTTAGTTTATAGTTAGCGTAGCAGAATAGTTCATCCGTAAGATTCAACTTTTTTTAAATGATGACATCACACTTCTCTCGCGCAGTGGCATAGGTACCTAGGTTGAAGCAATTCCTATATATTCCTCATACTTACCCTTCCAATTATCCTTTCCTTTTCCTTAAATAGGCATGAGATTTGTTTGCCGAGTCGTGGTGAGTGAACAAGGGCAAGAAACCACCCCAAACCTTCGAGCTGAGCCGAGCATATACAAGCATGCCAATGCCCTTAGTTCACTACCAAACTTGCCCCCGTGGCCCAATACTAACTCGCAACACACATTTTACTCTGGTTAGTGGACAAAATAAGGCCGGATGAGATTGATTCCATAATTTCAGGTGAAATTCCAGATGAAATAGCTGACCCAAAATTGCATGCATTAGCTACCAAACACATGATACATGGACCTTGCGGACTCTTCAACTACAATTTTCTCTGTATGGTCGACAGCAAGTGTTCCAAGCGATACCCAAGAGACCTGCTTGCTGAAACCATAACGGAAAATTATGGATACCCAATCAATGTGCGATCAATGATTGTCAAGGTAAGAGGGCAATCGTTGGATTGTGCCATACTCGCCAATATTGTCCAAACTTTTGAGACTCACATCAATGTGTAATAATGTAACTCTGTGAATTCGATATAAAGTACATGTATAAATATGTTATAAAAGGTAGCGATGTGGCTGTCTTCGCTGTAACCAATGCAAATGTTGAAATATCACAGTACCAGATGGGTCGCTATGTAAGTAACAACGAAGCAGTTTGGCGGATCTTTTCATTTGCGATCCATGAAAGACACCCTACAGTAGTCCATTTGGCAGTCCATTCAAAAAATGGTCAACGAATTTATTTTAATGAATGACATGACATGCATGTCCCCCGTAAACAACATTAACAAGCTTCTTCACAGTCTGTCAAACTGATGATTTTGCTCGCACTTTACTGTATGCTGACATGCCACGCATCATCGAAATCATTTCAGCGTCGAAATCAAGGAACACCAGTTGAAGGAAATCCAAATGAATTCGCTTCAGACGCTCTGGGTCGCATCTACACGTTACATCCAAATAACGATGATTGTTATTATTTACGATTGTTGTTGTTGAATGTTTGTTTGTGGTCCGGTACATCGACATCGTTCAAGCAACTGAGAACAGTTAATGGACAGTTGTGTGCGACTAACCGTGAGGCATGTCAACTATTACATTTACTTGAGAACGATTCGCACTGGGATGATACGCTCAAAGATTTCAAATTCTGTTATGTTGAATAAAGAAGACAAACCAGACTCTTTGTAGTCTATTCAATGACTGACAGATTTATTGTGTAGATAAAGTCTAACAGTTAAGGTAAAGATTACATATGTTCATAGAGAGTATTATGTATTAACTGGAAGAGTATTAGTGAGCTAATAGTCCGGTCAATCTAGACATTTAAAGTTACATAAATTCGCACCAAGCTGAAAGTTGGTGAGATCGTTTAATTTAAAATATGATTCCAAATAAAACTTGAAAGTTCCCCAACTTTCCCCTGCATGGAAAAAATTTTATTCGAGGTCAAAGTTCATAAATATGATTTTTTCCCCATTTTTTGCAATTTTCGACAAAACGGTAAGTTTTATCAAAAAAATATGTCAGACGCAATTGTAGATTATAAGTTTATCTATAAAAAATGTTATGCAACTTTTTTTCTTACGAGCCACTGTTTCGGAGATATAACGATTAAAAAATTTAGAAAAGTTGTGATCGTTTTGATAATATGAGTACGCCTCGTATTTGCATTTGTAATATATGATTAAATAGTTTCTCCTTTTCAACAGCATGCGTGGTTATTCATGACAAATGAAATACCAATTGTCTTGAAAACTACGCTTTAGCTATGACTAGTACCATAAAAGTTCAGAAAAAGTACCTGTTGATCTGGTATTATTGTTCCAACGCATGAGTATCACTGCAGCATTTCAAGATGAAATAGAAAAATATTTTGAATATGAATTAGCTCCCTACCTTTTATCGTTGTTTGATGACATCGGGATGTGTAAAACACAAAAAGCTGCTATTTATGATTGTTTTGAAAAAGTAAACATTGATATTAACTATCCTGATGCGACAATTTTTTGTAACTGCAAAAAGGGATGCAGTGCTAAATGTGGTTGCAAAAAAGTTTGACTGTTTTGTTCTATGGCGTGTACAAATTGTCAAGGCCGGTCATGCTCTAATGTAGAATCACCAACAGTGTATGATTCGTTTGAAGAAGAACAAGAAAAAGATTTTAATGACTATGAATTAGAAGAATAAACTTCACAGCTTTGTTTTAATTTACTTCGTATTCGTTCTTTTGCAGTCTTTGCCAATTTTTGATATTTTGTTTATAATTAAATAGGATCATAACGGACAGATAGAATAGAATACTTGGCAAACGAAGTTGAAAAATCGGGCTATACTTTACCTCATAGGTGGCGTGAAAACGTGCGCTTATTATAACGATTAAAACTTTTCTAAATTTTTCAATCGTTATATCTCCGAAACAGTGACTCGTAAGAAAAAAAGTTGCTTAACATTTTTTATAGATAAACTTATAATCTACAATTGCGCCTGACATATTTTTATGATAAAACTTACCGTTTTGTTGAAAATTGCAAAAAATGGGGAAAAAATCATGTTTTTGAACTTTGACCTCGAATAAAATTTTTTCCATGCAGGGGAAAGTTGGGGAACTTTCAAGTTTTATTTGGAATCATATTTTAAACGATCTCACCAACTTTCAGCTTGGTGCGAATTTATGTAACTTCACTATCAATTTTTGGTTTAATTTGACCGGATTATAATTCAAGATGATGTTTAATAATACAGTGAGTCCAAACATTTTCAATAAATTCTTTTGTGATTATCATATCGACATGTTTCCCCTCGAATCGAAAGATTTGTTGGTTAAGTATAGAGATGACATGTCTGAGGATATTTTGCATCGTGTGCGCCGTCAAACTTTGAATCCTACACTGCAAATGACTGAAGAAATTTATAATGAGACATTGATATTGATAGAAGATATTTTTGTCTGTTGATAGCAAATAAAATATTGTCGTGTTTGGGAATGACAGCACCCAATCGTCTTATGCACGATGCATTAAACCACGAGTTGCAAAGAGAGCAACAATACGACATTGAACAACGACAATTAAATGAACAAGGACGATTGGAAATAATAAAGTTGCAGTGGCGGACGACTCGACCGGATTCATCACATTACCCGCAGATTCAAAAGAGGAGGTTATTCAGCGTGTTTTCCCAGATATAGCGCAAAAATTCAACAACCATATTTGGCTGGGTGAATGAGCAATATTGGCGTCGAAAAATAAAGATGTCAAGGTTCTCAATGCGACCATTCAGAAATTTCTTTCAGGACAGTTGGTTTTCTTCAAATCAGTCGACACCGTTATGAGCCAGGATGAGCCAAGGATTGTCAACTATCCCACGGAATTTTTAAATTCACTGGAACTGCCTTGACTACCAACTCTAAAATTATTTATTTATTTATTTATTTATTTCATCAATGGATTAAATCTGCTGACTACTTTAATAGTAATAATATTTAATTTAATATATTATTAACAATGCTCTGATAGTATTTACATAAATAATTAGATTTTCTACATTCATGAGTTTACAAGTAAAGACTTAGCAACTCTAAGGCCTTTCGTTTAAATTGGTCTCTATTCATTACAATGTCGACTTCATTGCATACGGAGTTGTACAATCTCAATAAATCGATGGAATCTATTTTATTGGAGAGAATATCTTTTATAAAAATTATACATTGAGCATTTCTTCTAACTTCAAGCGTTTTTAAATCAATTAGTGCACATCTTGAAGAATAGCTCGGCAAATCACCCATCCAATTCAAATTTCGAAGTGCAGATCTTGTAAATCTTTTCTGAATTCGTTCAATTCTTTGTATCGCATTAGCATAAAATGGGCTCCAAACTATAGAGCAGTATTCAAGATGCGGAAGTACTAAGGTATTATATAAGGTTTTAAGAGTATAAGCATCTTTAAAATCTTTTGAATTACGTCTTAAGAAACCAAGCATTGAGTTACCTTTAGAGATGATAAAATCGAAATGGTGTCGAAAATCAAACATAGAATCTACGGGCACACCAAGATCCTTTACCACTTCAACTCTTAATAATGTGTTTTGATTGGATTTATTACATATAATTGATAGTGTTTAATGATCTAGTTGCACTAAAAATCTTACATTTGGTAAAATTCAATTCTAGGTGACTGCACTTGCACCAGCCTAGAAAAAGATCGGTCTCCATTTGAAAAGTAGAACAATCATTTATCGATCTGATAGAATAACAAATTTTAACGTCGTCGGCATACATTAGACAAATGGACTTACAGAAGGTCAATGGTAAATCATTAATAAAAAGGAGGAAGAGCAATGGACCTAAATGGCTTCCCTGAGGAAGACCTGAGCCAACTTTAATTGGTTTGGAGTAAAGCCCATCAATATTGACAATTTGTCTTCTATTAGATAGGTATGACTTTAGCCATATAATAAAACGATCATCACAACCCAACATTTTCAGCTTATGAAGAAGTAAATCGTGATGGACTCGGTCGAATGCTTTAATAAAATCTGTATAGAGTACATCGACTTGGTATCCTTTTTCCATTTCATTTAAGCAAAAGTTTGTGAAAACACAAAGATTTGTAGCCGTGGAGCGGCCTTTTATGAAACCGTGCTGACCCGCTGATAGGAGTTGTTTTACATAGCAATAGAATTTATCGGTTATAATCATTTCCAAAAGTTTTGGTATAGCTGAAAAAGCTGAAATTTTGCAGTTAAAAGAAGGATCAGTTGTCATTATACTGTGTAACAGTAATCAACCTCGACTGTGCAATGGAACAAGACTGGCTGTGAAAAACTGATAAATAACGTCATTGAAGCAACAATAATAGAAGGAAAATACAAAGGAGAGGATGTCTTTATCCCGCGAATACCGATGATTCCAACGGATTTACCATTCGATTTTAAACGGTTACAATTTCCAGTACGTGTGGCCTTTGCGATGACCATAAATAAATCACAAGGACAGTCGTTAGAATTTTGCAGAATCAACTTGGAGTTTTCCTGTTTCGCGCATGGACAATTATACGTCGGCGTCGCAGGTTCGTGCGTCGGAAAACCGTCTTCCCACAAAACAAAACAAAGAATATAGTTTATGAGAAAGTTTTAATTGACTAACAGACTGTATAATAACAGTGTGTGTCTGTCAATATCAAATTTAAACCTTATAAATAGCCAATATTTCAGGAAAACTCTGTTTTGTGAGTAAGCAACATGATGTGCCGAAAATAGTAATAATACATATTTCAATCTTCATAGAAAAATGCTTTTTTATTAAATACGGACCCGTTTTGTTTGTTTTGAAACTAATTTATACAAAAGTATAGGTCTTTTATTTATCGGAACACAAAAAAGACATTTTTGATACATTTTCTTAAGTATATACTATTGACTCTGGCGTATACGTACTATTGTTTTAAAGTTTTGTTTTGATAATAAAATGTACTTACTTTCAATACATTTTATATTGAAGAGTTCAATGAAAAAAATTTTAGTTGCTGATTGTTGCTGAATTGATTTCGTCTGTATGAATTCAAATTCATTGAACTTATCCCTCAGTGACATAAACTTATATTTCATTCACATATTTGCACGTGAACGGAAGATTCCCTCAGGAACGGAGTTGGTAAAGAAAACTCTTTGTGATAACTGTTTGAGTATTGTGGAGCGATATTGAGTGTTGAAGAAATTCAAAAAATTTTGAATTTTCCGTGTCTGAGTCGTGTGTGTTGAATTTTGCTCAAACAGTTGTCAATTTTCAAGAAGTAAAGATGAATAAACAAGAAGAACAAATTTTTTGGACGGAATTTATTGAATTATGTCAAAGTTCACCGGTGTTGTATGGTGTGTTAAAGGCAAAGTTTATTGCAATAATTAAAGCAGCACATGCGAAATCACTGATTGCTCATAGGTCTGATTGATATGAAAAACGTCAAGCAACTAATATCTCTCAAACATGTTTGTGTAGTATGTGGCGAAACTATGTTTGCACAAACACACGTTTGTACAAACGTGTTTGCGTAGTGTAGGGGCCCTATTAGCGTATATCCCTTAATCCTTAGGCTTAAAACTACAGGCTCCAGCAACGCCGGGTGGCCTGTACCTATGGCAAAAACTCTGTCATCGTTAGAGTGCTGAATTGCCCCTGAATAGCATAGACTATATTTCATCCCCACTCTGCCACTAGAATGACTGTTGATTGAACTTGACAGCACAACACCATTGGGAGGCGTCCAGGCCAAGAGTGACATTTTGAATGGAAATTGCCACTTTTCCAACAAAATTGTTTAGAAATTAAATTTTTTGCCGATCGAGTATTCGAAATTCTTATCGAAATCGATTGTTGAAACTTGAATGTGTTAAGAAAAAAAAGTTGACTAGAAGTGTCTAAAATGCAAGTGCAAAAGCGAGCTGTGATTGGGAACAAAATTTTAAGTTGAAAAATATGAATTGAAATTTCCACAAAAGCACAAATTAGGCTGTTAATCAAGAATGTGCGGTAGCTTCAAACAGTAAAATATCGAGGAGCACTCCTAATTCAATGCAAATTTAAGTTACAAATTGTATCATCCCCTCAACAAAACGTACATACGTAGAGCATTGTTTACATTTTTCCCCATACAAAAATGGCGTTTTCTTAGATTTTTCAACTCAAATTGAATAGGTACATTTGAAAGGTACAAATCACTCGTGTGCACTTTTTCATTCAAGCTTTAACATTTGAAGTTGCTAATGCGCATATAATTTAATCACATTTGTTTGATTTTATGTTTTATTTAAATTATTTAATCCGACACTCTTTCTTCTTTTTCCAATACTAATGGATGATATGGGCTATCAAAACAACATTCTACTTTTTGCCCTAGCGTTTAGTTCCGAAACGACAGACAGGTGGTATAGGCAGACTCATGTTCCCAGTCCCAATTACGTGTCATGTTAAGAGGCATGATCAATTTGTATGTGAATGCGAGATGTATACTTTTAAACTATCGAGTGCGTCACCATCAATGTCAGTATGCATTGCGATTGCATTCATAGTTTAGGAATAAACATGACATCATGAATAGAAAAAGCTATTTTTTTGACAAGCATTTTTGAAGTACCTAAAAAAAAAAGATCTAAACTGGTAAACACAAGTAGGTATGGGGGCGATCTGGCCTGGGAATTTTTTGCGGTTAGGAGTTCGTGCTTGAAGGTGCGGCAGTCTTTGAGAGGGGGGTGGGGGTGGGGGGAGACGTAGCGTAGGTTGGCTTATCAGTATGACGTTTAATGTATTTTTTGCTGTTAGGAGTGCGTACTTAGGGGCCGGTGATCTCTTTGTGATGAGAGACGTACGTTGGGGTTATCAGTATGATTCTTTATATTTGAAAATTGTTGACCTGCTGTAATTGTTTGCGAAGGCTGTTTGTTTATCTTCATGGTACCTACAGCTTTGATTTGTTCACATGCTTCAGAGATTTGTTGTTTTTGTTGTAGAATAGGTTCTTAAATTGGAATTGGCTATATAAAAATTATTATCCAATTGACTGAGTTCATTTTCCAGATAAGAAAACGATGAGTAACCACAAAAAATAGTGCGTGGTGTCCCTCCGCGCGGAAGAAGTTAAACTTCCTAATGTGGAAATAAAAATATGTTTGTACATATGTAGGAATAGAAATTGATTTTTATAGAACTCATATTGTTTCTTTAAAAGAAAAAGAAAAGAGATACATCGGAGTAAATTTTCACAGGATACTTAACACCATTTCATAGAACAATTTTTTATTTTTTGGTGGAGAGGAAAACGAGGATTATAAGTATGTGTGTATATGTATGTACATAAATGGAATACAATGCCAGGATCCAGGAACAACTTATAAGCAGTGCCAAAAAATATGCAATCGATAATAGAAGAAGAAGCTAGAATCTCCAACTAAAGGCAAAGACCCATTGGCATTGGCGTTCAAGGACTTGTCGATACTTTTGTGTTGTTATTGTGAACATGGGTTTTATTATCAATAGGGTGGGTTTTAACCAATTCGAAATAAAATGAAATATAAAGGTTAGGTTAGGTGGAAATGGCTGTCAGCCAATGAGTACATTGCCTGAAACACTAAGGCCGCAAGGGCCCATTGTGATACCACAGAGATCAGCAAGTTGATCACCTACTGATCTCAGAAACCCGATGTAAGATTAACGAGTTGATCACTTATTAATCTTCCATTACGGGACTAGCCGATTAATCACCTGCTAGTCGAACCACGCGGAACTTTTAATGTACTTCGAAAGACTTTTGGGGTCTATGTAAGCTTAGTCGCTAGTATCATCGAAGAAGAATTCGAGATGGGTTTTCCTCCTATGAAGTAGTGCAGGGCATGAGCAAAGAAGGTGTTGAACGGTTTCCTCCTCCTCCTTGTCATGCAGCTTCTGCAGAAATCATTGGAAAACACACCAAGTCTTTTGGCGTGTCTTCCAATAAGACCTTGTCCCGTAAGAACGCCTATGGTAGAACCTAGACACAGGCGGTTCAGGGCTAACAAACTCTTTGAGCATTTTGAGTCTACACACGGCCAAACTTTTTTGGTTGCAATGCAGTTGTTACTCTCAGTCCATTTAGATGATTTAACTTTTCTTCAATTAGATAGGAGTCAAAGAAACGAGGAAGGAATGGGTCAAAAGAAAAATTCGGTAAAAACGAGAAATAATCTGAATCAGGAACAAATGAATCATTCGTGAAAGACTGTTTGAAGTAATTTGCGAAATAGTTTGCTACGGCGAGTGCATCGGATGAGGTTTCGTTATTGAAGGAAAGGGAGGAAGGGTACCCGTCAGGTTTTCTTTTGTGGTTGACAAATTTATAAAAAGACTTGGGGTCATTTATAATGTTAGATTTCATTTCGATTAAATAGCGTTGGTAAAGGGTGTTGAAAAGCTCACAGAAGTGTAGATAGGAGCTAGGAGCCAAGGTAAGCTGAATATTCAGTAGGAGATCGAGTACGAAGGAAGATTGTCCACAATTTATTCCTTTTATTTCTTAGAGTACGGAGCCTATGGTTATACCACGGAGGGGAAGTAGAAGAAGTTTTAAGTCTAGAAAGAGGAACGAAGAGGGATATAGCTTTATGTATTTCTCTGTAGAACGCGGATGTGGCATCTTCTACAGTTAAATTTTCAAAATTAAAGTGAGTTCTATTGAGGTAATCATTAATTTTGCGGAAGTTTGCTTTGTGGAAATCGTATGAAGCTGGAGGTTCAGGCGGGTTAGATGGTTGTGAAGACTGGAGAAAAAATGAGAGAAGGAGAGGAGGGTGTAGGTTATCTATGGTTGAAAGGAGCAGGGGTGAAAGTGAGATTGAAGAATTAATGGGGTCTGTTGTAAATACAAGGTCAAGTTGTCTACCCATGTAGTTTGAAATTCCACTTACTTGGCAGAGGCAAAAGTCTGCAAGGCGATCAACGAACAGACATTCTTTGGCAGAGATGGGGCTTGGATCAATATAAAACGATTGGTCGTCTGACAAAGTCCAGTTTAGATACGGCAAGTTGAAGTCACCGAAAATAAGGATCTCATCATGGGGTTCACATAAATCTGAAATGTCATCAATCGTTTTGATTGCAAATTCATAAGATTCGAGGGGTTGCGCTGGTAAAATGTAAAAGCAGATAATGTATAGCGATTTGTGGGGCAGTGTAATTTTAATTGAGACAGAGTCTAGGCATGGGGAGGTGGATGTTGAGAGAAGAGATGAGTCAATTGTATTGGAGACAGCTATGAGGACACCACGACAAGGAGAGTCATCAGTGTCGCGGTCTTGATCGTCATCTCGATAAACATTGAAAGTAGCAGGGAACAGTTCCTGGTTGTTAATGCTAGGGATAAGATTAGTCTCGGTCAGAGCATAGACTTCAAAAGGCAAAGCGTGGGATTGTTGAAAGACTGCACTTGTTTTTGAGCGAAGACCTCTTACGTTTTGATAGTAAAAGGTAAGAGGTAGATTACTAACGAAAAAACTTGTCACCCAAGAAACAATTTTTGGTTTAAATTCGGTATCTAAACCGATTTATAACTCCCGGTAATTTACCGGAAAAGTTGTGAATCTGGTAAAAATTACGGCTGGGAAACGTTCCAGAAACCGTATTATTACCCGATATGGTCAGTAACTTTCGAACTCTGGTTTTTCCGTGGCTTTTTTTTTACCAAAAAAAAACCCAAGCCTTGGTTTTTTAAAAGTAGTATTATAACTGTTTTTTTGAGTAAAAACATAACCTTTTAAAAACGGTTCGTATTTAACGCTCTGTAAAAGTTATTTTTAAGCGTTATGGTGACGTATTTTCACTACCGGTTATTTATAGGTAGTAAGGAAACCTATTTTATAGGGTTTTTTAATACCCTGTTCGAACGTTTGAATGAGGTTACAAAAAAACCATTATTTTTGGTCGGTAGTAGCTAGGTTGGAAAAAAACCCAGTATTGAGCAGCAAAAACAGTTATTTTATAACTTGTTTTGAACTTTTTATCTGAAAATAAGAAATTCCTTTTTAAATAAGAAAACAGGTTAAAAAATTACTTTTTTATGTTTTTTTATTTTTTAGTTATAAGAATAAAACTAAACATAACCTTAAAACTATTTGCTTAAAAACTAAAAATAACTTTAAATATATACTTAAAACTAATAGACAAAAAATGAACCTTAAAATAATTTTAATAAAAAAATTAAAAATCTTTATTCGCCGACTGCTGAATCGTCGCTGAAAATAAAATAAAATAAAACAAATTTATTAGAATTTGATTAAACAAGTTGAATAAAAATTGGTTTTGTTTACTAATTGTACTACTTTTAAAAGGATTATAAAACTGGTATGTTTTACTTACATTGGGTTTTTGCCCAGCCTGAAACGGGCCTGTTTTAAATATACTTTGAAATACGTGGATCCCTCCACGTCACTAAAAGAAGGGAATCTTTCCCTCACCGCCTCGACAACCACCGCAAAAATATTCCTGTACGCTTCGAACTATTTTTTTGTAGATGTCCCAAACCAGGAATAATCCATCAACAAGTCATCGGTGAAAACGCACCGACAAATTGTGCGAACATTTTTGGACGCAGATACGCCCCCAAATGTGCTTAGTTTACGAATCTAGCAAATAGAAAACAGAACAAAACAAATATTTTAGTTATATGTCAAATACATTTAGAATAATAAAAATTAGTTTATGTTAAAGTTACGTGACATGTGAAAATTAAAGTATTTATTACTAACCAAGGCTCGCTTAAAAGCTGGATCGGCTTTAAGTTTCTCCTCGAGCTCATCCAGTTTTTCTTGTGTTGCAATGGGCAACAAGTTTTCCGGTATTTCGACGGCTTCTAAATCCGTCCGCTCCACTGCAACACAAAGCTTCTCAATAATTACACTGAGGCTGACCTCCGTCTTCGCGATGAATTGCTCGAGGAGTTTTTTTTGCTCGATCAGTGCCATTTCCATCGACTGCAACGATGCCTTATGTTCAGCCTGAACAGTTTGGATAGCCTGTAAGGCAGCGTGCTGGTCGGAAAAATTTGAATCTGAAATGATCAAAAAAGATTTGTTTAAGAAAACAGAAACAATAATATTATATGGAATGATAACAATTGTGTTCCTTTGGGCTCCAGTTTCCACTACTAAGTACTTCTGGATACAATATCTTATTTTCTATAGAAGAATTTATTAAGGTCGGTGAATGCATTCAGAAGTACTAAAAAGTATTTGGCAATAGATAGTGGAGTCCAAAAGAACAAGGTCATAAGGTAACAAATACTAAAAAGAACCGAAAGATATGTTTCTTACCGCAACTCAACGTAGGACAGGATGTTCCATAACGCATCTGGGGGGGGGGGGGGGCGCACATTTTCTCGCCGACGATCTCAGTCATGAGGTCGTTTAAGTCGTCAATCACTGCTTCGGGCAACTTAGATAGTTCGTCGACCCCAGTATCGTCAGAGGACAGAAACTCCGCCTCCCTTTCCTTCTCAAGGGCTTTCTCCCATGAATCTTAAAAAAAGAAAGAAAGGAAAAAGAAAAGAAAATAAAAGAAAGGAAAGGAAAAAAACTGGCTAATTAAGTTGCATTTTGAAATTTATTAATATAAAAGTTCTCACCGATATCATCAAAAATGATCTTGCACGGCAATTTCTGCCAGTCTTCGGATGGTTCAACGCATTGTTTGCGGCAGTCCTTTTTGGTGTTGGGCCATAACAGGGTTGATCCAACGACCCAGATCCTCGGAACAGCAGTTACGAATTTTTCTTCTCCTTCAGTTGTTTCTATTACTCGGAACATCTTCTATATCTTTTTTCCATGAATGGATAAGAGGAAAGAAAACATATTCTGAAGTTGGTAATGGAAGTCTAAACAATTTTGAAGCAATGTCCCCAATTTTCCAAAACTGGGCGACATTTGTTTCTTCGGTTAACTTGTAAATATTTAGAAATTTTGAAAAAAAGGGTTTTTCGAAGAAATTCTGCTTTTCATCGAAGCTCGAACCGTAAATAACTGGAATGTCGTTTTGAAATGTTGCGAATTCCATTCGAACAATTTTTTCCGACTTTGTGAAGAAATAGCAATCAGCATCTGATGATTTTAAAACAAACTGTTCAAGTTCGATAGCTCTATAAATTCCTTTACAACCACCAATTTCACACGCTCTATGTTTATCTAGATTATAGAGCTTTGGAAACGTGTTCGTACTGAGATGGTTCACTGTGTTTTCAAAATCCTCTGAAATTCGATTTGCAATTTGTTCAAGTGGCTTATTTCCCGATCTTATTTTGCGTTTTATGTATTGCAAGCGATTTTCGTATTTAAATACACTAATGTTATCCAGAGGACCATGAAATTTCACATCATCTGCAATATGGTATAAGTTGTGAACGTTGTAACTTATATTTTCACGGCCATAGAGTTTAGCGAAACCTTGAATGAACGACTTGAACAGAGAATGTGCTATATCAATAAATTTTTCTGATTTTTCGCTCAAACATATTGATACAGCACAGTGTAATTGCATGAAATTCTCATATACTTCTTCATTAATTTCATTTTTCAAAACAACAGGACCTAGGTATAGCAAAAATGTTCGAAACTCCGTGGCCTTCCAAAAACTTATAACATCAAGTCTGCGTGCAGTTCGGTTGAATTCATATGGAGTAAACGCTCTAGTTGATACTAACAAATCAGAGATTTTTTCTATATTTTTCGAAGACAGCTTAGTTTTTAAGGATCTATTCTTGATCCAGAGAAGCAATAGTTTCTTCATAATGCCTAAGCAAAGTAAATGCATGTAGTCCAAAGGAAAATTGTTGATCATATCGATGGGAAGGCTTTCCAATGGAGATGATTGGATATGGTGATCTTCGTGGATCTTATCCCGGAAAGAAGCGTTAGTCCTAAGTGATTTTGATAAAGCTGGGTAGCACATTTGGTGAGTACTGTAGTTATAATCACCTTCCACATTACACCTTTCACAAGCAAAATAACCATTATGTCCTTTTATACCTTTTAAATAAGACCGAGCAGGGGCATCACAAATGAAATTTCTTATTGTAAACTTGATTGTTCTGGAACCTATATTCAAATCACTGACAGTTTTAGCCTCTTCAAGAAACAAATGCAAAAATTCATCAGCTTTGGAAGGTTTTGACATTCCGTAATAAACACCTATTACAAGTGGAGGCAAACGAAAGCCTTCTGGGGAGCACAAAATTGGCCAAAATTGGGCTTTGGAACTTTTGCTAATAGGTATTCCATCGATATTAAAGTCTAAAAATATCTCTGTTGGATATATATCAACACTATCAAGAACCTTGGTCAAAGCACGTACTAAACCGAAATGCCAATATCTGCCAGGCGGAACATCGATAAAATGCTTGGCCGCGAAGGAAGTATGTAAAAATGTTCGTGGGTCTAATGGCAAATATGGATGAGAACAATTTAAAATATCTAGTAAATCACGCAAGCAAACATGGGCTACATTGTATTTAATAGCCCAGTTTCTTAAATTTGTTTCAATGTTTTCCGGAGATTTTTTTACTAAAGGTAATAGTAGGGGCTCTGCACAATTTTCTTCCGAACTATCACTATCACTTTTATTAATAGAAGTATCGGAAATTACACGCAAATTTTGACGATACTCTACAATATTTAAGTTAGATACTTCAACAGGAACATTATTTTCACGTAATTTAGCTAGAGCTTTCTTAACTTTTCTTTTATATGTGGACCTGCTACACAATTTGTTTTTAATAATGGAATTCATAATTTAATTCAACTGTTCTAAATGTATGTAAATATAAAAAATATTTCGTTGAGCACACGACAGACAACTAACAAACCAACTCGGAATTGTGACACCAAATGACAACACAACCGCCAAACTACTCGTAGATAAAATGACTCACTGTCACAGTTCATGTAGGGATGTAGGTAGTTATAAATAACAAATTCAGCATGGGCAAAAACAAGTTTTTTTTAACTAATTCTCTATGAAAAGTAAAAATCAAGTAATCTTTGTACCTTATTCTCTGAGAAAAGTAAAAAATGAGTAGCAGAACAACCAAAAAAAAAAAAAACACAACGCGTTGGTTAATTCACTCCCTAAATGGAAAAAAACGATGAAGACTTATCTAATAAGAAATATTTATAATAATATACATATAAACTAAAATGACTTACCAATTTTTGTTGAAATCCAAATAAGAATGCAGGTTTTTTTTATTATTTATATTAATTAAATTTGATACACTGTCACAAACAAGTTACCGCGGCGCACAACAAAAATCAACTGACGATGACGAAACGAAACTAAAGCAAACAGAGAGGGAAAGGGCTGTGTCGTGTGTGTGTATGCGTAGTCAGATCTCAGATTGGGAAATTGTTTGTTTGGTTGAGTAAGTTGTGGTGAGAATAGAAATGAGTTGAATTATTACTGAGAATCTAAATGGGTAGTATTAAAACTGGAAATCGATAATAAGGAATTTATAGGTAAAATTTGTACCTTGTGAAAACCAGATTCTGTTAAAATTACCGCGGCGCACAACAAAAATCAACTGACGATGACGAAACGAAACTAAAGCAAACAGAGAGGGAAAGGGCTGTGTCGTGTGTGTGTATGCGTAGTCAGATCTCAGATTGGGAAATTGTTTGTTTGGTTGAGTAAGTTGTGGTGAGAATAGAAATGAGTTGAATTATTACTGAGAATCTAAATGGGTAGTATTAAAACTGGAAATCGATAATAAGGAATTTATAGGTAAAATTTGTACCTTGTGAAAACCAGATTCTGTTAAAATAAGAAATATTTATAATATTTATTCCCAACATAAGAAATTATATTTTCTGGGCAATAAAAAACGTTATTAAAAATAAATCGGAACTTGTCACAAAATTTGTTTGACAATAAAATATATATGTTAGAAAAAGGTGTTAAGAAATGACTATTTTATAAACTTTTGAAACTGGGTTTTTAACGGGTTAATTTATAACGAAAATCAATGTCCTGAGTTAAAAAAGAGTAATTTATAAACTTTTACAAAAAAGATAACATTTTAACCACAAAACTTAGCTTTTTTAAAACCAATTTTACATTTCCAAATAAAATTAGTAAAACAAGAACCAGTAAAACTAGTTATTTCAAAACCGATTTCACTTCCGAAATTAAACTGGTAACATTGGAACCTGTAAAACAGGTTATTTTAAAACCGATTTCCTTCCGAAATCGAATTGGTTATATTATTACCAATCAAATAAGCTTTTCTATAACCCAGTTTTCATTTCTAATAAAATTGGTAGTTTCTTAGCCAATAAAATAAGATATTAACTTACCAAATTCAAAATTGGTTTTTTTTTAACCTATAAAATCAGTTATTTTAAAGCTAGGCTTGAACTTGATAGCTAGAATTGGTAAAAAATTAACCTGAAAATTGAAAAAAAATTAATTATAGGTAAAAATTAAACCGATTTCAAATCGAGGTTTAAAATAGGAAATTTTAAAGCCAATTTCAAACCCAGGTTATTAAAATACCGAGAAAAAAGGATACAAAACTACCAGAAATGAACTTTGGTATTTTTTTAGGGTATATTTTTACCTAAAAATTACTTGCAGTTAAAAAATACCCAACTTTGAACCATTTTAGAACCTAGGTAATTAAAAGTAATTTTACTACCGCGGTAATTTTTCTACTGAGGTTACAAATTGTTGCTTGGGCATGGTCAGCTCTACTACGTTGGAGGTGGGATATTCGCTTTGAGTGAAAATATTGACCAAATGCTTCTAGATCATTAGCGACCTTTTCAGGGGACAGATTAAAAAGCTCATGGTATTTAATATACAGTTACTTAAGGGTGGGAACATCAGTGGGGAGACCTTCCTGTTGAATAGAGACAATGACACTGGTTTTGGTTTTGCCTTCATAGCAGACTATGTCTGACTTATCGTGAAGGTAAGCCAGGAAAATCCGAATGTTTTCGTATGTCTTTTTGTCTCTAAGTCAAGACAGGGCATACCGTGATTCAGTTGAATCAATAGTTTGCTGGGTAAGTTTGACTGTGGGTGATAAAAGGGGGTCAAAACTGGAAGTTGAAGTGGACGTATGTGGGAGCTAATAAAATTAGGGTATTTTGCTCCAGATGTAAGGTCGAAGCATAGGAAGGGTGACTTATCCATAGAAGAGGGTGTTGAGAGGGTTTGATTAGTGGGTAGAGAATTAAGTTGAGATGTGGGAGTTAAATTAAAAGAAACTCTACGTGGAGGCTTAAGATGAACAGGGCTGTGATTCGGTTGGGATACAATTTGTTGATTTTTAGTATTAGATTGAGGCAAAGACTGTCTTGGCATAGGCAGGGGTTTTGGCTGGGGCTTATTATGAGTTTTGGGCTGGTGCTTAGGTTGGGGCAGTGACTGGGGCATAGGTTGAGGGGTAAGATGGAAATAATGTTGGGGACGGCTTGAGATATTAAAAGGTGGTTTGAAACTGGGCATGATTTGGGTTTTGAAGGACCAATTAGGATCAGAACGCGGGCGTTGTTTTGATTTCACCTTGTTTACTGTCCTGGGATATTTGGAAACAATCATATTGGCTAGCTTAAAAGCCTCACCAGAAGGGTTGAGGAAAAGCCATTCATATTTAAAAGGGATGGTTATTATAAAGGCTTTGTTTTTTTTTAAATTTAAGGGAAGAGGTTGGTTCTATATTGATAAGTTTAATAAAAAAATTACTAAATATATCCTGAAAGGTTAATGTTGAACTGATTTGACATCTCCCTCAGAGACATCTGACAATTTTGGACTGTGATGGATTTTGTAGAGACAGAGGTCCGAGAAGATTCGAATATCCGTGGAGGATATGACGGTTTCTTTGAGCCAAGACAGCACCTCCTTAATGATCGGGTAGGCGGAAGAAAAGACTGAGACTCAGTTTTTCTGAGTAGATTCCACTTCCCACATCTTCGCTGGTTTTTGAACCATCCGTGTAGAAGTGCATTGCTTCATTTTCTAAAAGAGTGCCATTTTCCCAAGCTTCTCTTGAAGGTATAGTTACTAGGAAATTGTTGTCAAACACCAACTTGGGGGTGGTGTAGTCGGATCGATTCGGTAAGAATCTAAAGTTATCTAGAATGGTAGTGGTTTCATGAACTTGTCAAAAAGCCACCTGTCGAATGTCACTGCGTTCGTTTGTGAAATGGATGTGTTCCGTCATCGTGTCGTGTTGATTGCGAACTTTCATTCGTTGGTTGCTTTTGATTCGCAGTCTTCGTGTTCGCGTTCTCCGATTGCTTTGCTTTCGTTGGTGTGTCAACGTACGATTCAACAAAAGCTGGCTTGAGGCGATCGATCGAAATGTTTTTCCTCTTACCTTTGACATCGATTTTGAAAAACTTGTCTCCATGCTCAAATGGCCCTTCGTATGAACAAACACGTACTTGGTTGTCGGTAATTTCGGGTGAATGAATACTTTTGGCTGGTCATGGTAAATTGGCTCAGTTGGTCGTAATTTGCTCATCATCTCCTTGAGTTCCTTCACAAAATTAACGTCTGAAGACTTTTGTTTCGACTCGGCGAAAAATTGACCCGGCAATATTAACGATTTGCCATAAGTCAACTCGGTTGGCGTTGCTTTCAAATCATCCTTTACACACGATCGAAGTCCGAGCAGAATCATGGGCAATTCATCGACCCAGTTTTCGGTGAATTTTGCTTTCAATGAGGCTTTTAATGAGCGGTGCCATCGTTCAATCATACCGTTTGATTTCGGGTTGTAAGCGGTGGTGCCGAGATGATTACAGCCAAGCAATTCATTTAACTGACTAAAGAGCAAGGCGCTGAATTGTGTTCCCAAGACAGTGGAAATGCGTTTTGGTACACCGAATCTAGCAATCCAACCAGAAATCAAGGCTCGTGCGACAGTCTCGGCTGTGATATTTGATTTCGGTATTCCTTCGGTCCAACGCGTGGCTCGATCAACAGCGGTCAGCTGGTATGTGAATCCTCTTGAATCTGGTAGCGGGCCCACTAAGTCGATGTTGATGTGCTCAAATCGATCGCTTCGCAAGTCGTACGGTGTGATGGGTGCTTTTGTGTGTTTGTGCACCTTAGCTCGTTGACAGGGAATGCAGTGTGTTACAAATTGCTTACAATCTATTCTCATGTTTGGCCAAACGTAACGCTCTTTTGTGCTTCAGCAAATGCATAGAAATCGATGGTGTTGTTCTCGATCGTTTCGATTCTTGACAGGAAATCTGGGACCACATTTTCTTTCCCGGCGACCGCGACGTGTCGAATTGTTGTTGTGAATTGGCTGATGTAATGCAACTGAGCAACTCTTCGTGGAATTAATTCCTTTGGTTGAGTTTTGAATGCGAAAGAAAGCGGCTTATGATCGCAGTAAATCTCGAACTTGCGTCCTTCTAAGATATATTCGAAGTGCACTACAGAACGGTAAATGCCCAACAATTCTCGGTCGTACGTTGGATATGCTGCTTCGGACTTACTCATTTTTTTTTGGAAAAAAATCCAAGCGGTTTGCACTCCCCTCTTTCAATTTGATGAACTACTCCACCAACAGCTACGTTACTCGCGTCCGTTGCAATTGCAAGTACAAGCTTAGAGTATTTCGCTGGGTGAACCAATAACGTTGCGTTTGCTAGAAGTTGGTTGTATTAATTGAATGCTTCTCGTGCATCATCGGTCCAAAACAAAATCGTCATGAGTTTTCGTAGTTGCATTTCAATTTCGGCTGCTTTCCGTATGAACCGACAGCGATGAATCGTTTCAACTCCATAGTGAGTTTTGGTTCGGGAAAATTCAGAATCGTTTCAACCTTCTCAGCTCAGGCGTTGGTTTTATTCTATCGGCGTTGACCAAATGTCCGAGAAACTTTACTTCGGTGACACAAAATTCGCATTTATCGGCGTTGATCCGAAGACCATAGTCTGTCAGGCGTTGAAAAACAATGCGAATGTGTGTGATGTGTTGCTCGTACGTTTCGGAGGCGATGAAAATATCGTCGATATAAGCGAAAACAAAATCTAACCCTCGTAGTACCTCGTCTATAAGCCTTTGGAACGTCTGTGCTGCGTTCCGCAGACCGAACGCCGTGAAAACGAATTCATATTAATTGCGGTTTTTGGAATGTCTTTTTCATCGATGGGCACTTGATGGTACGCTTTTCGAAGATCGGTGCGAGAAAAAATCTTTTTGGCGTGCAAATTCGATGTGAAATCTTGCAAATGTGGAACAGGATATCGATCGGGCACAGTAATCGAATTCAAACAACGAAAATCTCCATACGGTCACCAATCTCCGTTTGACTTTGGCACCATGTGAAGCGGTGATGTGTAATTTGATTTTGATGGTCGACAAACACCAAGTCGGATCAATTCGTTTAACTCATTTCTTGCGATGGCCAGTTTCATTGGATTTAAGCGTCGTGCCTTTGTTGTTAACGATCGTCCGTTTGTTTCAATGAAATGAGTGACGTTGGCCTTCTCTTTGACACGGAATGACAGTTTATCATCGAGTAATTCTTTGAATTCCCTAAAAAGAAAACTAAATTTATTATTAGTGTCGATAACTGTTACCTACGGTGTCAATTCGCTCAAAAACTCAGCCACGGTAAAATTCCATGTGAATTCGCGTCTTAGGCCAAGTGATAACTTCAACAATCGTTTGCCGTATGTTGCTATCGGTGTTCCATTTGCTGCGTAAAAATTTGCACATTCGTCTTCGTTTTTCTTACACGAGTTTCTCCAGAAATCTTTCATTCGTTGCGATGAGCGAAGTACAGAGTGGTCGGCTCCCGAATCGATGAGAAAATCGTGCTCTGTATTGCTATCGTGGATGAAAAGTCGTTTGGTTGCTGGCTGGAGTATCGAAGATGTGACTGTCGATACTCCGTTAATTAGTTTTTTGGATGAGCGCATGGTAAACGGCAATTCTTTGCTCGGTCACTGAACTTACGGTGAAACCAGCAAATACCGCTCGACCGGTTTCGATTTGCTTTTTGATCGGTCTCGTTGACGATGCGGTGTTGAATCACGACGTGGCACCTTCTCGTCAAATCTTCTATTTGTTTCTGTAATGCCTTTAAGGATTTTTCAACAGAATTACCTTCGCTGGATATTAATTTTTCAAATCGTTCTGTCGCAGATTCGGCGTAGATCTTAATGATTTAATTTTTTAGTCGTTCGAATTTCCCATTTGTGTAATCGGAAACTATCACATCATTTACACGAGCAGCCACTGAAGCCGGCAAATGCACAACAATATAATTGTATTTGCTTTTGTCTGATGTGATTTGTCGATTGGTAAACTGCGCCTCAACCATATTGAACCACAATTCCGGATCACTTTCGATGAACGGAGACAATTTTACCTCAGCCACCGCTATAATCCGTTTTTCAGCCGGTTGACTGGCACTCGCATCGGCCGCTAAACTCGTTGATTGGCGTAGACTGTGCTATTCAATGTCGCAAAATCTGCTTTTAATTTATTAAATTCAGCTTCATCGACAGGCATATCTGTAATAATTTGTTTCTTTGCAAGACTTTCTTCGGAATCGGAGTAATCGTCTTCGTAGGTGTCGAATGAAAAACTCGCGTGCATAGACTGAAAATTTTGTCAAGTCTATTGTAAGAAAATTATGGGGAAAGCCGGAAAACGATGTGAACGAGTCGAGTGACTGGAACAAAAAAAGTAAGAACAAGGCATGTGGTTTCATGAACTTGTCAAAAAGCCACTTGTCGAATGTCACTGTGTTGACGTTTGCGAAATGGATGTGTTCCGCCACAGTAGTACATTGAGGGCGTCCGATGGGGTTGTCCTCAGTGCGCCACTAATGCACAGACTAGCCGTTCTTTGAACTTTGGCCAGCTTGTTGTAGTTGTTCATCTTGTCTAGTGCCGTCCACCAGACTATCACCCCGTATGTGAGTATCGGTCTAATTACCGAGGTAAACAGCCAATGGGTGATTTGGGGGGAGAGACCCCATTTCCCACCAATGGCTTTTTTTACAGGAGAAGAGTGCCAAGTTGGCTTTATTTACTCTTTCCTCAATATTGGTTCTCCAGGTCAGTTTCTTGTCAAAAATGAGACCTAGATATTTAGCCTGATTTGACAGTGTGAGAATTACCCCTTTAATAGTTGGGGGTCTGAAGCCCGGAATTTTGTATTTCCTCGTAAAGAGAACTAATTCCGTTTTGTGCGGATTGATGTTCAGACCACAATCTACAGCGCAATTGTGAAGCTTGTTAAGTGCTGTTTGTAGCAGCTCAGCTAGGGTTTGTGGGTGCTTGCCTGAAACGGCGATTGCTACATCATCGGCATAGGCTATGGTTTTAAAAGAAATATATAAGTATAAGTATATTTAAAAACATTGAACAATTATTGGCGAAAATTTTACTATCGACGCCAATTCAGCTATCAATTCTCTTAGATTGATTTATAAAAGAAGATATTAAGCATTTACAGATCAGTCTAAGCTTACAGTTGGTAAAGAATGGATGCGTTAAATCCTGAGGGGGTGTTAATGGAAGATGAGGGGGTGGTAACTGGGGGTGATGTATTGAGTGTGAACAATCTACCTGATGTGCCAATTGATAAGCAGACATGCTTAGATCGGTTGTTTAAAAGAAAGAAACCACCTACTGTGCATAAGAAAACCAAACGTCTACGCAAACTTCCAGAAAAAACTGCAGAACAAATAACACAACCCGAAGTACAAAATGAATTTGTTAATGACGAAAACACAAACTATTACAAAGTGTTGTCATATAATATTTCTGGGCTAAGAAAAAAGGAACGTGATTTTTATGATGATATCAATAAGTTTGAATTTATCTTTTTATATGAAACGTTTTTAGAAGATAATTTTACTATTTACGAACAAAAATTAAAAAACTATCATCTCAAGATTATACCTGCAATAAGAACACATCAGAGGGGAAGAGCGAGTGGAGGATTCATGTTTGGTTTCAAAAAAGATGCCCATATTCCTTGTCAGTTTAAGTGCTTCGAAGACGTACATTTTCTGGACATGGAAATAAGTAACGAAATATTTCGTATTATACCAATTTACCTGAACTGTAACAATTGGGATCGGGACTTCGATAAAATACAGAAATTTGTTGAAAATGATCCAACTCCAAATCTGCTACTCATTGGGGATTTTAATGCGAGAATAGCGAACAAATCAGGAGTTGTAAATGAACGTGAAGGGCTTTTACGAAAATCAAAGGATACAAAAAAGAACACGGAGGGAGGAAAGCTACTGCAATTTTGCGACTCAAACGCACTTCGAATTCAAAATGGCACTAGCGATAGTGATAAGTTAGGGGAACACACCTTTGTTAGACCAAAGAAATGCTCCGAATTTACTTCGAATGCACTTCAAATTCAAAATGGTACTAGCGATAGTGATAACAAAGGAACAAAGGGTAGATCCGTAATTGATTACAGTCTTGCAAGAGGCAAATGGAATAGAGTAATCACCGACTTCGAGGTTCAATCCAAATATTCATATTCAGACCACAAGCCAATTGTTGTGTCTTTCAGTTGTGATTATACGAAAAATGCAGAAAGAATCGAGAAAGAAGCTCATGCCCAAGCCTCATGGTTTGATGAAGAATATATGACGACAAAAAATCTGGCTAAAGCAGTTTAGACGAACCAATGAAAGTTCATCAAGACAGTTACATAATGAACACAACCGAAAGTATGAAACCATATATGTAAGGAATTGCATTGTCTTAGTTCTAAGACTAACAATAACATCCAATGCTCAAAAAAACAAATGCGTATTAACCATTTTTTTTTTCTTATATTTTAATGTAAATACTTGTACCTACTATTATTATTAAATAAAGCGAATAAATAAAAGATAATTGATTTGTGTTTTGATTTGGCATTACTAATGCGAACAACAATTTTCCAGCTTGACGTATAAAATAGATCTTTACATACCAGAATATCGTAGTGTGATAGTGGCTGTAGAAGTATCATAGTAAAGAT
Organism: Melanostoma mellinum; assembly: GCA_914767635.1. Taxonomy (NCBI): domain Eukaryota; kingdom Metazoa; phylum Arthropoda; class Insecta; order Diptera; family Syrphidae; genus Melanostoma; species Melanostoma mellinum. Next base: position 171,423,712 of record OU612060.1, read on the forward strand.
ACAAAAACAAAAAATTGAGGATCTTCTCGGTTGTACATTCATAAGATTTCATCCTAATCAACTTGATTTCTCAATAATGTCTTTTCTATCAAACTTATTGGTCACTGTTTAAAATAAACATTAAGTTAGGTAATTAAAACATTTCTACATTATTCATTAGTTTTGGAAAATTATCATGAGGTGACATCGTCGCATGCATTTTCAGCCTTAGCTCATCTCTACTTCTACGGTTCATCTATGTACTGGACAAGTTTGGGTCACTGCAAAAGATATGGCCAAATACAAATGACTGTACATTGTGACTATGTTTTGACTATTTTTGAATAAGGTTAGTCTGATCATGGGGTATTTAATAAAGCAAATCTACACAGTATTCAATTAGTCTTTGAAAAAATATGGAGGTATTATCATGAACCACAACTTCAAGTCTAGCTTTTGGTCCTCAAACATTTCAATTTGATGGAGTGGATTTCACCTTTGCATCGTTTGTACATCCAGATACAGGAGATGTTTGGGTAAGCGCAAATGAGTTTGCCAGAGCTATGGGATCATATAAGCGACCGGCTGTGACAATTCATAATACGCATATTCAAAACTCATCAATAAAGGCTAGTTGGATTGATCTTGTTGCGACTTTAAACAAGCCTATTACGACGATTCGAAAACCACCCAAGACCCAACTGATGGCAAGCAGATACGACGATGATTAACGAAGCGGGCATGCACAGACTTCTAACAGGGGTCTAACCAAATACATTGTCTTGAATAAAAATAATAACTTATTATATATCTGAAAAGAAAGAGATTTCTTGATTATAAGTCGGTTGACTTGAGTTATCTCGGGATGTTGTTCCGTGTCCCGGTTGTCGCTGGTGTTCGCTCTTTTTGGGGAGATAAGGGCAATTTTCTAGTACTATTTAGCATGGTCCTTCAAAATGCTGAGAAGCAGCATCAACAGATAGCGTACAAAATTTTTTCATGCATAAAAAGCCACTCGATCTAATATGAGAAGCAACACGTACCATATAAAAATAATAACTTATTATAAAGCTGAATAATTCTCTGAGGATTTTGATATATGAGAATTGAAGGAAGGCGGTAATGGACTAGCTTACTAACATATATAGGACATCAGGGAGCGTTTTGAGAAAAATCAAATCAATTAATCAATATTAAGAAATAATTGAGCAATATATATTTTATAGCTTATTAATAAGCGTTCTTTTTTTTTTGGTTGATGTAGTTGATGATGATGATGATGATGATGATGATGATGACGGGTCTCAGCAGCTGCTTATATACATCAGTAGTTGTTTTGTTGGCTGGCTTAGTCCTGTCCTTCTTTCTCAGCAAAGGGTATACAGTCGGTGGAAGAAGGCGAGGTTGGCCTTCTTAAAAGTACATCAGTGCGTGAGTGCGGGTTGAATCTATATAAGCACCTCGTTAAATTTGATACCTATAGATCCTTCGCGTTTCTTTGGGCAGCAGCCAGTCTGGTTCCATCAGGTGTATAGAGTAATGGATGTGGCTCTGCAGTTAATATAACCAGCAGTACAACGGAATCTTCCTTTATGGGCGGCCTTCTGAAGCAGACGAACTCTGACTTAGAGCTGATGAGTTATGATCCGGATACCCCACTTACTATAATAAGAATATAGTTTGTGGATGTGAGTTTTCACTCTCCGGGCAGCTATGGTTGGTATGATATAGATGTGCTATATGGTCAGAGAGTCATCGGCGTAAAGCAGGTTTTCGCAGTCACTTGATGGGGTAGAGGTTGGTTGGTCCGACGCGTCATGATGATGTTGAAGAGGAATGGTCCTACTAGTTTTGATCCCTCTGAGCGACTGACTCCTGCTCTGTTGTTCTTGGTGGTGGTGGCGGACTTTGCGCTTTCAATTTGGACGAAAAAGTTTCTGTGGGAGAGAAAAGAAAAAATTATTTTTATTAATGGAGCTGAAAAGTTGGAAATCATCATGTAAGTAATTGAACAAAGTAGAATTGAATATTGAACAAGATAGAAAGAAACTGTTCGACATAATAAAAAATGAGTCAATAAGTAGTGTTTATTGAACAAAAAAACAGTTAGAAAGTTGTACTATTGAACAAAGCAGTTTTCCATAACTTAAAAACCAAAAGAGATAGGACAAAATGGTTTGCGCCCAAATTATGAAGACTGCATACCTAACTCAATTTCGTGAAAAATGGCCTATTGAACAAGATAGAACTCAGCCGACGAAGTTATTTATGAAATTATTTATTGTGCAGTACAAGCTGCTGATACTGCTGCTGCTGCTGCTGCTGCTGCTGCTGCTGCTGCTGCTGCTACTACTCATACTTCAGACACATCTATACCCAAACGACGTAAAACAACAACTAAAAAACCAGCTATCAAAGAGCTATATACATAAATGCTACTAGTGTAAATCAATCAAACCCGAATCCATGTTGTGCACCTATCTACATGAACTTTATAACCACTTGACTGATTGCTACCAACAGCAACATCAAGATACTCTATTCAACACACAACAAAACTAAAAAAAAAAAAATATTAAACAACAACAACAAGAACAACAACATGATGTGGCTGTCCTCACTGAAAGTTAATGACTAACTAACCACAAATATCTATACGATAGGTATCACAAATGATGCGTATAGAAATTTTTTGTATTAAATCAATCAAGTCACGTGAGACTTTAATCAGCCAATCAAAACGCAAACGATCCTAAGAACTCTCAACTCGAAAAAACAAAAATCCAACCAAGTAAAACCAGATACAAAAGATCACATCACACAGTTTAATTTTACAGCCAACATAAAACAAATCTGTACATGATGTGTCTGTCCTCACTGAAAGCTAATGACTAACTAAACACAAATAGGTATCTATACGATATCACAAATGATGTGTATAGAAATTTTTTTGTATTAAGCCAATCAAGTCATGTGACTTTAATCAGCCAATCAAAACGCAGACGGTCATAAGAACTCTCACCTCAAGAAAATAAAAATCCAATCAAGTAAAAACAGATACAAAAGATCAATCACATCACTACTAAAGTATTAAAAAGTACTATAAAATTGTCAACAAAATTTTCATAAATAGTACTGTTTTAGCTCCATACAAAAATAGTATCAGAAAATCACATATAAGTAGTGTATTTTGGGTCTCTCTATTCTTAGTATCCAACACTTCCGGTCGGTAAGAACCGAACCAAAATGACGTCACTGGTCGGTAAAACTTATACCATAGTACTATCTAGTACTATTTTGAACTTGTGGGTGTTCGGGGGGATTTTCTAGGGGAAAGTAATGTTAAATACAACAATAACAACTACCCCTAATTGCTTTTTAATGCCATGTATTTTGTTGTTGTTTCTTGTGTATTTTGTTATTGTAATTTTAAGTTAAAAATTGAATTAAGAAAAGCTTTAAAAGACACTGGTTGTTCATTTAGTGTTTATTAGGTTGATGCTTGTTAACCAGTGCGGATGTTTTAGGGACAGTCAGGTGTTTATTTGTTGGTAGGTATGTAGATTGGAAGTAGTGCATATGGGTTGAATTATGGGTATAGATTACGATCGCGGCAGGTATAGTTTGTATGTGAAGTGTGTGAGTTAATTTTTTGTGTATAGAAGGTAGCGTCATTCTCATATATGAAGGTACTTGGACTCTTGCCATAGCGGTAAGAGTCTGTATAGGATTGTCATTATGATTGGTAATTGATATAAGTTTGACTTTTAGGTGTGTAGGAAATTTGAGGAGCGGAGAGGTGTTGTAAGACGAGGTAGCGTCATTCTCGGCTATACCATCAATAGATGTGCGGCTATACCATCAATAGATGTGTATAGAAGGTAGCGTCATTCTCATATATGAAGGTACTTGGACTCTTGCCATAGCGGTAAGAGTAGCAATAGGTGTATATAGAAGGTAGTGTTCTGGGCGGCTAGACCATCAGTAGGTGTATATAGAAGGTAATATTCTGGGCGGCTAGACCATCAATAGGAATGATGATGATTCTTGGAATAGTAAAGATAGCGTATAATTGGAATTAGTGCATGGGTGGAATTGGGTATAGATTACGGTCGCTGCAGTTTGTATGTGAGGTGTGTGAGTTTATTTTTTGTGTATGTTAACCGCGCAGATATTTGATGGTATCAGTGGTAACGAATAGGCCGTAATATATGAGTTTATTTTTTTGCGAATAGATTTTTGTACGCCACTGCAGAAGGAACCTATAATGAATGAAGTCCTACTAGATGTATTATGAAAAGAAATAAAAAAATAAATTTTTATTAGATATTAAAATTGCTGACCCATTCAATTTCAGTTGATTCATCTTGAGAAGTAGGTAGGTAGATGAACTCATTTCATTAGATACAATTTCATTATTTGTTTAGGTGTTGTTTCTTTTTTTTTACTATTCTGTTTATGTTATTCTTTGCTGATGGTAGCAAAGAATACAATGGTTAGAGCATTTATTTCTCTAAGCAATAAAATCCAACCTAAACCATTTTTTATTAGGTACAACGAATACAATGCTTAGCATTGATTTCTTAAGTACCGTCGCGTCAATCGTCGCATGATCGTCGATGGATACTTCTTTCATGGTAATTAAATTTTTCTTTCATGGTAATTAAATTGGGTTAGCGTGGAGGCGCACAAGTGCTCTCTGATATAACTTGCATATATGTATTGTATATGCTTGTTAACCAGTGCGGATGTTTTTTTTTGGGACAGTCTGGGGTGTTATTTTGTTGATAGATTGGAATTAATGCATATATGAGTGGAATTGGGTATAGATTACGATCGCGGCAGGCAGTTTGTATGTGAGGAGGTTTGTGAGTTTATTTTTTTTTTTTTTTTTTTTTTTGAGTATAGATTGCGGTCACATAAAAGTTTATTGCAGCAGAAGTAATCTAATGGGAATAGGTTTTTGTACGCCACAGCAGAAGAAATCATAACACTCTCTCTATATAGTGGAGGACCGTTAGACATAAAAAAGGCAAAACCTAGGAATCCAAGGCCAGTCCATGGATTTTCATGAAATTTTCGGAAATGTGTTTTGGATGGCGTATAGAAAAAAGTTAAAAAATAAAATTTCACCGCTCTCAATTTTTTAATTATTTTTAAAATTAATTATTAACTTTTAGAATTTAATTTTATTTATTTAGGGTATTTTAGATAAGGTTTTCCAAAACGTAAGGATGGATAGGTTTGGTTAAGACAAAAAAAAATTGTATGAGAGGGGGGGGTCTATATCCCTCCGTGTAGGCGCGAGGGGCAATTTTATATGAAATTTACTTCATTTTTTAAGAAACTATTAAAAATCAACTAAGCCACTTACATTCTCATACTTTAGTGTTTTTTTCTTTTCATGTTCAATGCTTTTATTAATATTTACTCAGAGCAAAAAACCGAACACAAAAATTTTTCTTCGTTTAAGAGAAATTAAAAAAAAACGAAAGATACTTTTTTCCAGAAAACAAAATGTCGTTATTTACCCGCTACTGAACTTTTTTCCTTGAAGTGAAATATGAAATGTGTCTTAAATAGCATATAAAAAAAAGTTAAAAAAAAAAAATTTTGTATGATCTTAATTTTAATATAAATTATAAATAATTATTAAAATCTTAGAGTTATATTTTAATTATATTAGTTTTAAGTTAAATTTTAAAACTAAGACCTATTACAAATTTGAAATTTCATCTCAAAGGACAGCACATGTACTAATTTGTGCTCTAAATGCTGTTTCCTCTCAAACGAGTTGATGGAACCGAAAAAATGTGGTTTTTTGCAAAAATTTGAATTTTCAATCATTCAAAGAGACTTAAATCAGTTAAATTAACGGCTTGAATTTATTTTTAGGTGGGGAGCATGCTGATGTGTAGTTCTTTCTTTCATTTATAAGAATTGGTGCATCGCTTATTGATATATGTTTGTTTGCATACTGAACGCACGTAGAAAAATTGGCGAGTATTTATTTGGCAAAAAACCATATTTATTTGGATCCATCAACACGTTTGACCAGAAATAGCATCTTGAGCACAAATCAGTATATGTGGTGTCCTTTGGGACCAATTTATAGGTCTTAGTTTTAAAATTTAACTTAAAACTAATATAATTAAAATATAACTCTAAAATTTTAATAATTATTTATAATTTGTATTAAAATTAAGATCATACAATTTTTTTTTTTTACTTTGTTTTATATGCTATTTAAGACACATTTCATATTTCACTTCAAGGAAAAAAGTTCAATTAGCGGGAAATTAACGACATTTTGTTTTCTGGAAAAAAGTATCTTTCGTTTTTTTTCAATTTTTTTTTAACCAATAAAAATTTTTTTGTTCGGTTTTTTGCTCTGAGTAAATATTAATAAAAGCATTGAACATGAATAGAAAAAATGGCCCTTGTGGGGCAAAATTATGAAAAAAAAAATTAATTAAGAAAAAAATATTATCTTTTTTCAAAATTTTTACTTTGAGGATTGATTTCTCCAAAACTTTTCATTAAGTGAACTCAAATTAAAATTTTTATTAAAGAACAAAGCAATAGCTTTCAAAAACACTAAAGTATGAGAATGTAAGTGGCTTAGTTGATTTTTAATAGTTTTTTAAAAAATGAAGTAAATTTCATATAAAATTGCCCCTCGCGCCTACACGGAGGGATATAGACACCCCCTCTCATACAATTTTTTTGTCTTAACCAAACCTATCCATCCATACGTTTTGGAAAACCTTATCTAAAATACCCTAAATAAATAAAATTAAATTCTAAAAGTTAATAATTAATTTTAAAAATAGTTAAAAAATTGAGAGCGGTGAAATTTTATTTTTTAACTTATTTCTATACGCCATCCAAAACACATTTCCGAAAATTTCATGAAAATCCATGGACTGGCCCTGGATTCCTAGGTAAAAAGCTTACGGTCCTCCACTAATAAACAAAATCAGGTCATCTGAATTTTTTTTGCTTCTATTTTTAATGAGCATGTGCTTGATAGCCGCAAAATGTATAGTAAGGAATACATCTAGGAGGAGTTATATTAAAATACAACATAGAAAGCATTGTGAGCATCTAGGCTGTTGCTCTCAGTAATCACTTTTCACTTGGTCAAAGTTTTTTAATGTGTAAAGTGAGAATTTTGCTAAGTATTATAATATTGTCTTTTGTTATTAAGTGTTATTTGAAAATGTCGACAAATTTTACCGACACGGTCGTTAATAATAAAGGCGGGTTAAAGAAATAGCAAAAAGGATATTGCTGCTCATATATCTCTGAATTTGAAGAATTGGGACTAATATAGATGAGGAAGAAGACTGTATCCGACGTTGTTTTGTGTCTGACGATGAAGCTGATACTCGTATAGCAGAAGTTATTGAAGAGGTTGTGAATTCGATCACTGTATCACGAGGTACAAAACCGACTGCAAGAAAAGGTAAACGATCTCATGAAGATTATGATAAACAAGAAATTACCAAAATAATGAAAACGTACTCATCTAAATATTTTGATCGTGTACAAAAAAATGATGTAAATGTATAATGTTTTTTTTTTTTAAGTAAATAAATTTATTAAACTGTATCGTATATATAGTTTTTATTATTCGTAATTTCTCACTTTTCAACAGAACGAACACCCGTAAAACCCTGTAAAAGAGATACGAGTGTTTAACATCTTAGAATGATGAGTCAGTCATAGAGGTAAAATGCTAATATATGTTAACTAGTTCGCCCCTGATTGCAGTTACTGCAATCAAGGGCGAACTATTGATGGTCGATGAGTCATTCACTAACTCTTTTTGTTTACACTTCTTCTATATACACCTATTGATGGTATCCGACGTTGTTTTGTGTCTGACGATGAAGCTGATACTCGTATAGCAGAAGTTATTGGGTCTTCAAAAAAATCGTCTGTTACTATGCAATCTACTTCATCATCAGACCCAACGTCTACCATATACTTCTTAGACATCTACTTCTCCAGTTTTGCAAACATCTACTTCAATTTTCTAGCTCTTGTTCCGCAAAATTTTCAACTAGATGATCAAACGTTAAATTTTTTATCATTTGTTCATTTAATCACAGAGGACATCATGTGTGGGTAACTGCTAATGAGTTTGCTAAGAGCTTGGGATATCAACATCCAGCCCCAGTAATTTCTAAAAAAAAGTCACCAGCAATGACTTTAAAAATGTAGATGGGTGGATCTTCTTGCTACTCTTCCAGCAACGGTAGCAGTCCAAGTACCTTATCATATTGGAAGCCCGAAACTATGATGATAAATGCAGGAGGTATGAATACACTAGTTTTGTCATCGAAATTGAAAGATTGCCAGCGGTTCAGATCCTGATGATGGGTATGCGTGGTACTGTACTATACCATCAATTCAGTATACTGGTAAATATGAGCTTAATAATGGAGAAGAACAGACTGTAGTAGCTGTCTACAAAATTAAGCTACTCGAAAAAGAACAACAAATAGATAATTCAAATGTATAATATGAGATGAGCATTTCGTACGTGATGGAAAAATAAGGTGCAGTTTTTAAGAAAATGCAGGAAGTGACTTGCGTCACTTTAAAAATTCTATTGTAAGCCCTTTCTACGCACACGCTCAAATCGCATGGGAAGAATATGCTGGGTGGTTGAAATGATAGATAATATCTTCAAGAATTTAATTTTGGGGGAAAAAAAAAAATTAAAATAAAAAAAAAAAAGATGCGTACTTGTTGCTTCTCAGTAATCACTTACTTGGTCAAAGTTTTTTAATGTGTAAAGTGAATTTTGCTAAGTATATAAAATTGTGTCTTTTGTTATTAAGTGTTATTTAAAAATGTCGACAAATTTTGCCGAAACGGTCGTTAATAATAAAGGCGGGTTAAAATTGGTGTTCGGCTGCTACTACTTCCACAAGGAAAGAGTAACTGTAAACGGTGTTACGTATTGGGCTTGTGCTGCGCGCAAATCAAAGTGCTGCAATGTTCGGCTTCGTACCAAAATGGTCGACGATCAGTATTTAGTATTGAATAATGTGCCAGGTGTTCACAGTCATGACCGGTTGGCATATGAACGTGAGGTTATAAGCGCGAATAACTTCGTTAAGGACAAGGCATCAAAAGAGGAGGCTTTACCACCAAGCATAATAATTCGCGATTCGATAGTGCGGGCTGATATTGGATGCCGGCCTTATTTGCCGTCTAATAGGGCTCAAAACAAAAAAATTAAAAGAGTGCGCCTCGCCAATATTCGGGAGCCCACTAACATCAGTGAGATTGATATCCCAAACTACGTTCGGTTCGTTGACGGCGAGTGTTTTGTGCTGGACGAAGTAACTTTCGGATTGGAGAATGAATGTTATAACATTCTTCTCGGAACTCCTAGTTCCTTGAAGCTGTTAAGTGAAGCCAAATGTTGGCTGGTAGATGGACCTTTTGCGGTTGTTCCGACCATAATGCAGCAGCTTTTCTCCATCCATGGTTATTTGGATGGGGTGGTTGTGCCACTGGCATTTTGCCTTATGACACACAAAACTAAAGAGGCATATAGCCAGGTTTGGTTAAGCCTGTTTAAAGCTGCTACCGAGCAAAACATCAGGCTGAGCCCGGAGCGGGTCATCTCGGATTTTGAGAAGGCCATATTTATATCAGCGAGAGAGTACATGCCAACGACCGACTTCCGAGGATGTAATTTCCATTTTGGGCAGATTATTTGGAGACGCATTCAACATATGGGATTCCGAAACAAGTACGCGACGGAGGAGTCGTTTTCTTTGGAAATGCGTATGATGAAGGCATTGGCGTTTGTGCCCCACGAAGAAGTCATTACATACTTTAACTCTTTCTATGCTTCGCTCCGCCATTGCGAAAGCAAAGAAGTGGCGAAGTGGTTTAAAAAAAACTATGTGCAGCACCCAAGAAATGAGAGACCACCAGTTTACGAACCAAAATTTTGGTGTGTGGACATTTCGCTGACAGGAGATCCCAGCTTTCCCAGAACCCAAAACAACGTTGAGGCTTGGCATAGGCGCCTAAAAGTGATTGTATGAAAAACACATGCGGGACTTTACAAGCTTGTCGGTGACCTAGGCAAAGAGGTCATAGTTGGAAAGGTTAATTGGGACAGGGCCAAGATGGGTGAGGAGCGCCTCTTCACAAAAACTGAGAGGCGGAACGTGCGACTGCAGAAAGTCCTTAACAGTAGAACACTCCAGCTCAACATTGAATTCCTACACAGCATGGCGCTAAACTTGGTTTTAGAGTAATAGTAACCTGCAATAATCATCAAATATAAAAGGGTTGGGCTGAAAAAATCCTGAATCCCAAATTCCCGAAAGACTATAATATGTAGGTATATGTCTATATAACCGATCAAGAGCACCAAGAGCATCATCATCCTCCTCACTTATACCCTTCCTAGGCGACGACACTATTTGGCTCATCTTCCTCCTCCTCCTCCTCCTCCTCACTTATACCTTTCCTAGGCGATGACACTATCAAGATCAATTAACACCACAGCCAAAAACAAAAAAGTTTTTTTTTGTTCAGCTCAGAATTATTAATAGCTTCTTGAAGATATGTTATCTATCATTTCCAATTATTGCCATGCGATTTGAGCGTGTAGAACTACGCTTACAATAGCATTTTCACCTTATTCTTATTCCACACCACGTGCGTCGCGTCGTACAAAATTCTCTCATGATGTATATTAAATGCCACTCGAAGTTATGAGAATCAACAGGTAACCGTATAAAAATGCATTATTATAAGCCATGCCAAAGTATAAAAGAAATGGTCTCACACAAGTAAATTCAGTTCTTGTCAGAACTCCAACTCTCCAACCAGGTAGGTCGTATGCTGGCAGTGGTTGCCAGTAAAAAGTTCTTATAAGAACTTTGTAGGGAAATGTAAGATTGATTTTGATTGGCTGGTAGTGGTGCCGGTAGGGGTAGTAGTAGTAGTAGCTGTTGCTGCTTGCTGCTTGCTGCTTGCTGGTAAGCTAGTCAGAAAATGTTTTTTTCTGACTCGCTTAACAGTACAGTTAAGCTATTGGCATTCACTTCACTACTCGCTCGCTCCCTATGCTCTTTTCAGAGCTATTAAATTTTTTTTTAAAGAAATATATGATTTTTGTTAATTTTACATGCTCTCCAAAAAAAAAACGCTCCCTGCCTATTAATAAGCTATAAAATATATATTGGTCAATTATTTCTTAAAATTGATTTAAAAAAAAATTTTTTTCCAAACGCTCCCTGCCTGTTGGTAAGCTATGTCTCAAAACGCTCCCTATCCTGTTTTTTTTTTAAGCTAGTCCCCTTTACCACCTTCCTTCAATTCTCATATCAAAATCGTCAGAGCACAAAACGCTCCCAAGTCCCACCAATCAATCTCTCAAAAGTACTCAATACTACTATTTACTTTAGCTTAAAAGTACTGTCAGGCAACTGAAAAGGAGCAAACACAAAAATCCTGAATGTATCAGAAATAAAATGTCAGGATTTTGTTCACCTCAATTTTCAGCGAAAATTTTTCTAAGTTATTGCGGGATTCCCTCGGTCAGGATTTTGAAAGTCAGGATTTTGTCCCTATCCCGTCATTTTCATATATGAAGGTAGCGTCATTCTCGAGAATAGTAAAGATAGCGTATTCTGGAATAGTAAAATCTTCGCTATCTAATTTAAATGTTTGAGGAACAATAGCTAGAGCTGAAGAGGTTGTCGACGATGCTATTTCCATGATAATTTTTTAAACACTGATGAATAATAATTCATGTTTTAATTAAATACTCAAAAAGTGGTTTCATAACTTTATCTTTATTTTAAACAATGAACAATGAAGTAGTGTCATTCTCAAATATGAAGGTGTCTCTTATTCGTTTAGTAGTGTCATTCTCGGATATGAAAGTTTAAAATCGTAGTGAGGTTGATGTTTGAAGTGTATAACATTAGAGGTTCAGGAGATGTGCAACATCAAAATTTGGACAAATTGAATTATGTATTTGTTTCTTCATTCGTAATTCCTGTTCTCTTAATTCTAATGTTTTCTGTTGCAATTCCATTTCCCATTTCTTTTTTAGTTCTTCATTTTGTTTCCTTTTTTCAATTATCTGAATTTCTAGTTCTTCATTTTGATTCTTTTTTTTCTTCGATCTGAATTTCTAGTAGAGATTTTGGTTTACTTTGTAGCTCAAATTTGCCAGTCCAGATAATTGAAGGCATAACGGTACCACAAACCCACTTGAAATATCTTTGACATGCTTTCTTTTTAGAGGACAGGATAAGTCTATTCATATCGCCTTCGCTAATCATCATCGTATCGGGCTGCCAATTGATGGGGGTCTTAACTTTATGAGCTTGACCTCGGCTCAGATCTACCCATTTACATTTAAACGCTATGGGTTCTTGATTTTCTTGTATATTGCTTGTCTCGGTTGTTTGTATCCCATACACTTGGCCAACTCATTTGCGTTAGCCCAAATATCTCCGGTATCTGGATGTACAAATGATATAAATGTAAACTCTTCACCATCTAGTATAAATTTTTTTGGAGCAATAACTAGAGCTGAAGGGGCTGTCAACGATGTTACCTCCATGATAGTTTTTAAAAGTCTAGTGAATAGAAAAATATAGACCAACTTATATACCCAACAAGTAAAACAGTTATTTATAGAGTTTAGCTTTTTATTTTATGAAGGCCAATACACTGCTCTGTCGTATATTTCTTCTATAGATTCTGTGTTGTGTTCTTTTAAATTTCGTTCATGTTCTACCGTTTGCGCTGGTTTCCTCGACTTTTTTGCAAGCTCATATTTGCCAGTCCGTTTAATTGTGGGTAAAACAGTATTACGCATCCAGTCACGATATCTTCGACACTGCTTTTTATGAAACGTTGTAAGAAGTCTGTGCATGCCCGCTTCGTTAATCATCGTCGTATCTGCTTGCCAGTTGGGTCTTGGGTAGTTTTCGAATCGTCGTAGGCTTGTTTAAAGTCGCAACAAGATCAATCCAACTAGCCTTTATTGATGAGCTTTGAATATGCGTATTATGAATTGTCACAGCCGGTCGCTTATATGATCCCATAGCTCTGGCAAACTCATTTGCGCTTACCCAAACATCTCCTGTATCTGGATGTACAAACGATGCAAAGGTGAAATCCACTCCATCAAATTGAAATGTTTGACGACCAAAAGCTAGACTTGAAGTTGTGGTTCATGATAATACCTCCATATTTTTTCAAAGACTAATTATTGAACACTGTGTAGATTTGCTTTATTAAATACCCCATGACCAGACTAATCTTATTCAAAAATATTCAAAACATAGTCACAATGTACAGTCATTTGTATTTGGCCATATCTTTTGCAGTGACCCAAACTTGTCCAGTACATAGATGAACCGTAGAAGTAGAGATGAGCTAAGGCTGAAGATGCATGCGACGATGTCACCTCATGATAATTTTCCAAAACTAATGAATAATGTAGAAATGTTTTAATTACCTAACTTAATGTTTATTTTAAACAGTGACAGAAAAGACATTATTGAGAAATCAAGTTGATTAGGATGAAATCTTATGAATGTACAACCGAGAAGATCCTCAATTTTTTGTTTTGTATCTTTACTATGATACTTCTACAGCCATTATCACACTGGATGGCTACACGATATTCTGGTATGTAAAGATCTATTTTATACGTCAAGCTGGAAAATTGTTGTTCGCATTAGTAATGCCAAATCAAAACACAAATCAATTATCTTTTATTTATTCGCTTTATTTAATAATAATAGTAGGTACAAGTATTTACATTAAAATATAAGAAAAAAAAAATGGTTAATACGCATTTGTTTTTTTGAGCATTGGATGTTATTGTTAGTCTTAGAACTAAGACAATGCAATTCCTTACATATATGGTTTCATACTTTCGGTTGTGTTCATTATGTAACTGTCTTGATGAACTTTCATTGGTTCGTCTAAACTGCTTTAGCCAGATTTTTTGTCGTCATATATTCTTCATCAAACCATGCGGCTTGGGCATGAGCTTCTTTCTCGATTCTTTCTGCATTTTTCGTATAATCACAACTGAAAGACACAACAATTGGCTTGTGGTCTGAATATGAATATTTGGATTGAACCTCGAAGTCGGTGATTACTCTATTCCATTTGCCTCTTGCAAGACTGTAATCAATTACGGATCTACCCTTTGTTCCTTTGTTATCACTATCGCTAGTACCATTTTGAATTTGAAGTGCATTCGAAGTGAATTCGGAGCATTTCTTTGGTCTAACAAAGGTGTGTTCCCCTAACTTATCACTATCGCTAGTGCCATTTTGAATTCGAAGTGCGTTTGAGTCGCAAAATTGCAGTAGCTTTCCTCCCTCCGTGTTCTTTTTTGTATCCTTTGATTTTCGTAAAAGCCCTTCACGTTCATTTACAACTCCTGATTTGTTCGCTATTCTCGCATTAAAATCCCCAATGAGTAGCAGATTTGGAGTTGGATCATTTTCAACAAATTTCTGTATTTTATCGAAGTCCCGATCCCAATTGTTACAGTTCAGGTAAATTGGTATAATACGAAATATTTCGTTACTTATTTCCATGTCCAGAAAATGTACGTCTTCGAAGCACTTAAACTGACAAGGAATATGGGCATCTTTTTTGAAACCAAACATGAATCCTCCACTCGCTCTTCCCCTCTGATGTGTTCTTATTGCAGGTATAATCTTGAGATGATAGTTTTTTAATTTTTGTTCGTAAATAGTAAAATTATCTTCTAAAAACGTTTCATATAAAAAGATAAATTCAAACTTATTGATATCATCATAAAAATCACGTTCCTTTTTTCTTAGCCCAGAAATATTATATGACAACACTTTGTAATAGTTTGTGTTTTCGTCATTAACAAATTCATTTTGTACTTCGGGTTGTGTTATTTGTTCTGCAGTTTTTTCTGGAAGTTTGCGTAGACGTTTGGTTTTCTTATGCACAGTAGGTGGTTTCTTTCTTTTAAGCAACCGATCTAAGCATGTCTGCTTATCAATTGGCACATCAGGTAGATTGTTCACACTCAATACATCACCCCCAGTTACCACCCCCTCATCTTCCATTAACACCCCCTCAGGATTTAACGCATCCATTCTTTACCAACTGTAAGCTTAGACTGATCTGTAAATGCTTAATATCTTCTTTTATAAATCAATCTAAGAGAATTGATAGCTGAATTGGCGTCGATAGTAAAATTTTCGCCAATAATTGTTCAATGTTTTTAAATATACTTATACTTATATATTTCTTTTAAAACCATAGCCTATGCCGATGATGTAGCAATCGCCGTTTCAGGCAAGCACCCACAAACCCTAGCTGAGCTGCTACAAACAGCACTTAACAAGCTTCACAATTGCGCTGTAGATTGTGGTCTGAACATCAATCCGCACAAAACGGAATTAGTTCTCTTTACGAGGAAATACAAAATTCCGGACTTCAGACCCCCAACTATTAACTCACACTGTCAAATCAGGCTAAATATCTAGGTCTCATTTGTGACAAGATAGTGACAAGATAGGGGTGATAGTCTGGTGGACCGCACTAGACAAGATGATCAACTACAACAAGCTATGGCCAAAGTTCAAAGAACGGCTAGTCTGTGTATTAGTGGCACACTGAGGACAACCCCATCGGACGCCCTCAATGTTCTACTAGATCTCACACCCCTAGATATCTACAGCAAACAAGTCGCAGCTAGCACAGCTACTCGACTACATCACAGTGGACCAATAATCAAATCGGCCACACTACCACTTTAGATAACTTTAGATTCTTACCAAATCGATCCGACTACACCACCCCCAAGTTGGTGTTTGACAACAATTTCCTAGTAACCATACCTTCAAGAGAAGCTTGGGAAAATGGCACTCTTTTAGAAAATCAAGCAATGCACTTCTACACCGATGGTTCAAAAACCAGCGAAGGTGTGGGAAGTGGAATCTTCTCAGAAAAACTGATATCAGTCTTTTCTTCCGCCTACCCGATCATTAAGGAGGTGCTGTCTTGGCTCAACGAAAACGTCATATCCTCCACGGATATTCTTCTCTGACCTCTGTCTCTACAAAATCCATTACAGTCCAAAATTGTCAGATGTCTCTGAGGGAAATAAGTTCAACATTCAACTTTCATGGGTGCCAGGGCACAGAGACATACCAGGCAACTGTATGGCAGACGAACTAGCCAAAAAGGGCACGACCACTTTCCTACGCTCAGAATGGAACAACATAGGTGCACCTATCGCTACAAGTAAATTCCTACTTAGACAAGACGCTTCGAGGATAACAAACACTAGATGGACTGACAACTGCCTTGCAACCAAAAAATTTTGCCGTGTGTGACTCAAAACGCTCAAAGAGTTTGTTAGCCCCAAACCGCCTGTATCTAGGTTTTACCATAGGTGTTCTTACGGGACAAGGTCTTATTAGAAGACACGCCAAAAGACTTGGTGTGTTTTCCAATGATTTCTGCAGAAGCTGCATGGACAAGGAGGAGGAGGAAACCGTTCAACAGCTTCTTTACTCATGCCCTGCACTACTTCATAGGAGGAAAACTCATCTCGAATTCTTCTTCGATGATGCTAGCGACTTAGCTTACATAGACCCTAAAAGTCTTTCGAAGTACATTAAAAGTTCCGCGTGGTTCGACTAGCAGGTGATTAACCGGCTAGTCCCGTAATGGAAGATTAATAAGTGATCAACTCGTTAACCTTACATCGGGTTTCTGAGATCAGTAGGTGATTAACTTGTTCATCTCTGTGGTATCACAATGGGCCCTTGCGGCCTAAGTGTGTCAGGCAATGTACTCATTGGCTGACAGCCACTTCCACCTTACCTAACCTATATATTTCTTTTTATTTCGAATTGGTTAAAACCCACACTATTGATAATAAAACCCATGTTCACAATAACAACATAAAAGTATCGGCAAGTCCTTGAACGCCAATGCCAATGGGGTTTTGCCTTTAGTTGGAGAGTCTAGCTTCTGGTACTGGATATGCAGTGTTGTCAATAACATTGTTGAGATTGTTGGTTAGATGCATGGTATTTGTTGGGTCAAACGGTATCACAAAACGATTTAGAGCAATGGATCCGAGATTGCATACAGCAATTTCTTCAGGTGAAGAGTATTCCACAATTTCAGTGCAAAGATTACTGCATTTTATTGTGCTAAGACTTTGTTGATTTGATTTGGCATTGGATGCATCTTTGTATAGAATATAGGGACAGGGAGTACCTGTTTCTATTTGTGATGCAATAATTGCAAACCATAAACTGCGATCTTGTACTTGACGAGTATTCATTCCGCGTTCTTCGTATTGAGTGTACATATAGCGTTTCAAATTCTTTGCCCCAGACATCGTCAAGGCGCGGGCATTGAGATGGACACATCAGAGACCAGTGTTCATTGGTTACGACAGGATGCATTAACAAATCAGGCACCGATAAACCATAAAAAAGTTCACTTGCTCGAACTTCTTCTTTGCCGGTAACTTTTTTTTAAGTGAAACTTCTTATGCGACTTGCAAACTTGAAACGTTATGAGTTTAACACGGAATATTATCGATTGCATATTTCTTGGCACTGCTTAAAAGTTGCTGTCATCAATTCCGCGTCATTCATCCCAACGATTCCATTGTAGTAAAATGTGTTTTTCGGTGGGAATATTTTGGGAGAAAATAAAATTTAAAATATTCTTTTTGAAGTATTTAATATTTTTGAACTTCATTTCATATGTACTGTAACGAAGCGTTACAACTTTTCACCAAAACCAACCAACCAACTTTCTCGCACCTTATTTTTACTCGACCGAATCAAGTGGCCGCACATACCCCCAGACTCCCCTATAAATTATCAAACGAAAGACATTAGCCAATCAGCGTTCGCCAAAGAACCAAAGGCAAAATACTTGGTCGTTTGCACACACAAGCTGACTACGTACCGCAGCAGAGCAACAGTCAAGGTTGAATTTCGTTTAGGCAAATGTGCGCTGAGACTATGCAATGGTTGCAGGGCATACGATGGGTTGTATAAATTTAATTATTTTCTTGTGGTTCTCGTGTGCCAAATGCATGGCAGAGGGACCGCCTCTTTTCATGATATTTTGTGTACTTTCAGAAACCAGTGACGCTCATGTGATAGAGCTCACATTTTCTTTTTGTCGAGTGGTCTATAAGGGGAGGTGATCGCAACACCGAAAATCAAGTTCCGACACAGTGGTGATCAAGTTTTAATATAGTGTGTTCCAGTTCAAGTGAAGTAGCGACCAGAAGAAATATAGTGAAGTAAAATTGTAAACCAATAGTAAATTGGTCAACGAACCAGAGGCAAGCAAAGGTAGCGGCAGGTAACTATACAAGTGCGAATAGATTTGAAAAATTGTGGAGGTAGCCACCGGGCGGATAATTGTGCAGGACGTTTCGTATGGGCCAAGCAATTATTTGGACAATCTGCCAAAGCAATTTTGTATAGGGAATTAGAGCCTAGGTAGCAGCCGGGCAAATAATTGTGTGGGACGTTTCGTATGGGCCAAGCAATTATTTGGACAGCCTGCCGAACGTAGATTGTTTAGTGTCATTCCGGACGTGCTTGCATGGGCAGTTGGCATGAAACGATTATACTGGCATTGACCGAGTAGGATAGTTTTACTAGAGTGTACCGCGCCGCTATCCAACTACTACCTACCGCCTACCTGACGTCATCATAGAAGCCGAACGCCGCCATTCAATTCCGAGACCTGAGTTCCAGGAGCTATTGAAGCTCACCTACACCGGTTGTATGAAAGACGAGGGGAAACTTTAGAAACCCCAACACTATCCTCTGCTAGAAATATTTTGTATTGTTGTAAGACCCTATATAAATAAATTATAACGTTAACTTTTAACCATTTTCCGAGTTGGCTGTTCTTTGAGAAGTTTTACAATACGCAACCCAAGTCTTAATATCGCTTCCTTGGGGGAACACCTTGGACCCGCTGAGTTATACCCCAGCTGGAAACAAAAGAAGCATCACAGTACATATGTGTATGTATGTACGTACATATGCAGTCTCTTAATTTGTGCCGTGTGTATTTGAAAATCTTGTCTGTGAGTGCGAAAATGATTTCATTTGCTAAATGAAAAGTCGATTAGTGTTGTGTTTTCTTTTCTTCTCCAAGGAAAAGATAGAAAATATTTTATGCAGTATCATGTCTAAACATGTTTGATGTTTGTAAATGTTCTCCGTCCTGGGCTTAGGTGGAAAGACTGCGGTTTTCATTGGTCTGTTAGTCAGCTACCACTGACACTGGCCAATCAACGATTTCAGAAGGGTTCCTGGATCCTGGCATTGTATTCCATGTATGTACATGCATACATATACACACATACTTATAATACTCGTTTTCCTCTTCTAGTCTCAACCAAAAAATAAAAAATTTGTTTTATGAAATGGTGTTAAGTATCCTGTGAAAATTTACTCCGATGCATCTCTTTTCTTTTTCTTTTAAAGAAACATTATGAGTTCTATAAAAATCAATTTCTATTCCTACATAATTATGTACACACATATTTTCATTTCCACGTTAGGAAGTTTCACTTCATCCGCGCGGAGGGACACCACGCACTATTTTTTTTTTTTTTTTTTTTTGTGGTTACTCATCGTTTTCTAATCTGGAAAATGAACTCAGTCAATTGGATAATAATTTGTATATAGGTAGCCAATTTCAATTTAAGAACCTATTCTACAACAAAAACAACAAATCTCTGAAGCATGTGAACAAATCAAAGCTATAGGTACCATGAAGATAAACAAACAGCCTTCGCAAACAATTACAGCAGGTCAACAATTTTCAAATATAAAGAATCATACTGATAACCCCAACGTAGGTACGTCTCTCCCATCACAAAAGATTACCGGCTTATTAAGATTAGAACACGTACTCCTAACAGCAAAAAAAAATACATTAAACGTCATACTGATAAGCCAACCTACGTCTTTCCCCCCTCGCCAAGACTGCCGCACTCTCAAGCACGCACTCCTAACCGCAAAAAATTCCCAGGCCAGATCGCCCCCATACCTACTTGTGTTTATCAGTTTAGATCTTTTTTTGAGCTACTTCAATGATGCTTGTCAAAAAAATAGCTTTTTCTATTAATGATGTCATGTTTATTCCTAAAATATTAATGCAATCGCAATGCATGCTGACATTGATGGTGACGCACTCGATAATTTAAAACAAATCTGTACATGAACGTGTAGGTGTGTATCATCATCACAACAACACGATGTGTCTGTCCTCACTGAAAGCTAATGACTAACTAAACACAAATATCTATACGATATCACAAATGATGCGTATAGAAATTTTTTGTATTAAATCAATCAAGTCACGTGAGACTTTAATCAGCCAATCAAAACGCAGACGATCATAAGAACTCTCAACTCAAGAAAACAAAAATCCTATCAAAGTAAAACAGCTACAAAAGACCACATCACTACTATTAGTACTAGAAAGTACTCATAAAATTGTCATAAATAGTACTGTTTTAGCTCCATACAAAAATAGTATCAGAAAATCACATATAAGTAGTGTATTTTGGGTCTCTCCTCTCTCTATTCTATTCTATGTAGGTATCATCATCACAACAACATGATGTGTCTGTCATAGGTAAAATGCTAATATGTTATCTAGTTCGCCCTTGATTGCAGTAACCGCAATCAGGGGCGAACTATTGATGATCGATAAGTCATTCGATCAAAACGCGTAAAAAGTCAGGTTATTGTGATTGCGCACGTATGTTTTACCTTGATATAGGTACCTTGATATACTGGCGGAATAGTTATGGGTCCCTTGGCACCGCTTGTTAACATTATACTTTACATAGGTATAAACGCGTCGGGTGCCGGTTGGTGTCAAAAATTATACACCTATTGATAGTATCTCCGAGAATGATACTACCTTCTATATACGCTATCTTTACTCTTCCCAAGAAGTATACTACCTTCTTTATACACCTATTGATGATATCTCGTCTGCAATTTCAACGTCAACAAACTTAGACACAAACAAATGCAATATGAGTACAAAACTAGAACAGAAGTCACGTGACATGAATCAACCAATCAAAACGCAGACGATCCTAAGAACTCTCAACTCGAAAAAACAAAAATCCAACCACGTAAAACCAGATACAAAAGATCACATCACACAGTTTAATTTTACAGCCAACATAAAACAAATCTGTACATGATGTGTCTGTCCTCACTGAAAGCTAATGACTAACTAAACAGTAAACACAAATATCTATACGATATCACAAATTATGTGTATAGAAATTTTTTGTATTAAGCCAATCAAGTCATGTGACTTTAATCAGCCAATCAAAACGCAGACGGTCATAAGAACTCTCACCTCAAGAAAATAAAAATCCAATCAAGTAAAAACAGATACAAAAGATCAATCACATCACTACTAAAGTATTAAAAAGTACTATAAAATTGTCAACAAAATTTTCATAAATAGTACTGTTTTAGCTCCATACAAAAATAGTATCAGAAAATCACATATAAGTAGTGTATTTTGGGTCTCTCTATTCTTAGTATCCAACACTTCCGGTTGGTATAATGTAACCCAATTACGTCACTATTTAACTTTTACGGACAATTTCTACTACTATCTAGTACTATTTTGAACTTGTGGGTGTTCTTGGGGATTTTCAAGGGGGGAGTAATGTTAAAAGCAACAACAACAACTACCCCTAATTGCTTTGGAATGACATGTATTTTGTTGTTGATTCGGGTGTATTTTGTTATTGCAATTTTAAGTAAGAAATTGAGTCGAGAAAAGCTATAAATGGGATTTCTTGGTCATTTAGTGTTCATTAGGTTGATGCTTGTTAACCAGTGGGGATTTTTTAGGGACAGTCTGGTTTTTATTTGTTGGTAGGTATGTACATGTAGATTGGAATTAGAGCATGGGTGGAATTGGGTATAGATTACGATCGCGGTAGGCAGTTTGTATGTGAGGTGTGTGAGTTTATTTTTTGTGTATAGCGGGGTCCACACTGTCCAGTTTGTTCGTCAAGCATCGAGTTTGTCAAGCAAATTTGATAGTGTGGCCGCTCATCAACAGACTTGTCAAATTCGTTGGATGGATTTCAAAATTTTTCGATATTTTTGCAAGTTGGACAACAAGTTGGATGAATGTGGACGCTAGTCGTCAAACTTCGAAGAAATTTCATTTCAAAAATGTTTGAAGTAGGTAGTGCACATCGCACGGAAAGAATATTTTTCTTTGTTCGGTAGGTCCATTGAAAGAGGAATTTACGATGGTAGTGCACCTCGCAAGGAAAAAAATGTTTTTTCTTTGTTGGGCACATTGAAAATGGAATTTGTAATATTTTCAGGTAGGGAAAAAATTTTTTTTTGTAGGTAGGCACATTGAAATAGGAATGAATTTACGATACTTTCAGGTAGTGGGCGTCGCAAGGAAAAATATTTTTTCCTTAATGGGCACATATCTACAAAATGCAAATTACAATAAATTGATAATATAAATAGTTTGGTGGCACCAAAGTTGCAATTATCATTTCATTACTATAAAGTAAAGGGTTGCTTTTGTTTATAGCTTATAATTTAAATTAAATTAAAGTGAAATTGCGAATTTTGGATTGTACAGAAGTTTGAAGTCTACAAAAGTTTTCCAGAGATATGGCATATAAAATGCGAACAAAACAAAAATATAACTAGAAAGTATAAGGCCTATGAAACTCTGTTGGAAAAATGTGCACATCGCACTGAAATAATATTTTTTCTTCGTTGTGCACATTTATGATGTTTACAGGTAGTCCACCTCTTCTTTTGTTTTTCTTGCTTTTGTTAAATTTCATCCCTAAATTGAGCTGCTACTGCTATGTCCTTCATGGTTGAAATTCAGACCAGAATGAAGTTGGACAACTTGTTTGATGAGTGTGGACGTTATGGGTTTTTTCGTCCAACTTTTCATCCATAAAATTTGACAAACAAATTGGACAGTGTGGACCCCGCTATATATGAGTTTATTTTTTGGGTATAGGTTTTTTGTACGCCGCAGCAGAAGAAACCTAATGAAGTAGATGTATTATGAAGAGTACATAATAAAAAAGGATACATTTGCAATAGTTTATTAGATATTAAAATTGCTGTGCAATGACCCATTCAATTTCATTAGTTTTAAAGGTAACTTCAAATGTGAGCTTGCGTGCGGTTTTGTTGTAGGGAATTTGTTTTAAATCTTGCAGCATTAAACTTAGAGTTTGCAGTTGTGTCTTGAGGTTTTTATATTTGTCTAATTCTTGTACTATGGCGGCATAGCATTAGACAGTCGCATTGGTGATAGTGGAATATCTAATGGTATTGTACCATTACTGAAAGTATTCAATAGCGTAGCCTGCTATGTTGATCAGGGTGGCGGTAAACGGCCTGGAGCATTTGCCAATTGCCATATACCTGGAACCATGGCATACAGATGTCTTTGCGTTTTTAAACTTGAAGAAAAACACCGGCAAAGAAGAAGTACGCGCACGTGAACTGTTTTATGGCATGTGGATACCTGATTTGTTTATGCATCGAGTTGTAAACGATCAAGTCTGGTCTTTGATGTGCCCTTCGCAATGTCCCAGTCTTGAAGAAGTCTATGGCGAGGCATTTTATACACTCTACACTTGGTTCTATTGCTCTAAATCGTTTTGTGGTAGGTACCCACCGATACATTAACCAAAATACCAGGCTACTTCGACTTTAAACTCTTGCGTCTAGTTACTATACATTTAACCAACAATCTCAACAGTGTAATTGACAGCACATCCTTTCCTGTTCACGGAGCCAAACTCTCAAATCTGAGACATCGTCCTATCGGTATTGGAGTACAAGGATTGGCGGATGCATTTATGTTACTACGTCTACTATACGATAGCGAATCTGCCAAACTCTTGAATCAACAAGTATTCGAAACCATCTACTATTTTGATGTGTGTCATTATAGAAGGGTGTATCATTCACGGCAAGAGTCCAATTGGAACAAAAGATCTGAATATTTCTAAACCCATTAAATTTCTATACAAAGAATTTTTCTGATGTAAATTTGCTGTGTGACATCACAAGTCACGTGACCTAAATAGAGCGTGCTGATTGGTCAGCCTTGTAAACAGAACCAAAACCACTAAAAAATATCAGACTAGATCGCCACTACATACAAAAAATATTACTCACTTAGCCCAGACCGCTTTTTCTATGGAAATTCAGACAGTACGGCAACCCTGCAATCATCACAAAATGCACTGGTAGATCTAGTAGAAACCCTAAGTAAAAGCAGCAACCTTTTTCGTTCTCTATTCTATGCTATGCTATCCAAACTTTTTGTCCGTAAAAGTTCGCCTGAAACGTCACATGATAGACTTTTACGGACAAATCTATTTTTAGAACGGAACTTTGATGGATGTAGGCAACCCTGTCCGAGGTTATATGTAGGAGTGCCGTCGGATCTTGCGTCAGTTGCTAGCTAGATGCTGCCGAGGTAACATGTATCATTTTATTTTTTAGGCTGTTTTCTTGACCCACAAATAAAAACATCATCAAAACTCCATATTAGCATATAAGCCATCCTGAGATACAATGCATCTATTTATAGGCTGTGAACAACCACGAACTAAACGAACTAAATACAATCAAATATGTACATAGTCCAGTATAAGACGCTCGTGTATTTAACGCGTTTGAATGAAGTGCGAAAGAGAAAGAAACAAATATTGATATATAGATATAGTAATAATGCGCGGCTACCGAATGATGGTTCAAAACAAAATATCCGAGAACTGCGCGTTAAAAACACGCGTGTCTAATACTCGACATAGCAACACAAAACGGATATGATACAGAAATAGTTGACAAACTAATTAACAAAAGGAAAACACAATGAAAACAACAACAATTATAATAACAACATAAATGATATTAATAAAAAAAAAATAATACACATACATTATAATATCAACACGAAGTCAATGCAATCCACCTTATGGACAATTAACACAACTACACAAATTTTGACAAGAACCTTAAGCCATTGCATTTTTGCAACAAAGGTAAGCTTTTAGACGCGTTAGAAGAGTTTGAAATATATAAAGGGTTTTCCAATAAGAGTGATATGATTTCTTTTTTGAAAAAAAACACACTTTTTGTTAGGGAAATTCAAATATTTTTTATTTAATAAGCAGTTAAATCAATACACGTTTTACGTTTTAAATAAAACGTCGTTCAAATTACCACCACGACTTCTTCTGCTGCAACAAATTCGATGAACCCAATTTTTCGAGCACTTTTTCTACTAAATCAAGTCGTATATCATGAATGGAACGTTCAATATTGACTTGTAAGGCTTGAAGAGAATCTGGTTTATTTTGAAAGACCAATGACTTCAAATAACCCTCCTAAATTTTTCTCGCAATAATTCAATTGTTGTATTTGCTGTGTGACACGTAGCCCCGTCTTGTTGAAACCAAATGCTGTCAAAATCAATTTCTTCCAATTTCGCTCATAAAAAGTTGGTTATCATCGATCTACATCTACTTGTTCCAAGGCAAAATCAGAGAGTTCACGACGTTTACGGTGGTCCCATGGTGAAATGTAAACACTTCTCAATGCAATAAAAAACAAATGATCATGACATACTACAACTGACCGAAACGCCACTGCAAAATCATATCATACCTATTGGAAAACCCTTTAGATCAAATAATAAAGAACAAGACAAAGTCCTAAACGATAAACTTACGTTTAAAACGAGCGCGTTAAGCACGGGTCACACACGGCTGGTTGCCAGCCGCTTCCTGCCAGCGGCTGGCAGTAGCAGAAGCAGGCAGCGGCTGGCAGCCCGGTCACACACAGCTGCAGAAAACCATACAAAAATTTGTTTTTGAACATTATTTCTAATTTTAAACATATTTATGATATTTGACACAAATTTCGAATGAACAATTACTAAATAGAATGTGTATCAGTATTTTTTTATTTTGTCAGCCGCTGCTAGCAGCCATAAGTTGAACATGTTCAACTTTGCCAGCCGCTGCTAATTACTCGCCGGCTGGCAGCGAGTGTGGTGAATTTCATGGTCACACGAAACTGATCAGCGGCTGGCAGTAGTGGCTACTCGATTCGCCGCTGGCAAGCAGCTATGTGTGACCCGTGCTTTATATGATGCAGCAACCAGCACTAAAACATATAGCAAGATAAAAGGAGACGAACGTACCAAACATAGCATAGAAATACCAAAAAACAAAAGAAGAAAAAACCACAAAAACAACATCTAAACAAAGTTCAGACATCAAAGATCAAACAGTTGAAAGCGCCAGACGATGGAACTTGATTCCGCGTCGCATCTTCAAAAAAAAAAAAAACATAAGTTGACAAACGCTAAGCGTACAAATTTAGTTATTTATTTATTTAAATAATAAAGATTTATAAATTTTAAAAACTTCATAAAAAAATTAATACATACTTCACTTAATAGAATAAAAAACAAATTCAACTTCTCTTACATGTAACGAAACATTTAAAGAATAGTTTTTTTTTATTATGTACATATAAATAGTAAATAGTACATACAAGTGTTTGTGTTAAAATATAAGAAAAAAAACGTTAATACGCATTTAAACTTCTTAGAACTAATTTTTTTTTTTTATATTCTGTATTTATTCGTTATAAAGAATGCCTAATGGACTTGAAGAAAGTGTTCGTAATATCGATCATTCTTTGTATCGGCATTCGTCATACTGAACCTAATCTCTCGTGTTCATGCAGTTGACCAGGTTTTTTGGCTTTACGCTTATAAAACTTCTTCTTTTCCGTACACATAGCGTTATACTTTTGTCTGTGTTCTTTATATGACTCTCTTGATGATTCTTCATTGGTTCGTTTAAACTGCTTTAGCCAAGCAAAACATTGATTTTCTGCAGCCATGCATTCTTCATCAAACCATGGTTCTTTAAAAACTCCGTCTCCTTCTCTCCAATGCGGCTTGGGCATGGGTTTCAGATCGATTCTTTCTCCATTTTCCGTATGATCACAATTGAAAGACACAACAATTGGCATGTGGTCTGAATATAGAGCTTCTTGAACCTCGAAGTCGGTGATTACTCTATTCCATTTGCCCCTTGCAAGACTGTAGTCTATTACGGAGCAACTCTTTGGTCCAAAATAGGTGTATTCCCCTAACCTATCACTATCGCTAGTACCATTTTGAATTCGAAGTGCGTTTGAGTCGCAAAATTGCAGTAGCTTTCCTCCCTCCGTGTTCTCTTCTGTATCCTTTGATTCTCGTAAGAGTCTCTCACGTTTATTTTCAACTCCTGATTCGTTCGCTATTCTCGCATTAAAATCCCCAATGAGTAGCAGATTTGGAGTTGGATATTTTTCAACAAAGTTCTTTATTTTATCGAAGTCCACATTCCAATGGTTACAGTTCAGGTAAATTGGTATAATGCGAAATATTTCGTTACTTATTTCTATGTCCAGAAAATGTACGTCTTCGAAGCACTTAAACTGACAAGGAATATGGGCATCTTTTTTAAAGCCAAACATGAATCCTCCACTCGCTCTTCCCCTCTGATGTGTTCTTATTGCAGGTATAATCTTGAGATGATAGTTTTTTAATTTTTGTTCGTAAATAGTAAAATTATCTTCTAAAAACGTTTCATATAAAAAGATAAATTCAAACTTATTGATATAATCATAAAAATCACGTTCCTTTTTTCTTAGCCCAGAAATATTATATGACAACACTTTGTAATAGTTTGTGTTTTCGTCATTAACAAATTCATTTTGTACTTCGGGTTGTGTTATTTGTTCTGCAGTTTTTTCTGGAAGTTTCCGTAGACGTTTGGTTTTCTTATGCACAATAGGTGCTTTCATTCTTTTTAACAACCGATCTAAGCATGTCTGCTTATCAATTGGCACATCAGGTAGATTGTTCACACTCAATACATCACCCCCAGTTACCACCCCCTCATCTTCCATTAACACCCCCTCAGGATTTAACGCATCCATTCTTTACCAACTGTAAACTTTGACTGATCTCTAAATGCTTAATATCTTCCTTTATAAATCAATCTAAGAGAATTGAAAGCTGAATTGGAGTCGATAGTTAAATTTTCGTCAATAATTGTTCAATGTTTTTAAATATACTTATACTTATATATTTCTTTTAAAACCATAGCCTATTGCCGTTTCAGGCAAGCACCCACAAACCCTAGCTGAGCTGCTACAAACAGCACTTAACAAGCTTCACAATTGGGCTGTAGATTGTGGTCTGAACATCAATCCGCACAAAACGGAATTAGTTCTCTTTACGAGGAAATACAAAATTCCGGACTTCAGACCCCCAACTATTAACTCACACTGTCAAATCAGGCTAAATATCTAGGTCTCATTTGTGACAAGATAGTGACAAGATAGGGGTGATAGTCTGGTGGACCGCACTAGACAAGATGATCAACTACAACAAGCTATGGCCAAAGTTCAAAGAACGGCTAGTCTGTGTATTAGTGGCGCACTGAGGACAACCCCATCGGACGCCCTCAATGTACTACTGACATTCGACAGGTGGCTTTTTGACAAGTTCATGAAACCACATGCCTTGTTCTTCCCTTTTTTGTTCCAAGTCACTCGACTCGTTCACATCGTTTTCCGGCTTTCCCCATAATTTTCTAGATTCCAAATTTTATATCAACTCAAAATTTAATAAAGTAACTTTTAAGCTGTTAATTAAATTTTATTTTTGGTTGGTAGTTATCATCAAAATAGATAACACCAAATTGGTGACCCCGACGTTAGCGTAAAAGTCAAAATATAACAAAATTTTCAGTCTATGCACGCGAGTTTTTCATTCGACACCTACGAAGACGATTACTCCGATTCCGAAGAAAGTCTTGCAAAGAAACAAATTATTACAGATATGCCTGTCGATGAAGCTGAATTTAATAAATTAAAAGCAGATTTTGCGACATTGAATAGCACAGTCTACGCCAATCAACGAGTTCAGCGGCCGATGCGAGTGCCAGTCAACCGGCTGAAAATCGGATTATCACCGCGGTGGCCGAGGTAAAATTGTCTCCGTTCATCGAAAGTGATCCGGAATTGTGGTTCAATATGGTTGAGGCGCAGTTTACCAATCGAAAAATCACATTGTGCCTTTGCCGGCTTCAGTGGCTGCTCGTGTAAAAGATGTGATAGTGTCCGATTACACAAATGAGAAATTCGAACGACTAAAAAATGAGATCATCAAGATCGACGCTGAATCTGCGACAGAACGATTTGAAAAATTAATATCCAGCGAACCACTTGGCGACATGAAGCCATCGATGGCGCTACACAAAATCAAATCGGACGATTTCATCAAGAATTTGTGGTTGAAGCGTTTGCCAAACACCATTAGGACAATTCAGGTGACGACTTGGACACGTTGAGTAAAATGGCCGATGGAATGTGGGAAGTAACCGATCGCGGTGCGATTTCATCCGTATCACAAGGTAATTCTGTTGAAAAATCGTTAAAGGCATTACAGAAACAAATAGAAGATTTGACGAGAAGGTTTTCCACGTCGTGGTTCAACACCGCATCGTCAACGTGACCGATCAAAAAGCAAATCGAAACCGGTCGAGCGCGAAGGAGAAGAAGATACCGGTATTTGCTGGTTTCACCGTAAGTTCGGTGACCGAGCAAAGAATTGCCGTTCACCATGCGCTCATCCAAAAAACTAATTAACGGAGTATCGACAGTCACATCTTCGATACTCCAGCCAGCAACTTCATACTTCATGCTTCATCCACGATAGCAATACAGAGCACGATTTTCTCATCGCTTCGGGAGCCGACCACTCCATAGTTCGCTCATCGCAACGAATGAAAGATTTCTGGAGAAACTCGTGTAAGAGAAACGAAGACGAATGTGCAAATTACGCAGTGAATGGAACACCGATAGCAACATACGGCAAACGATTGTTGAAGTTATCATTTGGCCTAAGACGCGAATTCACATGGAATTTTACCGTGGCTGAGTTTTTGAGCGAATTGACACCGCAGGTAACAGTTATCGACACTAATAATAAATTTAGTTTTCTTTTAAGGGAATTCAAAGAATTACTCGATGATAAACTGTCATTCCGTGTCAAAGAGAAGGCCAACATCACTCATTTCATTGAAACAAACGGACGATCGTTAATAACAAAGGCACGACGCTTAAATCCAATGAAACTGGCCATCGCAAGAAATGAGTTAAACGAATTGATCCGACTTGGTGTTTGTCGACCATCAAAATCAAATTACACATCGCCGCTTCACATGGTGCCAAAGTCAAACGGAGATTGGTGACCGTATGGAGATTTTCGTCGTTTGAATTCGATTACTGTGCCCGATCGATATCCTGTTCCACATTTGCAAGATTTCACATCAAATTTGCACGCCAAAAAGATTTTTTCTCGCACCGATCTTCGAAAAGCGTACCATCAAGTGCCCATTGAAGAAAAAGACATTCCAAAAACCACAATTAATATGAATTCGTTTTCACGGCGTTCGGTCTGCGGAACGCAGCACAGACGTTCCAAAGGCTTATAGACGAGGTACTACGAGGGTTAGATTTTGTTTTCGCTTATATCGACGATATTTTCATCGCCTCCGAAACGTACGAGCAACACATCACACACATTCGCATTGTTTTTCAACGCCTGACAGACTATGGTCTTCGGATCAACGCCGATAAATGCGAATTTTGTGTCACCGAAGTAAAGTTTCTCGGACATTTGGTCAACGCCGATGGAATAAAACCAACGCCTGAGCTGAAAAGGTTGAAACGATTCTGAATTTTCCCGAACCAAAACTCACTATGGAGTTGAACCGATTCATCGCTGTGGTGAATTTTTATCGTCACGACGCGTCGGTTCATACGGAAAGCAGCCGAAATTGAAATGCAACTACGAAAACTCATGACGATTTTGTTTTGGACCGATAATACAAGCAACTTCTAGCGAACGCAACGTTATTGGTTCACCCAGCGAAAGACGCCAAGCTTGTACTTGCAACGGACGCGAGTAACGTAGCTGTTGGTGGAGTAGTTCATCATATTGAACGAGGGGAGTGCAAGCCGCTTGGATTTTTTCCCAAAAAAAATGAGTAAGTCCGAAGCAGCATATCCAACGTACGACCGAGAATTGTTGGGCATTAACCGTTCTGTAGTGCACTTCGAACATATCTTAGAAGGACTCAAGTTCGAGATTTACTGCGATCATAAGCCGCTTTTTTTTGCATTCAAAACTCAACCAAAGAAATTAATTCCACGAAGAGTTGCTCAGTTGCATTACATCAGCCAATTCACAACAACAATTCGACACGTCGCGGTCGCCGGGAAAGAAAATGTGGTCCCAGATTTCCTGTCAAGAATCGAAACGATCGAGAACAACACCATCGATTTCTATGCATTTGCTGAAGCACAAAAGAGCGTTACGTTTGGCCAAACATGAGAATAGATTGTAAGCAATTTGTAACACACTGCATTCCCTGTCAACGAGCTAAGGTGCACAAACACACAAAAGCACCCATCACACCGTACGACTTGCGAAACGATCGATTTGAGCACATCAACATCGACTTAGTGGGCCCGCTACCAGATTCAAGAGGATTCACATACCAGCTGACCGCTGTTGATCGAGCCACGCGTTGGACCGAAGGAATACCGAAATCAAATATCACAGCCGAGACTGTCGCACGAGCCTTGATTTCTGGTTGGATTGCTAGATTCGGTGTACCAAAACGCATTTCCACTGACTTGGGAACACAATTCAGCGCCTTGCTCTTTAGTCAGTTAAATGAATTGCTTGGCTGTAATCATCTCAGCACCACCACTTACAACCCGAAATCAAACGGTATGATTGAACGATGGCACCGCTCATTAAAAGCCTCATTGAAAGCAAAATTCACCGAAAATTGGGTCGTTGAATTGCTTATGATTCTGCTCGGACTTCGATCGTGTGTAAAGGATGATTTGAAAGCAACGCCAACCGAGTTGACTTATGGCAAATCGTTAATATTGCCGGGTCAATTTTTCGACGACTCGAAACAAAAGTCTTCAGACGTTAATTTTGTGAAGGAGTTCAAGGAGATGATGAGCAAATTACGACCAACTGAGCCAATTTACCATGACCAGCCAAAAGTATTCATTCACCCGAAATTACCGACAACCAAGTACGTGTTTGTTCATACGAAGGGCCATTTGAGCATGGAGACAAGTTTTTCAAAATCGATGTCAAAGGTAAGAGGAAAAACTTTTCGATCGATCGCCTCAAGCCAGCTTTTGTTGAATCGTACGTTGACACACCAACGAAAGCAAAGCAATCGGAGAACGCGAACACGAAGACTGCGAATCAAAAGCAACCAACGAATGAAAGTTCACAATCAACACGACACGATGATTTGGCTACGCCAGCTCAACCGATCCTAACTACCCGTTTCGGACGAAGAGTGAAATTTCCCGAGCGGTTGACCTATGTTTTAGAAGGGGGGCCATGTGGCGGAACACATTCATTTCGCAAATGTGACGGAACACATCCATTTCACAAACGTCAACACAGTGACATTCGACAGGTGGCTTTTTGACAAGTTCATGAAACCACTACCATTCTAGATAACTTTAGATTCTTACCGAATCGATCCGACTACACCACCCCCAAGTTGGTGTTTGACAACAATTTCCTAATAACCATACCTTCAAGAGAAGCTTGGGAAAATGGCACGTTTTTAGAAAATGAAGCAATGCACTTCTACACCGATGGTTCAAAAACCAGCGAAGGTGTGGGAAGTGGAATCTACTCAGAAAAACTGATATCAGTCTTTTCTTCCGCCTACCCGATCATTAAGGAGGTGCTGTCTTGGCTCAACGAAAACGTCATATCCTCCACGGATATTCTTCTCTGACCTCTGTCTCTACAAAATCCATTACAGTCCAAAATTGTCAGATGTCTCTGAGGGAAATAAGTTCAACATTCAACTTTCATGGGTGCCAGGGCACAGAGACATACCAGGCAACTGTATGGCAGACGAACTAGCCAAAAAGGGCACGACCACTTTCCTACGCTCAGAATGGAACAACATAGGTGCACCTATCGCTACAAGTAAATTCCTACTTAGACAAGACGCTTCGAGGATAACAAACACTAGATGGACTGACAACTGCCTTGCGACCAAAAAAAATTTTGCCGTGTGTGACTCAAAACGCTCAAAGAGTTTGTTAGCCCCAAACCGCCTGTATCTAGGTTTTACCATAGGTGTTCTTACGGGACAAGGTTTCAACAAATTCGCGACGAAAAAGAAAAGGCAGGCCAAAACACTCCTGGTACAAGCAAATGCAAAAACAGCAGCATTTGGTTGGCCTCAGACATGGAACAATCCAAAACCGGGAGGCTTGCCGACGATTTCTGAGGTCAACGCGGCGTACCCCACAGGCGGATCACTAGTGTGAAGCGGAAAAGTGGGAGAGTTGTGATCGCTTCAAGATCACTACTCGTAACGCCGGAAATGAAAAAGAAGAAGAAGTTCTTACGGGACAAGGTCTTATTAGAAGACACGCCAAAAGACTTGGTGTGTTTTCCAATGATTTCTGCAGAAGCTGCATGGACAAGGAGGAGGAGGAAACCGTTCAACAGCTTCTTTACTCATGC
The DNA here is from genome assembly GCA_914767635.1 of Melanostoma mellinum. Classification (NCBI taxonomy): domain Eukaryota; kingdom Metazoa; phylum Arthropoda; class Insecta; order Diptera; family Syrphidae; genus Melanostoma; species Melanostoma mellinum. The sequence continues at coordinate 171,457,471 of OU612060.1, forward strand.
CCTGCACTACTTCATAGGAGGAAAACTCATCTCGAATTCTTCTTCGATGATGCTAGCGACTTAGCTTACATAGACCCTAAAAGTCTTTCGAAGTACATTAAAAGTTCCGCGTGGTTCGACTAGCAGGTGATTAACCGGCTAGTCCCGTAATGGAAGATTAATAAGTGATCAACTCGTTAACCTTACATCGGGTTTCTGAGATCAGTAGGTGATTAACTTGTTCATCTCTGTGGTATCACAATGGGCCCTTGCGGCCTAAGTGTGTCAGGCAATGTACTCATTGGCTGACAGCCACTTCCACCTTACCTAACCTATATATTTCTTTTTATTTCGAATTGGTTAAAACCCACACTATTGATAATAAAACCCATGTTCACAATAACAACATAAAAGTATCGGCAAGTCCTTGAACGCCAATGCCAATGGGTTTTTGCCTTTAGTTGGAGAGTCTAGCTTCTGGTACTGGATATGCAGTGTTGTCAATAACATTGTTGAGATTGTTGGTTAGATGCATGGTATTTGTTGGGTCAAACGGTATCACAAAACGATTTAGAGCAATGGATCCGAGATTGCATACAGCAATTTCTTCAGGTGAAGAGTATTCCACAATTTCAGTGCAAAGATTACTGCATTTTATTGTGCTAAGACTTTGTTGATTTGATTTGGCATTGGATGCATCTTTGTATAGAATATAGGGACAGGGAGTACCTGTTTCTATTTGTGATGCAATAATTGCAAACCATAAACTGCGATCTTGTACTTGACGAGTATTCATTCCGCGTTCTTCGTATTGAGTGTACATATAGCGTTTCAAATTCTTTGCCCCAGACATCGTCAAGGCGCGGGCATTGAGATGGACACATCAGAGACCAGTGTTCATTGGTTACGACAGGATGCATTAACAAATCAGGCACCGATAAACCATAAAAAAGTTCACTTGCTCGAACTTCTTCTTTGCCGGTAACTTTTTTTTAAGTGAAACTTCTTATGCGACTTGCAAACTTGAAACGTTATGAGTTTAACACGGAATATTATCGATTGCATATTTCTTGGCACTGCTTAAAAGTGTTGCTGTCATCAATTCCGCGTCATTCATCCCAACGATTCCATTGTAGTAAAATGTGTTTTTCGGTGGGAATATTTTGGGAGAAAATAAAATTTAAAATATTCTTTTTGAAGTATTTAATATTTTTGAACTTCATTTCATATGTACTGTAACGAAGCGTTACAACTTTTCACCGAAACCAACCAACCAACTTTCTCCTACCTTATTTTTACTCGACCGAATCAAGTGGCCGCACATACCCCCAGACTCCCCTATAAATTATCAAACGAAAGACATTAGCCAATCAGCGTTCGCCAAAGAACCAAAGGCAAAATACTTGGTTGTTTGCACACACAAGCTGACTACGTACCGCAGCAGAGCAACAGTCAAGGTTGAATTTCGTTTAGGCAAATGTGCGCTGAGACTATGCAATGGTTGCAGGGCATACGATGGGTTGTATAAATTTAATTATTTTCTTGTGGTTCTCGTGTGCCAAATGCATGGCAGAGGGACCGCCTCTTTTCATGATATTTTGTGTACTTTCAGAAACCAGTGACGCTCATGTGATAGAGCTCACATTTTCTTTTTGTCGAGTGGTCTATAAGGGGAGGTGATCGCAACACCGAAAATCAAGTTCCGACACAGTGGTGATCAAGTTTTAATATAGTGTGTTCCAGTTCAAGTGAAGTAGCGACCAGAAGAAATATAGTGAAGTAAAATTGTAAACCAATAGTAAATTGGTCAACGAACCAGAGGCAAGCAAAGGTAGCGGCAGGTAACTATACAAGTGCGAATAGATTTGAAAAATTGTGGAGGTAGCCACCGGGCGGATAATTGTGCATGTGCAGGACGTTTCGTATGGGCCAAGCAATTATTTGGACAATCTGCCAAAGCAATTTTGTATAGGGAATTAGAGCCTAGGTAGCAGCCGGGCAAATAATTGTGTGGGACGTTTCGTATGGGCCAAGCAATTATTTGGACAGCCTGCCGAACGTAGATTGTTTAGTGTCATTCCGGACGTGCTTGCATGGGCAGTTGGCATGAAACGATTATACTGGCATTGACCGAGTAGGATAGTTTTACTAGAGTGTACCGCGCCGCTATCCAACTACTACCTACCGCCTACCTGACGTCATCATAGAAGCCGAACGCCGCCATTCAATTCCGAGACCTGAGTTCCAGGAGCTATTGAAGCTCACCTACACCGGTTGTATGAAAGACGAGGGGAAACTTTAGAAACCCCAACACTATCCTCTGCTAGAAATATTTTGTATTGTTGTAAGACCCTATATAAATAAATTATAACGTTAACTTTTAACCATTTTCCGAGTTGGCTGTTCTTTGAGAAGTTGGACAATACGCAACCCAAGTCTTAATATCGCTTCCTTGGGGGAACACCTTGGACCCGCTGAGTTATACCCCAGCTGGAAACAAAAGAAGCATCACAGTACATATGTGTATGTATGTACGTACATATGCAGTCTCTTAATTTGTGCCGTGTGTATTTGAAAATCTTGTCTGTGAGTGCGAAAATGATTTCATTTGCTAAATGAAAAGTCGATTAGTGTTGTGTTTTCTTTTCTTCTCCAAGGAAAAGATAGAAAATATTTTATGCAGTATCATGTCTAAACATGTTTGATGTTTGTAAATGTTCTCCGTCCTGGGCTTAGGTGGAAAGACTGCGGTTTTCATTGGTCTGTTAGTCAGCTACCACTGACACTGGCCAATCAACGATTTCAGAAGGGTTCCTGGATCCTGGCATTGTATTCCATGTATGTACATGCATACATATACACACATACTTATAATACTCGTTTTCCTCTTCTAGTCTCAACCAAAAAATAAAAAATTTGTTTTATGAAATGGTGTTAAGTATCCTGTGAAAATTTACTCCGATGCATCTCTTTTCTTTTTCTTTTAAAGAAACATTATGAGTTCTATAAAAATCAATTTCTATTCCTACATAATTATGTACACACATATTTTCATTTCCACGTTAGGAAGTTTCACTTCATCCGCGCGGAGGGACACCACGCACTATTTTTTTTTTTTTTTTTTTGTGGTTACTCATCGTTTTCTAATCTGGAAAAAGAAATCAGTCAATTGGATAATAATTTGTATATAGGTAGCCAATTTCAATTTAAGAACCTATTCTACAACAAAAACAACAAATCTCTGAAGCATGTGAACAAATCAAAGCTATAGGTACCATGAAGATAAACAAACAGCCTTCGCAAACAATTACAGCAGGTCAACAATTTTCAAATATAAAGAATCATACTGATAACCCCAACGTAGGTACGTCTCTCCCATCACAAAAGATTACCGGCTTATTAAGATTAGAACACGTACTCCTAACAGCAAAAAAAAATACATTAAACGTCATACTGATAAGCCAACCTACGTCTTTCCCCCCTCGCCAAGACTGCCGCACTCTCAAGCACGCACTCCTAACCGCAAAAAATTCCCAGGCCAGATCGCCCCCATACCTACTTGTGTTTATCAGTTTAGATCTTTTTTTGAGCTACTTCAATGATGCTTGTCAAAAAAATAGCTTTTTCTATTAATGATGTCATGTTTATTCCTAAAATATTAATGCAATCGCAATGCATGCTGACATTGATGGTGACGCACTCGATAATTTAAAACAAATCTGTACATGAACGTGTAGGTGTGTATCATCATCACAACAACACGATGTGTCTGTCCTCACTGAAAGCTAATGACTAACTAAACACAAATATCTATACGATATCACAAATGATGCGTATAGAAATTTTTTGTATTAAATCAATCAAGTCACGTGAGACTTTAATCAGCCAATCAAAACGCAGACGATCATAAGAACTCTCAACTCAAGAAAACAAAAATCCTATCAAAGTAAAACAGCTACAAAAGACCACATCACTACTATTAGTACTAGAAAGTACTCATAAAATTGTCATAAATAGTACTGTTTTAGCTCCATACAAAAATAGTATCAGAAAATCACATATAAGTAGTGTATTTTGGGTCTCTCCTCTCTCTATTCTATTCTATGTAGGTATCATCATCACAACAACATGATGTGTCTGTCATAGGTAAAATGCTAATATGTTATCTAGTTCGCCCTTGATTGCAGTAACCGCAATCAGGGGCGAACTATTGATGATCGATAAGTCATTCGATCAAAACGCGTAAAAAGTCAGGTTATTGTGATTGCGCACGTATGTTTTACCTTGATATAGGTACCTTGATATACTGGCGGAATAGTTATGGGTCCCTTGGCACCGCTTGTTAACATTATACTATACATAGGTATAAACGCGTCGGGTGCCGGTTGGTGTCAAAAATTATACACCTATTGATAGTATCTCCGAGAATGATACTACCTTCTATATACGCTATCTTTACTCTTCCCAAGAAGTATACTACCTTCTTTATACACCTATTGATGATATCTCGTCTGCAATTTCAACGTCAACAAACTTAGACACAAACAAATGCAATATGAGTACAAAACTAGAACAGAAGTCACGTGACATGAATCAACCAATCAAAACGCAGACGATCCTAAGAACTCTCAACTCGAAAAAACAAAAATCCAACCACGTAAAACCAGATACAAAAGATCACATCACACAGTTTAATTTTACAGCCAACATAAAACAAATCTGTACATGATGTGTCTGTCCTCACTGAAAGCTAATGACTAACTAAACAGTAAACACAAATATCTATACGATATCACAAATTATGTGTATAGAAATTTTTTGTATTAAGCCAATCAAGTCATGTGACTTTAATCAGCCAATCAAAACGCAGACGGTCATAAGAACTCTCACCTCAAGAAAATAAAAATCCAATCAAGTAAAAACAGATACAAAAGATCAATCACATCACTACTAAAGTATTAAAAAGTACTATAAAATTGTCAACAAAATTTTCATAAATAGTACTGTTTTAGCTCCATACAAAAATAGTATCAGAAAATCACATATAAGTAGTGTATTTTGGGTCTCTCTATTCTTAGTATCCAACACTTCCGGTCGGTAAGAACCGAACCAAAATGACGTCACTGGTCGGTAAAACTTATACCATAGTACTATCTAGTACTATTTTGAACTTGTGGGTGTTCGGGGGGATTTTCTAGGGGAAAGTAATGTTAAATACAACAATAACAACTACCCCTAATTGCTTTTTAATGCCATGTATTTTGTTGTTGTTTCTTGTGTATTTTGTTATTGTAATTTTAAGTTAAAAATTGAATTAAGAAAAGCTTTAAAAGACACTGGTTGTTCATTTAGTGTTTATTAGGTTGATGCTTGTTAACCAGTGCGGATGTTTTAGGGACAGTCAGGTGTTTATTTGTTGGTAGGTATGTAGATTGGAAGTAGTGCATATGGGTTGAATTATGGGTATAGATTACGATCGCGGCAGGTATAGTTTGTATGTGAAGTGTGTGAGTTAATTTTTTGTGTATAGAAGGTAGCGTCATTCTCATATATGAAGGTACTTGGACTCTTGCCATAGCGGTAAGAGTCTGTATAGGATTGTCATTATGATTGGTAATTGATATAAGTTTGACTTTTAGGTGTGTAGGAAATTTGAGGAGCGGAGAGGTGTAGTAAGCAGTGATGGGACTTTTTGGAAAAATGTCCGAAGTAGATTTGAAACAAAAATGCAGTAGATTCAACTGTTCTGCAGTAGATTTTTCATTTTCAAAACATGAACAACTTTAAACATAGATTCACATACATAACTAACTAAAGATAACTAAATGAACACTTTTCTTCAAAGCAAATTCGCTTAAAATTTCATATACTAATATTAACATCAGCTTTGAATTCAAAATGTGGTACCCGTGGTGTGATGGATAGCATGTTCGCCTGTTAATCCAGAGGTTTGTGGTTCGAATCCCAACAGAGGCAAAAATTATATTCTCCACGGGTATCGCCTTTCGCGAGGAATTGGCAAGTCCTCCGTTAGTATTCAATGCCATGAAAAGTGCTTTCTCGATTAGCCGTTTGGAACCGGCAGAAAATTGTAGGTCCCTTCCATTCCCTCAAAAGGCATGGTTGTGAGAAATGCGCTAGGCCCAGGGGCTCCTCGCTCTGTTGCACCACCCTATTTATTTATTTATTTATTTTTTTATTTTGAATTCAAAACAAGTGCTGTGATAATTGCTACCTATTTATTGCTTTTTTTGAGTTGTCCGTCGACAGATAAAAACTTATTAAGGGCACTGTCGCACCTGGAACGTTCGATTTTTCGTGAATTTTTTGCAGGAAAAGTATGGAATGGATTTGAACGAAATTTTGCACACATATTACTACATATTTAAACAATATTTTGTAATTTTCCCCACACCAAAATATTCATTGCGACTGAACTAACATGTAAATAAGTAAGGACATGTATTAAAATTTTATTTTGCGGTGACCGTGATTTCGCCTTCAAAAATTATCTGAAATAAAAAATTTTAAAAGATATCGTTAGATAAGATATTTTCCACGTGAGCAATCGCTGGGTTTCCAAAAATTTCAATTTTTGAATTTTTGGTGACCATTTAAAAAAAATTTGATTTTCACTCGAAAGGCGCCAACTTTAAACGACCGTAACTCAGAACTTATTCGTCATATCGACTTGAAAATTTCAGGAAATATTCTCCAGATGTTGTACTTTAATAAATATTTTTTTTTATAAAAATTGATTTTTTTCAACACTCTAAGTGCGACAGTGCACTTAAAATACTCTATAAGGCCCACGGAATCCGAAGGTTCCCAACAATCTTTGTTTACGTCGTTCATTTCCTTACACAGTATAGCATTTTCAAAAGTATGGTTGTATTTAATTTGTTGTGAAGTTTATCCTTCACTTAACTAACTGTCGAAAATTTCCGATCTGATGCGGTACTACTATGTGGCAGTGATCATAAAGTTAACATTCATATTATATGTACATAAACAATTTTTATCCCAAAAGTGTTTTCTTCATTTTGGAAGTTTGCCCTAAAAAGCTGTTATGTCAACAGCATCATAATATTTATCAAAAAGATATTGGTTTCCCAACAAAGACCCCCAAACAATGTGAAGTTCTTCAAGATTTTCATTAAAGAACGGAAAAGACGTTTCAATGGCCAAAACGAGGTCATTGTATACCCTCTCTATCCACTCACTACCTTTGCATCTAAATACTTAAGAAGTTTTAATTGTGTATTACTTAAATTAAAACGCTTAAATATATCGCTAGAACTCGATCCCAAAATTCATATCCGTATAGGAAAGATAATGTAAGGTACTTTCTAAACCTGCATTGGTACTGACTGAATCCATACTTATATAATATTTTAAAATTTCAATGTAAAGACCTGTTTAGTTATACATAGTAAGAACAAAAGTGCAGTAGATTTGATTTAAAGGCAGTAGATTTATTTTTCGAGAAAAGTGCAGTAGATCTACTGCAATTGCAGTAAAGTCCCAACCCTGGTAGTAAGACGAGGTAGCGTCATTCTCGGCTATACCATCAATAGATGTGCGGCTATACCATCAATAGATGTGTATAGAAGGTAGCGTCATTCTCATATATGAAGGTACTTGGACTCTTGCCATAGCGGTAAGAGTAGCAATAGGTGTATATAGAAGGTAGTGTTCTGGGCGGCTAGACCATCAGTAGGTGTATATAGAAGGTAATATTCTGGGCGGCTAGACCATCAATAGGAATGATGATGATTCTTGGAATAGTAAAGATAGCGTATAATTGGAATTAGTGCATGGGTGGAATTGGGTATAGATTACGGTCGCTGCAGTTTGTATGTGAGGTGTGTGAGTTTATTTTTTGTGTATGTTAACCGCGCAGATATTTGATGGTATCAGTGGTAACGAATAGGCCGTAATATATGAGTTTATTTTTTTGCGAATAGATTTTTGTACGCCACTGCAGAAGGAACCTATAATGAATGAAGTCCTACTAGATGTATTATGAAAAGAAATAAAAAAATAAATTTTTATTAGATATTAAAATTGCTGACCCATTCAATTTCAGTTGATTCATCTTGAGAAGTAGGTAGGTAGATGAACTCATTTCATTAGATACAATTTCATTATTTGTTTAGGTGTTGTTTCTTTTTTTTTACTATTCTGTTTATGTTATTCTTTGCTGATGGTAGCAAAGAATACAATGGTTAGAGCATTTATTTCTCTAAGCAATAAAATCCAACCTAAACCATTTTTTATTAGGTACAACGAATACAATGCTTAGCATTGATTTCTTAAGTACCGTCGCGTCAATCGTCGCATGATCGTCGATGGATACTTCTTTCATGGTAATTAAATTTTTCTTTCATGGTAATTAAATTGGGTTAGCGTGGAGGCGCACAAGTGCTCTCTGATATAACTTGCATATATGTATTGTATATGCTTGTTAACCAGTGCGGATGTTTTTTTTTGGGACAGTCTGGGGTGTTATTTTGTTGATAGATTGGAATTAATGCATATATGAGTGGAATTGGGTATAGATTACGATCGCGGCAGGCAGTTTGTATGTGAGGAGGTTTGTGAGTTTATTTTTTTTTTTTTTTTTTTTTTTGAGTATAGATTGCGGTCACATAAAAGTTTATTGCAGCAGAAGTAATCTAATGGGAATAGGTTTTTGTACGCCACAGCAGAAGAAATCATAACACTCTCTCTATATAGTGGAGGACCGTTAGACATAAAAAAGGCAAAACCTAGGAATCCAAGGCCAGTCCATGGATTTTCATGAAATTTTCGGAAATGTGTTTTGGATGGCGTATAGAAAAAAGTTAAAAAATAAAATTTCACCGCTCTCAATTTTTTAATTATTTTTAAAATTAATTATTAACTTTTAGAATTTAATTTTATTTATTTAGGGTATTTTAGATAAGGTTTTCCAAAACGTAAGGATGGATAGGTTTGGTTAAGACAAAAAAAAATTGTATGAGAGGGGGGGGTCTATATCCCTCCGTGTAGGCGCGAGGGGCAATTTTATATGAAATTTACTTCATTTTTTAAGAAACTATTAAAAATCAACTAAGCCACTTACATTCTCATACTTTAGTGTTTTTTTCTTTTCATGTTCAATGCTTTTATTAATATTTACTCAGAGCAAAAAACCGAACACAAAAATTTTTCTTCGTTTAAGAGAAATTAAAAAAAAACGAAAGATACTTTTTTCCAGAAAACAAAATGTCGTTATTTACCCGCTACTGAACTTTTTTCCTTGAAGTGAAATATGAAATGTGTCTTAAATAGCATATAAAAAAAAGTTAAAAAAAAAAAATTTTGTATGATCTTAATTTTAATATAAATTATAAATAATTATTAAAATCTTAGAGTTATATTTTAATTATATTAGTTTTAAGTTAAATTTTAAAACTAAGACCTATTACAAATTTGAAATTTCATCTCAAAGGACAGCACATGTACTAATTTGTGCTCTAAATGCTGTTTCCTCTCAAACGAGTTGATGGAACCGAAAAAATGTGGTTTTTTGCAAAAATTTGAATTTTCAATCATTCAAAGAGACTTAAATCAGTTAAATTAACGGCTTGAATTTATTTTTAGGTGGGGAGCATGCTGATGTGTAGTTCTTTCTTTCATTTATAAGAATTGGTGCATCGCTTATTGATATATGTTTGTTTGCATACTGAACGCACGTAGAAAAATTGGCGAGTATTTATTTGGCAAAAAACCATATTTATTTGGATCCATCAACACGTTTGACCAGAAATAGCATCTTGAGCACAAATCAGTATATGTGGTGTCCTTTGGGACCAATTTATAGGTCTTAGTTTTAAAATTTAACTTAAAACTAATATAATTAAAATATAACTCTAAAATTTTAATAATTATTTATAATTTGTATTAAAATTAAGATCATACAATTTTTTTTTTTTACTTTGTTTTATATGCTATTTAAGACACATTTCATATTTCACTTCAAGGAAAAAAGTTCAATTAGCGGGAAATTAACGACATTTTGTTTTCTGGAAAAAAGTATCTTTCGTTTTTTTTCAATTTTTTTTAAACCAATAAAAATTTTTTTGTTCGGTTTTTTGCTCTGAGTAAATATTAATAAAAGCATTGAACATGAATAGAAAAAATGGCCCTTGTGGGGCAAAATTATGAAAAAAAAAATTAATTAAGAAAAAAATATTATCTTTTTTCAAAATTTTTACTTTGAGGATTGATTTCTCCAAAACTTTTCATTAAGTGAACTCAAATTAAAATTTTTATTAAAGAACAAAGCAATAGCTTTCAAAAACACTAAAGTATGAGAATGTAAGTGGCTTAGTTGATTTTTAATAGTTTTTTAAAAAATGAAGTAAATTTCATATAAAATTGCCCCTCGCGCCTACACGGAGGGATATAGACACCCCCTCTCATACAATTTTTTTGTCTTAACCAAACCTATCCATCCATACGTTTTGGAAAACCTTATCTAAAATACCCTAAATAAATAAAATTAAATTCTAAAAGTTAATAATTAATTTTAAAAATAGTTAAAAAATTGAGAGCGGTGAAATTTTATTTTTTAACTTATTTCTATACGCCATCCAAAACACATTTCCGAAAATTTCATGAAAATCCATGGACTGGCCCTGGATTCCTAGGTAAAAAGCTTACGGTCCTCCACTAATAAACAAAATCAGGTCATCTGAATTTTTTTTGCTTCTATTTTTAATGAGCATGTGCTTGATAGCCGCAAAATGTATAGTAAGGAATACATCTAGGAGGAGTTATATTAAAATACAACATAGAAAGCATTGTGAGCATCTAGGCTGTTGCTCTCAGTAATCACTTTTCACTTGGTCAAAGTTTTTTAATGTGTAAAGTGAGAATTTTGCTAAGTATTATAATATTGTCTTTTGTTATTAAGTGTTATTTGAAAATGTCGACAAATTTTACCGACACGGTCGTTAATAATAAAGGCGGGTTAAAGAAATAGCAAAAAGGATATTGCTGCTCATATATCTCTGAATTTGAAGAATTGGGACTAATATAGATGAGGAAGAAGACTGTATCCGACGTTGTTTTGTGTCTGACGATGAAGCTGATACTCGTATAGCAGAAGTTATTGAAGAGGTTGTGAATTCGATCACTGTATCACGAGGTACAAAACCGACTGCAAGAAAAGGTAAACGATCTCATGAAGATTATGATAAACAAGAAATTACCAAAATGATGAAAACGTACTCATCTAAATATTTTGATCGTGTACAAAAAAATGATGTAAATGTATAATGTTTTTTTTTTTTAAGTAAATAAATTTATTAAACTGTATCGTATATATAGTTTTTATTATTCGTAATTTCTCACTTTTCAACAGAACGAACACCCGTAAAACCCTGTAAAAGAGATACGAGTGTTTAACATCTTAGAATGATGAGTCAGTCATAGAGGTAAAATGCTAATATATGTTAACTAGTTCGCCCCTGATTGCAGTTACTGCAATCAAGGGCGAACTATTGATGGTCGATGAGTCATTCACTAACTCTTTTTGTTTACTCTTCCCAAGAAGTATACTACCTTCTATATACACCTATTGATGGTATCCGACGTTGTTTTGTGTCTGACGATGAAGCTGATACTCGTATAGCAGAAGTTATTGGGTCTTCAAAAAAATCGTCTGTTACTATGCAATCTACTTCATCATCAGACCCAACGTCTACCATATACTTCTTAGACATCTACTTCTCCAGTTTTGCAAACATCTACTTCAATTTTCTAGCTCTTGTTCCGCAAAATTTTCAACTAGATGATCAAACGTTAAATTTTTTATCATTTGTTCATTTAATCACAGAGGACATCATGTGTGGGTAACTGCTAATGAGTTTGCTAAGAGCTTGGGATATCAACATCCAGCCCCAGTAATTTCTAAAAAAAAGTCACCAGCAATGACTTTAAAAATGTAGATGGGTGGATCTTCTTGCTACTCTTCCAGCAACGGTAGCAGTCCAAGTACCTTATCATATTGGAAGCCCGAAACTATGATGATAAATGCAGGAGGTATGAATACACTAGTTTTGTCATCGAAATTGAAAGATTGCCAGCGGTTCAGATCCTGATGATGGGTATGCGTGGTACTGTACTATACCATCAATTCAGTATACTGGTAAATATGAGCTTAATAATGGAGAAGAACAGACTGTAGTAGCTGTCTACAAAATTAAGCTACTCGAAAAAGAACAACAAATAGATAATTCAAATGTATAATATGAGATGAGCATTTCGTACGTGATGGAAAAATAAGGTGCAGTTTTTAAGAAAATGCAGGAAGTGACTTGCGTCACTTTAAAAATTCTATTGTAAGCCCTTTCTACGCACACGCTCAAATCGCATGGGAAGAATATGCTGGGTGGTTGAAATGATAGATAATATCTTCAAGAATTTAATTTTGGGGAAAAAAAAAAAATTAAAATAAAAAAAAAAAAGATGCGTACTTGTTGCTTCTCAGTAATCACTTACTTGGTCAAAGTTTTTTAATGTGTAAAGTGAATTTTGCTAAGTATATAAAATTGTGTCTTTTGTTATTAAGTGTTATTTAAAAATGTCGACAAATTTTGCCGAAACGGTCGTTAATAATAAAGGCGGGTTAAAATTGGTGTTCGGGGGCTACTACTTCCACAAGGAAAGAGTAACTGTAAACGGTGTTACGTATTGGGCTTGTGCTGCGCGCAAATCAAAGTGCTGCAATGTTCGGCTTCGTACCAAAATGGTCGACGATCAGTATTTAGTATTGAATAATGTGCCAGGTGTTCACAGTCATGACCGGTTGGCATATGAACGTGAGGTTATAAGCGCGAATAACTTCGTTAAGGACAAGGCATCAAAAGAGGAGGCTTTACCACCAAGCATAATAATTCGCGATTCGATAGTGCGGGCTGATATTGGATGCCGGCCTTATTTGCCGTCTAATAGGGCTCAAAACAAAAAAATTAAAAGAGTGCGCCTCGCCAATATTCGGGAGCCCACTAACATCAGTGAGATTGATATCCCAAACTACGTTCGGTTCGTTGACGGCGAGTGTTTTGTGCTGGACGAAGTAACTTTCGGATTGGAGAATGAATGTTATAACATTCTTCTCGGAACTCCTAGTTCCTTGAAGCTGTTAAGTGAAGCCAAATGTTGGCTGGTAGATGGACCTTTTGCGGTTGTTCCGACCATAATGCAGCAGCTTTTCTCCATCCATGGTTATTTGGATGGGGTGGTTGTGCCACTGGCATTTTGCCTTATGACACACAAAACTAAAGAGGCATATAGCCAGGTTTGGTTAAGCCTGTTTAAAGCTGCTACCGAGCAAAACATCAGGCTGAGCCCGGAGCGGGTCATCTCGGATTTTGAGAAGGCCATATTTATATCAGCGAGAGAGTACATGCCAACGACCGACTTCCGAGGATGTAATTTCCATTTTGGGCAGATTATTTGGAGACGCATTCAACATATGGGATTCCGAAACAAGTACGCGACGGAGGAGTCGTTTTCTTTGGAAATGCGTATGATGAAGGCATTGGCGTTTGTGCCCCACGAAGAAGTCATTACATACTTTAACTCTTTCTATGCTTCGCTCCGCCATTGCGAAAGCAAAGAAGTGGCGAAGTGGTTTAAAAAAAACTATGTGCAGCACCCAAGAAATGAGAGACCACCAGTTTACGAACCAAAATTTTGGTGTGTGGACATTTCGCTGACAGGAGATCCCAGCTTTCCCAGAACCCAAAACAACGTTGAGGCTTGGCATAGGCGCCTAAAAGTGATTGTATGAAAAACACATGCGGGACTTTACAAGCTTGTCGGTGACCTAGGCAAAGAGGTCATAGTTGGAAAGGTTAATTGGGACAGGGCCAAGATGGGTGAGGAGCGCCTCTTCACAAAAACTGAGAGGCGGAACGTGCGACTGCAGAAAGTCCTTAACAGTAGAACACTCCAGCTCAACATTGAATTCCTACACAGCATGGCGCTAAACTTGGTTTTAGAGTAATAGTAACCTGCAATAATCATCAAATATAAAAGGGTTGGGCTGAAAAAATCCTGAATCCCAAATTCCCGAAAGACTATAATATGTAGGTATATGTCTATATAACCGATCAAGAGCACCAAGAGCATCATCATCCTCCTCACTTATACCCTTCCTAGGCGACGACACTATTTGGCTCATCTTCCTCCTCCTCCTCCTCCTCCTCACTTATACCTTTCCTAGGCGATGACACTATCAAGATCAATTAACACCACAGCCAAAAACAAAAAAGTTTTTTTTTGTTCAGCTCAGAATTATTAATAGCTTCTTGAAGATATGTTATCTATCATTTCCAATTATTGCCATGCGATTTGAGCGTGTAGAACTACGCTTACAATAGCATTTTCACCTTATTCTTATTCCACACCACGTGCGTCGCGTCGTACAAAATTCTCTCATGATGTATATTAAATGCCACTCGAAGTTATGAGAATCAACAGGTAACCGTATAAAAATGCATTATTATAAGCCATGCCAAAGTATAAAAGAAATGGTCTCACACAAGTAAATTCAGTTCTTGTCAGAACTCCAACTCTCCAACCAGGTAGGTCGTATGCTGGCAGTGGTTGCCAGTAAAAAGTTCTTATAAGAACTTTGTAGGGAAATGTAAGATTGATTTTGATTGGCTGGTAGTGGTGCCGGTAGGGGTAGTAGTAGTAGTAGCTGTTGCTGCTTGCTGCTTGCTGCTTGCTGGTAAGCTAGTCAGAAAATGTTTTTTTCTGACTCGCTTAACAGTACAGTTAAGCTATTGGCATTCACTTCACTACTCGCTCGCTCCCTATGCTCTTTTCAGAGCTATTAAATTTTTTTTTAAAGAAATATATGATTTTTGTTAATTTTACATGCTCTCCAAAAAAAAACGCTCCCTGCCTATTAATAAGCTATAAAATATATATTGGTCAATTATTTCTTAAAATTGATTTAAAAAAAATTTTTTTTCCAAACGCTCCCTGCCTGTTGGTAAGCTATGTCTCAAAACGCTCCCTATCCTGTTTTTTTTTTAAGCTAGTCCCCTTTACCACCTTCCTTCAATTCTCATATCAAAATCGTCAGAGCACAAAACGCTCCCAAGTCCCACCAATCAATCTCTCAAAAGTACTCAATACTACTATTTACTTTAGCTTAAAAGTACTGTCAGGCAACTGAAAAGGAGCAAACACAAAAATCCTGAATGTATCAGAAATAAAATGTCAGGATTTTGTTCACCTCAATTTTCAGCGAAAATTTTTCTAAGTTATTGCGGGATTCCCTCGGTCAGGATTTTGAAAGTCAGGATTTTGTCCCTATCCCGTCATTTTCATATATGAAGGTAGCGTCATTCTCGAGAATAGTAAAGATAGCGTATTCTGGAATAGTAAAATCTTCGCTATCTAATTTAAATGTTTGAGGAACAATAGCTAGAGCTGAAGAGGTTGTCGACGATGCTATTTCCATGATAATTTTTTAAACACTGATGAATAATAATTCATGTTTTAATTAAATACTCAAAAAGTGGTTTCATAACTTTATCTTTATTTTAAACAATGAACAATGAAGTAGTGTCATTCTCAAATATGAAGGTGTCTCTTATTCGTTTAGTAGTGTCATTCTCGGATATGAAAGTTTAAAATCGTAGTGAGGTTGATGTTTGAAGTGTATAACATTAGAGGTTCAGGAGATGTGCAACATCAAAATTTGGACAAATTGAATTATGTATTTGTTTCTTCATTCGTAATTCCTGTTCTCTTAATTCTAATGTTTTCTGTTGCAATTCCATTTCCCATTTCTTTTTTAGTTCTTCATTTTGTTTCCTTTTTTCAATTATCTGAATTTCTAGTTCTTCATTTTGATTCTTTTTTTTCTTCGATCTGAATTTCTAGTAGAGATTTTGGTTTACTTTGTAGCTCAAATTTGCCAGTCCAGATAATTGAAGGCATAACGGTACCACAAACCCACTTGAAATATCTTTGACATGCTTTCTTTTTAGAGGACAGGATAAGTCTATTCATATCGCCTTCGCTAATCATCATCGTATCGGGCTGCCAATTGATGGGGGTCTTAACTTTATGAGCTTGACCTCGGCTCAGATCTACCCATTTACATTTAAACGCTATGGGTTCTTGATTTTCTTGTATATTGCTTGTCTCGGTTGTTTGTATCCCATACACTTGGCCAACTCATTTGCGTTAGCCCAAATATCTCCGGTATCTGGATGTACAAATGATATAAATGTAAACTCTTCACCATCTAGTATAAATTTTTTTGGAGCAATAACTAGAGCTGAAGGGGCTGTCAACGATGTTACCTCCATGATAGTTTTTAAAAGTCTAGTGAATAGAAAAATATAGACCAACTTATATACCCAACAAGTAAAACAGTTATTTATAGAGTTTAGCTTTTTATTTTATGAAGGCCAATACACTGCTCTGTCGTATATTTCTTCTATAGATTCTGTGTTGTGTTCTTTTAAATTTCGTTCATGTTCTACCGTTTGCGCTGGTTTCCTCGACTTTTTTGCAAGCTCATATTTGCCAGTCCGTTTAATTGTGGGTAAAACAGTATTACGCATCCAGTCACGATATCTTCGACACTGCTTTTTATGAAACGTTGTAAGAAGTCTGTGCATGCCCGCTTCGTTAATCATCGTCGTATCTGCTTGCCAGTTGGGTCTTGGGTAGTTTTCGAATCGTCGTAGGCTTGTTTAAAGTCGCAACAAGATCAATCCAACTAGCCTTTATTGATGAGCTTTGAATATGCGTATTATGAATTGTCACAGCCGGTCGCTTATATGATCCCATAGCTCTGGCAAACTCATTTGCGCTTACCCAAACATCTCCTGTATCTGGATGTACAAACGATGCAAAGGTGAAATCCACTCCATCAAATTGAAATGTTTGACGACCAAAAGCTAGACTTGAAGTTGTGGTTCATGATAATACCTCCATATTTTTTCAAAGACTAATTATTGAACACTGTGTAGATTTGCTTTATTAAATACCCCATGACCAGACTAATCGTATTCAAAAATATTCAAAACATAGTCACAATGTACAGTCATTTGTATTTGGCCATATCTTTTGCAGTGACCCAAACTTGTCCAGTACATAGATGAACCGTAGAAGTAGAGATGAGCTAAGGCTGAAGATGCATGCGACGATGTCACCTCATGATAATTTTCCAAAACTAATGAATAATGTAGAAATGTTTTAATTACCTAACTTAATGTTTATTTTAAACAGTGACAGAAAAGACATTATTGAGAAATCAAGTTGATTAGGATGAAATCTTATGAATGTACAACCGAGAAGATCCTCAATTTTTTGTTTTTGTATCTTTACTATGATACTTCTACAGCCATTATCACACTGGATGGCTACACGATATTCTGGTATGTAAAGATCTATTTTATACGTCAAGCTGGAAAATTGTTGTTCGCATTAGTAATGCCAAATCAAAACACAAATCAATTATCTTTTATTTATTCGCTTTATTTAATAATAATAGTAGGTACAAGTATTTACATTAAAATATAAGAAAAAAAAAATGGTTAATACGCATTTGTTTTTTTGAGCATTGGATGTTATTGTTAGTCTTAGAACTAAGACAATGCAATTCCTTACATATGGTTTCATACTTTCGGCTGTGTTCATTATGTAACTGTCTTGATGAACTTTCATTGGTTCGTCTAAACTGCTTCAGCCAGATTTTTTGTCGTCATACATTCTTTATCAAACCATGAGGCTTGGGAATGAGCTTCTTTCTCGATTCATTCTGCATTTTTCGTATAATCACAACTGAAAGACACAACAATTGGCTTGTGGTCTGAATATGAATATTTGGATTGAACCTCGAAGTCGGTGATTACTCTATTCCATTTGCCTCTTGCAAGACTGTAATCAATTACGGATCTACCCTTTGTTCCTTTGTTATCACTATCGCTAGTACCATTTTGAATTTGAAGTGCATTCGAAGTAAATTCGGAGCATTTCTTTGGTCTAACAAAGGTGTGTTCCCCTAACTTATCACTATCGCTAGTGCCATTTTGAATTCGAAGTGCGTTTGAGTCGCAAAATTGCAGTAGCTTTCCTCCCTCCGTGTTCTTTTTTGTATCCTTTGATTTTCGTAAAAGCCCTTCACGTTCATTTACAACTCCTGATTTGTTCGCTATTCTCGCATTAAAATCCCCAATGAGTAGCAGATTTGGAGTTGGATCATTTTCAACAAATTTCTGTATTTTATCGAAGTCCCGATCCCAATTGTTACAGTTCAGGTAAATTGGTATAATACGAAATATTTCGTTACTTATTTCCATGTCCAGAAAATGTACGTCTTCGAAGCACTTAAACTGACAAGGAATATGGGCATCTTTTTTGAAACCAAACATGAATCCTCCACTCGCTCTTCCCCTCTGATGTGTTCTTATTGCAGGTATAATCTTGAGATGATAGTTTTTTAATTTTTGTTCGTAAATAGTAAAATTATCTTCTAAAAACGTTTCATATAAAAAGATAAATTCAAACTTATTGATATCATCATAAAAATCACGTTCCTTTTTTCTTAGCCCAGAAATATTATATGACAACACTTTGTAATAGTTTGTGTTTTCGTCATTAACAAATTCATTTTGTACTTCGGGTTGTGTTATTTGTTCTGCAGTTTTTTCTGGAAGTTTGCGTAGACGTTTGGTTTTCTTATGCACAGTAGGTGGTTTCTTTCTTTTAAACAACCGATCTAAGCATGTCTGCTTATCAATTGGCACATCAGGTAGATTGTTCACACTCAATACATCACCCCCAGTTACCACCCCCTCATCTTCCATTAACACCCCCTCAGGATTTAACGCATCCATTCTTTACCAACTGTAAGCTTAGACTGATCTGTAAATGCTTAATATCTTCTTTTATAAATCAATCTAAGAGAATTGATAGCTGAATTGGCGTCGATAGTAAAATTTTCGCCAATAATTGTTCAATGTTTTTAAATATACTTATACTTATATATTTCTTTTAAAACCATAGCCTATGCCGATGATGTAGCAATCGCCGTTTCAGGCAAGCACCCACAAACCCTAGCTGAGCTGCTACAAACAGCACTTAACAAGCTTTACAATTGCGCTGTAGATTGTGGTCTGAACATCAATCCGCACAAAACGGAATTAGTTCTCTTTACGAGGAAATACAAAATTGCGGACTTCAGACCCCCAACTATTAACTCACACTGTCAAATCAGGCTAAATATCTAGGTCTCATTTGTGACAAGATAGTGACAAGATAGGGGTGATAGTCTGGTGGACCGCACTAGACAAGATGATCAACTACAACAAGCTATGGCCAAAGTTCAAAGAACGGCTAGTCTGTGTATTAGTGGCACACTGAGGACAACCCCATCGGACGCCCTCAATGTTCTACTAGATCTCACACCCCTAGATATCTACAGCAAACAAGTCGCAGCTAGCACAGCTACTCGACTACATCACAGTGGACCAATAATCAAATCGGCCACACTACCACTTTAGATAACTTTAGATTCTTACCAAATCGATCCGACTACACCACCCCCAAGTTGGTGTTTGACAACAATTTCCTAGTAACCATACCTTCAAGAGAAGCTTGGGAAAATGGCACTCTTTTAGAAAATCAAGCAATGCACTTCTACACCGATGGTTCAAAAACCAGCGAAGGTGTGGGAAGTGGAATCTTCTCAGAAAAACTGATATCAGTCTTTTCTTCCGCCTACCCGATCATTAAGGAGGTGCTGTCTTGGCTCAACGAAAACGTCATATCCTCCACGGATATTCTTCTCTGACCTCTGTCTCTACAAAATCCATTACAGTCCAAAATTGTCAGATGTCTCTGAGGGAAATAAGTTCAACATTCAACTTTCATGGGTGCCAGGGCACAGAGACATACCAGGCAACTGTATGGCAGACGAACTAGCCAAAAAGGGCACGACCACTTTCCTACGCTCAGAATGGAACAACATAGGTGCACCTATCGCTACAAGTAAATTCCTACTTAGACAAGACGCTTCGAGGATAACAAACACTAGATGGACTGACAACTGCCTTGCAACCAAAAAATTTTGCCGTGTGTGACTCAAAACGCTCAAAGAGTTTGTTAGCCCCAAACCGCCTGTATCTAGGTTTTACCATAGGTGTTCTTACGGGACAAGGTCTTATTAGAAGACACGCCAAAAGACTTGGTGTGTTTTCCAATGATTTCTGCAGAAGCTGCATGGACAAGGAGGAGGAGGAAACCGTTCAACAGCTTCTTTACTCATGCCCTGCACTACTTCATAGGAGGAAAACTCATCTCGAATTCTTCTTCGATGATGCTAGCGACTTAGCTTACATAGACCCTAAAAGTCTTTCGAAGTACATTAAAAGTTCCGCGTGGTTCGACTAGCAGGTGATTAACCGGCTAGTCCCGTAATGGAAGATTAATAAGTGATCAACTCGTTAACCTTACATCGGGTTTCTGAGATCAGTAGGTGATTAACTTGTTCATCTCTGTGGTATCACAATGGGCCCTTGCGGCCTAAGTGTGTCAGGCAATGTACTCATTGGCTGACAGCCACTTCCACCTTACCTAACCTATATATTTCTTTTTATTTCGAATTGGTTAAAACCCACACTATTGATAATAAAACCCATGTTCACAATAACAACATAAAAGTATCGGCAAGTCCTTGAACGCCAATGCCAATGGGGTTTTGCCTTTAGTTGGAGAGTCTAGCTTCTGGTACTGGATATGCAGTGTTGTCAATAACATTGTTGAGATTGTTGGTTAGATGCATGGTATTTGTTGGGTCAAACGGTATCACAAAACGATTTAGAGCAATGGATCCGAGATTGCATACAGCAATTTCTTCAGGTGAAGAGTATTCCACAATTTCAGTGCAAAGATTACTGCATTTTATTGTGCTAAGACTTTGTTGATTTGATTTGGCATTGGATGCATCTTTGTATAGAATATAGGGACAGGGAGTACCTGTTTCTATTTGTGATGCAATAATTGCAAACCATAAACTGCGATCTTGTACTTGACGAGTATTCATTCCGCGTTCTTCGTATTGAGTGTACATATAGCGTTTCAAATTCTTTGCCCCAGACATCGTCAAGGCGCGGGCATTGAGATGGACACATCAGAGACCAGTGTTCATTGGTTACGACAGGATGCATTAACAAATCAGGCACCGATAAACCATAAAAAAGTTCACTTGCTCGAACTTCTTCTTTGCCGGTAACTTTTTTTTAAGTGAAACTTCTTATGCGACTTGCAAACTTGAAACGTTATGAGTTTAACACGGAATATTATCGATTGCATATTTCTTGGCACTGCTTAAAAGTTGCTGTCATCAATTCCGCGTCATTCATCCCAACGATTCCATTGTAGTAAAATGTGTTTTTCGGTGGGAATATTTTGGGAGAAAATAAAATTTAAAATATTCTTTTTGAAGTATTTAATATTTTTGAACTTCATTTCATATGTACTGTAACGAAGCGTTACAACTTTTCACCAAAACCAACCAACCAACTTTCTCCTACCTTATTTTTACTCGACCGAATCAAGTGGCCGCACATACCCCCAGACTCCCCTATAAATTATCAAACGAAAGACATTAGCCAATCAGCGTTCGCCAAAGAACCAAAGGCAAAATACTTGGTTGTTTGCACACACAAGCTGACTACGTACCGCAGCAGAGCAACAGTCAAGGTTGAATTTCGTTTAGGCAAATGTGCGCTGAGACTATGCAATGGTTGCAGGGCATACGATGGGTTGTATAAATTTAATTATTTTCTTGTGGTTCTCGTGTGCCAAATGCATGGCAGAGGGACCGCCTCTTTTCATGATATTTTGTGTACTTTCAGAAACCAGTGACGCTCATGTGATAGAGCTCACATTTTCTTTTTGTCGAGTGGTCTATAAGGGGAGGTGATCGCAACACCGAAAATCAAGTTCCGACACAGTGGTGATCAAGTTTTAATATAGTGTGTTCCAGTTCAAGTGAAGTAGCGACCAGAAGAAATATAGTGAAGTAAAATTGTAAACCAATAGTAAATTGGTCAACGAACCAGAGGCAAGCAAAGGTAGCGGCAGGTAACTATACAAGTGCGAATAGATTTGAAAAATTGTGGAGGTAGCCACCGGGCGGATAATTGTGCAGGACGTTTCGTATGGGCCAAGCAATTATTTGGACAATCTGCCAAAGCAATTTTGTATAGGGAATTAGAGCCTAGGTAGCAGCCGGGCAAATAATTGTGTGGGACGTTTCGTATGGGCCAAGCAATTATTTGGACAGCCTGCCGAACGTAGATTGTTTAGTGTCATTCCGGACGTGCTTGCATGGGCAGTTGGCATGAAACGATTATACTGGCATTGACCGAGTAGCAGTGGCGTGGCGTGGATATTTTCAAATGGTAAGTCGAGAAAAATGAACCACCTACACAAATTAATAAGGAATAAATAGAAGGTTCCTTAAATTCCAAACGTGGATTAATCGAAGCCAATTTTTCTATACTTTAAGTCATTATGTTAAAATTCACAATGAGTTTAAAGCATAAAAAAATGCACCTTACTTAAAATTCACTTTAAACTTGCAAATAATCGAAAATAATGATCAGTAGAACAAAACAAAACAGTAAAACAAAACCGAATTCGCCGCACATTACTCGAAGGCGAACACTGTATTATTTTTTCCAAACAGACATTGCAGTTTGCAGTAAGGCGAAAATTATCGTCTTACTTTCTTCAATAAGAGAACGTGTATTGAAAAGGGTGGCACCGCGGTGCACCGGGGTGGAAGTATATCGTAGGAAAGACAGGGACAAACATAAAAAATGTTCTGCGCGGCGATTTTCAATGCTTTGTGTATTGTGTGTGTATCTCGCAAATTTAAAAGTGCTTGAAGAACATTGTGTGTATGGGCAAAGATAGGATGTTGACTGCTTAGTTGTAGACTTCTTATGTCGCTGGTTTGTTCTATGAACAAGGGACAAATTTTAAAAGGTAAGACGATAGGAATCGTGTTATATGGACGCCACGCCACTGCCGAGTAGGATAGTTTTACTAGAGTGTACCGCGCCGCTATCCAACTACTACCTACCGCCTACCTGACGTCATCATAGAAGCCGAACGCCGCCATTCAATTCCGAGACCTGAGTTCCAGGAGCTATTGAAGCTCACCTACACCGGTTGTATGAAAGACGAGGGGAAAATTTAGAAACCCCAACACTATCCTCTGCTAGAAATATTTTGTATTGTTGTAAGATCCTATATAAATAAATTATAACGTTAACTTTTAACCATTTTCCGAGTTGGCTGTTCTTTGAGAAGTTGGACAATACGCAACCCAAGTCTTAATATCGCTTCCTTGGGGGAACACCTTGGACCCGCTGAGTTATACCCCAGCTGGAAACAAAAGAAGCATCACAGTACATATGTGTATGTATGTACGTACATATGCAGTCTCTTAATTTGTGCCGTGTGTATTTGAAAATCTTGTCTGTGAGTGCGAAAATGATTTCATTTGCTAAATGAAAAGTCGATTAGTGTTGTGTTTTCTTTTCTTCTCCAAGGAAAAGATAGAAAATATTTTATGCAGTATCATGTCTAAACATGTTTGATGTTTGTAAATGTTCTCCGTCCTGGGCTTAGGTGGAAAGACTGCGGTTTTCATTGGTCTGTTAGTCAGCTACCACTGACACTGGCCAATCAACGATTTCAGAAGGGTTCCTGGATCCTGGCATTGTATTCCATGTATGTACATGCATACATATACACACATACTTATAATACTCGTTTTCCTCTTCTAATCTCAACCAAAAAATAAAAAATTTGTTTTATGAAATGGTGTTAAGTATCCTGTGAAAATTTACTCCGATGCATCTCTTTTCTTTTTCTTTTAAAGAAACATTATGAGTTCTATAAAAATCAATTTCTATTCCTACATAATTATGTACACACATATTTTCATTTCCACGTTAGGAAGTTTCACTTCATCCGCGCGGAGGGACACCACGCACTATTTTTTTTTTTTTTTTTTTGTGGTTACTCATCGTTTTCTAATCTGGAAAAAGAAATCAGTCAATTGGATAATAATTTGTATATAGGTAGCCAATTTCAATTTAAGAACCTATTCTACAACAAAAACAACAAATCTCTGAAGCATGTGAACAAATCAAAGCTATAGGTACCATGAAGATAAACAAACAGCCTTCGCAAACAATTACAGCAGGTCAACAATTTTCAAATATAAAGAATCATACTGATAACCCCAACGTAGGTACGTCTCTCCCATCACAAAAGATTACCGGCTTATTAAGATTAGAACACGTACTCCTAACAGCAAAAAAAATACATTAAACGTCATACTGATAAGCCAACCTACGTCTTTCCCCCCTCGCCAAGACTGCCGCACTCTCAAGCACGCACTCCTAACGGCAAAAAATTCCCAGGCCAGATCGCCCCCATACCTACTTGTGTTTATCAGTTTAGATCTTTTTTTGAGCTACTTCAATGATGCTTGTCAAAAAAATAGCTTTTTCTATTAATGATGTCATGTTTATTCCTAAATTATTAATGCAATCGCAATGCATGCTGACATTGATGGTGACGCACTCGATAATTTAAAACAAATCTGTACATGAACGTGTAGGTGTGTATCATCATCACAACAACACGATGTGTCTGTCCTCACTGAAAGCTAATGACTAACTAAACACAAATATCTATACGATATCACAAATGATGCGTATAGAAATTTTTTGTATTAAATCAATCAAGTCACGTGAGACTTTAATCAGCCAATCAAAACGCAGACGATCATAAGAACTCTCAACTCAAGAAAACAAAAATCCTATCAAAGTAAAACAGCTACAAAAGACCACATCACTACTATTAGTACTAGAAAGTACTCATAAAATTGTCATAAATAGTACTGTTTTAGCTCCATACAAAAATAGTATCAGAAAATCACATATAAGTAGTGTATTTTGGGTCTCTCCTCTCTCTATTCTATTCTATGTAGGTATCATCATCACAACAACATGATGTGTCTGTCATAGGTAAAATGCTAATATGTTATCTAGTTCGCCCTTGATTGCAGTAACCGCAATCAGGGGCGAACTATTGATGATCGATAAGTCATTCGATCAAAACGCGTAAAAAGTCAGGTTATTGTGATTGCGCACGTATGTTTTACCTTGATATAGGTACCTTGATATACTGGCGGAATAGTTATGGGTCCCTTGGCACCGCTTGTTAACATTATACTATACATAGGTATAAACGCGTCGGGTGCCGGTTGGTGTCAAAAATTATACACCTATTGATAGTATCTCCGAGAATGATACTACCTTCTATATACGCTATCTTTACTCTTCCCAAGAAGTATACTACCTTCTTTATACACCTATTGATGATATCTCGTCTGCAATTTCAACGTCAACAATATTAGACACAAACAAATGCAATATGAGTACAAAACTAGAACAGAAGTCACGTGACATGAATCAACCAATCAAAACGCAGACGATCCTAAGAACTCTCAACTCGAAAAAACAAAAATCCAACCACGTAAAACCAGATACAAAAGATCACATCACACAGTTTAATTTTACAGCCAACATAAAACAAATCTGTACATGATGTGTCTGTCCTCACTGAAAGCTAATGACTAACTAAACAGTAAACACAAATATCCATGGGCGTAGCCAGGAATTTTTTTAGGTCTTTTTTCGAGGACAATTTCTCAAAAATCAATGAAAAAACGAGGACATTTTTTTGAAAAAAAAAGTAGGACATATTTATTGACAAGAATATTGAGAGATACTTTAAAAGTATCATTTTTTGGTTTCTAAAAATAGAGTAGGATATTTGCCTTTAGCATGTTCTGTAATAGCATTCAAAATGCCGCATTCAGATGATTCAGAATTTCTGGAGAATATTTTGATTCGAAGAATTATAAATATAAATGTCCAAATATACTCGTGTAATATTTCTAGATGTTAGAGAAATCTCTTTTAAAAGTCCTCGTTTTCCGGCAATTTTGCGAATTGTCCTCTTTTTTTTTTTTTTTTTTTTTTTTTTTTTTTTTTTTTTTTTTTTTTTTTTTTTTTTTTTTTTTTTTTTTTTAATTTTCATTGATTCTCCTTTTTTCCCCCTTTTTTCCCGAAATTGTCCTCGTTTTTTACGAGAAATCTCATTGAAAAGTCTTCGTTTTTCGGCAATTTTGCGAATTGTCCTCATTTTTTATAAAAATTTTCATTAATTCTCCTTTTTTTCCGTTTTTTTCCCCAAATTGTCCTCGTTTTTTAAGAGAAATCTCATTTAAAAGTCCTCGTTTTTCGGCAATTTTGCGAATTGTTCTCATTTTTTATAAAAATTTTCATTGATACTCCTTTTTTTCCGTTTTTTTCCCCAAATTGTTCTGGTTTTTTAAGAGAAATCTCATTTAAAAGTCCTCGTTTTCCGGCAATTTTGCGAATTATTCTCATTTTTTTATTTTTTTTTTATTTTTCATTGATATTCCTCTTTTTCCCCCTTTTTTCCCAAATTGTCTTTGTTTTTTACGAGAAATCACATTGAAAAGTCCTCGTTTTTCGGCAATTTTGTGAATTGTCCTCATTTTTTATAAAAATTTTCATTGATGCTCCTTTTTTTTCCGTTTTTTTTTCCCAAATTGTCCTCGTTTTTTAAGAGAAATCTCATTTAAAAGTCCTCGTTTTCCGGCAATTTTGCGAATTGTCCTCATTTTTTTTTTTTTTTTTTTTTTTTTTTTTTTTTTTTTTTTTTTTTTTTTTTTTTTTTAATTTTCATTGATTCTCCTTTTTTCCCCCTTTTTTCCCGAAATTGTCCTCGTTTTTTACGAGAAATCTCATTGAAAAGTCTTCGTTTTTCGGCAATTTTGCGAATTGTCCTCATTTTTTATAAAAATTTTCATTAATTCTCCTTTTTTTTCCGTTTTTTCCCCAAATTGTCCTCGTTTTTTAAGAGAAATCTCATTTAAAAGTCCTCGTTTTTCGGCAATTTTGCGAATTGTTCTCATTTTTTATAAAAATTTTCATTGATACTCCTTTTTTTCCCAAATTGTCCTCGTTTTTTACGATACTCTTTGAAAAGTCCTCGTTGTTTCAGCATTTTCTCCAAATGTCCTCGAGGACAAAGATTAATTTTTTCTTAAAAAACGCAGAATTTTTCGAGGACATTTGGCTTAGGTTGGGGCATTTGCCCCTACCTGCCCCTACCTGGCTACGCCCATGCAAATATCTATACGATATCACAAATGATGTGTATAGAAATTTTTTGTATTAAGCCAATCAAGTCATGTGACTTTAATCAGCCAATCAAAACGCAGACGGTCATAAGAACTCTCACCTCAAGAAAATAAAAATCCAATCAAGTAAAAACAGATACAAAAGATCAATCACATCACTACTAAAGTATTAAAAAGTACTATAAAATTGTCAAATTTTTTTTCATAAATAGTACTGTTTTAGCTCCATACAAAAATAGTAGTAGAAAATCACATATAAGTAGTGTATTTTGGGTCTCTCTATTCTTAGTATCCAACACTTCCGGTTGGTATAATGTAACCCAATTACGTCACTATTTAACTTTTACGGACAATTTCTACTACTATCTAGTACTATTTTGAACTTGTGGGTGTTCTTGGGGATTTTCAAGGGGGGAGTAATGTTAAAAGCAACAACAACAACTACCCCTAATTGCTTTGGAATGACATGTATTTTGTTGTTGATTCGGGTGTATTTTGTTATTGCAATTTTAAGTAAGAAATTGAGTCGAGAAAAGCTATAAATGGGATTTCTTGGTCATTTAGTGTTCATTAGGTTGATGCTTGTTAACCAGTGGGGATTTTTTAGGGACAGTCTGGTTTTTATTTGTTGGTAGGTATGTACATGTAGATTGGAATTAGAGCATGGGTGGAATTGGGTATAGATTACGATCGCGGTAGGCAGTTTGTATGTGAGGTGTGTGAGTTTATTTTTTGTGTATAGCGGGGTCCACACTGTCCAGTTTGTTCGTCAAGCATCGAGTTTGTCAAGCAAATTTGATAGTGTGGCCGCTCATCAACAGACTTGTCAAATTCGTTGGATGGACTTCAAAATTTTTCGATATTTTTGCAAGTTGGACAACAAGTTGGATGAATGTGGACGCTAGTCGTCAAACTTCGAAGAAATTTCATTTCAAAAATGTTTGAAGTAGGTAGTGCACATCGCACGGAAAGAATATTTTTCTTTGTTCGGTAGGTCCATTGAAAGAGGAATTTACGATGGTAGTGCACCTCGCAAGGAAAAAAATGTTTTTTCTTTGTTGGGCACATTGAAAATGGAATTTGTAATATTTTCAGGTAGGGAAAAAATTTTTTTTTGTAGGTAGGCACATTGAAATAGGAATGAATTTACGATACTTTCAGGTAGTGGGCGTCGCAAGGAAAAATATTTTTTCCTTAATGGGCACATATCTACAAAATGCAAATTACAATAAATTGATAATATAAATAGTTTGGTGGCACCAAAGTTGCAATTATCATTTCATTACTATAAAGTAAAGGGTTGCTTTTGTTTTTAGCTTATAATTTAAATTAAATTAAAGTGAAATTGCGAATTTTGGATTGTACAGAAGTTTGAAGTCTACAAAAGTTTTCCAGAGATATGGCATATAAAATGCGAACAAAACAAAAATATAACTAGAAAGTATAAGGCCTATGAAACTCTGTTGGAAAAATGTGCACATCGCACTGAAATAATATTTTTTCTTCGTTGTGCACATTTATGATGTTTACAGGTAGTCCACCTCTTCTTTTGTTTTTCTTGCTTTTGTTAAATTTCATCCCTAAATTGAGCTGCTACTGCTATGTCCTTCATGGTTGAAATTCAGACCAGAATGAAGTTGGACAACTTGTTTGATGAGTGTGGACGTTATGGGTTTTTTCGTCCAACTTTTCATCCATAAAATTTGACAAACAAATTGGACAGTGTGGACCCCGCTATATATGAGTTTATTTTTTGGGTATAGGTTTTTTGTACGCCGCAGCAGAAGAAACCTAATGAAGTAGATGTATTATGAAGAGTACATAATAAAAAAGGATACATTTGCAATAGTTTATTAGATATTAAAATTGCTGTGCAATGACCCATTCAATTTCATTAGTTTTAAAGGTAACTTCAAATGTGAGCTTGCGTGCGGTTTTGTTGTAGGGAATTTGTTTTAAATCTTGCAGCATTAAACTTAGAGTTTGCAGTTGTGTCTTGAGGTTTTTATATTTGTCTAATTCTTGTACTATGGCGGCATAGCATTAGACAGTCGCATTGGTGATAGTGGAATATCTAATGGTATTGTACCATTACTGAAAGTATTCAATAGCGTAGCCTGCTATGTTGATCAGGGTGGCGGTAAACGGCCTGGAGCATTTGCCAATTGCCATATACCTGGAACCATGGCATACAGATGTCTTTGCGTTTTTAAACTTGAAGAAAAACACCGGCAAAGAAGAAGTACGCGCACGTGAACTGTTTTATGGCATGTGGATACCTGATTTGTTTATGCATCGAGTTGTAAACGATCAAGTCTGGTCTTTGATGTGCCCTTCGCAATGTCCCAGTCTTGAAGAAGTCTATGGCGAGGCATTTTATACACTCTACACTTGGTTCTATTGCTCTAAATCGTTTTGTGGTAGGTACCCACCGATACATTAACCAAAATACCAGGCTACTTCGACTTTAAACTCTTGCGTCTAGTTACTATACATTTAACCAACAATCTCAACAGTGTAATTGACAGCACATCCTTTCCTGTTCACGGAGCCAAACTCTCAAATCTGAGACATCGTCCTATCGGTATTGGAGTACAAGGATTGGCGGATGCATTTATGTTACTACGTCTACTATACGATAGCGAATCTGCCAAACTCTTGAATCAACAAGTATTCGAAACCATCTACTATTTTGATGTGTGTCATTATAGAAGGGTGTATCATTCACGGCAAGAGTCCAATTGGAACAAAAGATCTGAATATTTCTAAACCCATTAAATTTCTATACAAAGAATTTTTCTGATGTAAATTTGCTGTGTGACATCACAAGTCACGTGACCTAAATAGAGCGTGCTGATTGGTCAGCCTTGTAAACAGAACCAAAACCACTAAAAAATATCAGACTAGATCGCCACTACATACAAAAAATATTACTCACTTAGCCCAGACCGCTTTTTCTATGGAAATTCAGACAGTACGGCAACCCTGCAATCATCACAAAATGCACTGGTAGATCTAGTAGAAACCCTAAGTAAAAGCAGCAACCTTTTTCGTTCTCTATTCTATGCTATGCTATCCAAACTTTTTGTCCGTAAAAGTTCGCCTGAAACGTCACATGATAGACTTTTACGGACAAATCTATTTTTAGAACGGAACTTTGATGGATGTAGGCAACCCTGTCCGAGGTTATATGTAGGAGTGCCGTCGGATCTTGCGTCAGTTGCTAGCTAGATGCTGCCGAGGTAACATGTATCATTTTATTTTTTAGGCTGTTTTCTTGACCCACAAATAAAAACATCATCAAAACTCCATATTAGCATATAAGCCATCCTGAGATACAATGCATCTATTTATAGGCTGTGAACAACCACGAACTAAACGAACTAAATACAATCAAATATGTACATAGTCCAGTATAAGACGCTCGTGTATTTAACGCGTTTGAATGAAGTGCGAAAGAGAAAGAAACAAATATTGATATATAGATATAGTAATAATGCGCGGCTACCGAATGATGGTTCAAAACAAAATATCCGAGAACTGCGCGTTAAAAACACGCGTGTCTAATACTCGACATAGCAACACAAAACGGATATGATACAGAAATAGTTGACAAACTAATTAACAAAAGGAAAACACAATGAAAACAACAACAATTATAATAACAACATAAATGATATTAATAAAAAAAAAATAATACACATACATTATAATATCAACACGAAGTCAATGCAATCCACCTTATGGACAATTAACACAACTACACAAATTTTGACAAGAACCTTAAGCCATTGCATTTTTGCAACAAAGGTAAGCTTTTAGACGCGTTAGAAGAGTTTGAAATATATAAAGGGTTTTCCAATAAGAGTGATATGATTTCTTTTTTGAAAAAAAACACACTTTTTGTTAGGGAAATTCAAATATTTTTTATTTAATAAGCAGTTAAATCAATACACGTTTTACGTTTTAAATAAAACGTCGTTCAAATTACCACCACGACTTCTTCTGCTGCAACAAATTCGATGAACCCAATTTTTCGAGCACTTTTTCTACTAAATCAAGTCGTATATCATGAATGGAACGTTCAATATTGACTTGTAAGGCTTGAAGAGAATCTGGTTTATTTTGAAAGACCAATGACTTCAAATAACCCTCCTAAATTTTTCTCGCAATAATTCAATTGTTGTATTTGCTGTGTGACACGTAGCCCCGTCTTGTTGAAACCAAATGCTGTCAAAATCAATTTCTTCCAATTTCGCTCATAAAAAGTTGGTTATCATCGATCTATATCTACTTGTTCCAAGGCAAAATCAGAGAGTTCACGACGTTTACGGTGGTCCCATGGTGAAATGTAAACACTTCTCAATGCAATAAAAAACAAATGATCATGACATACTACAACTGACCGAAACGCCACTGCAAAATCATATCATACCTATTGGAAAACCCTTTAGATCAAATAATAAAGAACAAGACAAAGTCCTAAACGATAAACTTACGTTTAAAACGAGCGCGTTAAGCACGGGTCACACACGGCTGGTTGCCAGCCGCTTCCTGCCAGCGGCTGGCAGTAGCAGAAGCAGGCAGCGGCTGGCAGTCCGGTCACACACAGCTACAGAAAACCATACAAAAATTTGTTTTTGAACATTATTTCTAATTTTAAACATATTTATGATATTTGACACAAATTTCGAATGAACAATTACTAAATAGAATGTGTATCAGTATTTTTTTATTTTGTCAGCCGCTGCTAGCAGCCATAAGTTGAACATGTTCAACTTTGCCAGCCGCTGCTAATTACTCGCCGGCTGGCAGCGAGTGTGGTGAATTTCATGGTCACCCGAAGCTGATCAGCGGCTGGCAGTAGTGGCTACTCGATTCGCCGCTGGCAAGCAGCTATGTGTGACCCGTGCTTTATGTGATGCAGCAACCAGCACTAAAACATATAGCAAGATCCAGACGAACGTACCAAACATAGCATAGAAATACCAAAAACCAAAAGAAGAAGAAGTTCAGACACCAAAGATCAAACAGTTGAAAGCGCCAGACGACGGAACTTGATTCCGCGTCGCATCCTCAAAAAAAAAAAAAAAAAACATAAGTTGACAAACGCTAAGCGTAAAAATTTAGTTATTTATTTATTTAAATAATAAAGATTTATAAATTTTAAAAACTTCATAAAAAAATTAATACATACTTCACTTAATAGAATAAAAACAAATTCAACTTCTCTTACATGTAACGAAACATTTAAAGAATAGTTTTTTTTTATTATGTACATATAAATAGTAGGTACATACATACAATTACATATTTGTATTAAAATATAAGAAAAAAAAAAAACGTTAATACGCATTTGTTTTTTTGGGCATTGGATGTTATTGTTAGTCTTAGAACTAAGACAATGCAATTCCTTACATATGGTTTCATACTTTTGGCTGTGTTCATTATGTAACTGTCTTGATGAACTTTCATTGGTTCGTCTAAACTGCTTTAGCCAGATTTTTTGTCGTCATGCATTCTTCATCAAACCATGCGGCTTGGGCATGAGCTTCTTTCTCGATTCTTTCTGCATTTTTCGTATAATCACAACTGAAAGACACAACAATTGGCTTGTGGTCTGAATATGAATATTTGGATTGAACCTCGAAGTCGGTGATTACTCTATTCCATTTGCCTCTTGCAAGACTGTAATCAATTACGGATCTACCCTTTGTTCCTTTGTTATCACTATCGCTAGTACCATTTTGAATTTGAAGTGCATTCGAAGTGAATTCGGAGCATTTCTTTGGTCTAACAAAGGTGTGTTCCCCTAACTTATCACTATCGCTAGTACCATTTTGAATTCGAAGTGCGTTTGAGTCGCAAAATTGGAGTAGCTTGCCTCCCTCCGTGTTCTTTTTTGTATCCTTTGATTTTCGTAAAAGTCCTTCACGTTCATTTACAACTCCTGATTTGTTCGCTATTCTCGCATTAAAATCCCCAATGAGTAGCAGATTTGGAGTTGGATCATTTTCAACAAATTTCTGTATTTTATAGAAGTCCCGTTCCCAATTGTTACAGTTCAGGTAAATTGGTATAATACGAAATATTTCGTTACTTATTTCCATGTCCAGAAAGTTTACGTCTTCGAAGCACTTAAACTGACAAGGAATATGGGCATCTTTTTTGAAACCAAACATAAATCCTCCACTCGCTCTTCCCCTCTGATGTGTTCTTATTGCAGGTATAGTCTTGAGATGATAGTTTTTTAATTTTTGTTCGTAAAAAGTAAAATTATCTTCTAAAAACGTTTCTTGTAGAGAGATAAAAACAGGATCAATTTTTTCAATACGTTCATAAAAATCAAGTTTCTTTTTACTTAGCCCACAGACATTGTATGAAAGGATTTTAAAATCGTTTGTGTTTTCGTCATGTGTATTACAGGAATTTTTATCGACCTCATCGATTTGCTCATGAATTGAAATTTGTTGCATATTAGCTTGAGTAAAAGGCATCAGGATGTAATCTTCATCCATTGAATTTGTTCCATCATTACCACCAACAACAAGTGAAGACGACACTGCTGGCATTACATCCGATAGTGAAGTTTCCTTAACAAATTCATTTTGTACTTCGGGTTGTGTTATTTGCTCTGCCGTTTTTTCTGGAAGTTTGCGTAGACGTTTGGTTTTTTTATGCACAGTAGGTGGTTTCTTTCTTTTTAACAACCGATCTAAGCATGTCTGCTTATCAATTGGCACATCAGATAGATTGTTCACACTCAATACATCACCCCCAGTTACCACCCCTTCATCTTCCATTAACACCCCCTCAGGATTTAACGCATCCATTCTTTACCAACTGTAAACTTAGACTGATCTGTAAATGCTTAATATCTTCCTTTATAAATCAATCTAAGAGAATTGATAGCTGAATTGGCGTCGATAGTTAAATTTTCGTCAATAATTGTTCAATGTTTTTAAATATACTTATACTTATATATTTCTTTTAAAACCATAGCCTATTGCCGTTTCAGGCAAGCACCCACAAACCCTAGCTGAGCTGCTACAAACAGCACTTAACAAGCTTCACAATTGGGCTGTTGATTGTGGTCTGAACATCCACACAAAACGGAATTAGTTCTCTTTACGAGGAAATACGAAATTCCGGACTTCAGACCCCCAACTATTAAAGGGGTAATTCTCACACTGTCAAATCAGGCTAAATATCTAGGTCTCATTTTTGACAAGAAACTGACCTGGAGAACCAATATTGAGGAAAGAGTAAATAAAGCCAACTTGGCACTCTTCTCCTGTAAAAAAAGCCATTGGTGGGAAATGGGGTCTCTCCCCCCAAATCACCCATTGGCTGTTTACCTCGGTAATTAGACCGATACTCACATACGGGGTGATAGTCTGGTGGACGGCACTAGACAAGATGAACAACTACAACAAGCTGGCCAAAGTTCAAAGAACGGCTAGTCTGTGCATTAGTGGCGCACTGAGGACAACCCCATCGGACGCCCTCAATGTACTACTGTGGCGGAACACATCCATTTCGCAAACGTCAACACAGTGACATTCGACAAGTGGCTTTTTGACAAGTTCATGAAACCACATGCCTTGTTCTTACTTTTTTTGTTCCAGTCACTCGACTCGTTCACATCGTTTTCCGGCTTTCCCCATAATTTTCTTACAATAGACTTGACAAAATTTTCAGTCTATGCACGCGAGTTTTTCATTCGACACCTACGAAAACGATTACTCCGATTCCGAAGAAAGTCTTGCAAAGAAACAAATTATTACAGATATGCCTGTCGATGAAGCTGAATTTAATAAATTAAAAGCAGATTTTGCGACATTGAATAGCACAGTCTACGCCAATCAACGAGTTTAGCGGCCGATGCGAGTGCCAGTCAACCGGCTGAAAAACGGATTATAGCGGTGGCTGAGGTAAAATTGTCTCCGTTCATCGAAAGTGATCCGGAATTGTGGTTCAATATGGCTGAGGCGCAGTTTACCAATCGAAAAATCACATTGTGCTTTTGCCGGCTTCAGTGGCTGCTCGTGTAAAAGATGTGATAGTGTCCGATTACACAAATGGGAAATTCGAACGACTAAAAAATGAAATCATTAAGATCTACGCCGAATCTGCGACAGAAAAATTTGAAAAATTAATATCCAGCGAAGGTAATTCTGTTGAAAAATCCTTAAAGGCATTACAGAAACAAATAGAAGATTTGACGAGAAGGTGCCACGTCGTGATTCAACACCGCATCGTCAACGAGACCGATCAAAAAGCAAATCGAAACCGGTCGAGCGGTATTTGCTGGTTTCACCGTAAGTTCTAATTTAATCTAACTAATTAACGGAGTATCGACAGTCACATCTTCGATACACCAGCCAGCAACTTCATACTTCATCCACGATAGCAATACAGAGCACGATTTTCTCATCGATTCGGGAGCCGACCACTCTGTACTTCGCTCATCGCAACGAATGAAAGATTTCTGGAGAAACTCGTGTAAGAAAAACGAAGACGAATGTGCAAATTTTTACGCAGCAAATGGAACACCGATAGCAACATACGGCAAACGATTGTTGAAGTTATCACTTGGCCTAAGACGCGAATTCACATGGAATTTTACCGTGGCTGAGTTTTTGAGCGAATTGACACCGTAGGTAACAGTTATCGACACTAATAATAAATTTAGTTTTCTTTTTAGGGAATTCAAAGAATTACTCGATGATAAACTGTCATTCCGTGTCAAAGAGAAGGCCAACGTCACTCATTTCATTGAAACAAACGGACGATCGTTAACAACAAAGGCACGACGCTTAAATCCAATGAAACTGGCCATCGCAAGAAATGAGTTAAACGAATTGATCCGACTTGGTGTTTGTCGACCATCAAAATCAAATTACACATCACCGCTTCACATGGTGCCAAAGTCAAACGGAGATTGGTGACCGTATGGAGATTTTCGTTGTTTGAATTCGATTACTGTGCCCGATCGATATCCTGTTCCACATTTGCAAGATTTCACATCGAATTTGCACGCCAAAAAGATTTTTTCTCGCACCGATCTTCGAAAAGCGTACCATCAAGTGCCCATTGAAGAAAAAGACATTCCAAAAACCACAATTAATATGAATTCGTTTTCACGGCGTTCGGTCTGCGGAACGCAGCACAGACGTTCCAAAGGCTTATAGACGAGGTACTACGAGGGTTAGATTTTGTTTTCGCTTATATCGACGATATTTTCATCGCCTCCGAAACGTACGAGCAACACATCACACACATTCGCATTGTTTTTCAACGCCTGACAGACTATGGTCTTTGGATCAACGCCGATAAATGCGAATTTTGTGTCACCGAAGTAAAGTTTCTCGGACATTTGGTCAACGCCGATGGAATAAAACCAACGCCTGAGCTGAAAAGGTTGAAACGATTCTGAATTTTCCCGAACCAAAACTCACTATGGAGTTGAACCGATTCATCGCTGTGGTGAATTTTTATCGTCACGACGCGTCGGTTCATACGGAAAGCAGCCGAAATTGAAATGCAACTACGAAAACTCATGACGATTTTGTTTTGGACCGATAATACAAGCAACTTCTAGCGAACGCAACGTTATTGGTTCACCCAGCGAAAGACGCCAAGCTTGTACTTGCAACGGACGCGAGTAACGTAGCTGTTGGTGGAGTAGTTCATCATATTGAACGAGGGGAGTGCAAGCCGCTTGGATTTTTTCCCAAAAAAAATGAGTAAGTCCGAAGCAGCATATCCAACGTACGACCGAGAATTGTTGGGCATTAACCGTTCTGTAGTGCACTTCGAACATATCTTAGAAGGACTCAAGTTCGAGATTTACTGCGATCATAAGCCGCTTTTTTTTGCATTCAAAACTCAACCAAAGAAATTAATTCCACGAAGAGTTGCTCAGTTGCATTACATCAGCCAATTCACAACAACAATTCGACACGTCGCGGTCGCCGGGAAAGAAAATGTGGTCCCAGATTTCCTGTCAAGAATCGAAACGATCGAGAACAACACCATCGATTTCTATGCATTTGCTGAAGCACAAAAGAGCGTTACGTTTGGCCAAACATGAGAAGAGATTGTAAGCAATTTGTAACACACTGCATTCCCTGTCAACGAGCTAAGGTGCACAAACACACAAAAGCACCCATCACACCGTACGACTTGCGAAGCGATCGATTTGAGCACATCAACATCGACTTAGTGGGCCCACTACCAGATTCAAGAGGATTCACATACCAGCTGACCGCTGTTGATCGAGCCACGCGTTGGACCGAAGGAATACCGATATCAAATATCACAGCCGAGACTGTCGCACGAGCCTTGATTTCTGGTTGGATTGCTAGATTCGGTGTACCAAAACGCATTTCCACTGACTTGGGAACACAATTCAGCGCCTTGCTTTTTAGTCAGTTAAATGAATTGCTTGGCTGTAATCATCTCGGCACCACCGGCACCGCTTACAACCCGAAATCAAACGGTATGATTGAACGATGGCACCGCTCATTAAAAGCCTTATTGAAAGCAAAATTCACCGAAAACTGGGTCGATGAATTGCCCATGATTCTGCTCGGACTTCGATCGTGTGTAAAGTGTAAAGGATGATTTGAAAGCAACGCCAACCGAGTTGACTTATGGCAAGTCGTTAATATTGCCGGGTCAATTTTTCGCCGAGTCGAAACAAAAGTCTTCAGACGTTAATTTTGTGAAGGAATTCAAGGAGATGATGAACAAATTACGACCAACTGAGCCAATTTACCATGACCAGCCAAAAGTATTCATTCACCCGAAATTACCGACAGCCAAGTACGTGTTTGTTCGAATCGATGCACATCGAAAACCACTTCAAGCGCCATACGAAGGGCCATTTGAAGTTGCCAAGCATGGAGACAAGTTTTTCAAAATCGATGTCAAAGGTACATAAGAGGAAAAACATTTCGATCGATCGCCTCAAGCCAGCTTTTGTTGAATCGTACGTTGACACACCAACGAAAGCAAAGCAATCGGAGAACGCGAACACGAAGACTGCGAATCAAAAGCAACCAACGAATGAAAGTTCGCAATCAACACGACACGATGATTTGGCTACGCCAGCTCAACCGATCCTAACTACCCGTTTCGGACGAAGAGTGAAATTTCCCGAGCGGTTGACCTATGTTTTAGAAGGGGGGCCATGTGGCGGAACACATTCATTTCGCAAATGTGACGGAACACATCCATTTCACAAACGTCAACACAGTGACATTCGACAGGTGGCTTTTTGACAAGTTCATGAAACCACTACCATTCTAGATAACTTTAGATTCTTACCGAATCGATCCGACTACACCACCCCCAAGTTGGTGTTTGACAACAATTTCCTAATAACCATACCTTCAAGAGAAGCTTGGGAAAATGGCACGTTTTTAGAAAATGAAGCAATGCACTTCTACACCGATGGTTCAAAAACCAGCGAAGGTGTGGGAAGTGGAATCTACTCAGAAAAACTGATATCAGTCTTTTCTTCCGCCTACCCGATCATTAAGGAGGTGCTGTCTTGGCTCAACGAAAACGTCATATCCTCCACGGATATTCTTCTCTGACCTCTGTCTCTACAAAATCCATTACAGTCCAAAATTGTCAGATGTCTCTGAGGGAAATAAGTTCAACATTCAACTTTCATGGGTGCCAGGGCACAGAGACATACCAGGCAACTGTATGGCAGACGAACTAGCCAAAAAGGGCACGACCACTTTCCTACGCTCAGAATGGAACAACATAGGTGCACCTATCGCTACAAGTAAATTCCTACTTAGACAAGACGCTTCGAGGATAACAAACACTAGATGGACTGACAACTGCCTTGCGACCAAAAAAAATTTTGCCGTGTGTGACTCAAAACGCTCAAAGAGTTTGTTAGCCCCAAACCGCCTGTATCTAGGTTTTACCATAGGTGTTCTTACGGGACAAGGTTTCAACAAATTCGCGACGAAAAAGAAAAGGCAGGCCAAAACACTCCTGGTACAAGCAAATGCAAAAACAGCAGCATTTGGTTGGCCTCAGACATGGAACAATCCAAAACCGGGAGGCTTGCCGACGATTTCTGAGGTCAACGCGGCGTACCCCACAGGCGGATCACTAGTGTGAAGCGGAAAAGTGGGAGAGTTGTGATCGCTTCAAGATCACTACTCGTAACGCCGGAAATGAAAAAGAAGAAGAAGTTCTTACGGGACAAGGTCTTATTAGAAGACACGCCAAAAGACTTGGTGTGTTTTCCAATGATTTCTGCAGAAGCTGCATGGACAAGGAGGAGGAGGAAACCGTTCAACAGCTTCTTTACTCATGCCCTGCACTACTTCATAGGAGGAAAACTCATCTCGAATTCTTCTTCGATGATGCTAGCGACTTAGCTTACATAGACCCTAAAAGTCTTTCGAAGTACATTAAAAGTTCCGCGTGGTTCGACTAGCAGGTGATTAACCGGCTAGTCCCGTAATGGAAGATTAATAAGTGATCAACTCGTTAACCTTACATCGGGTTTCTGAGATCAGTAGGTGATTAACTTGTTCATCTCTGTGGTATCACAATGGGCCCTTGCGGCCTAAGTGTGTCAGGCAATGTACTCATTGGCTGACAGCCACTTCCACCTTACCTAACCTATATATTTCTTTTTATTTCGAATTGGTTAAAACCCACACTATTGATAATAAAACCCATGTTCACAATAACAACATAAAAGTATCGGCAAGTCCTTGAACGCCAATGCCAATGGGTTTTTGCCTTTAGTTGGAGAGTCTAGCTTCTGGTACTGGATATGCAGTGTTGTCAATAACATTGTTGAGATTGTTGGTTAGATGCATGGTATTTGTTGGGTCAAACGGTATCACAAAACGATTTAGAGCAATGGATCCGAGATTGCATACAGCAATTTCTTCAGGTGAAGAGTATTCCACAATTTCAGTGCAAAGATTACTGCATTTTATTGTGCTAAGACTTTGTTGATTTGATTTGGCATTGGATGCATCTTTGTATAGAATATAGGGACAGGGAGTACCTGTTTCTATTTGTGATGCAATAATTGCAAACCATAAACTGCGATCTTGTACTTGACGAGTATTCATTCCGCGTTCTTCGTATTGAGTGTACATATAGCGTTTCAAATTCTTTGCCCCAGACATC
Organism: Melanostoma mellinum; assembly: GCA_914767635.1. Taxonomy (NCBI): domain Eukaryota; kingdom Metazoa; phylum Arthropoda; class Insecta; order Diptera; family Syrphidae; genus Melanostoma; species Melanostoma mellinum. Next base: position 171,497,963 of record OU612060.1, read on the forward strand.
GTCAAGGCGCGGGCATTGAGATGGACACATCAGAGACCAGTGTTCATTGGTTACGACAGGATGCATTAACAAATCAGGCACCGATAAACCATAAAAAAGTTCACTTGCTCGAACTTCTTCTTTGCCGGTAACTTTTTTTTAAGTGAAACTTCTTATGCGACTTGCAAACTTGAAACGTTATGAGTTTAACACGGAATATTATCGATTGCATATTTCTTGGCACTGCTTAAAAGTGTTGCTGTCATCAATTCCGCGTCATTCATCCCAACGATTCCATTGTAGTAAAATGTGTTTTTCGGTGGGAATATTTTGGGAGAAAATAAAATTTAAAATATTCTTTTTGAAGTATTTAATATTTTTGAACTTCATTTCATATGTACTGTAACGAAGCGTTACAACTTTTCACCGAAACCAACCAACCAACTTTCTCGTACCTTATTTTTACTCGACCGAATCAAGTGGCCGCACATACCCCCAGACTCCCCTATAAATTATCAAACGAAAGACATTAGCCAATCAGCGTTCGCCAAAGAACCAAAGGCAAAATACTTGGTTGTTTGCACACACAAGCTGACTACGTACCGCAGCAGAGCAACAGTCAAGGTTGAATTTCGTTTAGGCAAATGTGCGCTGAGACTATGCAATGGTTGCAGGGCATACGATGGGTTGTATAAATTTAATTATTTTCTTGTGGTTCTCGTGTGCCAAATGCATGGCAGAGGGACCGCCTCTTTTCATGATATTTTGTGTACTTTCAGAAACCAGTGACGCTCATGTGATAGAGCTCACATTTTCTTTTTGTCGAGTGGTCTATAAGGGGAGGTGATCGCAACACCGAAAATCAAGTTCCGACACAGTGGTGATCAAGTTTTAATATAGTGTGTTCCAGTTCAAGTGAAGTAGCGACCAGAAGAAATATAGTGAAGTAAAATTGTAAACCAATAGTAAATTGGTCAACGAATCAGAGGCAAGCAAAGGTAGCGGCAGGTAACTATACAAGTGCGAATAGATTTGAAAAATTGTGGAGGTAGCCACCGGGCGGATAATTGTGCAGGACGTTTCGTATGGGCCAAGCAATTATTTGGACAATCTGCCAAAGCAATTTTGTATAGGGAATTAGAGCCTAGGTAGCAGCCGGGCAAATAATTGTGTGGGACGTTTCGTATGGGCCAAGCAATTATTTGGACAGCCTGCCGAACGTAGATTGTTTAGTGTCATTCCGGACGTGCTTGCATGGGCAGTTGGCATGAAACGATTATACTGGCATTGACCGAGTAAGATAGTTTTACTAGAGTGTACCGCGCCGCTATCCAACTACTACCTACCGCCTACCTGACGTCATCATAGAAGTCGAACGCCGCCATTCAATTCCGAGACCTGAGTTCCAGGAGCTATTGAAGCTCACCTACACCGGTTGTATGAAAGACGAGGGGAAACTTTAGAAACCCCAACACTATCCTCTGCTAGAAATATTTTGTATTGTTGTAAGACCCTATATAAATAAATTATAACGTTAACTTTTAACCATTTTCCGAGTTGGCTGTTCTTTGAGAAGTTGGACAATACGCAACCCAAGTCTTAATATCGCTTCCTTGGGGGAACACCTTGGACCCGCTGAGTTATACCCCAGCTGGAAACAAAAGAAGCATCACAGTACATATGTGTATGTATGTACGTACATATGCAGTCTCTTAATTTGTGCCGTGTGTATTTGAAAATCTTGTCTGTGAGTGCGAAAATGATTTCATTTGCTAAATGAAAAGTCGATTAGTGTTGTGTTTTCTTTTCTTCTCCAAGGAAAAGATAGAAAATATTTTATGCAGTATCATGTCTAAACATGTTTGATGTTTGTAAATGTTCTCCGTCCTGGGCTTAGGTGGAAAGACTGCGGTTTTCATTGGTCTGTTAGTCAGCTACCACTGACACTGGCCAATCAACGATTTCAGAAGGGTTCCTGGATCCTGGCATTGTATTCCATGTATGTACATGCATACATATACACACATACTTATAATACTCGTTTTCCTCTTCTAATCTCAACCAAAAAATAAAAAATTTGTTTTATGAAATGGTGTTAAGTATCCTGTGAAAATTTACTCCGATGCATCTCTTTTCTTTTTCTTTTAAAGAAACATTATGAGTTCTATAAAAATCAATTTCTATTCCTACATAATTATGTACACACATATTTTCATTTCCACGTTAGGAAGTTTCACTTCATCCACGCGGAGGGACACCACGCACTATTTTTTTTTTTTTTATTTGTGGTTACTCATCGTTTTCTAATCTGGAAAATGAACTCAGTCAATTGGATAATAATTTGTATATAGCCAATTTCAATTTAAGAACCTATTCTACAACAAAAACAACAAATCTCTGAAGCATGTGAACAAATCAAAGCTATAGGTACCATGAAGATAAACAAACAGCCTTCGCAAACAATTACAGCAGGTCAACAATTTTCAAATATAAAGAATCATACTGATAACCCCAACGTAGGTACGTCTCTCCCATCACAAAAGATTACCGGCTTATTAAGATTAGAACACGTACTCCTAACAGCAAAAAAAATACATTAAACGTCATACTGATAAGCCAACCTACGTCTTTCCCCCCTCGCCAAGACTGCCGCACTCTCAAGCACGCACTCCTAACCGCAAAAAATTCCCAGGCCAGATCGCCCCCATACCTACTTGTGTTTATCAGTTTAGATCTTTTTTTGAGCTACTTCAATGATGCTTGTCAAAAAAATAGCTTTTTCTATTAATGATGTCATGTTTATTCCTAAATTATTAATGCAATCGCAATGCATGCTGACATTGATGGTGACGCACTCGATAATTTAAAACAAATCTGTACATGAACGTGTAGGTGTGTATCATCATCACAACAAGTCAACAACACGATGTGTCTGTCCTCACTGAAAGCTAATGACTAACTAAACACAAATATCTATACGATATCACAAATGATGCGTATAGAAATTTTTTGTATTAAATCAATCAAGTCACGTGAGACTTTAATCAGCCAATCAAAACGCAGACGATCATAAGAACTCTCAACTCAAGAAAACAAAAATCCTATCAAAGTAAAACAGCTACAAAAGACCACATCACTACTATTAGTACTAGAAAGTACTCATAAAATTGTCATAAATAGTACTGTTTTAGCTCCATACAAAAATAGTATCAGAAAATCACATATAAGTAGTGTATTTTGGGTCTCTCCTCTCTCTATTCTATTCTATGTAGGTATCATCATCACAACAACATGATGTGTCTGTCATAGGTAAAATGCTAATATGTTATCTAGTTCGCCCTTGATTGCAGTAACCGCAATCAGGGGCGAACTATTGATGATCGATAAGTCATTCGATCAAAACGCGTAAAAAGTCAGGTTATTGTGATTGCGCACGTATGTTTTACCTTGATATAGGTACCTTGATATACTGGCGGAATAGTTATGGGTCCCTTGGCACCGCTTGTTAACATTATACTTTACATAGGTATAAACGCGTCGGGTGCCGGTTGGTGTCAAAAATTATACACCTATTGATAGTATCTCCGAGAATGATACTACCTTCTATATACGCTATCTTTACTCTTCCCAAGAAGTATACTACCTTCTTTATACACCTATTGATGATATCTCGTCTGCAATTTCAACGTCAACAAACTTAGACACAAACAAATGCAATATGAGTACAAAACTAGAACAGAAGTCACGTGACATGAATCAACCAATCAAAACGCAGACGATCCTAAGAACTCTCAACTCGAAAAAACAAAAATCCAACCACGTAAAACCAGATACAAAAGATCACATCACACAGTTTAATTTTACAGCCAACATAAAACAAATCTGTACATGATGTGTCTGTCCTCACTGAAAGCTAATGACTAACTAAACACAAATAGGTATCTATACGATATCACAAATGATGTGTATAGAAATTTTTTGTATTAAGCCAATCAAGTCATGTGACTTTAATCAGCCAATCAAAACGCAGACGGTCATAAGAACTCTCACCTCAAGAAAATAAAAATCCAATCAAGTAAAAACAGATACAAAAGATCAATCACATCACTACTAAAGTATTAAAAAGTACTATAAAATTGTCAACAAAATTTTCATAAATAGTACTGTTTTAGCTCCATACAAAAATAGTATCAGAAAATCACATATAAGTAGTGTATTTTGGGTCTCTCTATTCTTAGTATCCAACACTTCCGGTCGGTAAGAACCGAACCAAAATGACGTCACTGGTCGGTAAAACTTATACCATAGTACTATCTAGTACTATTTTGAACTTGTGGGTGTTCGGGGGGATTTTCTAGGGGAAAGTAATGTTAAATACAACAATAACAACTACCCCTAATTGCTTTTTAATGCCATGTATTTTGTTGTTGTTTCTTGTGTATTTTGTTATTGTAATTTTAAGTTAAAAATTGAATTAAGAAAAGCTTTAAAAGACACTGGTTGTTCATTTAGTGTTTATTAGGTTGATGCTTGTTAACCAGTGCGGATGTTTTAGGGACAGTCAGGTGTTTATTTGTTGGTAGGTATGTAGATTGGAAGTAGTGCATATGGGTTGAATTATGGGTATAGATTACGATCGCGGCAGGTATAGTTTGTATGTGAAGTGTGTGAGTTAATTTTTTGTGTATAGAAGGTAGCGTCATTCTCATATATGAAGGTACTTGGACTCTTGCCATAGCGGTAAGAGTAGCAATAGGTGTATATAGAAGGTAGTGTTCTGGGCGGCTAGACCATCAGTAGGTGTATATAGAAGGTAATATTCTGGGCGGCTAGACCATCAATAGGAATGATGATGATTCTTGGAATAGTAAAGATAGCGTATAATTGGAATTAGTGCATGGGTGGAATTGGGTATAGATTACGGTCGCTGCAGTTTGTATGTGAGGTGTGTGAGTTTATTTTTTGTGTATGTTAACCGCGCAGATATTTGATGGTATCAGTGGTAACGAATAGGCCGTAATATATGAGTTTATTTTTTTGCGAATAGATTTTTGTACGCCACTGCAGAAGGAACCTATAATGAATGAAGTCCTACTAGATGTATTATGAAAAGAAATAAAAAAATAAATTTTTATTAGATATTAAAATTGCTGACCCATTCAATTTCAGTTGATTCATCTTGAGAAGTAGGTAGGTAGATGAACTCATTTCATTAGATACAATTTCATTATTTGTTTAGGTGTTGTTTCTTTTTTTTTACTATTCTGTTTATGTTATTCTTTGCTGATGGTAGCAAAGAATACAATGGTTAGAGCATTTATTTCTCTAAGCAATAAAATCCAACCTAAACCATTTTTTATTAGGTACAACGAATACAATGCTTAGCATTGATTTCTTAAGTACCGTCGCGTCAATCGTCGCATGATCGTCGATGGATACTTCTTTCATGGTAATTAAATTTTTCTTTCATGGTAATTAAATTGGGTTAGCGTGGAGGCGCACAAGTGCTCTCTGATATAACTTGCATATATGTATTGTATATGCTTGTTAACCAGTGCGGATGTTTTTTATTGGGACAGTCTGGGGTGTTATTTTGTTGATAGATTGGAATTAATGCATATATGAGTGGAATTGGGTATAGATTACGATCGCGGCAGGCAGTTTGTATGTGAGGAGGTTTGTGAGTTTATTTTTTTTTTTTTTTTTTTTTTTTTTGAGTATAGATTGCGGTCACATAAAAGTTTATTGCAGCAGAAGTAATCTAATGGGAATAGGTTTTTGTACGCCACAGCAGAAGAAATCATAACACTCTCTCTATAAACAAAATCAGGTCATCTGAATTTTTTTTGCTTCTATTTTTAATGAGCATGTGCTTGATAGCCGCAAAATGTATAGTAAGGAATACATCTAGGAGGAGTTATATTAAAATACAACATAGAAAGCATTGTGAGCATCTAGGCTGTTGCTCTCAGTAATCACTTTTCACTTGGTCAAAGTTTTTTAATGTGTAAAGTGAGAATTTTGCTAAGTATTATAATATTGTCTTTTGTTATTAAGTGTTATTTGAAAATGTCGACAAATTTTACCGACACGGTCGTTAATAATAAAGGCGGGTTAAAGAAATAGCAAAAAGGATATTGCTGCTCATATATCTCTGAATTTGAAGAATTGGGACTAATATAGATGAGGAAGAAGACTGTATCCGACGTTGTTTTGTGTCTGACGATGAAGCTGATACTCGTATAGCAGAAGTTATTGAAGAGGTTGTGAATTCGATCACTGTATCACGAGGTACAAAACCGACTGCAAGAAAAGGTAAACGATCTCATGAAGATTATGATAAACAAGAAATTACCAAAATGATGAAAACGTACTCATCTAAATATTTTGATCGTGTACAAAAAAATGATGTAAATGTATAATGTTTTTTTTTTTTAAGTAAATAAATTTATTAAACTGTATCGTATATATAGTTTTTATTATTCGTAATTTCTCACTTTTCAACAGAACGAACACCCGTAAAACCCTGTAAAAGAGATACGAGTGTTTAACATCTTAGAATGATGAGTCAGTCATAGAGGTAAAATGCTAATATATGTTAACTAGTTCGCCCCTGATTGCAGTTACTGCAATCAAGGGCGAACTATTGATGGTCGATGAGTCATTCACTAACTCTTTTTGTTTACTCTTCCCAAGAAGTATACTACCTTCTATATACACCTATTGATGGTATCCGACGTTGTTTTGTGTCTGACGATGAAGCTGATACTCGTATAGCAGAAGTTATTGGGTCTTCAAAAAAATCGTCTGTTACTATGCAATCTACTTCATCATCAGACCCAACGTCTACCATATACTTCTTAGACATCTACTTCTCCAGTTTTGCAAACATCTACTTCAATTTTCTAGCTCTTGTTCCGCAAAATTTTCAACTAGATGATCAAACGTTAAATTTTTTATCATTTGTTCATTTAATCACAGAGGACATCATGTGTGGGTAACTGCTAATGAGTTTGCTAAGAGCTTGGGATATCAACATCCAGCCCCAGTAATTTCTAAAAAAAAGTCACCAGCAATGACTTTAAAAATGTAGATGGGTGGATCTTCTTGCTACTCTTCCAGCAACGGTAGCAGTCCAAGTACCTTATCATATTGGAAGCCCGAAACTATGATGATAAATGCAGGAGGTATGAATACACTAGTTTTGTCATCGAAATTGAAAGATTGCCAGCGGTTCAGATCCTGATGATGGGTATGCGTGGTACTGTACTATACCATCAATTCAGTATACTGGTAAATATGAGCTTAATAATGGAGAAGAACAGACTGTAGTAGCTGTCTACAAAATTAAGCTACTCGAAAAAGAACAACAAATAGATAATTCAAATGTATAATATGAGATGAGCATTTCGTACGTGATGGAAAAATAAGGTGCAGTTTTTAAGAAAATGCAGGAAGTGACTTGCGTCACTTTAAAAATTCTATTGTAAGCCCTTTCTACGCACACGCTCAAATCGCATGGGAAGAATATGCTGGGTGGTTGAAATGATAGATAATATCTTCAAGAATTTAATTTTGGGGAAAAAAAAAAAATTAAAATAAAAAAAAAAAAGATGCGTACTTGTTGCTTCTCAGTAATCACTTACTTGGTCAAAGTTTTTTAATGTGTAAAGTGAATTTTGCTAAGTATATAAAATTGTGTCTTTTGTTATTAAGTGTTATTTAAAAATGTCGACAAATTTTGCCGAAACGGTCGTTAATAATAAAGGCGGGTTAAAATTGGTGTTCGGCTGCTACTACTTCCACAAGGAAAGAGTAACTGTAAACGGTGTTACGTATTGGGCTTGTGCTGCGCGCAAATCAAAGTGCTGCAATGTTCGGCTTCGTACCAAAATGGTCGACGATCAGTATTTAGTATTGAATAATGTGCCAGGTGTTCACAGTCATGACCGGTTGGCATATGAACGTGAGGTTATAAGCGCGAATAACTTCGTTAAGGACAAGGCATCAAAAGAGGAGGCTTTACCACCAAGCATAATAATTCGCGATTCGATAGTGCGGGCTGATATTGGATGCCGGCCTTATTTGCCGTCTAATAGGGCTCAAAACAAAAAAATTAAAAGAGTGCGCCTCGCCAATATTCGGGAGCCCACTAACATCAGTGAGATTGATATCCCAAACTACGTTCGGTTCGTTGACGGCGAGTGTTTTGTGCTGGACGAAGTAACTTTCGGATTGGAGAATGAATGTTATAACATTCTTCTCGGAACTCCTAGTTCCTTGAAGCTGTTAAGTGAAGCCAAATGTTGGCTGGTAGATGGACCTTTTGCGGTTGTTCCGACCATAATGCAGCAGCTTTTCTCCATCCATGGTTATTTGGATGGGGTGGTTGTGCCACTGGCATTTTGCCTTATGACACACAAAACTAAAGAGGCATATAGCCAGGTTTGGTTAAGCCTGTTTAAAGCTGCTACCGAGCAAAACATCAGGCTGAGCCCGGAGCGGGTCATCTCGGATTTTGAGAAGGCCATATTTATATCAGCGAGAGAGTACATGCCAACGACCGACTTCCGAGGATGTAATTTCCATTTTGGGCAGATTATTTGGAGACGCATTCAACATATGGGATTCCGAAACAAGTACGCGACGGAGGAGTCGTTTTCTTTGGAAATGCGTATGATGAAGGCATTGGCGTTTGTGCCCCACGAAGAAGTCATTACATACTTTAACTCTTTCTATGCTTCGCTCCGCCATTGCGAAAGCAAAGAAGTGGCGAAGTGGTTTAAAAAAAACTATGTGCAGCACCCAAGAAATGAGAGACCACCAGTTTACGAACCAAAATTTTGGTGTGTGGACATTTCGCTGACAGGAGATCCCAGCTTTCCCAGAACCCAAAACAACGTTGAGGCTTGGCATAGGCGCCTAAAAGTGATTGTATGAAAAACACATGCGGGACTTTACAAGCTTGTCGGTGACCTAGGCAAAGAGGTCATAGTTGGAAAGGTTAATTGGGACAGGGCCAAGATGGGTGAGGAGCGCCTCTTCACAAAAACTGAGAGGCGGAACGTGCGACTGCAGAAAGTCCTTAACAGTAGAACACTCCAGCTCAACATTGAATTCCTACACAGCATGGCGCTAAACTTGGTTTTAGAGTAATAGTAACCTGCAATAATCATCAAATATAAAAGGGTTGGGCTGAAAAAATCCTGAATCCCAAATTCCCGAAAGACTATAATATGTAGGTATATGTCTATATAACCGATCAAGAGCACCAAGAGCATCATCATCCTCCTCACTTATACCCTTCCTAGGCGACGACACTATTTGGCTCATCTTCCTCCTCCTCCTCCTCCTCCTCACTTATACCTTTCCTAGGCGATGACACTATCAAGATCAATTAACACCACAGCCAAAAACAAAAAAGTTTTTTTTTGTTCAGCTCAGAATTATTAATAGCTTCTTGAAGATATGTTATCTATCATTTCCAATTATTGCCATGCGATTTGAGCGTGTAGAACTACGCTTACAATAGCATTTTCACCTTATTCTTATTCCACACCACGTGCGTCGCGTCGTACAAAATTCTCTCATGATGTATATTAAATGCCACTCGAAGTTATGAGAATCAACAGGTAACCGTATAAAAATGCATTATTATAAGCCATGCCAAAGTATAAAAGAAATGGTCTCACACAAGTAAATTCAGTTCTTGTCAGAACTCCAACTCTCCAACCAGGTAGGTCGTATGCTGGCAGTGGTTGCCAGTAAAAAGTTCTTATAAGAACTTTGTAGGGAAATGTAAGATTGATTTTGATTGGCTGGTAGTGGTGCCGGTAGGGGTAGTAGTAGTAGTAGCTGTTGCTGCTTGCTGCTTGCTGCTTGCTGGTAAGCTAGTCAGAAAATGTTTTTTTCTGACTCGCTTAACAGTACAGTTAAGCTATTGGCATTCACTTCACTACTCGCTCGCTCCCTATGCTCTTTTCAGAGCTATTAAATTTTTTTTTAAAGAAATATATGATTTTTGTTAATTTTACATGCTCTCCAAAAAAAAACGCTCCCTGCCTATTAATAAGCTATAAAATATATATTGGTCAATTATTTCTTAAAATTGATTTAAAAAAAATTTTTTTTCCAAACGCTCCCTGCCTGTTGGTAAGCTATGTCTCAAAACGCTCCCTATCCTGTTTTTTTTTTAAGCTAGTCCCCTTTACCACCTTCCTTCAATTCTCATATCAAAATCGTCAGAGCACAAAACGCTCCCAAGTCCCACCAATCAATCTCTCAAAAGTACTCAATACTACTATTTACTTTAGCTTAAAAGTACTGTCAGGCAACTGAAAAGGAGCAAACACAAAAATCCTGAATGTATCAGAAATAAAATGTCAGGATTTTGTTCACCTCAATTTTCAGCGAAAATTTTTCTAAGTTATTGCGGGATTCCCTCGGTCAGGATTTTGAAAGTCAGGATTTTGTCCCTATCCCGTCATTTTCATATATGAAGGTAGCGTCATTCTCGAGAATAGTAAAGATAGCGTATTCTGGAATAGTAAAATCTTCGCTATCTAATTTAAATGTTTGAGGAACAATAGCTAGAGCTGAAGAGGTTGTCGACGATGCTATTTCCATGATAATTTTTTAAACACTGATGAATAATAATTCATGTTTTAATTAAATACTCAAAAAGTGGTTTCATAACTTTATCTTTATTTTAAACAATGAACAATGAAGTAGTGTCATTCTCAAATATGAAGGTGTCTCTTATTCGTTTAGTAGTGTCATTCTCGGATATGAAAGTTTAAAATCGTAGTGAGGTTGATGTTTGAAGTGTATAACATTAGAGGTTCAGGAGATGTGCAACATCAAAATTTGGACAAATTGAATTATGTATTTGTTTCTTCATTCGTAATTCCTGTTCTCTTAATTCTAATGTTTTCTGTTGCAATTCCATTTCCCATTTCTTTTTTAGTTCTTCATTTTGTTTCCTTTTTTCAATTATCTGAATTTCTAGTTCTTCATTTTGATTCTTTTTTTTCTTCGATCTGAATTTCTAGTAGAGATTTTGGTTTACTTTGTAGCTCAAATTTGCCAGTCCAGATAATTGAAGGCATAACGGTACCACAAACCCACTTGAAATATCTTTGACATGCTTTCTTTTTAGAGGACAGGATAAGTCTATTCATATCGCCTTCGCTAATCATCATCGTATCGGGCTGCCAATTGATGGGGGTCTTAACTTTATGAGCTTGACCTCGGCTCAGATCTACCCATTTACATTTAAACGCTATGGGTTCTTGATTTTCTTGTATATTGCTTGTCTCGGTTGTTTGTATCCCATACACTTGGCCAACTCATTTGCGTTAGCCCAAATATCTCCGGTATCTGGATGTACAAATGATATAAATGTAAACTCTTCACCATCTAGTATAAATTTTTTTGGAGCAATAACTAGAGCTGAAGGGGCTGTCAACGATGTTACCTCCATGATAGTTTTTAAAAGTCTAGTGAATAGAAAAATATAGACCAACTTATATACCCAACAAGTAAAACAGTTATTTATAGAGTTTAGCTTTTTATTTTATGAAGGCCAATACACTGCTCTGTCGTATATTTCTTCTATAGATTCTGTGTTGTGTTCTTTTAAATTTCGTTCATGTTCTACCGTTTGCGCTGGTTTCCTCGACTTTTTTGCAAGCTCATATTTGCCAGTCCGTTTAATTGTGGGTAAAACAGTATTACGCATCCAGTCACGATATCTTCGACACTGCTTTTTATGAAACGTTGTAAGAAGTCTGTGCATGCCCGCTTCGTTAATCATCGTCGTATCTGCTTGCCAGTTGGGTCTTGGGTAGTTTTCGAATCGTCGTAGGCTTGTTTAAAGTCGCAACAAGATCAATCCAACTAGCCTTATTGATGAGTTTTGAATATGCGTATTATGAATTGTCACAGCCGGTCGCTTATATGATCCCATAGCTTTGGCAAACTCATTTGCGCTTACCCAAACATCTCCTGTATCTGGATGTACAAACGATGTAAAGGTTTAATCCACTCCATCAAATTGAAATGTTTGAGCTAGACTTGAAGTTGTGGTTGATGATAATACCTCCATATTTTTTCAAAGACTAATTGAATACTGTGTAGATTTGCTTTATTAAATACCCCATGACCAGACTACCTTATTCAAAAATAGTCAAAACATAGTCACAATGTACAGTCATTTGTGTTTGGCCATATCTTTTGCAGTGACCCAAACTTGTCCAGTACATAGATGAACCGTAGAAGTAGAGATGAGCTAAAGCTGAAGATGCATATGACGATGTCACCTCATGATAATTTTCCAAAACTAATGAATAATATAGAAATGTTTTAATTACCTAACTTAGTGTTTATTTTAAACAGTGACCAATAAGTTTGATAGAAAAGACATTATTGAGAAATCAAGTTGATTAGGATGAAATCTTATGAATGTACAACCGAGAAGATCCTCAATTTTTTGTTTTTGTATCTTTACTATGATACTTCTACAGCCATTATCACACTGGATGGCTACACGATATTCTGGTATGTAAAGATCTATTTTATACGTCAAGCTGGAAAATTGTTGTTCGCATTAGTAATGCCAAATCAAAACACTAATCAATTATCTTTTATTTATTCGCTTTATTTAATAATAATAGTAGGTACAAGTATTTACATTAAAATATAAGAAAAAAAAAATGGTTAATACGCATTTGTTTTTTTGAGCATTGGATGTTATTGTTAGTCTTAGAACTAAGACAATGCAATTCCTTACATATGGTTTCATACTTTCGGCTGTGTTCATTATGTAACTGTCTTGATGAACTTTCATTGGTTCGTCTAAACTGCTTCAGCCAGATTTTTTGTCGTCATACATTCTTTATCAAACCATGAGGCTTGGGCATGAGCTTCTTTCTCGATTCATTCTGCATTTTTCGTATAATCACAACTGAAAGACACAACAATTGGCTTGTGGTCTGAATATGAATATTTGGATTGAACCTCGAAGTCGGTGATTACTCTATTCCATTTGCCTCTTGCAAGACTGTAATCAATTACGGATCTACCCTTTGTTCCTTTGTTATCACTATCGCTAGTACCATTTTGAATTTGAAGTGCATTCGAAGTAAATTCGGAGCATTTCTTTGGTCTAACAAAGGTGTGTTCCCCTAACTTATCACTATCGCTAGTGCCATTTTGAATTCGAAGTGCGTTTGAGTCGCAAAATTGCAGTAGCTTTCCTCCCTCCGTGTTCTTTTTTGTATCCTTTGATTTTCGTAAAAGCCCTTCACGTTCATTTACAACTCCTGATTTGTTCGCTATTCTCGCATTAAAATCCCCAATGAGTAGCAGATTTGGAGTTGGATCATTTTCAACAAATTTCTGTATTTTATCGAAGTCCCGATCCCAATTGTTACAGTTCAGGTAAATTGGTATAATACGAAATATTTCGTTACTTATTTCCATGTCCAGAAAATGTACGTCTTCGAAGCACCTAAACTGACAAGGAATATGGGCATCTTTTTTGAAACCAAACATGAATCCTCCACTCGCTCTTCCCCTCTGATGTGTTCTTATTGCAGGTATAATCTTGAGATGATAGTTTTTTAATTTTTGTTCGTAAATAGTAAAATTATCTTCTAAAAACGTTTCATATAAAAAGATAAATTCAAATTTATTGATATCATCATAAAAATCACGTTCCTTTTTTCTTAGCCCAGAAATATTATATGACAACACTTTGTAATAGTTTGTGTTTTCGTCATTAACAAATTCATTTTGTACTTCGGGTTGTGTTATTTGTTCTGCAGTTTTTTCTGGAAGTTTGCGTAGACGTTTGGTTTTCTTATGCACAGTAGGTGGTTTCTTTCTTTTAAGCAACCGATCTAAGCATGTCTGCTTATCAATTGGCACATCAGGTAGATTGTTCACACTCAATACATCACCCCCAGTTACCACCCCCTCATTTTCCATTAACACCCCCTCAGGATTTAACGCATCCATTCTTTACCAACTGTAAGCTTAGACTGATCTGTAAATGCTTAATATCTTCTTTTATAAATCAATCTAAGAGAATTGATAGCTGAATTGGCGTCGATAGTAAAATTTTCGCCAATAATTGTTCAATGTTTTTAAATATACTTATACTTATATATTTCTTTTAAAACCATAGCCTATGCCGATGATGTAGCAATCACCGTTTCAGGCAAGCACCCACAAACCCTAGCTGAGCTGCTACAAACAGCACTTAACAAGCTTTACAATTGCGCTGTAGATTGTGGTCTGAACATCAATCCGCACAAAACGGAATTAGTTCTCTTTACGAGGAAATACAAAATTGCGGACTTCAGACCCCCAACTATTAACTCACACTGTCAAATCAGGCTAAATATCTAGGTCTCATTTGTGACAAGATAGTGACAAGATAGGGGTGATAGTCTGGTGGACCGCACTAGACAAGATGATCAACTACAACAAGCTATGGCCAAAGTTCAAAGAACGGCTAGTCTGTGTATTAGTGGCACACTGAGGACAACCCCATCGGACGCCCTCAATGTTCTACTAGATCTCACACCCCTAGATATCTACAGCAAACAAGTCGCAGCTAGCACAGCTACTCGACTACATCACAGTGGACCAATAATCAAATCGGCCACACTACCACTTTAGATAACTTTAGATTCTTACCAAATCGATCCGACTACACCACCCCCAAGTTGGTGTTTGACAACAATTTCCTAGTAACCATACCTTCAAGAGAAGCTTGGGAAAATGGCACTCTTTTAGAAAATCAAGCAATGCACTTCTACACCGATGGTTCAAAAACCAGCGAAGGTGTGGGAAGTGGAATCTTCTCAGAAAAACTGATATCAGTCTTTTCTTCCGCCTACCCGATCATTAAGGAGGTGCTGTCTTGGCTCAACGAAAACGTCATATCCTCCACGGATATTCTTCTCTGACCTCTGTCTCTACAAAATCCATTACAGTCCAAAATTGTCAGATGTCTCTGAGGGAAATAAGTTCAACATTCAACTTTCATGGGTGCCAGGGCACAGAGACATACCAGGCAACTGTATGGCAGACGAACTAGCCAAAAAGGGCACGACCACTTTCCTACGCTCAGAATGGAACAACATAGGTGCACCTATCGCTACAAGTAAATTCCTACTTAGACAAGACGCTTCGAGGATAACAAACACTAGATGGACTGACAACTGCCTTGCAACCAAAAAATTTTGCCGTGTGTGACTCAAAACGCTCAAAGAGTTTGTTAGCCCCAAACCGCCTGTATCTAGGTTTTACCATAGGTGTTCTTACGGGACAAGGTCTTATTAGAAGACACGCCAAAAGACTTGGTGTGTTTTCCAATGATTTCTGCAGAAGCTGCATGGACAAGGAGGAGGAGGAAACCGTTCAACAGCTTCTTTACTCATGCCCTGCACTACTTCATAGGAGGAAAACTCATCTCGAATTCTTCTTCGATGATGCTAGCGACTTAGCTTACATAGACCCTAAAAGTCTTTCGAAGTACATTAAAAGTTCCGCGTGGTTCGACTAGCAGGTGATTAACCGGCTAGTCCCGTAATGGAAGATTAATAAGTGATCAACTCGTTAACCTTACATCGGGTTTCTGAGATCAGTAGGTGATTAACTTGTTCATCTCTGTGGTATCACAATGGGCCCTTGCGGCCTAAGTGTGTCAGGCAATGTACTCATTGGCTGACAGCCACTTCCACCTTACCTAACCTATATATTTCTTTTTATTTCGAATTGGTTAAAACCCACACTATTGATAATAAAACCCATGTTCACAATAACAACATAAAAGTATCGGCAAGTCCTTGAACGCCAATGCCAATGGGTTTTTGCCTTTAGTTGGAGAGTCTAGCTTCTGGTACTGGATATGCAGTGTTGTCAATAACATTGTTGAGATTGTTGGTTAGATGCATGGTATTTGTTGGGTCAAACGGTATCACAAAACGATTTAGAGCAATGGATCCGAGATTGCATACAGCAATTTCTTCAGGTGAAGAGTATTCCACAATTTCAGTGCAAAGATTACTGCATTTTATTGTGCTAAGACTTTGTTGATTTGATTTGGCATTGGATGCATCTTTGTATAGAATATAGGGACAGGGAGTACCTGTTTCTATTTGTGATGCAATAATTGCAAACCATAAACTGCGATCTTGTACTTGACGAGTATTCATTCCGCGTTCTTCGTATTGAGTGTACATATAGCGTTTCAAATTCTTTGCCCCAGACATCGTCAAGGCGCGGGCATTGAGATGGACACATCAGAGACCAGTGTTCATTGGTTACGACAGGATGCATTAACAAATCAGGCACCGATAAACCATAAAAAAGTTCACTTGCTCGAACTTCTTCTTTGCCGGTAACTTTTTTTTAAGTGAAACTTCTTATGCGACTTGCAAACTTGAAACGTTATGAGTTTAACACGGAATATTATCGATTGCATATTTCTTGGCACTGCTTAAAAGTTGCTGTCATCAATTCCGCGTCATTCATCCCAACGATTCCATTGTAGTAAAATGTGTTTTTCGGTGGGAATATTTTGGGAGAAAATAAAATTTAAAATATTCTTTTTGAAGTATTTAATATTTTTGAACTTCATTTCATATGTACTGTAACGAAGCGTTACAACTTTTCACCGAAACCAACCAACCAACTTTCTCGTACCTTATTTTTACTCGACCGAATCAAGTGGCCGCACATACCCCCAGACTCCCCTATAAATTATCAAACGAAAGACATTAGCCAATCAGCGTTCGCCAAAGAACCAAAGGCAAAATACTTGGTTGTTTGCACACACAAGCTGACTACGTACCGCAGCAGAGCAACAGTCAAGGTTGAATTTCGTTTAGGCAAATGTGCGCTGAGACTATGCAATGGTTGCAGGGCATACGATGGGTTGTATAAATTTAATTATTTTCTTGTGGTTCTCGTGTGCCAAATGCATGGCAGAGGGACCGCCTCTTTTCATGATATTTTGTGTACTTTCAGAAACCAGTGACGCTCATGTGATAGAGCTCACATTTTCTTTTTGTCGAGTGGTCTATAAGGGGAGGTGATCGCAACACCGAAAATCAAGTTCCGACACAGTGGTGATCAAGTTTTAATATAGTGTGTTCCAGTTCAAGTGAAGTAGCGACCAGAAGAAATATAGTGAAGTAAAATTGTAAACCAATAGTAAATTGGTCAACGAACCAGAGGCAAGCAAAGGTAGCGGCAGGTAACTATACAAGTGCGAATAGATTTGAAAAATTGTGGAGGTAGCCACCGGGCGGATAATTGTGCAGGACGTTTCGTATGGGCCAAGCAATTATTTGGACAATCTGCCAAAGCAATTTTGTATAGGGAATTAGAGCCTAGGTAGCAGCCGGGCAAATAATTGTGTGGGACGTTTCGTATGGGCCAAGCAATTATTTGGACAGCCTGCCGAACGTAGATTGTTTAGTGTCATTCCGGACGTGCTTGCATGGGCAGTTGGCATGAAACGATTATACTGGCATTGACCGAGTAGGATAGTTTTACTAGAGTGTACCGCGCCGCTATCCAACTACTACCTACCGCCTACCTGACATCATCATAGAAGCCGAACGCCGCCATTCAATTCCGAGACCTGAGTTCCAGGAGCTATTGAAGCTCACCTACACCGGTTGTATGAAAGACGAGGGGAAAATTTAGAAACCCCAACACTATCCTCTGCTAGAAATATTTTGTATTGTTGTAAGATCCTATATAAATAAATTATAACGTTAACTTTTAACCATTTTCCGAGTTGGCTGTTCTTTGAGAAGTTGGACAATACGCAACCCAAGTCTTAATATCGCTTCCTTGGGGGAACACCTTGGACCCGCTGAGTTATACCCCAGCTGGAAACAAAAGAAGCATCACAGTACATATGTGTATGTATGTACGTACATATGCAGTCTCTTAATTTGTGCCGTGTGTGTTTGAAAATCTTGTCTGTGAGTGCGAAAATGATTTCATTTGCTAAATGAAAAGTCGATTAGTGTTGTGTTTTCTTTTCTTCTCCAAGGAAAAGATAGAAAATATTTTATGCAGTATCATGTCTAAACATGTTTGATGTTTGTAAATGTTCTCCGTCCTGGGCTTAGGTGGAAAGACTGCGGTTTTCATTGGTCTGTTAGTCAGCTACCACTGACACTGGCCAATCAACGATTTCAGAAGGGTTCCTGGATCCTGGCATTGTATTCCATGTATGTACATGCATACATATACACACATACTTATAATACTCGTTTTCCTCTTCTAATCTCAACCAAAAAATAAAAAATTTGTTTTATGAAATGGTGTTAAGTATCCTGTGAAAATTTACTCCGATGCATCTCTTTTCTTTTTCTTTTAAAGAAACATTATGAGTTCTATAAAAATCAATTTCTATTCCTACATAATTATGTACACACATATTTTCATTTCCACGTAAGGAAGTTTCACTTCATCCGCGCGGAGGGACACCACGCACTATTTTTTTTTTTTTATTTGTGGTTACTCATCGTTTTCTAATCTGGAAAATGAACTCAGTCAATTGGATAATAATTTGTATATAGCCAATTTCAATTTAAGAACCTATTCTACAACAAAAACAACAAATCTTTGAAGCATGTGAACAATTCAAAGCTATACCATGAAGAGAAAACAAACAGCCTTCGCAAACAATTACAGCAGGTCAACAATTTTCAAATATAAAGAATCATACTGATAACCCCAACGTAGGTACGTCTCTCCCATCACAAAAGATTACCGGCTTATTAAGATTAGAACACGTACTCCTAACAGCAAAAAAAATACATTAAACGTCATACTGATAAGCCAACCTACGTCTTTTCCCCCCTAACAAAGATTGCCGCACCCTCAAGCACGCACTCCTAACAGCCAAAAATTCCCAGGCCAGATCGCCCCCATACCTACTTGTGTTTACCAATTTTGAATCTTCTTTTTTGAGCATCAAGTTATACATGCTACTTCAATAATGCTTGTCAAAAAAATAGCTTTTTCTGTTCATCATGTCATGTATATTCTTAAATTATGAATGCAATCGCAATGCATACTGACATTGATGGTGACTCACTCGATAGCTTAAAAGTACATTTCACATTCCATACAAATTAATCATGCCTCAACATGACACGTATTTGGAACTGGGAACACGAGTCTGCCTATACCACCTGTGTGTCGTTTCGAAACTGAAAGTTAGATCACCAAGTGAAATGTTGTTTTGACAGCCCATATTAGAAAAGAAGAAATGGTGTTGGATTAAATAATTTAAGTAAAACATAAAATCAAACAAATGTGATTAAATTACATGCGCATTAGCACCTTCAAATGTTAAAACTTGAATCAAAAAGTGAACACAAGTGTACCTTTCAAATGTACCTATTTAATTTGAGTTGAAAAATCTAAGAAAACGCCATTTTTGTATGGGGAAAAATGTAAACAATGCTCTACGTGCTCCTCGATATTTTATTGTTTTAAGCTCCCGCACATTCTTGATTAACAGCCTAATTTGTGCTTTTGTGGAAATTTTGATTCATATTTTTCAACTTAAAATTTTTTTCCCAATCACAGCTCGCTTTTGCATTTGCATTTCGGACACTTCTAGTCAACTTTTTTTTCTTAACACATTCAAGTTTCAACAATCGATTTCGATAAGAATTTCGAATACTCGACCGGCAAAACATTCAATTTCTAAACCATTTTGTTGGAAAAGTGGCAATTTCCATTCAAAATGTCATACTTGGCCTAGACCCCTCCCAATGGTGTTGGGCTGTCAAGTTCAATCAACAGTCATTCTAGTGGCAGAGTGGGGATGAAATATAGTCTATGCTATTCAGGGGCAATTCAGCACTCTAACGATGACAGAGTTTTTGCCATAGGTCCAGGCCACCCGGCGTTGCTGGAGCCTGTAGTTTTAAGCCTAAGGATTAAGGGATATACGCTAATAGGGCCCCTACACTACGCAAACACGTTTGTACAAACGTGTGTTTGTGCAAACATAGTTTCGCCACATACTACACAAACATGTTTGAGAGATATTAGTTGCTTGACGTTTTTCATATCAATCAGACCTAAGAGCAATCAGTGATTTCGCATGTCCTGCTTTAATTATTGCAATAATCTTTGCTTTTAACACACCTTACAACACCGGTAAACTTTGACATAATTCAATAAATTCCGTCCAAAATATTTGTTCTTCTTGTTTATTCATCTTTACTTCTTGAAAATTGACAACTGTTTGAGCAAAATTCAACACACACGACTCAAACACTCAATATCGCTACACAATACTCAAACAGTTTGCACAAAGATTTTTACAAAAACAAAATAAAACCCATGTTCACAATAACAACATAAAAGTACCGGCAAGTCCTTGAACGCCAATGCCAATGGGTCTTTGCCTTTAGTTGGAGATTCTAGCTTCTTCTTCTATTATCGATTGCATATTTTTTGGCACTGCTTATAAGTTGCTGTCATCAATTCCGCGTCATTCATTCCAACGATTCCATTGTAGTAAAATGTGTTTGCAAAATGAAAAGTCGATTAGTGTTGTGTTTTCTTTTCTTCTCCAAGCAAAAGAAAAATATTTTATGCAGTATCGTGTCTAAACAATAAACATGTTTGACCATGTCTAAACGTGTATGTTTGTGAATGTTCTCCGTCTTGGACTTAGTTGTTAAAACTGCGGTTTTCATTGGTCTGTTAGTCAGCTACCACTGGCACTGGCCAATCAACGATTTCAGAAGGGTTCCTGGATCCTGGCATTGTATTCTATGTATGTACATACTTATAATCCTCGTTGTCCTCTTCTAATCTCCACCAAAAAATAAAAAATTGTTCTATGAAATGGTGTTAAGTATCCTGTGAAAATTTACTACGATGCATCTCTTTTCTTTTTCTTTTAAGGAAACAATATGAGCAGCGTTGCTACAATGATACAAGTGTAACAAAAGTGTTACACTTTTTAGTTATTTTATAAATTTGTTACAATGTTACTTTTTTCTCCATTTTGTTACACTTTTCCCGTAAAAATCTTTTTGTTTTCTTTTTCGTAAAAAAAAAAATTGAAAAGCTTTTTTCTTTTGAACCATTTGTATATGAATTCTATAGCCGAATTGTAGATAAGTGATATTTATATTGAGGGTAATGCAGAATATTTTATGAACAAACTAGGTCTATCTATTGTCAAAAAAAATGTATAAAAACAAATATGAAATTATTTTATATAGAACTATGTTCTCAGATTAAAAAGAGGTTCGATTTTAAAATTGAAAAATGTTGCACTGCTAGATCCTTGTAGAATTGTTTCTGAAAACAATTGTATCTCGCCACTGCACTATTCAATAACACAAGTCTGCAAAAAAGTCTAAGCTCTTAAGCTCTTCTGGTTTTTTAGTGGCACACTTATGTTTTTGGGTGTGCTGAATCTGAAAATGACTTTCATTTGCTCGTAGAACGTCACGTTTTCTGCCAATAGAGGAATCCGTCTAATATCTGTTCCAGTGAAAACACCTTCTTTCAACTTTGCCTCCGGGAGGCCTGGAAGCTTTAATACCATATTTAAAGGAATTTCCATAATATAAATTTACTTATTTATTCATGACTTAATTTAGCTCAAAAAAACAATTTTTTAAGAATATTTTGGGCTTAGCAAAACAACCTGAGTATTTTTTTTAGTTTTCAGAACACCTAAATACATAAAAATCAGTTGAAAGCATCCAGACAGCTTTTCTTTGCAGACCTGTGTAATTTTCCGAGTTTGTGTGATCCCGAAAAAAATAGAAAATATGCACTGACTTTAGAAATTTACAGTTACAACAAAACTTAAAATAGGTATATTTACGATATTGAAACATTTTGGGGCTTTGTTAAATCATTACAAAATTCACAAAAAGTAAAATTGTTTGAAAATAGTGTACAATTTGTACAATTTGTAGCTTACCTCACAGTTCCGCTGCTTCAGAACGTGTTTTTTCTGAACGCTCAAGTAAGGTTAGGTCTAAGAAATATAAACCACGATCGATAGATCTCCAAATACTTTTCTTTTGAGCTCAAACTTTTTGGAATTTTTTTAGAAACAATATTTTCTCTATGGTTTTTGGCCCACTCTAATGTTACATATTCTTTCCATTTGTTACACTTTTTGAAAAAAATTGTTACACTTTCAAAAGTGTAACAATTTGCAAATCTTTGCAAAAGTTACAAAGACTAACCTGTGTAGGTATCACAGGTGCAATGCGCACCTGCCCAACTTTAGCGTTAGAAAGTTTATTAAATTTTCCTCCGCTACATCAAAGAGTAAAGAAGACTGCTGCACTAAGCGGACTAAAGCTTCATCTCACTAATTACTCAAGGAAGGAAAACTTACAAGGACATATGAGTATTCTGCAGGTGCTCCCAATACTGAAATCGCCTGCAGCACACTCCTCGGACTTTATGCCTAAACGCATAATGTTACACCACCCCTTCGAAGTAATCTTTCCAAACCGCTCAGCATGGAAGAACCCTGTAATTCTTACAAATAACTTCCAATACATCTGGTATACTGACGGTTCAAAAACAAACAACGGTGTAGGTGCAGGGATTTACGGTCCCAACTTTAAATCATCTACATCCCTTGGTAACACAACTACTATCTTTCAGGCAGAGGTAATGGCTATAGAATTCTGCATTAGGGAATGCATTAGAAGAAACCTCCGAAGATCAAGCATCCTAATCTGCTCTGACAGTCAGGCAGCACTAAAGGCTCTGTCCTCGACAAAAATCGAATCCAAACTAGTTTGGAACTGCCTGACTTGTTTACTTCAATTAGCTACTCACAATAAAATAACTCTTTCATGGGTGCCTGGTCATGAAGGCGTACCGGGAAACGAAGAGGCTGACCGACTTGCTAGACTTGGCTCTCAGTCTCAATTCAAAGGCCCCGAACCCTACTGTGGTCTCCCAATAAGTAGCCTAAAAAACGAATTAGCTACCTGGGAACGACAGAACATGATCAGCACCTGGAACAACTCAAATGGTCATCGTCAGTCAAAACTATTCATTGACTTATCCCACAAACGTATGAAAGAAATTCTTGACATGAGTAAACGTGACGCAAAGTTACTTACGGACTTCTTCACGGGACACTGCTCTCTCAAGTATCATCTTAAAAACATGGGCATCAGCCAAGATGACACCTGTCGTCTCTGTCTTGAAGACATAGAAACAGCTGAACACATTTTATGTGAATGCCCTGCCGTAGCTAGATCCAGGCTTAAAATATTCAATAAAGGGTTCCCCTGTCCCCTTGATATCAGAAACACCTCTTCCTCGAAGATTCTTAGGTTCTTACATGACCTCAGCTTCGAATGAACAAACCTTTACACTTCGTGTAATTAAACCTAAGGGAACAGCACAAAAGATCTTTCAGGTCGACGTGCTTGTAAAGGTAATTTTCACCTTCACCCTACAAGTTAAAAAAAAAAAAAAAAAAAAAAAAAATACACTTTCAAAAAGATCTGCGGCAACATTGCACACGAGTGATTTGTACCTTTCAAATGTGCCTATTCAATTTGAGTTGAAAAATCTAAGAAAACGCCATTTTTGTATGGGGAAAAATGTAAACAATGCTCTACGTACATAATATGTAGGTTTTGTTGAAGGGATGATACAATTTGTTTAACTTATGTCGATTTCCTTTCACCAATTTGCAGTCGACTGCAGTCGCTACTAAATTCGATTCTTTTTTGGGTATTTAGGAAATTAAAAAAGTAGCGATTCTTTTTTTTATGAATGTGTGTGTGTCCAACTGACTAATGAAGAAAAACAAGCACCATGGAACAAAACAATTACATTCATATTGTTAAGCACACAATTTTTATATTTTTTTTTTCACCAAATGTTTTCCATATTCTTAACTAAATACAAAACAATTCTGCTTCCTTTAATTTTTTTCATATGCCGATGTTTTTGTTTGCCGTTTTCGATCTGTCAAAATTGTTGTGTGTGTGAAAATCTGTGTGCAAATCCGTCTCAAAAAAGAGATCGACTGCAGTCGATTTTTTTTCCTCATAAATGAATTCCATTGAAAAAAAAAATTGACTGCAGTCGACTGCAGTCGATTTTTTTGTTGAAAGGAATTCGACATTAAATTTGCATTGAATTTGGAGTGCTCCTCGATATTTTATTGTTTTAAGCTCCCGCACATTCTTGATTAACAGCCTAATTTGTGCTTTTGTGGAAATTTCAATTCATATTTTTCAACTTAAAATTTTGTTCCCAATCACAGCCAGGGTTGGGACTTTACTGCAATTGCAGTAGATCTACTGCACTTTTCTCGAAAAATAAATCTACTGCCTTTAAATCAAGTCTACTGCACTTTTGTTCTTACTCAGCCGTATTTATGCAGTGAATAAGAACTTATTAAAACTTTATTCAGTGAATAAAAATCCTTATTTATAATCCTTTTCATCACCCATTATAGTTATTCATACCTTATGTCAAAATCATAAAGAAATTCTCTAATTTGGTTTCTCAATGGTTAAAACTGACAACAGAAATGTAGGTCACACAATGTACGTTATTCTATATATTTATGTAGGTACTTCTATATTATTCTTTGGCTTTAATTTCTAGTTGTTTTGTTAACGTTTCGCAACTGGAAAACTTGTAAGAAACCAATTTACAAAAAAGGAAAACAATGCATATTTCTTTCAATTGAAACACAATTACTACATCCAAATTATTTATAAAGTTAATGTAATTTGAGTACATTTCCATTTTAGTTATAGTAAAATTCTCCAAGTTGTAAATAAACCACTGAATGAAAACTCAATACTCAAAATCAAGTGAAATTTATGCGCTAAAACACTCTTAAAACACGCATATCGGCGTTTTGAGCTATTCAGTTCTTATTCACTGACAAAAATTGATTATAAATACGATTTTTGTTTTATTCAATGATTAAGCGTGTTTTAAAGTTGTGCGGAGTTTATTATGCGATTATAGATACGGTTGACTATGTATAACTAAACAGGTCTTTACATTGAAATTTTTAAATATTATATTAGTATGGATCCAGTCAGTACCAATGCAGGATTAGAAAGTACCTTACATTTATCTTTCCCATACGGATATGAATTCTGGGATCGAGTTCTAGCGATATATTGCCTCTCACAATTTTGAAGAAAGCAAAATTTTTGAAATAAAAAAATGTTTGGTTCAATTTTATGTAGAAATTTGTGATTAAATAAAAAAGTGTTTTAATTTTAATAATACACAATTAAAACTTCTTAAGTATTTAGATGCAAAGGTAGTGATATATTCTCTATACAATGACCTCGTTTTGGCCATTGTAGCGTCTTTTCCTTTCTTTAATTTGATTTGATTAAAAATTTTGAAGAACTTAACATTGTTTGGAGGTCTTTGTTGGGAAACCAATATCTTTTAGATAAATATTATGATGCTTTTGACATTACAGCTTTTAGGGTCAAACTTAAAAATGAAGAAAACACTTTTGGGGAAAAAATTTAATAGTTTATGTACATATATCT
Organism: Melanostoma mellinum; assembly: GCA_914767635.1. Lineage (NCBI taxonomy): Eukaryota > Metazoa > Arthropoda > Insecta > Diptera > Syrphidae > Melanostoma > Melanostoma mellinum. The sequence continues at coordinate 171,523,534 of OU612060.1, forward strand.
TAATTTTATGATCACTGCCACATAGTAGTACCGCAGCAGATCGGAAATTTTCGACAGTTAGTTAAGTGAAGGATAAACATCGCAACAAATTGAATATAACCTTAACCATACTTTAGAAAATGCTATACCCTGTAAGGAAATGGACGACCTAAACAAAGATTGTTGGGAACCATCGGATTCCGTGGGCCTTAAAGAGTATTTTAATAAGTTTTTATTTGTCGACGGACAATAAAAAAAAAAGCAATAAATAGTTAGCAATTATGAAAGTACTTTTTTTAATTCAAAGCTGATGTTCATATAAGTATATGAATTCTTAAGTGAATTTGCTTTGAAGAAAAATGTTTATTTTCTTCTTCTTCTTTTCATTTTCGGCGTTACGAGTACCTAGTGATCTTGAAGCGATCACAACTCTCCCACTTTTCTGCTTCACACTAGTGATTCCGCCTGTGGGGTACGCCGCGTTGACCTCAGAAATCGTCGGCAAGCCTCCCGGTTTTGGATTGTTCCATGTCTGAGGCCAACCAAATGCTGCTGTTTTTGCATTTGCTTGTACCAGGAGTGTTTTGGCCTGCCTTTTCTTTTTCGTCGCGAATTTGTTGAAACGTTGTACGATATTGCCTTTTTGACGGGGTTCTGCGGATCTCTCCTTTGAACATGACAATACCAACTGAGCAACTGTTTATTTTCTTATCTTAAGTTATTTATGTATGTGAATCTATGTTTAAAGTTGTTCATGTTTTGAAAATGAAAAATCTACTGCAGAACAGTTGAATCTACTGCATTTTTATTTCAAATCTACTTCGGACATTTTTCCAAAAAGTCCCATCACTGATCACAGCTCGCTTTTGCATTTGCATTTTGGACACTTGTAGTCAATTTTTATTTCTTAGCACATTCAAGTTTCAACAATCGATTTCGATAAGAATTTCGAATACTCGATCGGCAAAAAATTCAATTTCTAAACAATTTTGTTGGAAAAGGGCAATTTCCATTCAAAATATCACTTGTTGTGCCCCAGCTTAGTTCTACTTTTGGCCTGGCCAGTCATCAACAGTCTACATTTCTACAATCAAATCAGTTTAGTTTCGTTCTACCCTTCATTCAGTGCGGACGTGTTTCGTGTGCTCTGTAAAATAAAATTGAAAATTCATATAGGTACTTACAAACTTATCGTTGAATCATGTAATTGCTACTGCGAGCTGGAAAAACAACACTTCTGTGTAGATTCTGGTGGTAAGCTACAGTAACGCTTTGGGTGAGGTAAGCAGTAAGCACTTTTTCGCTATTGTAGGGTCACTGCAAAACTACGCCTCAACTTATTTATGTCGATTTCCTTTGGAAAAACAAAAGCACTCTAAAAAAGTGCTTTTTTTCGTGCTCACTGGAACAGAAAAGACAAAATTCTATTTTTATCATTGTTTATGTGTGCTATTTTTGACAGCCAACTCTTCCCGTTTGTTTTGTTCTGCAATTTATATAGAAAGAATGTTTTCGAAACGTTATTAATAAATGCACTAGGAAGAAACCTCCTCATCCGAATAATTGTACACAACACTTTGAACAAAATTATTCACAGAATGCCTTTCGTTTAGTGTAAGGAATTTCAGAATTTCAAACACTTCTTCGTTGGAATCAGAACTAGATAACGACTCATAAATATTTTGATAATTTCTGCTAAAATTGAGCGATCCATTTTCACAAAATAGTTTATTGTTTATTTTTATTATCTCTCTTTCACAGTCCTTTAACCAAAAATTCAAAATAATCAAACTGCAAACTGGTAAACGTCAAATGTTTTGTGTTGGTGTACGTGAAAGTGCGTGTAAATCTTACTTCTGAATCGAGATTCGTAAAAGTGCTTTTTCGGTGCAAAAAAAAAAGTGATATGGTGCCTCAATGTAACATATTTCGAGCAAAAAAGCACTTTTAAAAGTGCTTTTGTGTACCACTGGAAATCGACATTAGATTTTAGATTTAGATTTATTCATTGATTGCATACACAGTAAGAAAGATATCTTATAAGTTATAAGATAGTGTTATGCTAAAGAGGATACATTACATGTAGGATGTATTAGCATTGAGAATCTATTGAATAAGCTGCAGGGTTGTTGTGTGAGAATAATATTGCAGAGTAATAGTAAAGTTCTGTACATAAAAAGATGGTCAAGGGACATACACATGATACACTGCCGCTCATCTGAATAGGTTCGCTGTTTATCGTATCTTACTGTTAAGCTCTCTGCATACGTATGGCAATGACAGGTCTGTGTAATGTATGTAATGAAAGAGCATTATTATGCGCTTAGTTTGGGGAAAAAAATTTCTTTAAGCTTACCGTTACTCTCACACGCCTACTAAACTTAATTTATTTAAAAAAATTAAGGTTTTTTTTGGCTCATATAAATAGGTTCGACAGCAAAAAAATGAATTTCAATTGATGTGCGTGGGTGATGAGTAGCTAAAATTAAGTTTTTTTTGTAAATCGAACTTTTTAAAACCGTTTAGCAAGAAAAATGGACCGCTGAAAGCCCTTCAACGAGGAAGAAAAGGGCGAAATAAAAGCCATTCGCGAATTAGGACTAAACGAAAGAAAAATCGCGAAAAAAATTAAAAGAATCAAAATATAGTGCGTCATTATTTGCGCAACACTGAAAACTACGGAAAAAACATGAAAGGTGGAACTTATAAGGCCACATCAATGGCTGATAGGCGTCCATTCGTCAGAGCTGTTTCTAATTCGCATGATTTCGAGTCAAAAACTAGAATCAGAAAATGGTGTTAAGTGTGGTGTGGCTGCGGTGAAACGGATTATTAAGAGTGCTTAATATTTAAAAAGAATAAAAATCCAGAAAAAACCACCACTGAATGAAAAGCGAAAGGATAATAGTCTCCAGTTTTCTAAAGAAAATACATGTCGTGGAAATCGGAGTGGTGGTGAGTAATATTTTTAGATCAAAAAAGTTCTATTGGGAGGGTCCAGATGACTGCAACTACTATTTTCATGGCCTTCGTAAAGAAGAGCATTATTTAAGCCGTTTGCATAGTTTTGAAAGCAGGGTCATGGTGTGGGGAATGATTTCATAATATATGGAACTTTTGAGCTACAATTCCTCCTATCGCGAATGAATGGCAACGTGTACAAAGGTGTACTGGAAAAGGCCTTCCCGCAAATTTTTCACTTTTTCGGACCTATGCCATGGTCATTCCAGCATGACAATGCACCAATCCATACAGGGAGGTCGGTAAAACAATGGATCCACAACCAAAATGTAGAAGTGCTGGTATGACCACCACACTGACCTGACCTTTACATCATTGAGAACGCTTGGGGACTTTTTCGCGTATGGTATGTATGTAGGGGAGACATTATGAAAGCAAGGAGTCTTTAATCAAAGGAATTGAGAAATCGTGGGCAGACATTTCGCTAACATGTCTAATGAAACTCTATAACTCCATTCCAAATCGTATTTCCGAAACAATTTCAAAGAAAGGTATCAATACCCACTATCAATATAAATTACTTTGTCCTGGAAAACAAAATACTTAATAAGCTTTGTAATTGTCTTGTTTTCTTCCATTTTTTGCTGTCGCACCTATTCAGATGAGCCAAAAAAACCTTAATTTTTTTAATAAAATAAGTTTAGTAGGCTTGTAAGAGTAACAGTAGGCTTTAAGAAAAATTTTTTTCCCCCAAACTCAGCGCATAATAATGCTTTTTCATTACATACATTACACAGACCTGTCATTGCCATATGTATGCAGAAAGTTTTACAGTAAGATACGATAAGCAGCGAACCTATTCAAATTAGTGGCAGTGTATTATAAATTTGATTCGAGAAACTAGATATCCGATCAAACCGACGTAGGCCAAATATGTAACGAGCTGTGTTATTAAAAGCAACGTTCAGTTTTCTCCTACTATAGCGTCACAATCGCAAAAGACCTCACAGCCATAAGTTAAAATATGAATCACTACAGTTTTAGCTAGCATCATCCGAATATTCAAAGGTGTGAATTGTTGCGAAGACCATAGCATTCTAATAGCTCCATAGACCTTTCCCACCACCGCATTTATGTGAGTAACCCAGGTTAGCGTCCTATTAAATAACATAACATAAGGGAAGAAAAGGAGGGGTCCCAGAATAGAACCCTGGCAAACTCCTCTAACCGTGGGAAGAAGGCTAGAAGTTTTATTATCAACAGAGACCGCTAGAAGTCTATCTTGCAAATATGTTTTTATCAAACGAACCGCCGGAGGTGATAAACCAAGCCTGCAAGAGATTTAATCACATAAGTTATGATCGTCCACCGTATCGAAGGCTTTTGAGAAATCCAATTTCAAATATTTAACTACAAATAGCAAATAGGTTTATAATTTTTGCGCAAGTGGACATTTGCGTTTCCATATATACATATTATAAGCCTATTTGACTCTACAGTAGTGTTTTGTTTTTCCAGATCCCAGTAGCAATTACATGATTCAGCGATAATCGTTGCGCGTGCAGGAAACAGGAAAAACCCAATAAAAGCAGAAGCAGCAGCAGCAGTAATAACATCATCAGCAACAAAAACGACATCAACAATAATCAGGACAGTGATAGAATGGAAAACGAGGTGGAGGAGGTAATAAATAAAATCCCAAAACTCTCAGAAACACCTATTTTATAGTTCTTTTTATTAAAAATTTAATAAAAAACAAGATTATATAATATGTGTACAACTGTACACATACATACAAAAATACGCGTTTTGCGATTTTTCTCTCAACTACCTGTCTGTTTGTTTCGACGGTTTTGTAGAGGAAATTCTGCTGCTCGCTTTTCATAATTTCTTAAGGTTTTTTTCACTTTTCTTTTTTTCCATTCCTATAATTTAGCGAATCGAAATATTGAATGAAATGGCGACAAAAATAAAACGATTTGGTCTCAGCAGTCGACAAATACAATTCAAAATAAAGCCCATTCCAGAAAACAGAGAACCCACTTCATGGATAAGGGAAGGTTTGAACGACATGTTCAAACATGCATTAAAAGATCTCCATCCCTTAGACAAAGTGGGGATTACTTTTGGTGGGAAGAGTTTTTCCACCGAACGTGGTAGTGGATGGATAAACTTTAGAGACTGTTCTGCCATATCATTCAGTGACATTTGGGCAATGATCACTAGAATCTTCCAAAGTAATTCCACTGGACTGAGTACAGATGATTTTACTCTAACTGTTACATCAGTGAAGCTCCCTTCAGGATCTGGTAAAAGAAAAAGATCTATCATGTTTGATACATTCGAGCACGAATGTAAAAAACGCAATGGCATAATACCCATACTAAATAAGGACAATTTGTGTTTGCCTCGAGCGTTAGTTGTTGGCATGGTATATGCTGACAATGAAAGTGATTCTATTAAAAGAAAAGTAAGAGATGATATTGGAAAAATTCAAACAAAGAATGCCTTAAAACTAATTAATGACGCACACATAAATATACCTGCTGAAGGCTGTGGCATTCCGGAATTAAAAATATTCCAAAATCATTTAAAAGAATATAAAATCACTGTATACAATTACGCATCAAAAGGGCGAGAAATTATATTTGAAGGTGGCAATGAAGAGAAGAAAAAAATCAATTTATTATACCACAAAAATCATTATAGTTTTATTAGATCCTTAACTGCTGCATTCTGTTGCAGTTATTATTGTGAAGATTGTCATAAACCCTACAATGAGAAGAGCAAACATAAGTGTCGAAAATCATGTCCACAATGCCAAAGCACACCTGCGTGTCCAAAGGTTGCAATAGAAATTCCTTGTGTAGATTGTTATCGAAACTTTAGGGGGGAAAACTGTTTCGACAAACACAAGACAAGCAGCTCAAAAGAAAACAGTATTTGCGAACAAATCAAAAGATGCAAACTATGTTTAAAAACATATAAAGGAAGCCGAACGCATATCTGTGGCGAATACGTCTGTAAAGTATGTGGTAAGTTCGTAGAAGAAGATCATTTGTGCTATATTCGTCCCGATAGTAAATTACCTGAATGTGAAGATACTCTTTACATTTTTTACGATTTAGAGAGCCGTCAAGAAAGAATAATCGGAGAAAAATCTATAAATACTCCCGTTAAAATACATGAGCCTAATTTGTGTGTTTATAAACAAAAGTGTTATCAGTGTTTTGGTATTCCAAATTTGGTCTTTTGTAATAAGTGCGGACTTTCATTGAACATCATAAAGGAATCTGAAGAAGAAGAAGAAGAAAATGTTATCCCCAAATTCTTAAAACATATTCTGATTGTTCGCCAAAAATTTAAAAAAGTCATTGTATTAGCACATAACGGACAATCGTATGATCATCAATTCATATTAAATTATATACTGAACAAAACAGATTTAAGTCCGAAATTGATCATGCGAGGCAGTAAGATAATATTAATGATAATAGGAAATATCAGGTTTATAGATTCCTTTAACTTTTTCCCAATGGCTCTCTCCAAACTTCCGAAGACATTCCAATTATCGTCTGAATTGAAAGAAGGTTATTTTCCCCAAGTAGTATGTTTTGGCCGGTTCTGGCTCAGGTGGCTGTTCTGGCTCAGGTGGCTCAGGTGGATGTTCTGGGATGGTGGCTCAGGTGGCTGTTCTGGGATGGTGGCTCAGGTGGCTGTTCTGGGATGGTGGCTCAGGTGGCTGTTCTGGGTCAGTGGTACAGATGGTGTACAGTTGGTGTACGGTGTACAGTGGCTCAGGTAGCTGTTCTGGCTCAGGTGGCTCAGGTGGCTCAGGTGGCACGAAGGTACAGCAGTCGACATGAGGGTACGAGGGTACAGCAGTCATGGTGTACAGTGTTGCACACCATCCCGATATTTGCAACAGGTAATTTTTTTGTGGTATCTTTGGCGGGATGGTTTTTTTTGATGGCGGGAAGGTAGATAATAAAATTAGATTGATTTATTACGGTATGGAGTACATAATATGAGAAGTGTCCTTTTACAATTGATTTTTTTTTTTTGTGTACTGGGAAAGGGGTTCGAAGTCGAGTCTCTCCCAACAATGACCAATCGTTTTATAAAAAAATAAAACAATTTTTTTTCATTTCAATTACCCATATATTTTTCTTTATGTTTTGGGAATATTTTTAATAAAAGCAACATCTATATTTAAAAAAAAAGACAATTTTTGTTAATCGTTTTGAGGTAAAGATGTCCATGAATTGTGATCAGATGGAAAACCAAGCCATTTCACAAATATTTGTCCCTTTTTGGTTTTAAGTACTTTTTCTATGAGATAAGTATCTGGAAATTTTGTTTTTTGTAATTCAAGTTCATAAAATCCTCCTTTGACGGGATGTCCTTGATAGTCCTCTAACAAATATGTTACGGGATTTGTGTGTTGAACTTTTATTATGTTAATGATTTCAGTTGTCCAATTGGGGGTGTAACCTTTCTCAAAAACATGTTTATATTTACTTATTCTTACAAAGTCACCAATATGAAGCTTAGGTGTAATAACAATTTTTATATGATTATATGCTGTTGAAAGTATGTGTTTTTCATTTCTAGAATTAACTTCAGATGGACACATTTTAATAGTGCGATGTCTCGTGGTATTATATGTTTTAGTCAGTGATTTTATCATATCAATCCAACGATATGAGCATAATACTCGTATTTTGTGACATTAGTCTATCAATCAGACGCATTTGTAGGGAGAGTAAAGACAATCTAGCTACGGTAATACTATGTTCTGATAGAGAACCATTCCTTGACAATACATCATTGGTATCAATATACTAAATAGACGCCAATCCCAGTTAAGTGGTGTATTTTGAGGATTCGTGATGTCAAGTTTGAAAGTAGCCGTACAGAGATTTAAAACTCTAATGAATTGGACATCGAGTCTATTGTAATGTTCATGTGATATAGCAAAACCGGGATATTGCAAACTTTTGTTGACTCGCTTTGAATAGTTAATCAATGCCTTGCCTACATTTAAAGACATTTTAATCAAATGATAGAAATTGTCCTGAGTTGATACCTGTACTGGTAGACGAGTGTAATATTCAACCAGGTCTTCTACTTTTGCAAGAGGTATAGATTCTAGAGGATATGTGGTAAAGTATTTGCAGATTTTGTCATACAACAGTTTACCACTTGCATTTCTAGTTGGTTGCAAAACTACCTGTGCAGGTGATGGTGTTGGTAATGGCGGATATAAAAAACGGATAATAAAAACTAAAAAGCAAAAGCAAGTTATAAATGAAATTATTGATTGTGCAGTACCTACAAGCTCTAGATAATGTAGCTGCTGATACTGCTGCTGCTACTCATACTTCAGACACATCTATATCCAAACGACGCAAAACCACAACTAAAAAGCCAGCTATCAAAGAGCTAAATGCTACTAGTAAATCAATCAAACCCAAATCCACAAAAGTTAAAATTTCAAAAGCTACACAAGTCACACCACCACCACCACCACCACCACCACCACCACCAAAAACAACATCTAAATCAATCCCCAAATGTACAAAAGCAAACACAAAGAAAAAAAGATCGACAACTTTCATAATACCGTCAAGACAATGTTTAAATTCATTACCAAAGATGAACCCGAATCCATGCTGTGCACCACCTATCTACATGAATTTAATGACCACTTGACTGATTGCTACCAACAGCAACAACAAGATACTCTATTCAACAACAACAACAGCATACCTACATCCTGAACGTCACCAAACTAACTAACCACAAATTTCTATACGATATCACAAATGATGCGTATAGAAATTTTTTGTATTAAACAAATCTGTATATGAACGTGTAGGTGTGTATCATCATCATCATCACAACAACATGATTTGTCTGTCATAGGTAAAATGCTAATATGTTATCTAGTTCGCCCTTGATTGCAGTAACCGCAATCAGGGGCGAACTATTGATGATCGATGAGTCATTCGATCAAAACGCGTAAAAAGTCAGGTTATTGTGATTGCGCACGTATGTTTTACCTTGATATAGGTACCTTGATATACTGGCGGAATAGTTATGGGTCCCTTGGCACCGCTTGTTAACATTATACTTTACATAGGTATAAACGCGTCGGGTGCCGGTTGGTGTCAAAAATTATACACCTATTGATAGTATCTCCGAGAATGATACTACCTTCTATATACGCTATCTTTACTCTTCCCAAGAAGTATACTACCTTCTTTATACACCTATTGATGATATCTCGTCTGCAATTTCAACGTCAACAATATTAGACACAAACAAATGCAATATGAGTACAAAACTAGAACAGAAGTCACGTGACATGAATCAACCAATCAAAACGCAGACGATCCTAAGAACTCTCAACTCGAAAAAACAAAAATCTAATCAAGTAAAACCAGATACAAAAGATCACATCACACAGTTTAATTTTACAGCCAACATAAAACAAATCTGTACATGAACGTGTAGGTGTGTATCATCATCATCATCATCACAACAACATGATGTGTCTGTCATAGGTAAAATGCTAATATGTTATCTGGTTCTCCCTAGTTCGCCCTTGATTGCAGTAACCGCAATCAAGGGTGAACTATTGATGATCGATGAATCAACCAATCAAAACGCAGACGATCCTATAAGAACTCTCACCTCAAGAAAATAAAAATCCAACCAAGTAAAACCAGACCTACAAAAGATCACATCACACAGTTTAATTTTACAGCCAACATAAAACAAATCTGTACATGATGCGTCTGTCCTCACTGAAAGCTAATGACTATGACTAACTAAACAAAAATATCTATACGATATCACAAATGATGTGTTGTGTATAGAAATTTTTTGTATTAAACCAATCACGTCACGAGACTTTAATCAGCCAATCAAAACGCAGACGATCCTAAGAACTCTCAACTCAAGAAAACAAAAATCCTATCAAAGTAAAACAGTAAACAGCTACAAAAGACCACATCACTACTATTAGTACTAGAAAGTACTCATAAAATTGTCATAAATAGTACTGTTTTAGCTCCATACAAAAATAGTATCAGAAAATCACATATAAGTAGTGTATTTTGGGTCTCTCTATTCTTAGTATCCAACACCTCCGGTCGGTATAATGTAACCCAATTACGTCACTATTTAACTTTTACGGACAATTTCTACTACTATCTAGTACTATTTTGAACTTGTGGGTGTTCTTGGGGATTTTCAAGGGGGGAGTAATGTTAAAAGCAACAACAACAACTACCCCTAATTGCTTTGGAATGACATGTATTTTGTTGTTGATTCGGGTGTATTTTGTTATTGCAATTTTAAGTAAGAAATTGAGTCGAGAAAAGCTATAAATGGGATTTCTTGGTCATTTAGTGTTCATTAGGTTGATGCTTGTTAACCAGTGGGGATTTTTTAGGGACAGTCTGGTTTTTATTTGTTGGTAGGTATGTACATGTAGATTGGAATTAGAGCATGGGTGGAATTGGGTATAGATTACGATCGCGGTAGGCAGTTTGTATGTGAGGTGTGTGAGTTTATTTTTTGTGTATAGCGGGGTCCACACTGTCCAGTTTGTTCGTCAAGCATCGAGTTTGTCAAGCAAATTTGATAGTGTGGCCGCTCATCAACAGGCTTGTCAAATTTGTTGGATGGTTTTCAAATTTTTTTGATATTTTTGCAAGTTGGACAACAAATTGGATGAGTGTGGACGCAAGTCGTCAAACTTGGAAGAAATTTCATTTCAAAAATGTTTTCAAGTAGTGCACATCGCACGGTAAGAAAAGAATATTTTTCTTTGTTCGGTAGGTACATTGAAAGAGGAATTTACGATGGTAGTGGCGTAGTGCACCTCGCAAGGAAAAAATGTTTTTTCTTTGTTGGGCACATTGAAAATTGAATTTGTAATATTTTCAGGTAGTGGACCTCGCAAGGAAAAATATTTTTTCCTCAATGGGCACATAAATTACGATAAATTGATAATATAAATAGTTTGGTGGCACCAAAAATGTAATTTTCATTGAATTACTATTAAGTAAAGGTTTGCTTTTGTTTATAGCTTATAATTTAAATTAAAGTTGAACTGACTCCAAGTAGAGAAGTGGTAAAAGTTAAATCTAAAGTGTTCATATCAGTTTATTAGATGGCTGTAACCTGAAATTGCGAGTTTTGGATTCTACAGAAGTTTGAAGTCTACAAAAGTTTTCCAGAGATATGGCATATAAAATGCGAAGAATACAAAAATATAACTAGAAAGTAGGTAGGTATAAGGCCTATGAAACTCTGCCAGCGCCAGCGGCCGGCAGTAGCAGAAGCAGGCAGCGGCTGGCAGCCCGGTCACACACAGCTGCAGAAAACCATACAAAAATTTGTTTTTGAACATTATTTCTAATTTTAAACATATTTATGATATTTGACACAAATTTCGAATGAACAATTACTAAATAGAATGTGTATCAGTATTTTTTTATTTTGTCAGCCGCTGCTAGCAGCCATAAGTTGAACATGTTCAACTTTGCCAGCCGCTGCTAATTACTCGCCGGCTGGCAGCGAGTGTGGTGAATTTCATGGTCACCCGAAGCTGATCAGCGGCTGGCAGTAGTGGCTACTCGATTCGCCGCTGGCAAGCAGCTATGTGTGACCCGTGCTTTATGTGATGCAGCAACCAGCACTAAAACATATAGCAAGATCCAGACGAACGTACCAAACATAGCATAGAAATACCAAAAACCAAAAGAAGAAGAAGTTCAGACACCAAAGATCAAACAGTTGAAAGCGCCAGACGACGGAACTTGATTCCGCGTCGCATCCTCAAAAAAAAAAAAAAAAAAACATAAGTTGACAAACGCTAAGCGTAAAAATTTAGTTATTTATTTATTTAAATAATAAAGATTTATAAATTTTAAAAACTTCATAAAAAAATTAATACATACTTCACTTAATAGAATAAAAACAAATTCAACTTCTCTTACATGTAACGAAACATTTAAAGAATAGTTTTTTTTTATTATGTACATATAAATAGTAGGTACATACATACAATTACATATTTGTATTAAAATATAAGAAAAAAAAAAAACGTTAATACGCATTTGTTTTTTTGGGCATTGGATGTTATTGTTAGTCTTAGAACTAAGACAATGCAATTCCTTACATATGGTTTCATACTTTTGGCTGTGTTCATTATGTAACTGTCTTGATGAACTTTCATTGGTTCGTCTAAACTGCTTTAGCCAGATTTTTTGTCGTCATGCATTCTTCATCAAACCATGCGGCTTGGGCATGAGCTTCTTTCTCGATTCTTTCTGCATTTTTCGTATAATCACAACTGAAAGACACAACAATTGGCTTGTGGTCTGAATATGAATATTTGGATTGAACCTCGAAGTCGGTGATTACTCTATTCCATTTGCCTCTTGCAAGACTGTAATCAATTACGGATCTACCCTTTGTTCCTTTGTTATCACTATCGCTAGTACCATTTTGAATTTGAAGTGCATTCGAAGTGAATTCGGAGCATTTCTTTGGTCTAACAAAGGTGTGTTCCCCTAACTTATCACTATCGCTAGTACCATTTTGAATTCGAAGTGCGTTTGAGTCGCAAAATTGGAGTAGCTTGCCTCCCTCCGTGTTCTTTTTTGTATCCTTTGATTTTCGTAAAAGTCCTTCACGTTCATTTACAACTCCTGATTTGTTCGCTATTCTCGCATTAAAATCCCCAATGAGTAGCAGATTTGGAGTTGGATCATTTTCAACAAATTTCTGTATTTTATAGAAGTCCCGTTCCCAATTGTTACAGTTCAGGTAAATTGGTATAATACGAAATATTTCGTTACTTATTTCCATGTCCAGAAAGTTTACGTCTTCGAAGCACTTAAACTGACAAGGAATATGGGCATCTTTTTTGAAACCAAACATAAATCCTCCACTCGCTCTTCCCCTCTGATGTGTTCTTATTGCAGGTATAGTCTTGAGATGATAGTTTTTTAATTTTTGTTCGTAAAAAGTAAAATTATCTTCTAAAAACGTTTCTTGTAGAGAGATAAAAACAGGATCAATTTTTTCAATACGTTCATAAAAATCAAGTTTCTTTTTACTTAGCCCACAGACATTGTATGAAAGGATTTTAAAATCGTTTGTGTTTTCGTCATGTGTATTACAGGAATTTTTATCGACCTCATCGATTTGCTCATGAATTGAAATTTGTTGCATATTAGCTTGAGTAAAAGGCATCAGGATGTAATCTTCATCCATTGAATTTGTTCCATCATTACCACCAACAACAAGTGAAGACGACACTGCTGGCATTACATCCGATAGTGAAGTTTCCTTAACAAATTCATTTTGTACTTCGGGTTGTGTTATTTGCTCTGCCGTTTTTTCTGGAAGTTTGCGTAGACGTTTGGTTTTTTTATGCACAGTAGGTGGTTTCTTTCTTTTTAACAACCGATCTAAGCATGTCTGCTTATCAATTGGCACATCAGATAGATTGTTCACACTCAATACATCACCCCCAGTTACCACCCCTTCATCTTCCATTAACACCCCCTCAGGATTTAACGCATCCATTCTTTACCAACTGTAAACTTAGACTGATCTGTAAATGCTTAATATCTTCCTTTATAAATCAATCTAAGAGAATTGATAGCTGAATTGGCGTCGATAGTTAAATTTTCGTCAATAATTGTTCAATGTTTTTAAATATACTTATACTTATATATTTCTTTTAAAACCATAGCCTATTGCCGTTTCAGGCAAGCACCCACAAACCCTAGCTGAGCTGCTACAAACAGCACTTAACAAGCTTCACAATTGGGCTGTTGATTGTGGTCTGAACATCCACACAAAACGGAATTAGTTCTCTTTACGAGGAAATACGAAATTCCGGACTTCAGACCCCCAACTATTAAAGGGGTAATTCTCACACTGTCAAATCAGGCTAAATATCTAGGTCTCATTTTTGACAAGAAACTGACCTGGAGAACCAATATTGAGGAAAGAGTAAATAAAGCCAACTTGGCACTCTTCTCCTGTAAAAAAAGCCATTGGTGGGAAATGGGGTCTCTCCCCCCAAATCACCCATTGGCTGTTTACCTCGGTAATTAGACCGATACTCACATACGGGGTGATAGTCTGGTGGACGGCACTAGACAAGATGAACAACTACAACAAGCTGGCCAAAGTTCAAAGAACGGCTAGTCTGTGCATTAGTGGCGCACTGAGGACAACCCCATCGGACGCCCTCAATGTACTACTGTGGCGGAACACATCCATTTCGCAAACGTCAACACAGTGACATTCGACAAGTGGCTTTTTGACAAGTTCATGAAACCACATGCCTTGTTCTTACTTTTTTTGTTCCAGTCACTCGACTCGTTCACATCGTTTTCCGGCTTTCCCCATAATTTTCTTACAATAGACTTGACAAAATTTTCAGTCTATGCACGCGAGTTTTTCATTCGACACCTACGAAGACGATTACTCCGATTCCGAAGAAAGTCTTGCAAAGAAACAAATTATTACAGATATGCCTGTCGATGAAGCTGAATTTAATAAATTAAAAGCAGATTTTGCGACATTGAATAGCACAGTCTACGCCAATCAACGAGTTTAGCGGCCGATGCGAGTGCCAGTCAACCGGCTGAAAAACGGATTATAGCGGTGGCTGAGGTAAAATTGTCTCCGTTCATCGAAAGTGATCCGGAATTGTGGTTCAATATGGCTGAGGCGCAGTTTACCAATCGAAAAATCACATTGTGCTTTTGCCGGCTTCAGTGGCTGCTCGTGTAAAAGATGTGATAGTGTCCGATTACACAAATGGGAAATTCGAACGACTAAAAAATGAAATCATTAAGATCTACGCCGAATCTGCGACAGAAAAATTTGAAAAATTAATATCCAGCGAAGGTAATTCTGTTGAAAAATCCTTAAAGGCATTACAGAAACAAATAGAAGATTTGACGAGAAGGTGCCACGTCGTGATTCAACACCGCATCGTCAACGAGACCGATCAAAAAGCAAATCGAAACCGGTCGAGCGGTATTTGCTGGTTTCACCGTAAGTTCTTATTTAATCTAACTAATTAACGGAGTATCGACAGTCACATCTTCGATACACCAGCCAGCAACTTCATACTTCATCCACGATAGCAATACAGAGCACGATTTTCTCATCGATTCGGGAGCCGACCACTCTGTACTTCGCTCATCGCAACGAATGAAAGATTTCTGGAGAAACTCGTGTAAGAAAAACGAAGACGAATGTGCAAATTTTTACGCAGCAAATGGAACACCGATAGCAACATACGGCAAACGATTGTTGAAGTTATCACTTGGCCTAAGACGCGAATTCACATGGAATTTTACCGTGGCTGAGTTTTTGAGCGAATTGACACCGTAGGTAACAGTTATCGACACTAATAATAAATTTAGTTTTCTTTTTAGGGAATTCAAAGAATTACTCGATGATAAACTGTCATTCCGTGTCAAAGAGAAGGCCAACGTCACTCATTTCATTGAAACAAACGGACGATCGTTAACAACAAAGGCACGACGCTTAAATCCAATGAAACTGGCCATCGCAAGAAATGAGTTTAACGAATTGATCCGACTTGGTGTTTGTCGACCATCAAAATCAAATTACGCATCGCCGCTTCACATGGTGCCAAAGTCAAACGGAGATTGGTTCGAATAGAATATAAAAGAATAATATGAGATAACGACCACGAAAAATATCCTTTAAAGATTCACACCAATATACATGAAAAGATTTTACTATTTGTGGTGTGTTGAGGATCAATCGCTAAGAAATTCAAAAGGTTGCTTTGGTAGGTACCTGTTTTCTTTTTTTAATATGAGATAGAAACAATGTAGAGACTCCTTTTTTTATGGTACTTTAAGGTTATCAAAGATTTTTATTTTTGAAGATACAAATACTATTCTTATTGCTATGCGAACATGGGTGACATCTCACATCCTTACCCTTCGGTATAGAGTAAAACAACCACATGTACCAACCTGTACCTTTCATGCTTAGCTGTAAACGACTTGCTCATGCACTATCTATGCGCTACACAGGGACAATAAAAATCAGCCACTTCCAAGCGCCAGCAAAATCTAAAACAAAAAATCATAAAAAATACTCAATAGAAACCACCTTTACCTTTATTGTCTCTATTTTCTTTTATCATATCCCAATCTCAGTCCTACCTATTCCTATATCTCAAAGTAAGTATCAACAAACGAACAAAGTCTCACACCCCCGTTCTAAGATCTATCAACAGATCGTGTCTATTGTTCGCACTACACACAACAATACTTTTTATTTTTTATTTACTCTCATGCCATCGTTAGTATCTTCAACCTATCAATTGACCATGTGCCTCTAAACGCTATTATTTCCCTTTGTTCAGACCGTCGGCACCCTTATAATAATTTTTTTCAAGAAAAATCACAACATGGGTCATCATATCCTTACTCTATGGTATAAAGTAAAACAACTTCATAGCAAAGGCCTATCATGCTTAGGTGAAGAACATTAGTAAAAAAATTGTGTCACTTAGACTGTGTAGTAGTATCATATAGTACATAATGTAGCATAGCGTAGAATAGATATAGAACTATTAAGGGAAAAGCATACTAGATTGTATTAAATGCTTGATTCTCCTTTTTTTAAACATTCACAAAACACTTAAAAACACCTGGTATTGGTAACTCTAAGCGATTACAAACTAACAAAGGTACATGTATTGCACATAAACACCAACACACATATTAAAAATCTAGTCTCACAGACTTATAATCATCTAAATTTTTAGCTACCAGCACCCTCACAATACTTTTCAAAACGTAAAAATTAATATACATTTCATATATATAATATATATATACTAGTATAACATAATATAACATGAATTCGTCATCATGATTGTAACTCCCTACTATAAATTGTATTGTATGTACATATCTATAAATAAACATACCTACATACATCTCCCTATGCCCAACACAAGCAATCATTATCATGAAGAGGTTTCAATAAACATGTTGAAACATGATGTGATAAACCATAACGCATTTCTTTAATCTATTATATTAAAATACTCAACTCATGACGATGGCGATGCACTAGTCGACGGCAAAACCCAACTTACAATCACCAACCAAAAAGATGTCAGCGTTGCTAACCCTAAAAGTAGCTAGATTGTCTTTACTCTCCCTACAAATGTGTCTGATTGATAGACCAATGTCACAAAATACGAGTATTATGCTCATATCGTTGGATTGATATGATACAATCACTGACTAAAACATATAATACCACGAGACATCGCACTATTAAAATGTGTACACAAAAAAAAAAAATCAATTGTAAAAGGACACTTCTCATATTATGTACTCCATACCGTAATAAATCAATCTAATTTTATTATCTACCATCCCGCCATCAAAAAAAACCATCCCGCCAAAGATACCACAAAAAAAATTACCTGTTGCAAATATCGGGATGGTGTGCAACCCTGTACACCATGACTGCTGTACCCTCGTACCCTCATGTCGACTGCTGTACCTTCGTGCCACCTGAGCCACCTGAGCCAGAACAGTTACCTGAGCCACTGTACACCGTACACCAACTGTACACCATCTGTACCACTGACCCAGAACAGCCACCTGAGCCACCATCCCAGAACATCCACCTGAGCCACCTGAGCCAGAACAGCCACCTGAGCCACCTGAGCCAGAACCGGCCAAAACATACTACTTGGGGAAAATAACCTTTTTTCAATTCAGACGATAATTGGAATGTTTTCGGAAGTTTGGAGAGAGCCATTGGGAAAAAGTTTAAGGAATCTATAAACCTGACATTTCCGATTATAGCAGTGTTGTCAATAACATTGTTCAGATTGTTAATTAGATGCATGGTATTTGTTGGGTCAAACGGTATCACAAAACGATTTAGATAGATCCGAGATTGCATACAGCAAATTTTTCAGGTGATAGATTACTGCATTTTATTGTACTAAGACTTTGTTGATTTGATTTGGCATTGGATGCATCTTTGTATAGAATATAGGGACAGGGAGTACCTGTTTCAATTTGTGATGCAATAATTGCAAACCATAAACTGCGATCTTGTACTTGACGAGTATACATTCCGCGTTCTTCTTCGTATTGAGTGTACATATAGCGTTTCAAATTCTTTGCCCCAGACATCGTCAAGGCGCGGGCATTGAGATGGAGACATCAGAGACCAGTGTTCATTGGTTACGACACGATGCATAAACAAATCAGGCACCGATAAACCATAAAATAGTTCACGTGCTCGAACTTCTTCTTTGCCGGTATTTTTTTTTGAAGTGAAACTTCTTATGCGACTTGCAAACATGAAAGTGTTATGCGTTTTAACACGGAAAATGATCGATTGCATAAAAGTTGCTGTCATCAATTCCGCGTTATTCATCCCAACGATTCCATTGCAGTAAAATGTGTTTTTCGGTGGGAATATTTTGGGAGAAAATAAAATTTAAAATATTTTTTTGAAGTATTTAGTATTTTTGAACTTCATTTCATATGTACTGTAACGAAGCGTTACAACTTTTCACCGAAACCAACCAACCAACTTTCTCGTACCTTATTTTTACTCGACCGAATCAAGTGGCCGCACATACCCCCAGACTCCCCTATAAATTATCAAACGAAAGACATTAGCCAATCAGCGTTCGCCAAAGAACCAAAGGCAAAATACTTGGTTGTTTGCACACACAAGCTGACTACGTACCGCAGCAGCAGTCAAGGTTGAATTTCGTTTAGGCAAATGTGCGCTGAGACTATGCAATGGTTGCAGGGCATACGAAGGGTTGTATAAATTTAATTATTTTCTTGTGGTTCTCGTGTGCCAAGGGCATGGCAGAGGGACCGCCTCTTTTCATGATATTTTGTGTACTTTCAGAAACCAGTGACGGTCATGTGATAGAGCTCACATTTTCTTTTTGCCGAGTGGTCTATAAGGGGAGGTGATCGCAACACCGAAAATCAAGTTCCGACACAGTGGTGATCAAATTTTAATATAGTGTGTTCCAGTTCAAGTGAAGTAGCGACCAGAAGAAATATAGTGAAGTAAAATTGTAAACCAATAGTAAATTGGTCAACGAACCAGAGGCAAGCAAAGGTAGCGGCAGGTAACTATACAAGTGCGAATAGATTTGAAAAATTGTGGAGGTAGCCACCGGGCGGATAATTGTGCAGGACGTTTCGTATGGGCCAAGCAATTATTTGGACAATCTGCCAAAGCAATTTTGTATAGGGAATTAGAGCCTAGGTAGCAGCCGGGCAAATAATTGTGTGGGACGTTTCGTATGGGCCAAGCAATTATTTGGACAGCCTGCCGAACGTAGATTGTTTAGTGTCATTCCGGACGTGCTTGCATGGGCAGTTGGCATTAAACGATTATACTGGCATTGACCGAGTAGGATAGTTTTACTAGAGTGTACCGCGCCGCTATCCAACTACTACCTACCAATGTTGCCACTTTACTGCAATTGCAGTAGATCTACTGCATTTTTTTCCTAAAATGATTCTACTGCCTTAAAAAAATATCTACTGCGCTTTTGGTAAAAGCTGTCTCCCAGAATGAGAAGCTTAAAATGAAGCAAAATAGTAAAAAGGTACACTAAGTTACGTATTTGTATGAATTAAAACACTTCATTTAATACCAATTTGGTTTCGATATCGGAGCGCAGTTTTCACAAAATTGATAGGAGTAGGCCAGTCTCAACCGTTCAGTATTTAAAGAACTTCATCCGTTTCGTAGTTCGAATTTTCCAAGTTTAGTTTGCTTTATATCTCCACGATCTTTTAAATTGCACAAGCTGCAGATTATGGGCAGATTGGGGCGGTGGGGTATGTAATTTAATAGCCTCTAGCTTTTAGAAATTGTTGAGATTTTGTCTGCATCCACATTATCTTCGAAGTAATTTATCGTGCTAAAGTCATGCTCCAGTTTTGAGTAATACCTACATACATACAGTGATGGTCATTAAAATAGAAACGGCACCCATATAGTAATATAAGTATGCATAACTTTCTTAAAAGACCTTTCTTCAGGTTGAAAAGAGGTTTAATTTGTAGCCCATGAATAAGAGTACACATTAAAACATTAATACAAGAAAAAAGCTAGACAATATCAAATACAAAAAAATAAACATGTATTTAATTCAAATTTTGTGTGGCCATAAAATTAGAAACAGAACATATAAAATGGTATTTCATTAAAAATCTTCAGCTTAACATAGAGTAAGTATTAATATTTTGTAGGAAATCCATTTTTTTGTATAAACGCAGTCAATCTTCTTTCCATACTTTCAGCCAAAGCGCGGCATCTTGATGGTGCTATACCGTCCTAGACTTCCTTAATGTTTTTGAAAAGCTCGTCCGAATTTTTAGATTTTTTGGACTTTAATGCTTTCTCGACGTCTGCCCATAAGTTCTCAATCGGATTCAGGTCCGGACTTTGCGCGGGTCAATCCAAAACACTGGTTTTTGTATCCGCAAACCACAGCCTTACAAGTATGCAGTATGTTTTGGGTCGCTGTCCTGCTGAAAAACATGACTGATGGGCATGTGTGGGAATGAAAAAGACTCTATGACATTCTCCAGTATGCCTTTATAAACGTGTTGATCCATTCCACCGTTTATCCTTACTACCCAACACCAACCAAAACCAACACCACTCCAAGAAAATGCACCCCAAACTATTATGTATGGAGTGATGAATCTAAATTCAATTTGTTTTGGTCAGACCGTAAATTGTACGTTAGACGTCCTCAGAAAAAAGAATTAGACCCAAAATACTCGCTGAAGACCTTGAAACATGGAGGAGGAAACATAATGGTTTGGGGTGCATTTTCTTGGAGTGATGTTGGTTTTGGTTGGTGTTGGGTAGTAAGGATAAACGGTGGAATGGATCAACACGTTTATAAAGGCATACTGGAGAATGTCATAGAGTCTTTTTCATTCCCACACATGCCCATCAGTCATGTTTTTCAGCAGGACAGCGACCCAAAACATACTGCATACTTGTAAAGCTGTGGTTTGCGGATACAAAAACCAGTGTTTTGGATTGACCCGCGCAAAGTCCGGACCTGAATCCGATTGAGAACTTATGGGCAGACGTCGAGAAAGCATTAAAGTCCAAAAAATCTAAAAATTCGGACGAGCTTTTCAAAAACATTAAGGAAGTCTAGGACGGTATAGCACCATCAAGATGCCGCGCTTTGGCTGAAAGTATGGAAAGAAGATTGACTGCGTTTATACAAAAAAATGGATTTCCTACAAAATATTAATACTTACTCTATGTTAAGCTGAAGATTTTTAATGAAATACCATTTTATATGTTCTGTTTCTAATTTTATGGCCACACAAAATTTGAATTAAATACATGTTTATTTTTTTGTATTTGATATTGTCTAGCTTTTTTCTTGTATTAATGTTTTAATGTGTACTCTTATTCATGGGCTACAAATTAAACCTCTTTTCAACCTGAAGAAATGTCTTTTAAGAAAGTTATGCATACTTATATTACTATATGGGTGCCGTTTCTATTTTAATGACCATCACTCAATGGCACTTAACCTTCAAAACATAAAAGCACTTTACAACTAAAAATATGTCCTCGAACGCTGTATATTCTGTATATTGATATTGTGCTTGTTCAATAAAGGCTTTATATGCATTTTTTAAATTGTAAAGCACTTCTTTGTATTGTTTTAGACTAACTCCCGTAAGATTAAGAGGACACAGCTCATCCTACATCCACCGCTAGTTCCTTCCATTTTTCAAAGCATGCTGTAACCGACCTTGCTGTAGCTTCAAAAATTTGGTATTTCGCTCGGAGTCCTATATTTTTATCCTTCATACATGCTGACCAGGTTGTGTTTATGCCAATTTTCGCAGTTATTAATTTTTCTGCAAAGTGAAGTTTCATATTATTTTGTGGAGTTAGTATAACACCAAGTTACTTATAATTATCGACTACTTCCACAACTTCCCTCTCCCGTTTCCAGAGGTAGTTCCCTTTCCTCTGTCTCTCTCCTCTACCAAAAATCATTATTTGGGACTTACTTTGGTTTGTTGTAAGTTTCCACAATTTGCAAAACTAATCTAGCTTATTTATCATCATCTGAAAATTTATAGGAGTATCAGCTAACAGAACTAAGTCATCAGCGTACATCAAAACTTTGATTTTAGTTCCACTTATTTCCTCCTCCATTAAGACAGGAGACTGTATCATTTATGAAGATGGAGAAAAGGAGAGTACTCAAGACGCATCCTTGCCTCAATAATGATGTGGTATTGTGGTTGCGAAACTTTCTGATATTTTGACGCCATTCCAGACCTTTGCAGTACAGTTATGGTATATTTTCTTCAATGTTTTCAGCATTTTAAAAGGAAGTCCCAATGAAGCCACTTTATAAAACATTGATTTTATTTGTATATTTATAAATGAATTTCTTTGAAAAAAAAAATCTACTGCATAAAAATGTAATCTACTGCACTTTTTTTGTAAATCTACTTCGGAAAATTTTTCAAACAGTGGCAACGCTGCTACCTACCGCCTACCTGACGTCATCATAGAAGCCGAACGCCGCCATTCAATTCCGAGACCTGAGTTCCAGGAGCTATTGAAGCTCACCTACACCGGTTGTATGAAAGACGAGGGGAAAATTTAGAAACCCCAACACTATCCTCTGCTAGAAATATTTTGTATTGTTGTAAGATCCTATATAAATAAATAATAACGTTAACTTTTAATCATTTTCCGAGTTGGCTGTTCTTTGAGAAGTTGGACAATACGCAACCCAAGTCTTAATATCGCTTCCTTGGGGAAACACCTTGGACCCGCTGAGTTATACCCCAGCTGGAAACAAAAGAAGCATCACAGTACATATGTGTATGTATGTACGTATATATGCAGTCTCTTAATTTGTGCCGTGTGTGTTTGAAAATCGTGTCTGTGCGTGCGAAAATGATTTCATTTGCTAAATGAAAAGTCGATTAGTGTTGTGTTTTCTTTTCTTCTCCAAGGAAAAGATAGAAAATCAGCCTTATTATGAGTTTCACGTGAAATCGTTCCCCCCGAAAAAAATCTCATTTCACTTTTCCCTTATTATGAGTTTCGGGGGAAAAATTTTCCATGTTCGAAAAATTTCCCTTATTATGAGTTTTTTCCCCCCATGAATTGTGAAAACGTTGAGAGCAATTTATTTCACTTACTTTTGTGAGGCGAACAAGTAAACAACAAAAGCGGAAAAGTTGCAAGTTTGGACTTTTGTTCAGGTGAAACTCATAATAGCTTTTAAAATTCCGGGCGAACAAAAATGTTCCGGGCGAAAAGCTGTTCACGTGAAACTCATAATAAGGCTGAATATTTTATGCAGTATCAGGTCTAAACATGTTTGACCATGTCTAAACGTGTAGGTTTTTAAATGT
The DNA here is from genome assembly GCA_914767635.1 of Melanostoma mellinum. Lineage (NCBI taxonomy): Eukaryota > Metazoa > Arthropoda > Insecta > Diptera > Syrphidae > Melanostoma > Melanostoma mellinum. Next base: position 171,547,002 of record OU612060.1, read on the forward strand.
TCTCCGTCTTGGGCTTAGGTGGAAAGACTGCGGTTTTCATTGGTCTGTTAGTCAGCTACCACTAACACTGGCCAATCAACGATTTCAGAAGGGTTCCTGGATCTTGGCATTGTATTCCATGTATGTACATACACACATATATGTACACACATACTTATAATCCGCGTTTTCCTCTTCTAATCTCAATCAAAAAATAAAAAATTGTTCTATGAAATGGTGTTAAGTATCCTGTGAAAATTTACTCCGATGCATCTCTTTTCTTTTTCTTTTAAAGAAACATTATGAGTTCTATAAAAATCAATTTCTATTCCTACATATGTACACACATATTTTCATTTCCACGTTAGGAAGTTTCACTTCATCCGCGCGGAGGGACACCACGCACTATTTTTTTATTTTTTTTTTATTTGTGGTTACTCATCGTTTTCTAATCTGGAAAATGAACTCAGTCAATTGGATAGTAATTTGTCTATAGCTAATTTCAATTTAATTATTCTACAACAAAAACAACAAATATCTGAAGAATGTGAACAAGAATTACTCGAATCGCTTCAGAAATCAAAGCTAGGCTTATACCATGAGAAGGAAACAAACAGCCTTCGCAATCAATTACAGCAGGTCAACAATTTTCAAATATAAAGAATCATACTGATAACCCCAACGTACGTCTCTCATCACAAAGAGATCACCGGCCCCTAAGTACGCACTCCTAACAGCAAAAAATACATTAAACGTCATACTGATAAGCCAACCTACGCTACGTCTCCCCCCCCCCCCCCCCCCCCAACCCCCTCACAAAGACTGCCGCACCACCAAGCACGCACTCCTTACCGCAAAAAATTCCCAGGCCAGATCGCCCCCATACCTACTTGTGTTTATCAGTTTAGATCTTTTTTTGAGCTACTTCAATGATGCTTGTCAAAAAAATAGCTTTTTCTATTCATCATGTCATGTATATTCCTAAATTATGAATGCAATCGCAATGCATGCTGACATTGATGGTGACGCACTCGATAGCTTAAAAGTACATTTCGCATTCACATACAAATTGATCATGCCTCTTAACATGACACGTAATTGGGGCTGGGAACATGAGTCTGCCTATACCACCTGTCTGTCGTTTCGGAACTAAAAGCTAGGGCAAAAAGTGAAATGTTGTTTTGACAGCCCATATTAGAAAAGAAGAAATGGTGTCGGATTAAATAAAACATAAAATCAAACAAAAGTGATTAAATTATATGCGCGCATTAGCAACTTCATATGTTAAAGCTTGAATCAAAAAGTGCACACGAGTGATTTGTACCTTTCAAATGTGCCTATTCAATTTGAGTTGAAAAATTTAAAAAAACGCCATTTTTGTATGGGGAAAAATGTAAACAATGCTCTACGTACATACATATGTAGGTTTTGTTGAGGGGATGATGCAATTTGTTTAACTTAAATTTGCATTGAATTAGGAGTGCTCCTCGATATTTTATTGTTTTAAGCTCCCGCACATTCTTGATTAACAGCCTAATTTGTGCTTTTGTGGAAATTTCAAATCATATTTTTCAACTTAAAACTTTGTTCCCAATCACAGCTCGCTTTTGCATTTGCATTTTGGACACTTGTAGTCAATTTTTATTTCTTAGCACATTCAAGTTTCAACAATCGATTTCGATAAGAATTTCGAATACTCGATCGGCAAAAAATTCAATTTCTAAACAATTTTGTTGGAAAAGTGGCAATTTCCATTCAAAATATCACTTGTTGTGCCCCAGCAAAGTTCGTCAACTTGTCCAGTTCCGATTCCAGTTCCGTATGCAGCTCTGTCGCATTGTGTTCGCGCTATTGAATTTGTGTATATCCAATAATTTGACAGCTGTTCCAGTTCCAGTTCCAGTTGCACCTCCATGCTCCATGCTCCATCTGCATTGTGTTCAGCTACAGTGATGCCAGATCGTGGGTAATTACCCATTTCGTGGGTATTTTAAGTCTCAAAAATAGCTAAAAGGGCAAAAGAGCGTTTTCTTACCTTCTGGAACAAAAAAAGGGATATTTTGATTCTATACAAACTATTTGATAATTATACATCGCTGACGAAAAACAAAATCAAATCTCTGAACGAATTCACTCACGTCTCTAACTGAATGCGCTTATTTTTACTTTTTTGGATCTGTTTCACGGTTGTCAGTTTTATATTTTTCTTGGCCACGTTCCATTTGATCACATTGTAGTGTTTGTAACACGGAATCTATCCGTGAGAAAGCTTTTCTTCAATCAGTAGACATTTTGCATTTAATACTTAAAGTTGTGTTAGTGCAAAATACCTCTTCTCAAAGTTAGATTCGTGTAAGTAGGTTCTTTGCAAATTTCAGTTTACCTTCTTGTTGGTTTTATTCTATGATGAAAAGAAATCCTGTTAAAACTCAAAATTAACTGGTGTTTGTGATTTAAAATATCAAAATAACTTAACTACTTTGTACCTTATTTGTTTGAAAACATTTTTTTTTTTGTTTTGTTAGCTGAATTATTTTTTTAGTTTTAATAAAGTGAAGTCTGATTTTATTATACTTTGTGTGGTTTTACATAAATTTGCTTTTGGGAAAAAGTAAGGGTTTTTCTTTTACAGAGCGTGGGTAAAAAGGGGATTTCTTGTCATTATCGTGGGAAATTGTCGTCCTAAAGTCTGGCATCACTTCAGAGAACTTCAGCATTCAGCTCAGCCAGTTAGTTTCGTTCTACCCTTCATTCAGTGCGGACGTGTTTCATGTGCTCTGTAAAATAAAATTGAAAATTCATAAAGGTACTTACAAACTTATCGTTGAATCATGTAATTGCTACTGCGAGTCTGGTTGTAGGCTACAGTAACGCTTTGGGTGAGGTAAGCAGTAAGCACTTTGTCGCTATGGTAGGGTTACTCGAAAACTACGCCGCAACTTATTTATGTCGATTTCCTTTGCAAAAACAAAAGCACTCTAAAAAAGTGCTTTTTTTTCGTGCTCGCTGGAACAGAAAAGATAAAATTCTATTTTTATCATTGTTTATGTGCTATTTTTGACAGCCAACTCTTCCCGTTTGTTTTGTTCTAGAAAGAATGTTTTCGAAACTTTATTAATAAATGCAATAGGAAGAAACCTCCTCATCCGAATAATTGTACACAACACTTTGAACAAAATTATTCACAGAATGCCTTTCGTTTTGTGTAAGGAATTTCAGAATTTCAAACACTTCTTCGTTGGAATCAGAACTAGATGACGACTCATAAATATTTTGATAATTTCTGCTAAAATTGAGCGATCCATTTTCACAAAATAGTTTATTGTTTATTTTTATTATCTCTCTTTCACAGTCCTTTAACCAAAAATGCAAAATAATCAAACTGCAAACTGGTAAACGTCAAATGTTTTGTGTTGGTGTACGTGAAAGTGCGTGTAAATCTTGCCTCTGAATCGAGATTCGTAAAAGTGCTTTTTCGGAGCAAAAAAAAAGTGACATATTTCGAGCAAAAAAGCCCTTTTAAAAGTGCTTTTGTGTACCACTGGAAATCGACATTAGATTTTAGATTTAGATTTAGATTTATTCATTGATTGCATACACAGTAAGAAAGATATCTTATAAGATAGTGTTATGCTAAAGAGGATACATTAGATACATGTAGGATATATTAGCATTGAGGATCTATTGAATAAGCTGCAGGGTTGTTGTGTGAGAATAATATTGCAGAGTAGTAGTAAAGTTCTGTACATAAAAAGATGGTCAAGGGACATACACATGATACACTGCCGCTCATCTGAATAGGTTCGCTGTTTATCGTATCTTACTGTTAAGCTCTCTGCATACGTATGGCAATGACAGGTCTGTGTAATGTATGTAATGAAAGAGCATTATTATGCTTACCGTTACTCTCACACGCCTACTAAACTTAATTTATTTAAAAAAATTAAGTTTTTTTTTTTTGGCTCATATAAATAGGTTCGACAGCAAAAAAAGGAATTTCAATTGATGTGCGTGGGTGATGAGTAGCTAAAATTAAGTTTTTTTTTGTAAATCGAACTTTTTAAAACCGTTTAGCAAGAAAAATGGACCGCTGAAAGCCCTTCAACGAGGAAGAAAAGGGCGAAATAAAAGCCATTCGCGAATTAGGACTAAACGAAAGAAAAATCGCGAAAAAAATTAAAAGAATCAAAATATAGTGCGTCATTATTTGCGCAACACTGAAAACTACGGAAAAAACATGAAAGGTGGAACTTATAAGGCCACATCAATGGCTGATAGGCGTCCATTCGTCAGAGCTGTTTCTAATTCGCATGATTTCGAGTCAAAAACTAGAATCAGAAAATGGTGTTAAGTGTGGTGTGGCTGCGGTGAAACGGATTATTAAGAGTGCTTAATATTTAAAAAGAATAAAAATCCAGAAAAAACCACCACTGAATGAAAAGCGAAAGGATAATAGTCTCCAGTTTTCTAAAGAAAATACATGTCGTGGAAATCGGAGTGGTGGTGAGTAATATTTTTAGATCAAAAAAGTTCTATTGGGAGGGTCCAGATGACTGCAACTACTATTTTCATGGCCTTCGTAAAGAAGAGCATTATTTAAGCCGTTTGCATAGTTTTGAAAGCAGGGTCATGGTGTGGGGAATGATTTCATAATATATGGAACTTTTGAGCTACAATTCCTCCTATCGCGAATGAATGGCAACGTGTACAAAGGTGTACTGGAAAAGGCCTTCCCGCAAATTTTTCACTTTTTCGGACCTATGCCATGGTCATTCCAGCATGACAATGCACCAATCCATACAGGGAGGTCGGTAAAACAATGGATCCACAACCAAAATGTAGAAGTGCTGGTATGACCACCACACTGACCTGACCTTTACATCATTGAGAACGCTTGGGGACTTTTTCGCGTATGGTATGTATGTAGGGGAGACATTATGAAAGCAAGGAGTCTTTAATCAAAGGAATTGAGAAATCGTGGGCAGACATTTCGCTAACATGTCTAATGAAACTCTATAACTCCATTCCAAATCGTATTTCCGAAACAATTTCAAAGAAAGGTATCAATACCCACTATCAATATAAATTACTTTGTCCTGGAAAACAAAATACTTAATAAGCTTTGTAATTGTCTTGTTTTCTTCCATTTTTTGCTGTCGCACCTATTCAGATGAGCCAAAAAAACCTTAATTTTTTTAATAAAATAAGTTTAGTAGGCTTGTAAGAGTAACAGTAGGCTTTAAGAAAAATTTTTTTCCCCCAAACTCAGCGCATAATAATGCTTTTTCATTACATACATTACACAGACCTGTCATTGCCATATGTATGCAGAAAGTTTTACAGTAAGATACGATAAGCAGCGAACCTATTCAAATTAGTGGCAGTGTATTATAAATTTGATTCGAGAAACTAGATATCCGATCAAACCGACGTAGGCCAAATATGTAACGAGCTGTGTTATTAAAAGCAACGTTCAGTTTTCTCCTACTATAGCGTCACAATCGCAAAAGACCTCACAGCCATAAGTTAAAATATGAATCACTACAGTTTTAGCTAGCATCATCCGAATATTCAAAGGTGTGAATTGTTGCGAAGACCATAGCATTCTAATAGCTCCATAGACCTTTCCCACCACCGCATTTATGTGAGTAACCCAGGTTAGCGTCCTATTAAATAACATAACATAAGGGAAGAAAAGGAGGGGTCCCAGAATAGAACCCTGGCAAACTCCTCTAACCGTGGGAAGAAGGCTAGAAGTTTTATTATCAACAGAGACCGCTAGAAGTCTATCTTGCAAATATGTTTTTATCAAACGAACCGCCGGAGGTGATAAACCAAGCCTGCAAGAGATTTAATCACATAAGTTATGATCGTCCACCGTATCGAAGGCTTTTGAGAAATCCAATTTCAAATATTTAACTACAAATAGCAAATAGGTTTATAATTTTTGCGCAAGTGGACATTTGCGTTTCCATATATACATATTATAAGCCTATTTGACTCTACAGTAGTGTTTTGTTTTTCCAGATCCCAGTAGCAATTACATGATTCAGCGATAATCGTTGCGCGTGCAGGAAACAGGAAAAACCCAATAAAAGCAGAAGCAGCAGCAGCAGTAATAACATCATCAGCAACAAAAACGACATCAACAATAATCAGGACAGTGATAGAATGGAAAACGAGGTGGAGGAGGTAATAAATAAAATCCCAAAACTCTCAGAAACACCTATTTTATAGTTCTTTTTATTAAAAATTTAATAAAAAACAAGATTATATAATATGTGTACAACTGTACACATACATACAAAAATACGCGTTTTGCGATTTTTCTCTCAACTACCTGTCTGTTTGTTTCGACGGTTTTGTAGAGGAAATTCTGCTGCTCGCTTTTCATAATTTCTTAAGGTTTTTTTCACTTTTCTTTTTTTCCATTCCTATAATTTAGCGAATCGAAATATTGAATGAAATGGCGACAAAAATAAAACGATTTGGTCTCAGCAGTCGACAAATACAATTCAAAATAAAGCCCATTCCAGAAAACAGAGAACCCACTTCATGGATAAGGGAAGGTTTGAACGACATGTTCAAACATGCATTAAAAGATCTCCATCCCTTAGACAAAGTGGGGATTACTTTTGGTGGGAAGAGTTTTTCCACCGAACGTGGTAGTGGATGGATAAACTTTAGAGACTGTTCTGCCATATCATTCAGTGACATTTGGGCAATGATCACTAGAATCTTCCAAAGTAATTCCACTGGACTGAGTACAGATGATTTTACTCTAACTGTTACATCAGTGAAGCTCCCTTCAGGATCTGGTAAAAGAAAAAGATCTATCATGTTTGATACATTCGAGCACGAATGTAAAAAACGCAATGGCATAATACCCATACTAAATAAGGACAATTTGTGTTTGCCTCGAGCGTTAGTTGTTGGCATGGTATATGCTGACAATGAAAGTGATTCTATTAAAAGAAAAGTAAGAGATGATATTGGAAAAATTCAAACAAAGAATGCCTTAAAACTAATTAATGACGCACACATAAATATACCTGCTGAAGGCTGTGGCATTCCGGAATTAAAAATATTCCAAAATCATTTAAAAGAATATAAAATCACTGTATACAATTACGCATCAAAAGGGCGAGAAATTATATTTGAAGGTGGCAATGAAGAGAAGAAAAAAATCAATTTATTATACCACAAAAATCATTATAGTTTTATTAGATCCTTAACTGCTGCATTCTGTTGCAGTTATTATTGTGAAGATTGTCATAAACCCTACAATGAGAAGAGCAAACATAAGTGTCGAAAATCATGTCCACAATGCCAAAGCACACCTGCGTGTCCAAAGGTTGCAATAGAAATTCCTTGTGTAGATTGTTATCGAAACTTTAGGGGGGAAAACTGTTTCGACAAACACAAGACAAGCAGCTCAAAAGAAAACAGTATTTGCGAACAAATCAAAAGATGCAAACTATGTTTAAAAACATATAAAGGAAGCCGAACGCATATCTGTGGCGAATACGTCTGTAAAGTATGTGGTAAGTTCGTAGAAGAAGATCATTTGTGCTATATTCGTCCCGATAGTAAATTACCTGAATGTGAAGATACTCTTTACATTTTTTACGATTTAGAGAGCCGTCAAGAAAGAATAATCGGAGAAAAATCTATAAATACTCCCGTTAAAATACATGAGCCTAATTTGTGTGTTTATAAACAAAAGTGTTATCAGTGTTTTGGTATTCCAAATTTGGTCTTTTGTAATAAGTGCGGACTTTCATTGAACATCATAAAGGAATCTGAAGAAGAAGAAGAAGAAAATGTTATCCCCAAATTCTTAAAACATATTCTGATTGTTCGCCAAAAATTTAAAAAAGTCATTGTATTAGCACATAACGGACAATCGTATGATCATCAATTCATATTAAATTATATACTGAACAAAACAGATTTAAGTCCGAAATTGATCATGCGAGGCAGTAAGATAATATTAATGATAATAGGAAATATCAAGTTTATAGATTCCTTAAATTTTTTCCCAATGGCTCTCTCCAAACTCCCGAAAACATTCCAATTATCGTCTGAATTGAAAAAAGGTTATTTTCCCCATTTGTTCAATACAAAAGGAAATAAAAACTATATCGGGAAGTTACCAGCCTTAGAATTCTACAGTCCAAATACAATGAAATTAGAAGAACGTGAAATGTTCCTCAAATGGTATGGAGAACATCAAAACGATGATTTTGACCTCCAACGTGAATTGCTGGAGTATTGCATCAGCGATGTCGAAATTCTGACTGAGGCTTGTCTGAAGTTTAGAGATTTCTTTCTTATTGAAAGTAATATTGAGCCGTTCTTAGAAGCTACGACCATAGCATCTACATGCATTCTGGTGTACCAAAGAAATTTTCTACAGTCTAACACTATTGGATTAATACCTAAAAATGGATACAGGTATGTAAATGTTTATTTAAAAATGTAAAATAATAAGACAAAGGTTTTTTTTTCTTTATATCAGATGCGTCGATAATCAATCCAAAGAAGCAATTAAGTGGTTGATTATGGAAGAGAAACTTCGGAAGATTAGCATAAGGCATTCTGCTAATGGACGTGAAGCCGTAATAAATGGGATTAAGGTTGATGGTTTCTGCGAGGAAAGTAAACAAGTTTTTGAGTTTCACGGTTGTTACTTTCACGGTCATCCTGTTTGTCTAAAATATAAACGAGATGATCCCCTGTCCGATAAAGACCATTACGATACGTTGAATCACAGATACGAGAGAACATTGGCCAAAACAGCTCGTTTGAGATCGTTCAACTATGAAGTGATCGAAAAGTGGGGTTGTGAATTTGAAACTCAACTAAGTTGCTTAAAAGATGAAGAGTTAAAATTCTTAAACAATCACCCGCTAATACAGAATGCCCCGTTAAATCCACGAGATGGCTTCTTTGGGGGAAGAACTGGGAATACATTTAATTACTACAAGTGTAAGGAAGGTGAGCAGATAAAATACATTGATGTTTGTTCACTATACCCTTGGGTGTGTAAGACTGGGAAGTTTCCTGTTGGGCATCCTAAGGTTCACACTGGTATTGATATGAAACTTGATAATATCAATGGACTCATTAAATGTAAAATTCTACCACCAGAAAACTTACTTCATCCTGTCTTACCGCAAAAACAAAACAATAAACTAATGTTCTCATTGTGTAGAACCTGTAGCAGTGAAAAAACCAAAGAAAGAGTCTGCACCCATTCTGATGAACAGAGGTCCTTATTAGGAACATGGGTAATTGACGAAGTAGTGAAAGCTATTGAAATGGGTTATAAGCTGCTAACTATAATGGAAATCTGGGAATATGAAGTGACACAATATAACCCGAATACAGGTTCTGGGGGACTATTTACCTCAATGATGAATAAGTACCTTAAAATAAAGCAAGAAGCTTCAGGGTGGCCCAGTACATGTTTATCTGAAGAGGATAAAAACAAATATATTGCGGATTTTCTCGAGAAGGAAAATATCAAGTTGGAATTTTCCGAAATAACAAATAATCCTGGAAAGAGATCACTTGCCAAGTTGATTCTAAATTCTTTTTGGGGTAAGTTTGGGCAAAGGGAAAATCAGCAAAAAACCCGTATTTTAAATAATCCTTCAGATTTGTTTGATTTGCTTACTAATCCTTCTATAGAAGTCCTCCAAATTTTACCCATTAATGAAAACAATATTGTGACAAGTTTCGTAATGAAAGAAGAAGCAGCTGAGACTCTATCAACTGTTAACGTTTGTATTGCCGCCTATACCACAGCTCAAGCTCGTCTTAAATTATACAGCTACTTGGAAAAGCTACAGGAAAGAGTTTTGTACTACGATACTGATTCCGTTATTTATGTTTCTCGCCCAGGAGAATTCAGCCCACCTACTGGAGACTTTATCGGCGATATGACTAACGAACTGGATAGCTATGGCCAGGGAAGTTACATTACCGAATTTGTTAGTGGCGGACCAAAAAATTATTCGTACAAAGTGTTCAGCACAAACGACAATAAAGAACACATTGTATGCAAAGTCAAGGGCATCTTTCTCAATTATGAAGCATCTCAAAAAATTTATTTTGATTCGATAAAAGATGCAGTTTTGAATTGTTCTGCACAAGAAGATGATGGTGAAGGTATAGTTATAAGATCAAGTAATATTCGTCGAACCAGAGAACATCAAGTGGTTACCGTAGAAGAAGTCAAGACGTATAAACCACGAGCTGAAAAACGTCAATTTTTTGAAGATCACAGTTCCCTTCCGTATGGATACAAGAGAGCATCCAATCCATCGTCATTGCCATCATCATCAAAATAATGTAAAATTCATACTCGTAATGTAAAGATTGAAATAAAAAAAAAATTAAATATGAAAAAAATGATTTATTTTATTAAAAAAATATTAATTACAGTTTTGGTTTAGCTTCACTAATGAATCTGCTCAAGAGATGGACATTCTGGAGTGCACATATTCTTCCATGACACCCACATTTCAAAGTTGTGTCTGGATAAATTCTTTAAAGTTCTTTTAAATTTGGGCATTTATAATTGAGATCTTCAAACTTAAAGGCTGATAACTTCTACATACATTTTCGTTATTAATTAGTTTTTGTAGCCAATGTTCCTTTTCTGTACCCTTGACATAAACAACATTTCACACTTTTTTTTCGAAGATCTGTCTTAACTTTGCGAAAATCTGTGTCTCATCCATCCCAGGTAAAATTATGATGATACTTATGCAACCAATGAGCTTGTCTTTTGAGGGATAATGGAAGAAGGTCAGAATTACTTTCAAGCATCGAACTTTAAATTAAACAATTTCATATGCCATGTATGTGTTGTTATCGCAGTGGTAATTTTTTTGTGGTAACATACTAAAGTTCCAAAATATATAGAGAAGAAAAAAAAAGGATTTTTTTTAATATTCCATTTTTTACACAATCAAGTTCAACAAATGCTTCAATACAATTTTCATAACTGCGAACTTGATTAATGAAATGATTATATTCGAATACAAGAGGCCTCCAGAGCAATGGGTTTTCCGATTGATGAAACCATTCAACAGCTCTCTCATCTTCCTGAGTCTGCTCCTCTTCTTCCTCGGTAAATTGTTGTCTGCACCAATTGCTCATGAAATCTTCGGCTTCTTATATGTGAAACAGCTTTTTTTACACTTCCCAATTTATTAGTAGTATACGTATAGACAAATTTTACCCTTTTCATTTGTATGGCAATCATATTTTCATATTTTCAGAAAAAAATTGACACACTGTGAAAATTTAGTTTTGCTATTAGAGACCGTGCACCTTTCCATTTACCTATATTCTCCCAATGGCTAAGAATTTTTACATTACTTCTTTTATCTCCGTTTACATTGCCTTATCATAGATACTATTGTTCATTAATTAAAAAAAAAAAATGAATGTATTTCTAGCTTTCTTGCGATTTTAGGTCAAAAAAACTTGACCGATGATAACAAAACCTATTTTTAACTTTTTACTTATGTTTCAAGTATTGTAAATGTTTTATTTCGACAATTTCTGAAAAAATTTACATATTCGCAGCTTATGTAACATTTCAAAATTATCATTCGATGATGAAAGAAATAAAAATAAACGCATTTTTCATCAAAGTGACCACCTTTTGCTTTAATGACAGCCGCACACAATTTCGGCATTCTTTCTACAAGTTTTTGTAATGTCTCAAGTTTGATATTATTCCAGGCTGACTAAAGACGGGGGGCCAACTATGTAACTCTATTCTACTTTTGATTCTATTCGAAAACCATTTGCGATTCTACTTTCAACTGGCACTACGTATGAAATAAGAATCGAACGATAGTAATACCAACATATTCTCATAAAATTGTTCGATTTTCGAACGAGTCTACCGTGTTTGACAGACGTAAAAAAGAAAAAAACTATTTTTGTTATCAATTTAATTTTTTAACAACAATGGGCAGCGTTGCGGTTTGGTTCTTTTCTTATGAAAATCGTGAACGGAAAGAGCAAACTGAACGACGAAGAATTCGCGATAAGTCAAATATATTTGAGCTTAGTGATAAAAGGTTTGTTACAAGTGCATTGAAAAGAGTTATTTTTAAGTCTTCATTTCAGTTTTATAAAAAGTTATCGACTATCAAAAGATGCTTTTAGATATTTGCTTGAAAACATTTCGAGGCAACTAAGGATTCGCCGAAGACAAAGTTCAATCCCAGACATTGTTAAATTATCGTCAACTTTAAAATTTTTGGCAACAGGAGGCTACCAGCATCAAATTGGAGCAGATAAAAATGCTGGACTCGCACAGCAAACAGTATCAAAAATAATGGCCGAAGTCTTGGAAGCAATTGAGAAGGTAATGTGCCCGATGCTCATATGTTTCAAAATGAGCGAAGACGACAAAAAGAAATCTAAAAGGTACTTTTGGGAAAAGGCTGGCATACCTGGAGTTATTGGAGTAGTGGATGGTACACACATACAAATAGTGCGTCCGGCCAAGAGCGAGCAACTGTTTTTCAATAGAAAAATGAAACACAGTATTAACGCTATGGTGGTAAGACCATATACATATATAAAAAAATTTCTTGACTCAAAAGTATGTTTTTATTTAGATTTGTGACTACACTATGACTATAAGAGCAGTCAATCCCAGATACGGTGGAGCATCTCATGACTCTCATGTGTGGGGACTAAGTGCCGAAAGAGCCTTCCTCAGAAGCAGTTTCGAAAGCGGAGATAAGTCATCCTGGCTTTTAGGTAATTTCACATCACAAGAAATATTCAAAAACTTAAACTACACAACCCCTTTCTAGGAGATTCTGGGTATCCTTTAGAGCCTTGGATTTTGACTCCATATCGAACTGCTGCTGAAGGATCTTCTGAATCACATTTCAATGACCGCTTTTCCCTTGCAAGATCTTTAATTGAACGCGTTTTTGTAGTTTTAAAGGCTAGATTCAGATGTCTTTTGTCGGCAAGAGAGCTTCATTGCTCACCCAAAAAGGCTGCTCAAATTCTAAACGTTTGCTGTGCACTTCACAACATCTGTGTGAAATATAGAGTTGAAGTAGTCGCTCCTTTAGAAATCTTACAAGAGGAAACTGATTTACGTCTCAGTGTGAGCTCGGATCAACAATCTACTGAAAATGAAGTGTATTTGAATATTGCAAAAAGAACAAGAAATAACATCAAAAACGGTTTGAGTCACACATAATATTTTCTTTTTATTAATAAGTATTTAATTAGAAACTAAAAAACAGAAAAATAAACAAAAACGTAAATATCAGTTCATTCTTAAAAGTAAAAAGGTATGTGCATCACATCGAGAAACTTCGTTGAAGTTATAAAGTTAACAAAACAAAACAAAATAAAAAAAGTTCATTTCATTCTTAAAACTAAAAAGTAAGTACATGGGTATGTGGATCACTTTGAGAAACTTCGTTAACAAAGTTACAAAGTTAACAAAACAAAAAAAATAAAAAATAAAATCAGTTCATTCTTAAAACTAGAAAGCAAACTCACTCTCACTGTAATTACATCACAATAAAGAACTCTCTTGCCGAAGTTTTAAGATCTCTCTTTTGAGTTCTAATTTGGCAACAGCATTCTTAGACATTTGAATTGAATTTTGTTTCTTGAACTCAAATTTTTTTTTCTTCAATTCAAATTCGCTTTAACGCAGTTTATAATTTTTTTCATGAATTTCAAAACTTTTTCTTTGGTATCTGAGGATCCCTTTCAAAGTTTCTTGAATTTCATTTGCATCGCTGTGAATATTCTTCTGGAATGTATTTTGATTTTCGACTTGTTTTTCAAGAAGAGACATTTGAACTTTTTTGGATAGGCGGCGCGGTTCAGACACAATTTCTTCTTCTCTTAAGCCGATGTCGTTGTCCAAATTGACAACATCCTCATTGTGTTCTTCCAAAAGATCGTTCATATACACATCTAAATCGGTGTCAGTCACTTGTGCAGTATTGTCTGCATTACTGTCCAACCCAAAGCTTAAAGCATTGGGTCATGCCGTCCACTGCCTTGTTCAGATCCAGCAACTCAGCAACCTTCTCTTCAATTGGAGTCAAATAAACATGTTTAGATGGTCCACCACCAGTCCCGGACAAACTTATTCTATTTTTTCTAAGCTTGGCCTTGGTATGAATTTTGAAGTCAGCCCAAACCTTAAACGCAATACATACATATATAAAATAAAATTTGTTTGATAAAAAACATAAAACACAACTAAGTTTACCTTCTTCCATCCATTGACGTCGCGTTGTGGTGGACCCTCGGCATTTAATTCTATTGATAAATTAGTCCACAAATGAGTTGTTTTTTTTCGCGCCTCCGAGGTTTTTAAATATCTTTTGCACAGATCGGGGTGCTTGCCCATATAATTTACAATAATCTCAAATTGAGACAATTTGGTGTTTTAGATGAATTCCTAAGTGGAGAAAAAATGGTTTTAATACAAATAAGTATATAATTTTTGATGAATTTCAATACAAAAAAAAAATTACTTACATTTTTGCTTTCCGTTCATGTGTACTTACTCCTTGCTCGCAAACACATTTGTATTAGAACGATAATTTTCAAATTCGAACAATTTTTATATCTAAATTAGATTTCGGTGGTGCCAAATATCCGAAAAAGAAAATGGACTGTTCGACTTTCGAACACTAAAGCGTCCTATAGAATTGCGGAGATAGAATTTTGTGAATTCGAACATTTTTATTGTAGAATAGAGTTACATAGTTGGCCCCCAGGTCCAGATCCAGAGATCGGTTCGATTATTTTATAATTTTTTTTATATATCATCTATCTATCTATCTATATATATAAAAATCAATTGCTGTTCGTTAGTCTGGCTAAAACTCGAGAACGGCTGAACGGATTTTTCTTATCTTGGCATTGAAAGGTTCGTGGAGGTCTAGGGAAGGTTAAAAAGGTAAGAAAATATGAAAGAAAAGAATAATAATTTAATAAAAGTAACAATTTCGTTATTATTAACTGAAATGAATAAAAAATAGAATTCAAACAATCCTTTTGTTTTTTCTAATCGTTTTTGACAACAAGAAATTAAAATAATAAATAACAAATAATAAGATTATTTTAACTGCTTATTCTTGAAAATAATTTGAATTTTTTTTGAGCGTGAGATCTATTTAAATTCTTAACGCAACCGTAATATTTGAGATTTGACAGCAAATCTTTGTGAGTGAAGATTACAAAAATTATAATCTCTCATGAATTTCTTGATAACGCATTGTGTGTATGTCCGAGTCCGTTGTTGGATGTACTCTGTAGAAAAGCGTGGATTGCCACATGCGCACATTTTATTGGACAAAATTAGGCCGGATGAGATTGATTCCATAATTTCAGCTGAAATTCCAGATGAAACAGTTGACCCAAAATTGCATGCAGTAGCTACCAAACACATGATACATGGACCTTGCGGACTCTTCATCTACAATTTTTCCTGTGTGGTCGACGGAAAGTGTTCCAAGCGATACCCAAGAGACCTGCTTGCTGAAACCATAACGGGAAATGATGGATACACATTGTATCGTCAGCGATCAGTTGAGCACAATGTGCGATCGGTGATTGTCAAGGTAAGAGGATAATCGTTGGATTGTGCCATACTCGCCAATATTTTTTTTTTTTTTATAATATACGCGCACTTCAAGGGGTTATGACTACCCTTATAATGTTAAGAACACAGTGCGGGTGTTAGGAAATAAGGAAAGGATAAGAAAGGAAATGCCGATGCACATCACTCTTGAATTTCTGTACATTATATTGCGTGGGTAAAATTGAGTTGGGTAAAGCATTCCACATCCGGGTGGAGCGGCTAAAATACGAATCTCTAAACTTAACTGTACGGCACTTTGCAGCATTTTTGGCGACTTCGAATATGTGGTCATTCCAACGAAGATCATCGTTTACACACATACCAAGTACTGACAGCTTTTCGGTTTCTTTGATGCAGGTACCATTCGCATGGATAATGGTAATGAGGGGATGTTAAGCTTTAACGACAAATGACAACATTGAGTTTTCGAAGCATTGAATTCAACTCGGTTTTTTTTTACCCCATGTAACAATGCTGTGAAGGTCAGAATTCAATGAGCTTATCATACGCAACCGTTCCATCTCCACGTCCGAAGAGCAGGGACGTGAATTTGGGAACGAATATGAAAAGCTGAGGGTTGAGTCGTCAGCGAAACTGTTGAGAGGATTAGAAGTTTCAGACAAGATATCATTAATGAAAATGAGGAAGAGAGTCGGAGACAAAACGGAGCCCTGGGGCACACCAGCATTTATAAAGTGGGTATCAGACTTTAAACCATCCAATACAACTTGTATTGGACGGTCGGAAAGGTAATTTCTAATCCAACGAAGAAGAGACTCATCGATACCAAAAGCACGCATTTTCGATAAAAGAGCCTGATGCTAAACTCTAGCAAATGCTTTAGAAATATCAAGCGCAATAATCTTACTTTCTCCAAAACAATGTAAAGATTGGTTCCACTTTTCGGTGAGATAAGCCATCTAATCACCAGTGGACCGTTTGCTACGAAAGCCGTACTGACGGTCATTAAGAAGCTTTCGCTCTTCAAGATATTTCATAAGTTGACGGTTTATCAACGTTTCCATGACCTTGGAAAGAAGGGACGTTAGTGCAATTGGCGGTAATTGGAAGGGGAGGAAGATTCGCCTTTTTAAGGGACCGGCTGGACAAATGCAGTTTTCCATCTGCTCGGAAAAATCCCAGCAGAATAGGAAAGATGGAAAAGTTTACGCAGTGGTTTTGCCAGCGTAGAAGAACACCTCTTCAGAATAACGGCGGAGATACAATCTGGACCAGCGGATTTATGTATATTGAGATCTTTGAGGACTCTTGCTACCGAACGAGTACGGGAAAATATCTGCTTCATTGCACAGTTCTTACTCTCAAGCTCAGGTGGAGCTAGAGTGCTGTATAGTAGTGTCGAGTTGGCAGCGAACTGAGCTGCTAGCAGATTTGCTTTGTCGATGGAATTGACGTAAGCAGAGTCATTGAAGACGAGCGTAGGAACCGATGATTTGGTCGAGTTCTTAATATTCTTAACAAAAGACCAGAAGTTTTTACTTCCTTTTGGACACAATAGTATTTTTTGCCTTACTTTTTGGTCATATAAAAACTTGGTCTTCTGTATATGAGTATTGCACATGTTCCTGGCGCGCTTAAACTTATTTCTGTTTTCTTCTGTAGGGTCATTTTTGAAAATTCGAAAACATTTTTCTCTTTCCCTAATCATCTCTCTACAGCTCGAATCGAACCACGAATTTTCTTTGGGGATGATGCTCTTTGATCTATGCGGAACAAAGTTAGTCATGACGTTGAGAATTACGTTAGATATCATATCAGCTGATGCATCCACGTTACCATCAAGAAAGCACAATGACCAATTGAAATTTCGAAAGAAATTATTCAGGCCGTCCCAATTGGCTTTCTCGTATTGCCATACAGTTCTTTTTGGGACTTTTTCTCTTTTTACTGTGACGGAAACCGTGAAATCTACCGATATGACACAATGGTCCAACGTGCCTAGAGGTGATGACACTTTAACCCTATATTTTTCAGGATGAGAAGTGAGAAATAAATCTAATGTGTTGGCCGAATGGCCAGAAACATCCGGAACCCGAGTGGGCTCATCAACAAGCTGAGTTAAAAGATTCAATTCAGCAAAGATCTCAACACACCTACCTTCGGGTGTTGTCTGGCCAGAATGACGAAGCCACCCAGAATTGTGTACATTGAAATCACCCGCAATAGCGATTTCAGTGAGAGGGTAATGGGAAACAATTCTTGAAATGGAATCAGATAGCGCATCAAACTCGTTAGAGGTTGAATTACTATCTAGATTGGGGCTTCTATAAATGAAACAATAATGAATGATGTGCTTATGGACACTGAATTTAAACCACATGAAGTTGAAGTTCTTATTTGAACAGAGGCCGTATTGTGGTAGAACTTGATAGGCAACATCATTACGAACATACACGGCGAGGCCATAAGAGGAAAAGAATAAAGGCACTAAGCAGAATTCTCGCCTAGCTGCGTTTCACTTAGTGCCAAAACAGCTGGCCTGCATTTAGCAGTATGGGCGAACACTGCAAAGAAATTTGATCTTAGCCCCCGAATATTGTTGTCAAGAGCACTAAAAAAAATCAAAATTTCTATATTTACTTTAACCATCTGTTGCCCTTGACGCTGAGCGATAAACTAAAAATTGGAACAAGTTCGGTGACAGAGCGACGTCGTTCAGTCGCTTAAAAAAATCGCTCATCGCTCGCTCAATGCATGGCCAGTTCAATGCAATTTCATTTGTTTTAATTTTTTCATGTCGTTCAGTCGCTCGCTCGCTCGCTTATCGCTGACTGCGTGGCCTCGGACTTACGTCTCTAATGACCTCCATAGTTGCACACAATTGTGTGCAGCTTCAAAGAACACGAGACGGAAAAAAAGGGAGGAGATGGTAACGGGAATAATAGATAACACTCCACACAAGACTATTGTACTTTTGGTGGGCGCACTGCACTGAGGGTTTTTTTTTTTTATTAATTGGCTAGTTTGGAGGGCCGGAAAGCAGACGTGCTAACCTATTCTAACTCGCGTGTAGTATAGTCGAGTTGCAGATCGGCACTCCTAATATTGTCCAAAGCTTTTGAGAATCACATCAATGTGGAATATTGTAACTCTGTGAAGGTACGCTGTAACCAATGCAAATGCTGAAATATCACAGTACCAGATGGGTCGCTATGTAGCAACGAAGCAGTTTGGCGTATCTTTTCATTTGCGATCCATGAAAGACACCCTACAGTAGTCCATTTAGCAGTCTATATACTATTGACTGTGGCGTATACGTACTATTTTTTTCTAAGTTTTGTTCTGATAATAAATTGTAACGATGTGTCCAAGACAGGGTGGTTAGCCCCCAGTAGAATCTTTCAAGCTTTTTGAAGATTCTTGGAGCTCCAGGCAAAGATTGTGCGCAGCGTGGTGTGGAGCGCAAAGATTGTACGCAACGTGGTCTTGAGCACCTGGTCAAGATTGGGCGCAGCGTGGTCTGGAGCGCAAAGATTGTGAGCAGCGTGGTCTGGCGTCGATGGCGTCCGAAAATCCGCCCGATGGACCAAATTTTGGCTTACCACAAATGCTGCTACTTCTCCAAAGGATTCCGCAACCACACTCAATGCGATGTTCCAGCAAATGTTCTTGACGACCACAAAATCTGTACAATCAGGAAAATCTTCCACAATCAGAATAAACGCCTTTTTCTTTTTGTAATTTTATTCTTTTGTTTATTGCACGTAGGGTTGTATTTAATATAAAAGGTTTAAGTTTTACTTTAATTACTTTAGGCCAGAAAGGCAAAATATAATTTGGAAAATATGGCAGATGACCCCAAGCCCAAGCTCGAATTTGATTAAAAGGTGATCGCTGGTTCGCTGTTGAAATATGAATGCCTGGTCGTCGCTATGCGACGAACCACGGTGCGAGAAAAAAGTACGAGATTTATTAAAAAGTAAGTATTGATTAATTGATTCAAGAGAGCGAACTTTGAATGGTACCAAACACTAGATTTTAGATTTAGCTGGGGAATGGCACTGCTAACACTGGAGTCGTGTGAACAACTTTCAGTACATTTTATATTGAAGAGTTCAATGAGAAAAATTTTAGTTGCTGATTGTTGCTGAATTGATTTCGTCTGCATGAATTCAAATTCATTGAACTTAACCCTCAGTGACATAAACTTATATTTCATTCACATATTTGCACATTTGGACCACTTATTGCTTAAAAATTTTGGAAAACGGAGTACGAAAATACAGAGAACTCCACCAAAAAACTACTCCCAAAGGGTTACACCATCGAAAACCCCAACTAAGACAAATGACGTAAAAGTCATTAGCCAAAAAGAAACCAATGTCTCTGAAATGATCGACACTGCAGAACAACAGAGTTTCAAAGAAATCAAAGAAAACTGCCAAACCAAATCAAAAGATTACTATGATGAATGGCAAAAGGAAATATCAGCAAGAAAGAAACTTGAAACCTTAGTTCAAAGTCTTCAGGAGCAAGTAAAAAGACTCGAAGAAAAGGTGTCCCTATTTGACAAGGAACACAAGTCTACGGTTCAGACAAGTCAACAAGATACTGTTACTGTATATCAAACTGACGAAGAAGAACTTTTATTTGAAACTGAAAGAAAAAGAAATAAGCGCACTGCTAAAAAACGAAAAGCGGAAGGTAGCCCCGAATTGCATACAAAGAACCAGCAAACCTCGAAAAATGAAATTAAAAAAGACTTGGGTACTATAAAGAATAATGCAAATAATGTGCTAGCCAATGCTAAACCGAAGTCTTTGTCTAAAGGCAACAGAAAAACTGTACCACCACCAATTATGATCACAGGATTCCCAAATTTTGGAGATCTTAAGAAAATGATTGAGAAATGTACTAAAAAAGCTTGCATATATACATCGTATAACAAAGATAATTGGAAAGTCAACGTCGAGGAAGATGATGACTATAGACTGGTCACTGAGGAACTAAGCAAACATAAAATCCAGTGGCACTCCTATGAAAACAAATCCACAAGACCAATAAAAGTAGTAGCCAGAGGCCTACATTCCTCATGTTCTCCAAAAGAATTAGTAGAAGACCTTGTTCAAGCAGGCTCCCAAGCCCTTGATGCAGTCAATCTTATTAAGAATGAGACTACTAAGAACTCTGCTGGGGAACCAATAATAATAAAGAGATCACTGCCTTTATTCACGCTATCTTTCGACAGCAAACAAAGTCTTGAAAATGTCTATAATATTCGATCAATCTTGGGCATAAAAGTCAAAATTGAACCACTGCGAAAATCAAAAATTGTTCCGCAATGTAAACGATGCCAAGCATTTGGCCACACCCAAAAATATTGCAACCGCGAGTTTGCTTGTGTTAAGTGTGAAGGAAAACATGCAACTAAAGACTGTCCATCAAGCAAAGAACAGAAAGCAAAATGTGTAAACTGTCAAGGTAATCACCCTGCAAGCTATAGAGGCTGTCCAGTTGCTAAAAGATTTCAAAAATCCAAAAGCAAAATGACATCCGGTGAAATAAAGCCCAGCAATCCAGCAAACACAAAAAGAACTCCTGAAGCTGAGGATAAAGGTAAGAAAGAACTTCCGAAGGAAGCTGTTAAAAGCAAAAGCGACGAAAATAAATCCTATTCACAGATTGTTAAAAACGTGCGGAAGAATGAAGAAACTTCCATTAAAGAAATCCTTGAACTTATTCTTAAAAGAATTGACAATCAGGATTTGAACATCAAACGGCTAAGTGAAGAAGTCGTTCTTAAAAAACAATGATGGACAGAACACTAAAAATTGGAACATGGAATGCAAACGGTCTTTTACACCATTTATCAGAATTAAAAATCTTCTTAGACATCGAACACATAGATATTTGTCTGTTGTCCGAAACTCATTTCTCAAGTGGACTGGTTCTTGATGATTTAATATCAAACTATATTTGCTACCACGCTCCTCATCCAGCTGATAAGGCTAGAGGTGGATCGGCAATCCTCATAAAAAAGAGCTTAAAACACCATGAAGAAGTTATGTTTACAAACGAGAATATGCAAGTAACAATAATTAGTATTGGTATGAAAAAGAAAGACTTCAAGTTGGCTTCAATATACTGCCCGCCGAGGCGTTCCCCGAATGAAGATGATTATACAGAACTGCTAAATCTACTAGGACATAACTTCCTTGTTGGTGGTGACTTTAATGCTAAGCACACCCATTGGGGATCCAGACTTTTAACAACAAAAGGCAGAAGGCTTTACAAAGCATGCCTCAAATACAATTGTGAGTTTTATTCATCCAGATCACCAACATACTGGCCATCGGATTCAAGTAAAATACCAGACCTTGTTGACTTTTTCATAGTTAAAGGTATCAAACGAAACCATATAAGTGTCGAAGGAAAATATGAATTATCATCAGATCATACACCGGTGATTTTATCACTTAATGAATCGGAGATAATGGAAAAAAGTAATCCTAAGCTAGTAAACAGTAAAACAAACTGGAGTGAATTCAGAGAAAAGCTTGAAAGCTATATAAATCTCAGATCCCCTATGGAAACAAAAGAGCAAATCGACCTTGAAGTAGAACAATTCATTGCCGATGTTCAACAAGCTGCAGAAGAAAGTACACCAACTTACTCGAGTAGGAAGCAAACTGAAACAAAATACCCTGCCGAGATAAGAGAGTTGATATTGGAGAAGAATGAGCTCGAAGAAAATGGCAAAATACTAGATTTCCAGACGACAAAACAGCGTTTAACCGGCTAAGCCACGAACTGAAAAAACAAATCTACGAATTCAAAAATGATTCATTAAGTAGATTCCTGAAAAATTTAACGACTGATGCTTCAACCGATTATTCGCTCTGGAAAGCAGCTAAGCGCCTGAAAAGACCGCAGTTACAAAACCCGCCAACAAAATCTCTAAACGGGAATTGGATCGGAAATCCGAAAGAAAAAGCTAACCTGTTTGCAGAACATCTTGCGAATGTTTTTAAGCCATTCCCAGCAAATACATCTGAAAACAGCTTACAGTTTATTGATAAAGTCGATGAAGTTGACATACCAATTGTCACACTCAAAGAAATAAAAAGAGTGTGTCGAAATCAACTATCGAACAAAAAATCACCTGGGTACGATCTAATAACTGCTCAGGTTATGAAAGAAATGCCATCAAAAGCCTTCATAAAACTCCAATTCATAATAAATGCATGCCTAAAGACCCAATATGTCCCACATCATTGGAAAATTGCTGAAGTAATTGTTATACCGAAGCAAGGTAAGCCACCAACAGAAGTGACGTCTTACAGACCAATATCGCTAATACCAATAATGGCAAAAGTCTTTGAAAAATTGCTACTGAAAAGACCGAGCAAAGTCATAGAAGAAAGAAATCTAATCCCAAATCATCAGTTTGGATTTAGAAATAAACATTCCACGATAGACCAAGTTTATAGAATAACGGATGCAGTTGAAAAAGCATTAGAAGAAAAACAAGTATGTTCGGCTATATTTTTAGATGTTGCTCAAGCATTCGACAAGGTATGGCATGAGGGGCTAGAGTACAAACTGCAAAAGGGACCTACCCAGGCAGTACTACGAAATACTAAAATCTTATATCTCAAACCGGCTCTTCAGAGTACGGTATGATCAAGAATATTCAAAGGTATGTAATATACAAGCCGGTGTTCCACAAGGAAGCGTCCTAGGACCTACCCTATATATAAGGGATATTCCAGTGGATAACAACACCATTATGGCTACTTTTGCAGATGATACCGCAATTTTGGCATCCAGTAAGTGCGTCGTCAAGGCTGCTGAGAAATTGCAAAATGCCGTCGACACCGTTAGTGATTGGACCAAAAAATGGCGTATCAAGCTCAATGAAGCTAAATCTGCACATATAAACTTTACAAATAAAAAGTTAAGCTACGTTCAAATATTCATCATCATCAACAGTCAAGCTGTACCTTACGCCAATACGGCCAAGGCCAAATACCTTGGGATGAATTTGGATGCAAAGCTAAAATGGAAAGAGCATATCAAAAAGAAAAAGGAAGAGCTCAACTTGAAATATAGAAAAATGTACTGGTTACTCGGCAGAAATTCGGACTTATCTGTCGAAAATAAAATAATGCTTTATAAACAAGTACTTAGACCTGTTTGGACCTATGGAATCCAATTATGGGGCTGTACAAAGAAAACAAATACTGAAATCATCCAAAAGTTCCAAAACAAAGTCCTTCGTGGAATAGTAAATGCACCATGGTATATAAGAAATAGCGATTTACATCGTGACCTACAAATAGAAACGGTTACAGAAGTTGTAAGAAAACATGCTGTATCACACAATCAGCGACTGCATAGTCATATCAACTCTGAAATGGAGTCCGTATTAAATACGAGAGGCAATGTTCGGAGATTAAGCCACACGAGCTAATGGTCTAAAAGTCATGGGAAGCATTAAAAGTTTAAGCTTCCCTTAAAGCGATAATATTATTGAGAAAGAAAAATCTGTTTTCGATCGTTATAGATTGGTTCTGACTACGAGGAGTTTTTAGTGGGTAAGAATCCCACACTACTTGGTATCGAATACTACTAAGTGTCTTTTGAAGATTTACTCCTGACAAAAAAAAAAAAATATTTGCACGTGAATGGACGATTCCCTCAGGAACGGAGTTGGAAAAGGAAACTCAGAAGCTACTGGACAGATTTCAAAAATTCTTTTGGCACTGGGGTGCCACATAGTCCCTCAGTAACTTATATGGCCCCTTACACTACACAAACCGTTTGTGCAAACATATGTACATATATGTACATATTTTGGTTTCGTAAAAACCTTTGTGCAAACTGTTTGAATATTGTGTACCGATGTTGAGTGTTTTGAATTTTCCGTGTTTGCACAAACATGTTTGAGTCGTGTGTGTTGAATTTTGCTCAAACAGTTGTCAATTTTCAAGAAGTAAAGTCGAATAAACAAGAAGAACACATTTTTTGGACGGAATTTATTAAATTATATCAAAGTTCACCGGTGTTGTGGTGTGTCAAAAGCAAAGTTTATTGCAATAATTAAAGCAGCACATGTCAAATCGCTGATTGCTCATAGGTCTGATTGATATGAAAAACGTCAAGCAACTAATATCTCTCAAACATTTGGTATTTGGGTATTATGTGGCGAAACTATGTTTGCACAAACACAAGTAAAACACACAACCTCAAAAAAGCTATCAAATTCACCCTAACATATGCAAAGAAAACATTTAAGAATGATAGTAATAAGTAATTTAAGACTCCTCAAATTATTTCGATACCTAAAATTGGTGGAGTAAGAAAAAGAAGCAGCATGAGAAGCGCTCGTTTGAGGAAATAGAGAGGTGCCATGACAGGAACGAGACTCGGATGTTTTACCAAAAGGTAAAAAGATCCTGCCAGGGTGGCAAACCCCGAACTCAAGCCTGTAAAGACCAGCAGGGAAACATAGTTATAGAGTCACAGTCGCTACTGAGGATCTGGAAAGATCATTTCTGCAGACTGCTTAACGGCGATGAGGACACAAATTCCGCTGTAAGAATGACGTCCTCCCGATCAGAAGACGTTAAGCTTGCTATATGCAAACTTAAATCAAATAAGACTGCAGATGCAGATGGCCTTGATGACGAACTTTTCAAGGCAACTGGAGATCAGTTGGAAAGGAGCATGCACCAGTTGATCTGCATGATATGGTCGAAAGAAAGCATGCCCGATGAATGGAACCTCAGTATCGTATGCCCGATCCTAAAGAAATGAGACAACTTCACAACTGCGCCAATTATAGAGGGATAAGCCTCCTTAACGTCGCTTATAAGATCTTGTCTGCTGTAATATGTGAACGTCTGAAACCCCACGTCAACAACTTGATAGGTCCTTATCAATGTGGTTTTAGACCGGAGAAGTCCACAATAGACCAAATTTTCACATTACGGCAGATCTTGGAAAAACCCGAGCACGTAATATCGATATTCACCATCTTTTTATCGATTTTAAGGCCGCGTATGACAGTATCTACAGAGACGAGCTGTACAGAGCCATGTCTAGTTTCGGCATCCCTGCAAAACTCGTACGACTATGCAGGATGACTTTGGAGAATTCACGCTGCTCCGTCAAGGTCGGTAAAGAACTCACCGAGACCTTTGATGTCGAAAAAGGTTTTAGGCAAGGCGATAAGCTGTCATGCGATTTCTTCAACATCATACTTGAACAGATTGTAAGAAACTCAAACGTCAACACCAGAGGAACAATTTTTCAAAAGTCTGTGCAATTGCTCGCATATGCAGACGATATTGACGTAATGGGAAGAAAAAAGCGTGACGTCATAGGTGCTTTTGCGAGTATTGAAACAGAAGCGGCAAAAATGGGTTTGATGGTTAATGAGGGCAAAACAAAGTATATGCTGTCATCAAACAAGGACACAGAACATCGACGAATTGGACAAAAGTCACAATAGACAGACATAACTTCGAGGTAGTACAGGACTTCGTTTACCTAGGATCCGCTGTAGACACGGACAACAACATCAGTGCGGAGATCAAACGGAGAATAACTCTTGCCAACCGTTGCTTCTTTGGGTTAAGAAGGCAATTGAGAAACAAAACCCTCTCCAGAAAAACCAAGGTAACCTTATATAAGACCTTAATCATCCCATTCCTGCTTTACGGCGCGGAAGCATGGACCTTATCGAAAGCGGATGAGGAAACCCTTGGTCGTTTCGAAAGAAAAATTCTCCGAATGATCTTTGGTCCCGTATGCGAAGGCAATGTGTGGAGAAGAAGATACAACAACGAGCTGTATGAGCTGTACCGCGACATGGGCATAGCCAGAAGAGTACGCATCGCGAGGCTACGATGGTTGGGCCATGTTGAGCGGATGGACCCAAACGCTCCGGCTCGTCGGGTATTCGAAAGCAATTTGCAGGGAAATCGTGGAAGGGGAAGACCTCGTCTTAGGTGGCGCAATCAAGTGGAGGATGACCTCAACCGACTTGGAGTGCGAAACTGGAGAGAGCTCGCCCGAAATAGAAGTCGTTATCGAAGGATGTTGGTTGAGGCCCAGGTTCACCCCGAACTGTAATGCCCACCTAAGTAAGTAAGTAAGAAAATTGGTGGAGTAATTCCCTTTCTTATACCTCTTTTCGCTGGTTTATCGGCACTTGGAGCTTTGTCAGGAGGAGCTGCAGGAATTGCTAAGGCTCAGGTTAACGATATCAGCATTGTTAAAAAATATCGACGACACAACCAAAAAATGGAAAGTATTTCACTTGGAGGTGGTTTACATTTAAAACCATATAAGAAAGGACTTGGACTATATTTACATCTTCAGACAAAAAACTTCTAAGTTCGCTACCCAAACGGGCCTTGAATGATTCGAATTTGAAAAAATTTGCTAAAAATCTAAGACCACAATTTCGAGGGGTGTTTATGCGTGATAATTTCAATTCAATTCAATTCAATGTTTCTTTATTCTTATTCATACAATTTAACATAATATTCCTAACATTAAAAATAAAAAATAAGAATAGTTAGTGCCATCATTATTTAAGGAACAAAATAGTGTTGATGACACATCAATTTAACAGTTTTATGCGGGGTGAGCAGTTAGTATTTTTAATAAATTTTTAAAGCCTTACCGAAAGATAAACCCTTTAGAAATGAATGTGGAATAATTAATCTTGATTCCTCAAATGGTCCAGGAACACACTGGGTAGCGTATTGTAAAAAAGGTATTAACATCGAATATTTTGACAGTTTTGGAAATCTTCCACCTCCAATTGAATTAGTTGAGTATCTAGGTGAAAAAATTAACTATAATTATCATAAGTATCAGAACTTTGACTCAGTGAATTGTGGACATTTATGTTTAAGATTCTTATATGATTGTTATTTCAAATAAATAAAAGATCTAATACAAGAACCTCTTCATTGTTTTTTTTTATCGTCGTGGCGTTGACACTTACGCTAAGTGGAAATTCTTCTCATTTAACAGCGGACTATTTTCCATCTTTAAATTTAGATCGTGACAATGTTTGTGGATTAATTGATTTTCAAACATATAATTCTATACCTAATGTTGATGAACGAAACAATTTGTTTCATATAGGTGATACTACAATCGAAATAACTGTTGGATCATATGAAATCGATGATATTGTCTCATATATTTCCGAGAATTTGCTCTTGCTTAATTCCACTTCCGGTGTAAATATAGAAGCTAACAATAATACTCTGAAAAGTGAAGTTATTAGCAACGAAACTATTTATTTCAATAAGGATCGTACCATCGGAAAATTGTTAGGGTCTAGCAATCGCATACTAGAACCTAAAAAAATACACTTTTCAGACTTACCTGTTGATATGAATAATGTAAATGTGATACGCATTGAGTGTAATATTATTTCAGGGTTATATTTTAATAGTTCTCGTGTACATACAATATATGAATTTTCACCGGAAACAGGTCCAGGGTATAAAATCATAGAAGTTACATAGAAGTACCACGAAATGTAATCTATTTGCCTGTGAATGTCAGACGAATAACTTCGCTAACATTGAAACTGGTAGATCAAGACGGAGACTTGATAAATTTTAGAGGAGAAGAAATAACAATACGATTACATCTAACCCCTGCGAATTGACAATGTTGACCTATAATAATTATATATTTACTATCAAAAACGAACATTCAATTAGTTCTACTGGAATCTCTCAACTGATAAGATCGAAGCTTTCCACAGAAAATAAAGTCTTTCTATTATCATTAGGATTCGTTTTAAAACAGAAACAATGAGTACCATATTAAATATTACACAGGGTGTTACTCACGATAACAGTATATCCAAATATGAATATCACAGTTACTCACCATTTCTACAATCCTTTAATACAAGTGACGAGATTCGGATACCCATACAGCAACAAGACCTATGTGTTTTACCCAGTGAAATTTTCATATACATCGAGGGAGGGCTAACACAGAAGGAAGACGATACACCTTCTACTAAAACAAAACTATGTAATAATGCTATGGCATTTCTTTTCGAAGAGATCCAATATGAACTAAATGGCGTAGATATTGAGTACACTAAAAATGTTGGTAGAACAGCATCGATAAAAAATTATTTATCTTTGAATGAGAATGAAAGTAGAAGTTTGGAAAATGCATCCTGGACAGGAAATGAAAATATTACATCTACTTTGGGGACTTTTAACTTTTGCATTCCTTTAAAAATCTGTTGGGATTTGCTGAAGATTATAAAAAAGTCATAATAAATGCCAAGCATGAGTTGGTTTTGATTCGATCACGAACAAACGAAAATGCTCTTTACGCTGATGAGGACGAAGACTTGAAATTTACAATTTTTAAAATGCAGTGGAGAGCTCCGCACATTACTTTAGCTGATTCGGAAAAGCTTACACTACTTAAGGAAATACAACTAAAACCCATTAAAATTCATTTTCAAGCAAACTGGGAGATGAATGAATACCCCACTCTACCAACAGTTACTGATCATATTTGGAAGGTGAAAACTTCTACTCAACTTGAAAAACCTAGATTTGTTATTGTGGGCATGCAAACGGATCGTAAAAATAAAAGAAGCAAAGATGCTAGCAAATTTGAGCATTGCGATTTGAGCAATATCAAGGTACATTTGAAATCAGAGACATACCCTCTAAATCTCAAATTTAAGTTAGATCGATATGCTGTTGTTTATGATATGTACAGTAAATATCAATCATCGTTCTATAAGAAATACGACAAATGATAAAAAGCCGCAAACCACAAACCGCAAACCACAAACGCTAGATAAGCCTTATAAATGAAAATAAAACAAGACGGATACCGTACACAACAAATAATACAATAATTCAATGACCCACAAACCAAAAAAAAAAAAAAAAAAAAATACACAACCTAAACCAACTCTCTGATAAACCCACGAACAAACCAATCCTCCTCACAGCAATAAAAAAAAACACTCAACCAACACCAACTCATTGATAAACCGACGCACAAGCACCACAACCTTTTGATAACACCGACTAGGTGCCACCACCTGATGACTAACACACACGGCGCGCGACCAACACTCATTAACATGCATGACGAACCACTTTTACGACCTTCAAATACCCTTCACACACCCGACCGCTGATAAGACCCCCGAACAAAGTTCCCACGCCAAACCGCCCCAACTCCTACTGACAGGCTTTCTCAAGAATGCTCTTCTCATTATTTTTATTCTTCAGTGGTAATGACAGAATATTTTTATCTTCCAAACTGGGAATAAGTTTTAAAAGAACATTATCAAGATCTTTTTGTATTTTTACGTAGCCTTGTTTAAGAGGCAGACCTTGGCGCAATTTTAACGATGTAGTTCGTTGTTCATTTGGACTAAATTTGCTATCTAAATAGCAAGATATATCATTCAACACATATTGATCATCTACTTCGATGGTTGTAGGAAAATCTGAGTAGTAATCAGAGATTGTTTTGTTAGGATTAAAGAAACTTTCAACTACTATACGAGTATTTGCATTTTCATTTGATATTAATTCTAAATTTGTGTTTTCATTATTTGCGTCGTCTTCATTAGATGATATTAATTCTGCTATTGATTCTTCCATTAATTCTTTTATTAAACTTATTTGTTCGACTAATCTTGTTTTTTTATTTTCTTGAGATATTAAACTTGTTTGTTCGATTACACTTGTTGACTCCTCTATTGTATTTGTAGTTGGTGGTTTCTCTATTAAATTTTTTAGCTGCTCTATTATAATTGTTTGTTGCCCATCAACTGGTTTTTCACTTGAGTTTTCTTTTAATTTTACATTTTTTTCTAGTTTTATAATGGGCATGTATTCTGATATTATATATTCACTTTGAGAGTATGAATCTGTTAGAAACTCTTGAGATTCGTTACCGTTTAAAATAATTGGATCTGATGTAATATATAAAATTGAGATAGGGGGATGAAATTTTGGGAAAAATCATTAAATTCCGACCTAACCACTTTAAGGACCACTCTAATGAGTATGTATGTGTGCTCTATTCAATATAAACATATGTCTATATATGTCTATATCTATATAGTTTATCCCATCTAGCAGCATGATGTTGCCTCTACCTCGGACAGATACAGACTGAGCCACACTAAATGAAGTAACCATATTTATAACCTCGTAATCGCCCCAGTGGGATCACTGAGCCAAATATAGTACCATAGGCACGGTTGCCACTGATCAAAAAAATATGTGTCCAAAGCTTAGAATAAAAATTACCAAAAACAGCTTAAAATAACCAAAACTATGATTATTTCTGATGAAGAAAGAAGTGAGGAACACGAAGTTCTCAAACGGAAAAAGCGGTATGAGAAGCGCTCGATTAAGGAAATATAGAAATGGCATGATAGTATGAGCTTCAGAGTTTGTAGAAACCAAAAATTTTAAAAATCATACTTACTTACTTAGGTGGGCATTACAGTTCGGGGTGAATCTGGGCCTCAACCAACATCCTTCTATAACGACTTCGATTTAGGGCGAACTCTCTCCAGTTTCGCACTCCAAGTCGGTTGAGGTCATCCTCCACTTGATTGCGCCACCTAAGACGAGGTCTTCCCCTTCCGCGATTTCCCTGCAATGTGCTTTCGAACACCCGACGAGCCGGAGCGTTTGGGTCCATCCGCTCAACATGGCCCAACCATCGTAGCCTCGCGATGCGTACTCTTCTGGCTATGCCCATGTCGCGGTACAGCTCATACAGCTCGTTGTTGTATCTTCTTCTCCACACATTGCCTTCGCATACGGGACCAAAGATCATTCGGAGAATTTTTCTTTCGAAACGACCAAGGGTTTCCTCATCCGCTTTCGATAAGGTCCATGCTTCCGCGCCGTAAAGCAGGAATGGGATGATTAAGGTCTTATATATGGTTACCTTGGTTTTTCTGGAGAGGGTTTTGTTTCTCAATTGCCTTCTTAAGCCAAAGAAGCAACGGTTGGCAAGAGTTATTCTCCGTTTGATCTCCGCACTGATGTTGTTGTCCGTGTCTACAGCGGATCCTAGGTAGACGAAGTCCTGTACTACCTCGAAGTTATGTCTGTCTATTGTGACGTTTTGTCCAATTCGTTGATGTTCTGTGTCCTTATTTGATGACAGCATATACTTTGTTTTGCCCTCATTACCCATCAAACCCATTTTTGCCGCTTCTGTTTCAATACTCGCAAAAGCACCTATGACATCACGCTTTTTTCTTCCCATTACATCAATATCGTCTGCATAGGCGAGTAATTGTACAGACTTTTGAAAGATTGTTCCTCTGGTGTTGACGTTTGAGTTTCTTACAATCTGTTCAAGTATGATGTTAAAGAAATCGCATGACAGTTTATCGCCTTGCCTAAAACCTTTTTCGACATTGAAGGTCTCGGTGAGTTCTTTACCGACCTTGACGGAGCAGCGTGAATTCTCCAAAGCAGCGTGAATTCTGCATAGTCGTACGAGTTTTGCAGGGATGCCGAAACTAGACATGGCTCTGTACAGCTCGTCTCTGTAGATACTGTCATAAGCGGCCTTGAAATCGATAAAGAGGTGGTGAATATCGATATTATGTTCTCGGGTTTTTTCCAAGATCTGCCGTAATGTGAAAATTTGGTCTATTGTGGACTTCTCCGGTCTAAAACCACATTGATAAGGACCTATCAAGTTGTTGACGTGGGGTTTCAGACGTTCACATATTACAGCAGACAAGATCTTATAAGCGACGTTTAGGAGGCTTATCCCTCTATAATTGGCGCAATTGTGAGGGTCTCCTTTCTTTAGGATCGGGCATACGATACTGAGGTTCCATTCATCGGGCATGCTTTCTTCCGACCATATCATGCAGATCAACTGGTGCATGCTCCTTTCCAACTGATCTCCAGCTGCCTTGAAAAGTTCGGCATCAAGGCCATCTGCACCTGCAGTCTCATTTGATTTAAGTTTGCATATAGCAAGCTTAACTTCTTCTAGGTCGGGAGGACGGCATTCTTGATCATCGTCCAAACTGAATGGGGCAATCTGCCTGACAGCGGAATTTGTGTCCTCATCGCCGGCCGTTAAGCAGTCTGCAGAAATGATCTTTCCAGATCCTCAGTAGCGACTGTGACTCTATAACTATGTTTCCCTGCTGGTCTTTACAGGCTTGAAATCGGGGTTTGCCACCCTGGCAGGATCTTTTTACCTTTTGGTAAACCTTCCGAATCTCGTTCCTGTCATGGCACCTCTCTATTTCCTCAAACGAGCGCTTCTCATGCTGCTTCTTTTTCTTTTTGAGAAGTCGGTGTTCTTCCCGAATCATGTTAGGGTGGAAAACCAAGAACCAAGCCCGCAAAGACCGCCAAGTGCCAAGCAAACATAGTGGCAGAACCGTAGTCATTTCCGAGAATCTGGAAGATTAGGTTTTGCAGACTCAACTCATATGATGGTCAAGATTGCCACCCTGTAGATCAGATGAAGTTAGCGTCGCAGACTCGTATATTAGCTGAAGTTAAATAAAATTGGATTTGCATACGGTTCTGATGCCGAAATTTTCAAGGAAGCTAGAGACTAGCTTGAAAAAAGAATGCACCAGCTGCATGATTTAGTCGGGAAAAGCATGTTCAAAGAATAGAAAACCTTGCAATTGCACCAAGCAACAAGCTGCGTACAGCGTCATGTCTAGTTGCCAAAAAACTTTGGTTTTCGGTTCTTAAAACAGATTTAGTGACGGAGTTACCACGCATACCGGTCATTTAAAAAAAAAAAAACTTGTCATTTGACATCAATGTTTGCAACCTGATTTTTCCAAAGCAAAATCCAAATTCTACTTCAGAGCGAGTTGATGGCAAACCCCAGAACTCAAAAACCACCTAGCTTGATATTAAGGGTAAATTGAGGTTTTTCAAAAGAACGTGGCTACTGCTTTTATGTGTACATTTCATTTTTAGAAACCTTAGAATCTGAAGTGCTTTTCTTATTTCAATTCGTTCCAAAAAATGACCAAATGGAATAAAAAAATACCATGTGCCCAAGTGAAAAAATAAAGACCAAATTTGGACATAAATGACCAAACTGGCAACTGTGACTATAGGATGACTCTTACCGACCAGTTTGGTCACTTTTGAATCGCTATACTATATATATACTATACAGATTATATTGGCTATCTACTACTATCTAGTACTTTAATATTACAGTACGGACTCGGTTTGCGCAACCCTCGATTCGTGCAACTCCTCGATTTTCGCAACACTAAAATCTTAACACGCCTTGACTCTATAAGTGCAACTTTTCGAAAAAGCTACCGCGATAAGTGCAACTTCTTGTGTTTGTTTATACCCTTTTTATATTCACGTTCTTCTTTTGATTCTTTGTTCCTGTTGTTATTTTACAGCTTGATTATCTGAGCGATATTTCTTGCAAGAACATGAACAAACACTTAAAATGCATCTGTGTTTATTTGAGTGGGTTGCGATCTCGTTAGTGTCTACTAAAAATTCATACATCCTGTGTTACAAAAATTTTAAAATTGTCAATTAAAAATAGAAGTGATATTTTATCAGAACTAGAAAAGGGTTCTTAGTTAAGACAAAAAATGTAAAAAATATAATGTTCACAATTCAACAATATGCCGCATTAAAAAAAAAAAATTGCTCTCACACAATTTGTGGCTAGAGCAGAGTCCGGACCAGGGAAACGAGTTAAGATGAAGGCTTCTGAGTATCCACAGATGGAAAAGGCTTTATATGAATGGTTTCAAAAGCAAAGAACAATGCACATTCACCTTTCTAATGAAATACGACATTTCAAACATAAACTATGTCTAAGAAAATATGATCCAGTAAGTGCAACAACCTCGGTTACTGCAACCGTCCGAATTTCTATTAGTTGCGTTAATCGAGTCCGTACTGTACTTGCTTTGTCATTATGAAAATATCCAATACTATTTAGTACTATTTTTTGTTCAATGGCAGCACTGAAATGTATTTTGATTGAGTTGATTTGATCTTTTCAATTTTTGTAAATTGGAGATGAGATGTTCCTTAGACCGCTGACCAATCAGAAAACTTCATTTGTGTCACGTGACATCGATGTAGAATTACGTCACATTGATTTTTTCTATATAGATTATCTTTGATGCAGAGTATTTATATAGACAGAAATATTTTATGGCTTTTGTTTTATATTTCTATATAGAGTATTTTTGATGCATACTTTTGCCAAGTAACCAGTAGCGACCAGGTAGATTTTTTTAAAAGACATGATAGCGTATGTACCACCGTAAAGACAAACAACACTCAACTTATAGTGAACCCAAAGCAGAAGCAGCTTTTATACCAAAAAACAAGAACAAATTCGACAATTTTTTCTTTTTTTTTTTAAATTTATTTTCAACAATTACATTTTAAATGAGAATAGTTAAGGGATTCATCAGAAATAGACGATAACCTTCTGGTTGATATTCTTGGTAACTTTTTAAAGTAGATTGATGATGCCATTGAAGAAACTGGAGAGGTTCCTTGTAATAGAGGTAGTGAAGTTCCACAGAATGGTGAGAGTGCTCGTGATGTAGGAACAGAGACAGCTCGTGATCTAGGTAATGGGGTTATAATAGACCGCATTGGAACTGATAGAACCAAAGACTTGGGTGGTTTAGGTGAATATCTAGCCGAAGACTTGGATAGTGCATATCTAGGTGAAGATTTAGGTGAATATCTCGGTATAAATTTATTTGATTGTCTGGACGTGTATCTAGGTGGAGGTGATGATGAAGATTATTGGAAAGCTATGAAATAGTTTGTTCCAGATTCTAATTAAAAGGACTTATTTCGTTGAAGATTGAACAAGATTTTAAATAAAATTTTATTATAAAAACATATACATAAACATAAGATTGCTTGAACAATATAAATAAACAAAAGTAGATTCTATAAACAAGTATATTCCAACACCCCCACTAGAATCTATTTTACTAAACCCATTGATTTTGCGCAATAGCTTGACTTTTCAGTTGGGAGACACTTTGTCAAACTATCAGCAATCATTTGTGAAGTTTGCAAATATTGAATCTTGACAAGTTTATCATTAATTACGTTACGGATAAAATGGTGTCGAACATCAATGTGCTTTGTCCTAGCATGATAAACATTCGTAGATGATAAACAAATAGCACTTTGGTTATCGCAGAATAAAATTATGTTTTCTCTATCGTCTGGGAGAAATTCACGTTGAAGACCATTGAGCCACAATGCTTCCTGTATTGCCGTACTCATGGCCATATATTCAGCCTCGGTAGTCGATAGAGCTACCGTTGGCTGCTTCCGGGAACACCAGGAAATTGCTCCACCTTGCATTTTAAAAACATATCCTGTGACGGACTTACGTTCATCAACATCGCCAGCATAATCGGCATCACAGTATCCGGTGACTAAACTTTTACTTGTTTTTGTTCTTGAATAACACATCTTCAAGTTTGAAGTTCCTTTCAGATAGCGCAATACTCTCTTTGCCGCTATCCAGTGGGCCTTCCCAGGATTTTGGTTGAATCGGCTTAGATAGTTAACCGCATAACTTATGTCCGGTCTTGAAACTTGTGCTGTGAATAAAAGACTGCCAATTAATTCTTGGTAAGGTACATTATACATTTCTTGACATTCAGCTTCAGTCTAAGGTGACATCTTCTTGGTTAACTTTTGATTAATGTCCATTGGTGTTGAGCATTCATTAGAACTAGTTAATCCAAATTTGTCAATCAATTTCAAAATATAACTTTCTTGGTCAATCCAGATGAAACCATTCTTCTTATCTCTTGTTAATTTTAATCCCAAAAAAGAATTTGAAGGACCAATTTCTTTCATTTGGAAATGATTCATCAAATTTAATTTCAATTGTTGTTTCAATTCGGAATAATTATCAAGGATGAGCAAATCATCAACATAAATGGCAACAATCAACATTTTTCCATCGACATGCTGGTACTAAATACATGGATCCAAATTTGATTGCTTCATTCCAAATTCTTTCAGCGCTTTATCCAACTTCATATTCCATATACGAGAAGACTGCTTCAATCCATAGATTGATTTCTTTAATCGAAGCACTTTCTCTCCCTTCTCGAAACCTTCCGGTTGTTTAATATAGATTTCAGCAGTTAAATCGCCTTGTAAGAACGCAGTTATCGCATCCATTTGCTCTATTTCGAGATCTTTTCGAGCTGCCAAGGCCAGTAAGAATCGGATGGAATCATATCTAACCACGGGAGAAAATGTTTCTTCATAATCAATCCCATAGCGTTGATTACAACCTCTTGCCACAAGTCGAGCCTTGTACCGAATGACATTCCCATCGACATCTGACTTCGTTTTGAAAACCCATTTGGTACTTAATGTCTTCTTGCCCGGAGGTAAATCAGCTAACTCCCAAGTTTCGTTAGCCAATAAAGAAGCATATTCACTATTGATAGCTTCTTTCCAATATTCTGCTTCTTTGCTTGAAATAGCATCTTCGTATGTAAGAGGTTCGTCATCATTTTTCTTTTTATTTGCTAGGTTTG
Source organism: Melanostoma mellinum (assembly GCA_914767635.1). Taxonomy (NCBI): domain Eukaryota; kingdom Metazoa; phylum Arthropoda; class Insecta; order Diptera; family Syrphidae; genus Melanostoma; species Melanostoma mellinum. The sequence goes on from OU612060.1 coordinate 171,584,240, forward strand.
TGAAAAATTTTGTCGGTTTCTTGACTCTTTCCGATTTTCTAACAGACTTCGATGAGGTGGCTGGGTCAGTAAAATGTTTTGGATTTTCTTCAAAAACTTCCTCTACATTTCTATCAGGTCTGGTTTGATCTTCATCTCTGCTTTCAATATTTTCACTAATACTGAAGTCTTCATTGCAGTTGATATTAGAAATACAATCCTGATTCTCTTCAAATGCCCCCACTGAACAATCTTCGAGAGACAAGAAAAAATTATTAGCTTTGTTTTCAGAAATTACCTTTCCAAATGGTTGATCTTCCAAAAAAATGACATCACAACATTTGATAAGCCTTTTCTTCTTTGGATCATATACTCGGTATGCCTTTGAGTCTTCGCAATAACCAGTCAAAACACATTTAATCGATTTAACATCTAGCTTCTTTCTTTTTTCCTTAGGAACATGTACCATAACTGTCGATCCAAAAACTCGCAAATGAGATAAATCTGGTTTTTTGCCTGACCAGATCTCTTCAGGGTTTTGAAATCTTCAGTCACTTTACTTGGTATCCGATTTACCAAATATGCCGCATAAAACAACGCCTCACCCCAAAAATGTTTTTCAACACCAGCATCAGAAATCATGCACCGAGCTTTTTCTAAGAGAGTACGATTCATTCTTTCGGCTTTGCCATTCTGTTGAGGGGTAAACGCAACTGTTGTTTGATGCCTTATCCCACATTTTCTTAAATATCTGGCAAATGCATGATTGCAGAATTCACCGCCATTGTCCGTTCGAAATGTTTTTATCTTCTTGTTTGTTTGGTTTTCAGCCAAACTCTTGAACGAAATGAACGTTTCCATCACATCAGACTTTGAATTCAAAATATAGACGAAAACTTTATGCGAAAAATCATCCAAAAATGTCAAAAAATAATAGGCTCCACCAAATGACTTCTGTTCCATTGGACCACAGATATCAGAATGAACAAGTTCCAGAACTTCACTTTTTTTCAATTCTGATGAAGGAAAAGATTTTCTTGAGTGCTTACCTTCGATACATTTGATACATTTTTCATTTTTCACATCACTACATCCTTTCTTCATCCTGTTCATGGTTTCATAGCTTACATGCCCAAGTCTTCGATGCCATAACTCGTAAAATATTTTCTTCTCCGCAAGCATATTTATTGAATTTTCCATTTGCCTTGGAATATCTAGTCTAAAGAGCTTACCATTACATCTTTTTCCAGTTGCAACTAATGTACTTTTGTTTGAAATTGTACATTTATCATTTTTAAATTCAACGATCAAACCATTTTTTGTCATTTGGCTGACGTATAATAGATTTGCACATAACTTCGGAATATACATATAGAGCATCTTTTATGGTAACTGTCTTCAACTTGCCTTCGACCAAAATTTCCAGATCGATATCTCCTTTTGCTTCTACATTCAAATTGTAAGAATCCGCAACGGTTACTTCTTCCTTCTTGACTATAGTTAAATTCCTTAACCAATCTTTCCGATTCGTCATATGCTCTGAAGCTCCCGAGTCAATAAACCATTCATGTCGATTTTCTAAATCAACACTTGCCATTAGCGATGTAAGAAACACCTGCCTTCCGTGACTGTTTGTAGTCTTACGTTTGTTTGGGCAATTTTTTGCGTAATGTCCTTTCTGTTTACATTCAAAACATTTGAATTCAGTTATGCGACGTTGCATAGTCTTGCGAAATGGTTCCTTTTTTGAATTTTTACCAAAGAAAACCATTGGATCACCACCAGATTCACAAACATCATCTTTGATATCTTGTTACAGTTTCGTTTTTATTGAGTCTCCCGTTATTGGAACCCCAGAGCTTTCCAAGCCCATGATCATTGGCTTGTATTCATCTCCAAGCCCATTTAATAACAATGATCCTATCCATTCCTCGGATACTTCCATTCCAATTGAACTCAATTTATGGGCTGTTGTGATAATTTTGTTCACATACGATTCCACAGAATCACAAGATTTCAACTTCGTGTTCGTTAAAGTTGATAACAAACCCAATCTTCGTGAAAGACCTCTATCGGCAAAAGCAGCTTCCAAGCGATCCCACACTTCTTTTGCTGTAGTTGCAGTCTTCACATGAACGAAATTTATAGGATCGATCAATAAAATTATCTTCGTTTTCGCTTTCGAAATCTTCTTAGCTTCTTTTTCTGTCCCGAGAACGCTTTCCCAAAGATCCTCATGCTCCAGAAAATTCTGAACAGCAAATTTCCAATCCTCGTAATTTTCACGCCCTTTTAATTTTTCAATTGCTGGAATCGACGACATGATTCTTCGAACAAAAATATTTCCTTTGATTCACAATAATTATATTGTCCAGCGATCCTGGGCCCATAACCTATTGGAAAGCTATGAAATAGTTTGTTCCAGATTCTAATTAAAAGGACTTATTTCGTTGAAGATTGAACAAGATTTTAAATAAAATTTTATTATAAAAACATATACATAAACATAAGATTGCTTGAACAATATAAATAAACAAAAGTAGATTCTATAAACAAGTATATTCCAACAAAGATAGCCTCGATGAATAGCCTGTTACCGAATTTAATACGCGAACCGAATCTAGATCACAAGAAAATTTATTAATTAAACGTTGGAAATCGATTCCAAATACCGCGAGCAAAATCAAAAAAAAAAAACCTAAGCTATACAATAGAATATATATTTATTTGCGAAACTATTGGGATGTCAACAATCCCGATTCCCGACGTGCGCGCAACTTTCTTGTCTAAAACGAAATGTCAAAATGACGCAGGTTTGTTTGTGTTTCGGCAATTCAACAACACATACAGTGCTGTCTCCCGTAGCTCAGCCTGATGGGTGGGTTTGATTTGATATTCCTTTTTAATCCAACTTGATTAAAAGGGAATATCAAATAATTATAAAATAATATCAAGTATTAATAAAACTCAATTCGATGAGTGAGAGTACAAGGGCGTACTAGCTCACTTCTAATATGGGCGCCAGGAAACCTTTTAAGATGGTGGTTTGCCTTAACCAAAGCTGAAATAGTAGCGAAAGACGAAATAAAGACTAGGAAGAAAAGAAATAAAACACTACTAAATTTCAGAAGGAAAATTATAGATTTTTATTATATTTTTAGGGTGTCTGGGAAACCGTGGTAAAACCTGGATTAAAACCCAGAATATTTTCGATATTAAAGAAAAGTACAAAGTTGTTTTCGAGGTTGGCAGGAGGCCAACTCTCGAAGTAAAGAAAATGTAAGAAAGTTGAAAATTAAGAAAATTAAGTTAAGTAAAACAATTAGTGTGTCGTTTAGGTAGAATCACTAAGGAAAGTTTCCGAGAAAAAAAGTAAGAATAGAAGTAAAGAAAAACGGTCGCGAGTCCTGCAATCTCGGGATAGCAAAACGTTAGGCCTAGCGGATCAAAATTTTGTCGCAAATAAAACGACTCTAAAGTGGTTCGAAAAATCCTTGAAAATATAGGATTCTTCGAAACGAAAAATAAGAATTAAAAGAAAGAAAATACTTAGCTATTCCTGTCTGTATAACACTCTCCTGAACTCCTTGGGAAAATACCGTCTCCGGACTTGTCTCAATTTCAATTTCTCCTCAAAATTCCCCAACTGAAATTTTGCCGCTAAATCGATTTAGTCCCCTCTGTATCTCCAAAGAAAAATTCTTATTCGCTCCAAAAAAAAAAAAAAAATCGCAATAACACGCAAAATATTCGCAATAATTTTTTGCACGCTTTCTCTGTATCTTTCCACTTTCGTCGCCAAAAACAAAGAGACCATCAAGATGGCGGGTTTTTCTCCTCTATCCGGCATCGGCCATGCAGCCATCTTCGTCAGACCTTTAAGCGTGGTGTTGTTCGGTCTCACTTTTACTGCAGCATTCCGCCATTAGACTGGGATGTACAAGTGAGATGTCACGAATCAACTACCCGCGGTCCATTGCGTTCAGGTGATGTGATCACCAGTAGCCGAGTGGACGAGTTCCACCTCTTTCAGAAAGACTTACTCCGAAAAATTATTTAACTCGCGCTGATGGACCAGGTTTCAACTGAACTCTTGTACTACTTCCGAGCAGCTATGGATAAAGTTTACTAGCGGGAGAAGAACGGCGGATAGAACTTGTTGTGGTAAATTTTACCGCAACAAGGCTCCCGAACACAATAAAGATGTTGGGCTACTAAACACCGTAGATGCCTTTGGTGTAGTATTCAATTTAATGTTTAGTTCTTTTTGTAGCTCTGCAATGTGCTTCTTGCTAAATTCAGCGTTTACAGACATTTGCAGGATGGTATCCTTAAGAGTCTGACTTTCTTCTTCCAATGTCTTGACGTTAGCTCGAAGTTGATCCAATTCAAAGTTCAAAGTCTGTATTTTTCAACTCGGATACCTACATCTTTTAGCTTAGCTTCAAGATTGTAGTTGTGATTCAAAAAATCTTAAAGCTTGGAAAGAAATGCTCCATTTTAAAAAAGATTCGACATGATTTAAATGAAATGTTCAACGTACGTTAATAAGTTATAAATTGCTACTGAATACTAAATGAGAAAATTTCTTCTATATATAGTCGATATGTTTTCTGCATAATAATTGTAGTTACAAAAATTGTTTAATTAGAACGATACTGTTCGCGTTGCAAATAGTAATTTTCACGTTCAGTCCACTAAATTTCTTGTTGATGTTGTTTAGTTTTAATTGATTGTATAACTGCTTGAAGTTTTTTGTTTTCGTCTGTTAATGACTCGATTTGATTACACATTGTTTTCATTTTAACATCCTGATTATCGAGTAATGAGCGTTGTTCTTTAATTTTTTCATCAAGCTGCATTATGGTCTCGTCACGTTGTCGCATTATTTTCACCCATAATTTAAATTCATCGTCGTATCGATTCAAATATTCTTGTGCTTTTTTGCCCAGAAAAAAACTCTCTTGACCCATATTGAAAAAAAATATATTACCATTACGCATCTGAAATTCCACCCATTCTTTGTCATTTAATAACAAAAGAGCATTATTCTCAACAACACGGAATATTGTTAATCCAACAAAAACATAACCAATGCATGGTTCACGATATGTTTCAGACCTATTTTTAAGTTGCAGCCACAACTCTCGAGTATTATTAACTTTTTCAAACATGTGATTGCGTGGAATCGGACATACTAGACTTTTTTCGTATGCCATGTCACGACAGTTAATCATCCACCGTCCTCGTTTTTTGTTACTTTCACGACGTAAACTCTTTTCGTGCCCCGGCAACCACTGCTTGTATTGCAACTCCAAATACATATTAACACCTCGTGGATGGATGAGGGCCGCATATAGTGGACAATAGGGTCCCAAATATTTGTTTATATAATAATGGCATGTTCCACGTTTATATTGTTCCTAGTCTTTGGATCATAAACAGCAGTACAGCCATCATTACTACCACATCTACCAACATCTAATTCAGTATCGTTTTTTGCTTTACGTTGAGCTAGCGTTAGAAATGGTTTATAGCCCAAAAATTCTGATATGTTTGCGGCTTTATTAATATCACCAATTCGATCCACTAGTGCTAAGCAGGAACTTTCTTCGGAAGATACATAGTTTATAGTATTGATTAGCTGGAGTGGAAATGTACGTTTTATTTCACGTTTGAATTTGGCATTTAGGCGTCTCTCAATACCACTACTCGAATCTTCTGGTAATTCAGGATGAAATGGTGTTGGTGTACATACGACGGCATCTGTAAATTTAACAGTCATGATGTACTTGTCGACACTACGCAATACACAAATCATATGACGATGTTCTTCGCGACCACCATTACACAAACACCAGTGCGGTAGAAAATGCATCTTGTAGCCATAAACGGCCAAAAAATCCTCACAGAATGATTTCCAAACCGACACACGAATGCTCACATGATACCATACTAAGTTCTCTTTCCAATAAAAAGCTCGCAAGTAACGCATATCCAGATTCATTGCTTTATCCAATTCAAAGTTGGTATGATATAGTTCGTAGTTTTTACCCGGACTTATACCTTCGGTGTTGATGACCCAGTCTGGTATTTCGTTGACAAAGGATGCTAACGATGGTGGCGATGGCGGTGCCATACAATTCTCATTGTCTTTTTGATATGATTGAAGTATGAATTCAGAGAGATCTGAATATAGTCCCGGATAAAATTTTTCATGTCTTTTAAGATAATCAAACTTTGTGGTCAATTCGTTTACGGGTGGATTTTTAAAAAAATTTACAGTTTTCTTGTCAAAAGAACCTTGTTGTTCCATTATTATTTCTTCTAGCTTGCGAGAATCATCTTCTAAATTGGCAGCATCTGGAATTACATCACACACATAGCTGTTTTTGGTATCATATTGTTGACTACAATTTAAATCAGCAGGAAGAGACGACAACGACGAAGAAGACGTAGACGCAAATGATGATGTCTTCTGTGATGGTATCAAGAAATCAACATCCATTTCAGTGGTTAAATTTTGTCGCTGTTGTTGTACCTCTTGTAATTGGATTATTTGTTCAGGATTTAAAGTCTCCTCGTATAACTTTTCTATACGATTTTGTTTATTAACATTTGCACTATCTATTTTGTCTTTTGCTTTTGCAAACACGAACGAGGGCTGCTTACGATCGGTATAACGAGATTTACAAGGAGAGAAGAAGGGAAGAACACCGACTTCTCAAAAAGAAAAAGAAGCAGCATGAGAAGCGCTCGTTTGAGGAAATAGAGAGGTGCCATGACAGGAACGAGATTCGGAAGTTTTACCAAAAGGTAAAAAGATCCTGCCAGGGTGGCAAACCCCGAACTCAAGCCTGTAAAGACCAGCAGGGAAACATAGTTATAGAGTCACAGTCACTACTGAGGATCTGGAAAGATCATTTCTGCAGACTGCTTAACGGCGATGAGGACACAAATTCCGCTGTCAGGCAGATTGCCCCATTCAGCCTGGACGATGATCAAGAATGCCGTCCTCCCGACCTAGAAGAAGTTAAGCTTGCTATATGCAAACTTAAATCAAATAAGACTGCAGGTGCAGATGGCCTTGATGCCGAACTTTTCAAGGCAGCTGGAGATCAGTTGGAAAGGAGCATGCACCAGTTGATCTGCATGATATGGTCGGAAGAAAGCATGCCCGATGAATGGAACCTCAGTATCGTATGCCCGATCCTAAAGAAAGGAGACCCTCACAATTGCGCCAATTATAGAGGGATAAGCCTCCTAAACGTCGCTTATAAGATCTTGTCTGCTGTAATATGTGAACGTCTGAAACCCCACGTCAACAACTTGATAGGTCCTTATCAATGTGGTTTTAGACCGGAGAAGTCCACAATAGACCAAATTTTCACATTACGGCAGATCTTGGAAAAAACCCGAGAACACAATATCGATATTCACCATCTTTTTATCGATTTCAAGGCCGCGTATGACAGTATCTACAGAGACGAGCTGTACAGAGCCATGTCTAGTTTCGGCATCCCTGCAAAACTCGTACGACTATGCAGGATGACTTTGGAGAATTCACGCTGCTCCGTCAAGGTCGGTAAAGAACTCACCGAGACCTTTGATGTCGAAAAAGGTTTTAGGCAAGGCGATAAACTGTCATGCGATTTCTTCAACATCATACTTGAACAGATTGTAAGAAACTCAAACGTCAACACCAGAGGAACAATCTTTCAAAAGTCTGTACAATTACTCGCCTTCGCAGACGATATTGACGTAATGGGAAGAAAAAAGCGTGATGTCATAGGTGCTTTTGCGAGTATTGAAACAGAAGCGGCAAAAATGGGTTTGATGGTTAATGAGGGCAAAACAAAGTATATGCTGTCATCAAACAAGGACACAGAACATCGACGAATTGGACAAAACGTCACAATAGACAGACATAACTTCGAGGTGGTACAGGACTTCGTCTACCTAGGATCCGCTGTAGACACGGACAACAACATCAGTGCGGAGATCAAACGGAGAATAACTCTTGCCAACCGTTGCTTCTTTGGGTTAAGAAGGCAATTGAGAAACAAAACCCTCTCCAGAAAAACCAAGGTAACCTTATATAAAACCTTAATCATCCCAATCCTGCTTTACGGCGCGGAAGGACCTTATCGAAAGCGGATGAGGAAACTCTTGGTCGTTTCGAAAGAAAAATTCTCCGAATGATCTTTGGTCCCGTATGCGAAGACAATGTGTGGAGAAGAAGATACAACAACGAGCTGTATGAGCTGTACCGCGACATGGGCATAGCCAGAAGAGTACGCATCGCGAGGCTACGATGGTTGGGCCATGTTGATCGGATGGACCCAAACGCTCCGGCTCGTCGGGTGTTCGAAAGCACATTGCAGGGAAATCGCGGAAGGGGAAGACCTCGTCTTAGGTGGCGCAATCAAGTGGATGAAGACCTCAACCGACTTGGAGTGCGAAACTGGAGAGAGCTCGCCCGAAATCGAAGTCGTTATAGAAGGATGTTGGTTGAGGCCCAGGTTCACCCCGAACTGTAATGCCCACCTAAGTAAGTAAGTATTTTGTCTTTTGTTTGTTTTAATTTAAACAAGCGTTTGTTACGCCTTTCAATAGTGCGTTTCGTTTCGCGAGGTCCTCGTTGTATTTGCAAATAATCCACGAACACATTGATTGACATGTTTCAAAAAATCAAAATATGAAATTTTATTTGATATATGACGTTCGCGAGCCACATAATCGCTTCTGAAATTTAAACACCAGATACAAAGGTTTTGAGGATTAATACCATGATGCGTTTTCATATGATTGTCCATTTCAATGGCTTTGAACTTTTGCGAACATTTTAGACAAGCAAGCAGAGTTTTGCAGTTTTTCCTATACCAACAATACGTCGCTTGAATTTTTTTGATTTTTACATCAATAGATGTCTCGGGAAATGTTGTGGCGACAGCGACAACAATAACTTTTGATTTGTTCCGTTTCAAGAATTGCACAAGGCACTCATGGCGATGCTGAAGAAATTCATATAATTTTTGTTTTTTATGTTTTAAACACCAAACACGCAATTTATCCGAAGGTATACCATGAAGACGCATATGTTTCTCCATATCTTTGACTTTAATATCAGGTTCGCTACATCGGCTACAAACGAGCAATACATTGGATTTTGACTTGCACAAACTATAACGTTTTTGTAGGACTTTTATGGTAGTCGTAGCTTTAAGTTCTTCTGATGCTATTTCTTTAGCTGGCATAGTTTCTTCTTGAGATGAAGTCACTGCTGTGTCATTCTCAATTTCTTGTTCAGTCATCGTGTGCTCTTTGATGTCAGACATTTTTCTCTATAACACCTACAGCTATAACTAAAACGAACTGCAATAGATAACGAATGTTACAGAATGACTCGTGTTTCTATAGACCAACCTTATTTTTGGTTCACGTATTTCCACTGACCACACTTACTTCTGCCTCACGTGTCTCCACTGGCCCAAGAATAAAAACACGGCTTTTGTTTTACAATAAGTCACGTAAGATTTTCGTTTTTATTTTACTTTGTTTTGTTTTCTTGTAGGTAGGTATAAGATTCTAAAATTATTTTCTGCTGCCAATTGCACACTTTCTTAAATGAAAATTCAGCACAAGTACAAAAAGAAAAATGGCAAAAGGACCAAAGCAATTAAATTTATTGAAAGCTGTTCGCTGGTTGACTGATGAAATACGAATGAAAGCAAAGGTCGTCGCGTGAATAATGGAACTTATTTGCAACGTGTCTAATGACGCATCAATTAAATTTTATTTCGATGTGGAAAAACCCGATTTTATGTGCATTCCTAAAGCTAGTATGTGATTTTCCATTGACGTTGCATTATGTGATTTGCTGTGGTTCCTAATCAGTAATAGACCAAGAGCTAACGACCGATTTGCTTACCTCATTTTAGCAAGGCTCAAACTTTGCTCATAGAAAGTTTTAGGCCCGACAAGTATAAAAGTGCCCGTCTTACACTCCGGTTCGGTCCACAAGGCCTTATGAATAGGGCTTGAAGTTGTAAAAAATAAGTGCCCATTTACCTCATTTTAGCAAGGCTCATCTTTTAATATATTCTTCATTGATCCAATATATACACGAAAATAGCATTGTAAGACGTTTTAGCGGTCCACAACATGCTGTAAAACGCTCGTATATATTTAAAAAAAATGACCCCATTTACCTCATTTTAGCAAGGCTGGTTTTTACACACAACTAAGATGACATAAAAACAAACACACATTTCAAGTGTAAGACGTTTATTCGGTCGACAACCCTCCGTAAGACGCTGAAAATTAAATTAAGATAGAAACAATTATAGTCTTTTGATTATGTCATTTCTTAAGAAACTCGACATTGAATGAACTTTTATTGCATGAATCGATTAATGGGTTAATTTTAGAGAAAAAAACCAAAGTCCTATTAAATTAGAGGGTGCGAATCGGAGATATGGGTTCCAAACCATCTTCATTCGTTTTTTCAATATATCTCGAGAACGAAGCAAAATTTTGATACAATTCCAAGGACATTTTTTGTAGAGAGCAAATTTTCCCATCGAAATGCATCTTTTTAAAAATTGTAAATAAAAATTTTTTATCCGCAATAGTAAAATTCCCGATAAAAAAAAAAATTAATTTTTTCCAGTTTTTGAGTTTTGTCAGTTTTCTTAATGGCATTTCTTTCTGGTTGCAGATAGGTATAGGCAATGCTTCATAAAAAAAAAGTAAATAAAATTTTCTTTAAAATGCTATATCAGAGAGCTTTCTAAGTTTGAATTTTACCGAAATATTGTCACTTGAACATAGACATTTATCGTCGATTTTCATCTTTCTTATATTGACACACAGCATTTATCCTTATTTTGTTGAAAAAAAATTTTTTTACTCTATGCGAAAGTATTTTAGGTTGATAATAAGTAAAATAAAATACCTGAATACTTTGTTTCTTAAATTTAAAATATGATACTATTCTAAAAATGATTTGTGGAACATTATTAAAAGAGTTATCTACAGTTGACCTCACAAGGAATGGTTGTGAGAAAAGCAGTAGGCCCAGGGGCTCCTCGCTCTGTTGCGACACCCTATTTATTTATTTTTTTTATCTACAGTTAACCACTTACGTCCCACTTTTGCCGGAACATTATCAAAATATGTATCTATTGAAACCAGGTCTAGAAAAAACAACCGCAAATTGTACTATCGAAAGATTTTCAATTTTCTTCATCTCCAAAAATATCTTGGCTTTATTCATGCATTTAGTGGCTGCAATACTATGTCTGCATTTTATAATTTTGAAAAAAAAAAAAATCATGAAATTTATAAATGAAAATATCAAACAGTTACAAACACACATATAGACACATTTTTACGAGATGCTGCTGCTAAAGAAGACACAAGATCTGCGTCAGATATATTGCAGTTTCCTTGTATGGAACAAAGTTGAACCAGACACTAAGCAACTGTTATTTCCAATTTTTTTGCAAATTATCAAAAGAGCAAATTTTTCGCTGGCAAAAATACCACCAAAACGCGATGCCATCAAACATCATGGCCTAAGAACTTTTTTCCAAATCCAACAGTGGCATGGAAGCACTTAAATCTTCTGAACTTTGGTAGGGAAAACTCTAAATGTGAATACTGCTTGTTGTTGAACTACAGGTTGCCTTGTAAGCTGTGGTTCCAGAAAACAACAAATTGCTTGCTCAATATGTATGGGATTCAATTGCGATAATGAGCAAGTAGCCGATATTGCATAAGAGGACATTTTTGAAGATGTAGATGTCGACATAGACCCTCACAATGTTATTGAAGACTTATAATAGTAAAAATAAGTACATAAAACTTTTTTTTTGTAACAAATACCTTTTTCATTGAGTAAAAAATGTTTTTTTATTCCACAGAGTAAAAATAAATGCAGTTAGTATAAAAAAGATGAAAATCGACGATAAATGTCTATGAAAGCTCTCTGATATAGCATTTTAAAGAAAATTTTATTTACTTTCTTTTTTATGAAGCATTGCCTATACCTATCTGCAACCAGAAAGAAATGCCATTAAAAAAACTGACAAAACTCAAAAACTGGAAAAAATTGATTTTTTTTCTATCGGGAATTTTACTATTTCGGATAAAAAATTTTTATTTACAATTTTTAAAAAGATGCATTTCGATGGGAAAATTTGCTCTCTACAAAAAATGTCCTTGGAATTGTATCAAAATTTTGCTTCGTTCTCGAGATATATTGAAAAAACGAATGAAGATGGTTTGGAACCCATATCTCCGATTCGCACCCTCTAATTTAATAGGACTTTGGTTTTTTTCTCTAAAATTAACCCATTAATCGATTCATGCAATAAAAGTTCATTCAATGTCGAGTTTCTTAAGAAATGACATAATCAAAAGACTATAATTGTTTCTATCTTAATTTAATTTTCAGCGTCTTACGGAGGGTTGTCGACCGAATAAACGTCTTACACTTGAAATGTGTGTTTGTTTTTATGTCATCTTAGTTGTGTGTAAAAACCAGCCTTGCTAAAATGAGGTAAATGGGGTCATTTTTTTTAAATATATACGAGCGTTTTACAGCATGTTGTGGACCGCTAAAACGTCTTACAATGCTATTTTCGTGTATATATTGGATCAATGAAGAATATATTAAAAGATGAGCCTTGCTAAAATGAGGTAAATGGGCACTTATTTTTTACAACTTCAAGCCCTATTCATAAGGCCTTGTGGACCGAACCGGAGTGTAAGACGGGCACTTTTATACTTGTCGGGCCTAAAACTTTCTATGAGCAAAGTTTGAGCCTTGCTAAAATGAGGTAAGCAAATCGGTCACTAGCTCTCCGGCTATAATTCTCCGATTGTTTTCTTGAAACTTGATTAGTAGTACTTGATTGGCGTAGCTAAGTACCTCATTAAAAGGAACCTTGAATCTTTAGAACAAATAAATTAATCACATATTTGCACTCTTTACACTTCATCCAATACCCTATCTGCGTCTGACTGACTACACTCTCTACTACCCCCTAGTATTTGCAACCTTACCCCCTATCGCTTCTCTACAGAAAATGAAAAATCCCATACAAAAATATAGTGATTAACAGTAGAATACAATCTGAAGTTTAAATTTTACGTTCCTACAGCTCGCATGCAGTCAAAGCAATATGGTCCCTTATTACTTCTGTCGGCTGGCAGTGGCCTGCCGTTGGGAATCATATTGTTCCGAGTACAATGCACTCTATGGATACACAAGTAAGTCAAGTGTTATGCAATTCTATGCAATGCAACTGAATGTGAGAGGATCGGATATCGAGGCACAGTCGAAGGTTGACAACCTGTTAATAGTTGTAAATCAATTAATTAAGAGGTCGTTGGCTGTGACGCCTTCACAGTGTATCTTTACTGCATCCATCTTCCACCATTGCCATTTTAACTATAAATAGATTTCAAAAAACCTTGAATCTGATTACTCCAAAATGCATTCCCTGCACGCGCAACGCTTTATCGCTGAATCATGTTATTGCTACTGCGATTGGGAAAAACAACACTTCTAATGGGTTATAATATTTCTATATGGATTTTTTGCGTAAAATGAAATTTGCTATTGTTTGGAAAGAGAGGATTCTCTCGTAGTCTTGTTAAGGCCAAAGAGTGAGGAAGAAAAATAAATGTGCTTTGCTTTGTTGTCAAAAAATCTATTGTGAAGTGGATTCCTTTGCAAGAAACTTCGAGGAAAGTTTAGATAAATATATTTCCTTGCAACAATGTTTTTTTGTTTGAATTTTAAGCAAATTGCAATGTTTTCCAAGTGTAAAATTTGTGATAAGCTTTTGCTTATGTTATATCTACATATATTAATGATATCACCCAAAGCAAGTTTTTCAAGTGCAAAAAACACGCAAAGCAGAAGCCATTGGTTTTGGATTATATATAGCACATTAGTTTGCTTGGCGGTGCAAAACGACTTGGAACTACAACTGCTGAGACTGCTGAATACATCAATTACTTCTTTTCCTGTTACCCTGAAATAGAAGTCTATATGGAAAAAATAGTACTCCAGGATGCAAACAAGAAACAGCAGACCAGGAGCTCAGGTGGATATGGTGTAAAATAAGTTATTGTCTTTTGTAAAATTCTAACCAATTTGCACTTTGTTTTTAGTGCTACGAGAAGCTCCAGGAACTGGTGAAAATCTAATTGGAATTCCAGAGAAAAAAGTCCTTGAAAAACAAGAAGGCCATCTACATAGAACATCTGTCTGATGCAATGATAGTAAAAGAACTATGACCTCCTTGCCGTAAAGCCTCATCCTATGAGCCTAAGATGACTTACGAAAAACTTCAATCAATGAAGCAGAGAAATTTAAGGCATCATCTCAGTCGTATGAAGTTCTTCCGACACCGATCATAATACTGTACGAGTTTGTAACAGCGATATCTACTATCGGTAGGTTCATCAAACAACCACACAGAAAGTTGCAAGTATTTACTTTTAATTGTGTTTACTTTCACAGGGTTCAAAGTTGAGAATGTAGAATACAAGAATATTAATGCCTTTTATGGAATTCGCAGGATTTTACTCCCGGGGAGTTGACAGGATTCGCGGTAAATTCGTATTCACCTTATTTGCTACCGTAACTACCTTATTGCTTTTCACTGTTGCTCAGCTGCTATCATTTTTATGTCAACAAAACGAAAAAATTAATTTAAATTGATATTCAAACAAACCTAAAATTAAAATAAAGCTAATTCAGTTTTACGTATACAAATAAGTAAAAGTGATATAATGGATTCAATCCTCGCATTCAACACACCAGGCCTTCGAAAACTACTGTCAGTTTTCGTCGCTCTGATTGGTCAAAAGTGTCAGAAGTTTCAGCTGACATTTAGCTGACAGTTAGATTTTTCAGATTTTCGAACATAGATTTTCAGATGGAAAAAAGCAGTCTGAAAATTCTTAAAAAAAAGTTCTTGTTGTCAAAACAAGGAAACAACGTATATGACAATCGGACTTTACTCGGTATTTTTGGTTTATTTTTTCTTTTACTAGTTTTCGCTTGCTTGTTGAATTGAAATTGATTTTATATTGATGTTCGGATATTCTCTTTTGTAAATTGATATTGAAAGTGAAATTATCAGCAACAAAAATATATTTTTGAGGGCACATGATTTTAATTTTTTTTATCAAAATTGATTGAAGTGAATTTAATTTGCATTCTACCTTACACAAAAACGTGGAAATCGAATTCCTTAAATTCAAAGTGCGAAAATCTGTATGTTTTCCAATTGCTTTTACCAGTAGCTATGTAGAACTGAAAGGTGAATCGCAGTACAATTTTATATAAAACTCAGAGCTTAAATTGCATTCAATAACTGACAGATTGAATATCGAAGATTCGAAACTGCGTTGAATGCGAGCAATTGCATATTACTTTGATGTAAGGGAAAACTGAACGAGATATACTCGAATGGAATTACACTACCAAAACAAAAGTATTTTCGATGTTTCGAATGAGCTGTAAGTATATTCATATTTCTTCCTTACTTGCTGAGCCGCGACTCCTAAATGTATGAGAGGAGAGTTAAAAATGCATCTAGGATAACTTTAGATCACGTCTGAAGGGGTCGTGGTTTGGTCAGGGCTTTATAGGCTCAAGACATTTTTCATGAAAACGATTTGTGTTGACAAAAATAGTTGTTTTTTGCATTTCAAGTTTAATCCAAAAACTACGAATGCAAGTTTGTAGATAGTTAAAAATCCAACTAGGATAACTTTAGATAACGTCTGTAGGGGTCGTGGTTTAGCCATTTTTTATGAAAGAGTTATGTATCTAGCTTTTTTGGTTATTGAATTTGGTATCTTTTTAAATTTTTTTTTTTATTTTTCGTTCTTAGTTTTGTTAAGCATTATAGACTTAATAAGCCTGCTTTTAAATATGTTGAAAGTGAGCTGAAGAGAACAATACCTCAAACAGTTGGCAGCTTGCTGCAGGTTCCTTGCTGAAGGGGGTTATCAACACGGAGTGGGACAAGATTTCAACATTATGTATGGCTCAGAGCACATTTTCAGTTGTTCTCACTGAAGTACTTGGAATCTTGGAGGAACATTTAGTTCCGAAATGGTTGAATTTACAGATGACAGATGATGAGAAACGAGACGCTACTTTTACAGAAAATCTAAGATTCCTGGCGTGGTTATGTGGCACACACACGTCTGGTGACAATGCCCACCTCTTCTTAAATCGGAAAGGATTTTTCAGCCTCAATGCCATGGTGGTAAAATCAATTATAAGTCATTTATTTAATGTGGTGGTTATTTATCTTTGTCCTTTTTTAGATATGTGACCATATGCAGAAAATTCGTTACATTGACGCCATCTTGTACTTTAAAAGTCAATATGATAATGGAGACAGAAATACACGGTTGTTTGGTAATTTAATTTTTTTTTTTTCAACTTTTTATTGAAAAACTTACCCTTGAATTTATTTTAGGAGATTCTGGTTACCCTTTATCGCCTTGGCTGATAACACCTTTCAGAAGCGCTGGTGTGAACACCAACAAGAGTAGGTTTAATAAAAGCCATAGCAGTTGACGAAACGTTGTGGAAAGAACTTTTGGAGTCTGGAAAAATTGGTGTCGATGCTGTCTGGGTGCTCGACAGCTCCACTACTCACCACAAAAAAGTGTGCAGATAATAAACGTTGCAGCAGCTCTACACAACGTAAGAATTCATTTTAAAGTAAACGATGATGCCATACTCGATTTGAATGAAGATGAAGAAGAGGAAGAAGATGATGCCTTGAGTGAGGAACAAACGACGGATCGAGTCTATATTCAGGAAGCCAATCAATTGAGAAGTACATTTTTATCGAATTTTTAGTTTTACATAAATAGTTTTTATTTATATGTATGTAGGTAAATACTATACATAACATTATTAACAAAAATACAGTCTTTGTTTTTCTTCTTGTAGAAATTTAAAACTAAAAAACAAAACAGCATTAAAAACGAAAAAAAAACTGAACTGAGGACTTTATTTGAAGCCCTGTAACCTTCCATGTACACAAGCTTACAAACTTCTTCTTCCAGTTCTGTAATAACTTGTGTGTCTGGGGCTCCACCACCTGTCTGTCACCACTCATTGAATTTCAAACAAGTCATATTTTTTTCATCATACCTTTCTTCATTTTGAAATCTCCTTAAATGGTGGACCCATGCTATTCAAAGATGTTCGTAGCCTTTCTTCTTGCTGCTCCGGAGACTTTTTTGTCAAATTTCTGGCAATATCGGGCTCAGTTTTCATTAGCTCTACCATTTCCCGGAATTGTTCCCTATTTGTGGTTCGTTTCCTTAAAAAGAAGTAAAATAAGTGCTTGAAGATTCCTTATCGTAAGTTTTAACTTACATTTTTGCACTTTCCATGTTTTGTTTGTTGTTTTCAAATAAAAAGTTGTCTTCTGGAATTGGATTCGCTACAAAAATGGCGCGAATGCGAAATAGAAAAAATTATATGGAGTGGGAATGGTCTGGAAATCAGTAATACCAAATAAGTTGAACAGAAAAATCGGTAGTTCAGGTTTTGTTACCGACATTCATTCAACTTCCATTCGTCGAATTCCATAATAGCAAAATTTTCCCGAATGGTTGAAACTCACACTAAATAGCATTCGTGATTAGCTTTACAGCAATGACAGAGAACGCCGAGGCCAGAGAGGAATTGATTTAGATGTTAGCTGAAGAAGAACTTAGAGATGCTTTTTAACTTATTCACCAACAAACAGGTGAGTTGGTTATTATTAAAATAAATGTATAACTATTATGAGTTTATTTTCATAAAAATTTATAACTCCAGGAAAGGAAAGGCTTCAGTCGTCGCTTCAGTTCACTGTCGACACTCCACCCTCCACCGATCGGCGAGATTAATAGACTCGTCATGAGAACATTCACAAGGACGGAAAACCATTTCAAAGTGAAGTACGGGCAATAAGAGTGGGTTTGGGAAATTTGATTTTTGGGAAGGAACTGGAAGAACAGAACAGGATGAGGATATGGTAAGGCTAATGCCGGCTGAAGAAAAGTAAGTATAGAAAGGAAAAGAAGAATAAAAGAATGAAAGTAAGAAAAAGAGGAAGAGGGTAAGGAAATAGGATTGAAGAGCGAAGAAAACGGAAATAGAAAAGATAAGGAAGCCGACGGGAAAGGAATGTAAAATGGGAACAGCGAATACATGGCACGCTAGCGAGGCATGCCTCAGCTCGTCGGATTTAGGGGGTCTTGTCCCCACTCTTACCCCTCGCCTCGTTCAAAACATATATGTCGTTCCAAAAACGACCACCACAACACTCCACATTCCAGGCACTGCAGATGGTTTTGCAGTGTGGCTTCTATCCCACCCTACCTGGAACCCTTTCGGCGGAATTGGTAGGATTCTCCAGTTATTTTTTTTTTATTTTATTTTTTTTTTATTAAACTTTAAAGAATTAATAAAACAAAAATGTTTTTAAAATGTGTGGCTCATTATAAAGATTTAAAAAAAAATAATATTACGAAAAATGGAATACAGAAAAATTTTAAAAATAAACGTACCAAGTGTGTGTGAATCACAACACTCAATTGAAATTTTGAAAAACTAACCGCCGCGGCCGTAAATAAACGCGGAATAGCTGGGTTAAGCCTCATTCCATGGATTAAGTAGAAAATTGTTTAGCATTTTCCACTAAATCCATGGAATAAAGCTTAACTCAGCTATTCCGCGTTTATTAATACGGCGGTAAGAAAATAAATAAATAAATAACAAAACTATAGCAAAAAAAAAAAATTAACTCAACTAAAAATACTAAACAAAAGTAAGACGAAAACGAGGAAAATATGGCCTTCTAGGACATAGCCAAGACTCAGACGCAAAGAAATCGAATTTTATTATAAAAACACCCTGGCAAAATGAAACTAGAAATCTTTCGATTCATCATTGTACCTTTGGCGGATTCAACCTCACGCCCTCTACTCTAATTCTACCTAAAAAGAGCTATCTTCATGCAGTTGGGCCTTCACAGATACTTTGACCCCGAAAATGATATTAAGGTCAGCAAATCGCTCGATAAACTTCGGGTTTTCCAGACTGGTGCACTCTGTTCCATATTAATTATTCAATTTGGCTTACTACTGCCACACGTTCCCCCTTTCGAACGTAAAAAAAATGTAACTAAGAATAAACCACAAAACTAAAAAAAAAAAAAAATTAAAAACTAAATTAACAGAAAACGATAAAAAAAATCACGCCCACTAAGACGTTACTGGGCCTTGAAAATATAGTGGTGCTCCTGAGAACCCCCACTGTCCCTTCAGGTACTGTTTTTCGTTCTTCCGGTATTTTTTTCTATTCCGGCACCAAAATTAATTTTCAGTCCCTAGACACCGGACTATTAAAATATTTCCACCAAAAAAACTCTACAAAAATTACTTGGTGGCCTGGGACTCCCCGGACTCCCACAGGCTCTTAATTTAAAACTTGAATTCAACATCGTACCCCCTCCGAACGTTATTTTCCAAAGCTTTTGCTGTATCATTGCTTTGATTGTCGTTTACGGCCGTTCTCTATCTCGTCATTTCCCACCAATAGGATTTCAGATAACGTTTGGAAATATAACATACTCTTAGGCGTACCCTCAGAGTAAATGTCTCCATCGTTTCAGTTATCCAATACAAAAACCTTTATAGTAGTTTTAGTTCGAATTTTTTCATTTTATCACTTCGCGAACCCATTATTCCCGATCTCAAAATGTATAGTAGTTCTCAAACTGTGTTCTAAGAGGTTGTAAAACGTTTTAAATGATCAATTCTGACCGTTGTCTCTCATTTTTTAATGACCCCCCTGGGGGTCAGTTCTCGATCTGTGAAGCTGTGAAGTGAAAATATTTATTACAGCTTCACCGAAGATTCGATTCTCGATTAGTGAAAATCCAACCTCAAATGTCAAACTTTTTTCATATGATGAAATTCTTTTCATTGCTCAGCAGTTTTGAAACTGTTCAATCTGTCATTTCAAGAACGCAATTTATGCTGGGTTTACATGCATCTGCAACTGCAGAAGTGCAGAAAAGTAAAACGAGACGGATGAAGATTATGCTATGTCCGCACCTGAAGTTAACCTGGGTTTCGTTCCAGTTTGGTTTGAGTTAACCAAGTAGTGTCCGCATATGCCAAAAAGTTTTGAGTTTATCTTTTTGTCTTAAGTTAAAAAGAGACAGACATAAAGTGTGAGCAGAACGTCAACGATGTATGAGAGAATTCATTCTCTCTCCACTCACTTCCATTCTCTTAAATGTCAAATGCAGTGGAATATTGGAAATAGTGCGTTCAGCGCGATTGGTTTCGAGTAGGTTATCTCGAAACCCAGTGACTAAAAAGGTTTCGTTTTGTATGGAAAACCACTTGGTTATCATGTTGGTTTGGGATTGTTTTGAGATAACCCAGGTTAACTCTCAGGTGCGGACATAGCATTACAAAGCACAAAAGTTAAAAAGAGAGACGAATAGGATTATGGTTGCAGATGAACATGTTCATCTGCAGCCATAATTTTTCATCTGCAACCATAACTAGGAAGTTCGTTCCCTCTCTATAAGACAAGTATGAATTTTACATCTTGTGTCTTTTTCCGATTTTCATCTGCACTTGCAGATGCATGTAAATCCACCATAATCCTATTCGTCTCTCTTTTTAACTTTTGTGCTTTGTAATCTTCATTCGTCTCGCTTTACTTTTCTGCACCTCCGCAGTTGCAGATGCATGTAAACCCAGCATTATAATCTTCATCCGTCCCACTTTACTTTTCTGCACTTCTTTAGCTGCAGATGTATGTAAATCCAGCGTAACAGTTCTATTTTATATTTTTTCGTCTTCTGAACCATGCAGGTGCAACTACGTACAACGCAACATCTTTTCCGTAAAAAATGAATAATTACTCACAATTATTGCGTGAACACAATGCATACGCATACGCATACGGAGCCGGAGCCGCAAGAGTTAACATCAAGTTAACTTGTCCAGCTCCGTCTTGCGTTGTTTTTGTATTCGCTTGTATTTAATGTTTTGACATCTCTTGCGGCTGCATCTCTGCAGCCATTGTGTTCACGCAGTTAAGTTGTTTTGAGCGGCACTGTTGTAACCATAACACACTCTGTGGACACACTTCCTATAATTTTTATTTTTCCTACTGTTGGCAACGCATGTAAATACCAAACTGTGTGCCCATGTAATTGTCATGTAAGCCATAAGCCAATTGCCCGTCGGTGAAGTTCTTCAACATCAAGTATTTTGTTTCAACTATAATTTCCCAAATATTTGTTTAATCCCGCTGCCATTTCACACGATATTTGCATTTAATTTACTCCAAAATGCCGGAAAACGATGTATCCAAAATGAAGGTATACTATCTCATTTATTTTGTTTCCTTTTTGCATTGTTAAAACCTAAACAATTTTGCCACAAAAAGGTCGCCGATCTGAAGCGTGAGCTTAAGCTCCGTGGTCTACCCATTACAGGCAATAAAATGGAACTACAAGAACGCCTTCAAACCGCTTTAATTGACGGTGATCTATCACTTGAAGACACAGCCATCTCTGGGGAGGATTTACTCGAAGACGTGCTTACCGACGAAGAGGAAAAAGCAATCCTCACCTTACCACCGGATGAAAATGAACTTCTCAAATCGC
Source organism: Melanostoma mellinum (assembly GCA_914767635.1). Classification (NCBI taxonomy): domain Eukaryota; kingdom Metazoa; phylum Arthropoda; class Insecta; order Diptera; family Syrphidae; genus Melanostoma; species Melanostoma mellinum. The sequence goes on from OU612060.1 coordinate 171,605,956, forward strand.
CCAGCAGCGAAATTGCACTTTCTTTTTCAACAAACAAACCCATCGAAGTGCCTCTTGTGCCGCAGCCAAAAAAGATTGTACTCAAACGAAAGAGTTCAATCACCCCACTTATCTTAGATACCCCAACCACTGTGTCCGCCAAAGACGATCTCACGGTCATTGACGAAAATGAAAGTGATGTAGTGTCAACAAAAATATCGAAAATCGATCCGAAACCGAAGGTGGTCAAAGTATCAGCCCTGACTCTAGAAGAACGTCTACAAATGCGTGCCAAGAAGTTTGGTATTGAAGAGAACAAACTAATAAGCAACTCGAATAAAACAAATGCAGCAGCTGTTACGACACTGGGCAAAGATGTTGATCCCAAACAAATCGAAACACTGAAGAAACGTGCCGAACGTTTTGGATGTGTCGTTTCGTCAACCATCGCAGAGATCACAGCCAACGAGAGACTCGAGAAGCGAAAGCAACGTTTCGGCAATGTGACAAGCAGTAGTGACAAACCGAATGACAAGGGAACGGATTTGTATGCAGAAAAGGCACGACTGCGCTTGGAGAGATTTAAAACTGCAGCAAAGTGAATCCATTTCTTTCGTATTTTCTTACTTTGATTCTTCTTTTTTCTTATTACTAACGCCCAATCGTAATAACGTCGTTATTTAAGGCGAGGGGCCAAGAAGTTTGTATTAAAAATAAATTTAACTTTAAAAAAAACCCTACGTTTGTTTGTTCTGTGTGAATCGACGGTCTTTTGAGCTCCATTGCTCTAGGGGTCTTCGGTGAGCGACTTTCAAGTACAAAAAAGGCGTACACTTGGATATTCGAAAACATAATTTCACCTTCGGTTCTTTATTCAAACGTAATGCATAAGGAACATAAAAAGAACGCAAAACTCTTTTCCTTTCTCTTCTTTTCGTCTCCTCCTAAGAACTTTCGCTAAGATCATCGAAATTCATGTCAACTACAAATGAACGAGAAAAAATTACATAAAATGATTTGAAAGTAAGGACTAAGAACATTCCTACCACCTGACTCTCCCAGGGTTGAGGATACGTTCAATTTGGTCAATGAAGTTGATGCTGCTGAGCCCAGCGATCTGTTGGAGCGGGAATGTTTTTGCATACAATATTTGAAATAGGCTTTCATTTTATTATTCCGCTTGGTAGTTTTGTCAATGTTCTCAGTCAAAACATCCTTGGCCTTGTTGAGTAGTTTGGTTTCTTCTTTCAGTTGTCGCAATTGCTTTATACTCCCGCCATATTCTAGCGGTTCAAAACGACTACGTTGTTCGCCTTGGAATCGAATGCACTTTTGCCAAGGTATTAGCAATTTGTCCGGATCATCGAAATAGACACGTAGTTTTTCTGGCATGGATTGACATATTTTGACACCGTTGAAGGGACGATTGTCGATGGGACAAGTTTTCGTACGACTGCAATTCTTGCAAAGTACATGACTGCACGATCCACAGTAAAATTCAATTGTAGTGTTTGATTTCTTGATGCTGCACTTATTGCAGTGAATCCAAGACATTTTTAGAGATAAAGAAATTGATAACTTTGTGGTATAATAAACAAAAGAATTGCACATCAAACTCGATGAAATCCGTTAAATTTCGAAAGCAAAATGGCAAAAGTTTTATTTCCGTTGTGGGTGAAACTGTCAAAACACATTGGTGATGAGCGATAATAAAGAAAGTATCGAGATAATCGATAAATTAATTTCTTGTGCACGTATTTTTGTTTTAAAAAAGTCTACATTGGTCGATTTGTTGAAGAAACAAATCGACCAATGTAAACCTTTTTCAAAACAACAGCACCGTGCACCGCATTGATGCGTTCTTTTCTGCTTTCGATGTTACGCGATGCTCTAGTCTCGAAATGGTCAAAATTATCGTTGTGGACACAGAGTAGAACCAGAGAGTCATCTCCCACGATTATGATTTCATTTAGGAACGACTCGATGTCACACTCTGTTGACAAAAAGAGTTACAGCCATATTAATAAAAAACGCTTATTCCACTCTTATTCTACAGACTCACTAAACTATAGAATAAGACTTAATCTATGGGTTAAATTTTCTCATTAATAAAAATAAATTGTTCCCGGATTAGTAAAGTGACGTTTACCATAGATTTCCCTTCGGGAAATTTATTTTTGCTGCTTATTGACAAGTAGCCTGAAATATTTATTTAGAAAGTTGATATTATGTTTCTAGAAAAACTAATTTCCAGTATCTGTTTGGCATATTTCGCTATTTAGATTCTATCTCGACATGCAAAATAGTGTAGATATTTCATGGTCGGAGAGATGTCCAGCAAATGTAAGTTGCATTATATTTGAACGACTTGCACACTATAATAACTTGATTGTAGGATTGCAGGGTCAGATTTGTTGACAAAACTCAATAAAGCAGTATTCATCGATTTGGTTTTAAATAAACCAACTAGAGTTCTTGTTGAGGAATGGAAAAGTAAACCAATTGCACTGAAGAAGGCCTTCTGCGCTTTATAGCAAAGTGTATGCTTCAACCGCGCACGCAAAATCTTCTAGATCATCGACGAAAATAAAGCCCAACTAGTCAGCTATTGGAGTCCACACTTTCAAGGCAACAAGCCAAACAACAAGCTTAAACCGAAACCGTTTACCCTCTGTGTGTTATAATGATAAATAAACGAACATTTGATTTGTAACTTTCAACCATGACAAAGTTGGTTTTAATACTTTCACTTTTTATTAGTTTAATTGTCTTAGTAGAAAGCATAATAAATTTTTATTTCTTGTAACCATGCAGCTACTCCTGCGACGAGAATTGCGTTCGAATTTGCGTCTCTTTGATCGGACGTATGGACGAGTATGCGAGTAGGGTACTCCAAGTGCCTTGTGGATGTGCTTATTAAGAATACGAGCAGTAAGTATACCCTGCAACAACGTCTTCTTGCTAGTTGCCGATTTGAGGGCAAATTGATCGAGATCACACCCTGCCTTCAGGATGTGCTCACCTGCTTTTTCAGCTACGTATAATGCACACACAGGCATCTTTGAGACAGTCCAAAGACGCAAGTCATTGCGGTGACCTTGGAAAAAAACAACAACTATGTATGTTAAATTTCTTATTAGTACGACGCTGAAGGAAGTTGTACAACTGCAAATAAAGAAAAGTTTTCAACTAATAATTTAATAAAAAATTAGTAAATAAAGCGAATCACCTTTCCAAGAAGCCTTAGGCCAAAACAACATTGTGGGATTTGGGCTCAGTTTCGCGAGCTTTTGCGATCGTATTTATGATAAATATCAATTCACTGACGAGAAATCAAATTAAAAATCTATTTATCAAAACACTTCCAAATGTATTTTTGACTATATTTGATTTACCTAGCATAATCATTATTTTAGATGTCACTGAATTTACAGAAAGTAAATAAAAAAATAGAACCGACCGCCAGAGTCATTTTTTTTGTAGGCACATGTATTTCAACTCAAGAATTTCATTCATTTTGTATTATATGACAGAATTCTTGGCTATTCCTTCGCTAAACCACCCTCATCGGTGGAATAACTTAGTAGACGTCAGTTAAGAAAAAATTTCCTTTATTAATAGCAATTTCCACTTAGTCCATGGAATAAGGCTTAACCCTTCGCTACTCCACGTTTATTAATACGGCTGTTAAAGAGTAAAGCCTTGCGCAAACCAATGCGGTGAGTGCGTGCGATGCGATTGCGTTAAGTCAAATCCCTATGGTCGTTTGACTTAATGCATAGGGATTTGACTTAACGCAATCGCATCGCACGCACTCACCGCATTGGTTTGCGCAAGGCTTTAAGAGCTAAAAAGAATTTTGATGACGAAAAAAGTGTTCTGAAATGAACAAGATTGAAAATCATTTGGACTAACGATATAACCGTCGGAGCGGAGTTTTCTCCTCACTGCATCCTTTTTCGGAGATCCAATTTTGCTTCGAATTAGTTGTCTTCGTTAGAAATTTTTCACATTTTTTATCTGTCAAAAATAAAGTCAACAAAAGTACTTAATCGCAAAGCATCGCATATAAACGGCAAACGTTGTCGGCCCTATCGAGGTAACCGTCGAAGAGGAATTCTCTCTCCGATCGGAGAAATTTTGCTTCGTGGTAGTTCTCCGATTGGACGATCCGACGTTCTCCGAGAAGTTTTTGTTGCGGAGATTTCACTTTTCGGAATGCGATGCATTGCCGCATTTGTGAAAAATTTCTTACGACGACAACTACTTCGAAGCAAAATTGAATCTCCGAAAAAAGATGTGTTGCGATACGATAAAGCCTGAACTACATCGAAACACAAAGTAAAAAGTTTCCTAAAAAAGTCAAAAATATATCCGAACTTCTCTATCAAAAACAAATTTGTATTTCTTCCTCTCAGTTTAAAAAAGTGTGTTTGAAAAAAGCTCGCACATATCGAAGCTTTCACTTTAGGCAATTTTTTGAAAACAAACACAATCAAATAATTTTGTTTATTTTTCTTGAAAGGTAGCGCTTTCATCACTAAAATCCTGTAGCTTTCATAACAAAAGCTCTTTCATAGCTTCAAACCTATTTTGAAAATTATAAAATTGAAGTAAATGTCAACTTTGTTTTCAAATTTTAAAGTAAATTGAGGCGTATTCAATTAAAATTATTGAACATTAACCATAGCCAGCTCCCAAAAACAGAAATTTTTCTTTTTTGACAAGTTGTTTATTGTTTTGATTTAAAATATTTAACCATCAAAAAGCTTTTCGGAGTTTTTTAAATGTTGCCAACAGATGTCACGCAGTAATATGTGTGTATTTGAAAAGCTTTTACTTTTTTTAGTTTTTTACTTTTTTCACTTTCAGCCGTATCTATAAAGAACTTTTAATCATCGATTAGATTTAATTGCCATTTAAGTAACACTTAAGTAACGAATCCGTATCGATAATCAAATTTCACATTTAAGTAACCTTGCTAAGAGCCATCTTTACTTAAATGCCAATAATGACGTTTAAAGGTCTCTTAAATCCAAATTAAAAATTCATTCTGACGTTTCGGGAAAATCGGTGTCAATTTCGCTCTGTTTTTTTGGTAATAAAATGAAACTTTTCTTAAAATAAAAATATGGAAGATTTTCGTCGCGATTTAAATGTTTTCAATGTGCTAAGAATTTTTCAGATGTCATGATTAATAAATAGAAACATAAAAAGCTGGCACAAAAGCTCCACAGAGCTAAAAGGCCAAATGCGTTGTTCTCGCAACAACCATTCTCGTGCGTGCGGTTCTGAAAGGTTAATTTGGAACAGCATTCTTCAAGGCATATTTTCCTGCCTTGAGGTGATACCTACCAGGGAAAAATCATTTTGGATGTTTATGGTGGTCGAACGCCCACGCAGTAGTTATCCTTTATCCATTTCGCTATGGATGTCGTGTGCCTACAACCAGAGCTAAGAGATTGTCAGGGAATTGCAGTTTTGCTTGGCAAAGAAAGATTGTTTCATGGTCGAGCGGTCGATTTGCTTATCATAAGGGCCTAAGACCAACAATGCGTTGCGTTGGTTTTGAATGAATATTCGAAAGAAATCCTCATCACATTTTAGGTTGATGATACTCGTACATGGTGTTTTTTTTTTTTTTTTGATAAGCAAAAAGGCACCACATCGGTTTATAAACGAATGGTTGTCAAAACGCAGTTTAAATTGGACTAGATTTCTGTTTTTACTACTTTATTTTGACACAACTATCAATTAGCTTAGCATCAACGCAGAATCGATTATCGATAAGAATTTAATCAACCTCTCTTAAGTTCCAATTAAATTTTAATTGAAACTTAACTAATCGACGTTTAAGAGACGTCTTAAGAAAATCTAATAAATACGGCTGTTTGTGTTTCGATGTAGTTCAGGCTGAATAACTAACTGCTCAGAGAATTTTGAAAGATTAATGAAAGAGTAACCAAAATAAATCTGAGCAACAACAATTTTAGAGGGTTCAACATCGAAACTCAAGTTCCAGAGATGAGTTGGAAAAAGTTACGAAACGTAACATTCTGACAGTTCAACGACATCGATGTTACACTTCGGAAGTTTTTTGCATTTAGGAACGACCATATCAGCAGATGTTACATGCGCGTAATATCGAAGGCATAAATGGAACGCATTACAGATGTTATACTCACCCAAAGACAATGAGTTAAAATTACCGGAAACAGTAAGTTTGTTCGTTGAAGCCCTGGGTCGCCACAAAGCGTTTTTTGAGAAACCTTAATTCACCCTGAATGTCAAATTGAGTGTTTTTTGAGCCATAGGTTTGCCATAGGTTTTCCCCAAACTCGCCCTAGCTTTTTGGTGTGGCGATTTGAGGGCTGTCAAATGGCATGTATTTTTTTTTAATGACAGGGATGTATGGTGATTTGTGGTAAAGCGTTTTTTGAGGACTGGTAAACCCAGGTTTTTTTGATAGTTCACAGGGTTGTCAAGAAAACCTGGGTCAACCCTGGGGAAAGTTCAACGAACAGACCTAATGAAAGAGTAACCAAAAAAATCTGAGCAACAACAATTTTAGATGGTTTTGACAGATCAACATCGAAACTCATGTCGATTTCCAGTGGTACACAAAAGCACTTTTAAAAGTGCTTTTTTGCTCGAAATACGTTACATGTAGACACCAGATTACTTTTTTTTTGCCCGAAAAAGCACTTTTACGAATCTCGATTCAGAGGCAAGATTTACACGCACTTTCACGTACACCAACGCAAAACATTTGACGTTTACCAGTTTGCAGTTTGATTATTTTGCATTTTTGGTTAAAGGACTGTGAAAGAAAGATAATTAAAATAAATAATAAACTATTTTGTGAAAATGGATCGCTCAATTTTAGCTGAAATTATCAAAATATTTATGAGTCGTCATCTAGTTCTGATTCCAACGAAGAAGTGTTTGAAATTCTGAAATTCCTTACACTAAACGAAAGGCATTCTGTGAATAATTTGTTCAAAGTGTTGTGTACAATTATTTGGATGAGGAGGTTTCTTCCTAGTGCATTTATTAATAAAGTTTCGAAAACATTCTTTCTATATAAATTGCAGAACAAAACAAACGGGAATAGTTGGCTGTCAAAAATAGCACACATACAATGATAAAAAAAAGAGTTTTGTCTTTTCTGTTCCAGTGAGCACGAAAAAAAGCACTTTTTTAAAGTGCTTTTGTTTTTGCAAAGGAAATCGACATCAATTTCCAGAGATGAGTTGGAAAAAGTTACGAAACGTAACATTCTGACAGTTCAACATTGCATTTAGGAACGACATCGAAGTTACATTTCGGAAGTTTTTTGCATTTAGGAACGACCATATCAGCAGATGTTACATGCGCGTAATATCGAAGGCATAAATGGAACGCATTACAGATGTTATACTCACCCAAAGACAATGAGTTAAAATTACCGGAAACAGTAAGTTTGTTCGTTGAAGCCCTGGGTCGCCACAAAGCGTTTTTTGAGAAACCTAAAGTCGACCTGAATGTCAAACGTTGGTCCGTTCACAGCAAAAACCTAGGGTGAGTTGATGGAAACCTAGGTCATTAACTAGGTAATTAACGCGCACATCAAGGGGTAATGACTACCCTTATAATGTTATAAAAACACAGTGCGAGTATTTAGGAAAATAGGACAGGATTTGAAAGGAGACACCGATGCACGTTGCTTTTGAACTTTTGTGAATCGTAATGCAGGGGAAATACAGAGCCAGGTAAAGCATTGTTGGAGATACAAACAGGCCTTTTATATAACTAACAATCCTGTTCTTTTGTAAATTGTAATAGATGTTCAAGTACCTTCTGTCTCGCTCTTTTACTTTAGCATATATCTTTTATTAATTTCTCTTGTCGTTTTTAACTTCACTTCTCTACATGTGCTTGTTCAATAAAGATCCACTGCATTATATTAATCTAAATTCTTTTAATAAAAGTTTCAACAAGCATACCACATTCGGGTGGTGCGGCTGAAATACGAATCTCTATACTTGACTGTACGTCCGAAATTGGGCTCAAGTTAAAACTGATGAGCATTCCTAGCAAGGCGGGTGTTGCGGTGAAATTGTTTCAGGGGAGAAATGCAACTGGCTATTTCACTAGAGCACTGTTGGTAGAAAAAGCGATAAAAAAGAGAGAGACAGGTAGCGTTTCGACGATGTTCAAGAGAATCAATCGATTCTACGATTGAACTATCTCCTATCAATTTAAGCGCTCTATTTTGTACCCTATCAAGTAGGCTCAAAGATGTTTGAGATGCACCTGACCAGATATGGGAGTTATACTCCAGTTTTGGGTGGATGAAGGCCTTATAAATTGTAGCCAGATCAGAAGGGGTGAAGAGCTTCCTGCATCGTCTCAAGAAGCCTAAGCATTTAGCAGCGTTTTTGGCGACTTCAAATATGTGGTCGTTCCAACGAAGATCATCGTTTACACACATACTAAGTACTGCTAGCTTTTCGGTTTCTTCGATGCAGGTACCATTCATGGATAATGGCAATGGGAGAATGTTAAACTTCAACGACAAGAGACAGCATTGAGTTTTCGAACCATTGAATTCTACTAGGTTCTTATGACCCCATGTAACAATGCTGTCAAGGTCAGAATTCAATGAGCTAATCATACGCAACCGTTCCAGTTCCACATCCGAAGAGCAGGGACGTGAACTTGGAAACGAATATGAAAAGCTGAGGGTCGAGTCATCAGCAAAACAGTTAAGTGGATTAGAAGTTTCAGACAAGAGATCATTAATGAAAATGAGGAAGAGAGTCGGAGACAAAACGGAGCCCTGGGGCACACCAGCATTTATGAAGTGGGTATCAGACTTGAAGCCATCCAATGCAACTTGTATTGAACGGTGGGAAAGGTAGTTTCTAATCCAACGACGAAGAGACTCATCGATACCAAAAGCACGCATTTTCGATAAAAGAGCCTGATGCCAAGTGCTGGAAATGCTGGAAATATCAAGCGCAATAATTTTACTTTCTCCACAACAATGTAAGGATTGGTTCCATTTTTCGGTGAGATAAGCCATCAAATCACCAGTGGACCTTTTGCTACGAAAGCCGTACTGTAGGTCATTAAGAAGCTTTCGTTTTTCAAGATATTCCATGAGTCGACGGTTTATCAACGTTTCCATGACCTTGGAAAGAAGGGACGTAAGTGCAATTGGACGGTAATTGGAATAGTGGAGGAAAGATTCGCCTTTTTAAGGGACAGGCTGGACAAATGCTGTTTTCCATCTGCTCTGAAAAGTCCCAGCAGAATAGGAAAGATGGAAAAGTTTACGCAGTGGTTTTGCAAGCGTAGAAGAACACCTCTTCAGAATAACGGCGGGGATACCATCTGGACCAACGGATTTATGAATATTGAGATCTTTGAGGACTCTCGCAGCCGAGCGAGTTCGAAAAAATATCTGCCAATATGTTGCTATCGGGTTAGCAGCAAATTAGCTTCATCGATGGAGCTGACATACGGAGAGTCATTGAAAACGAGCGTTGGGAACGATGACGTGGTCGAGTTTTTAATGTTCTTCACAAAAGACCAAAAGTTTTGGATTCCTTTTGGACACAACAGTATTTTTTGCCATACTTTTTAGTCATGCAAAAACTGCCTTTTGTATTTGAGTATTACAGATATTTCTGGCCCGTTTGAACAAATTTTGGTTTTCTGCATCAGAGTTGTCTTTAAACTTTCGAAAACTCCTTTCTCGATCCCTAATCGCCTCTTTACAGCTTGAATCAAAAAACGCTTTGTGGCGACCCCAGGGCTTCAACGAAAAAACCTAGTGTTTTTGGAGCCCTAACGTTGACCTGGGTTTTCCCTCAACTCGCCATAGGGTTTTGCTGTGGCGGGTTGAGGGCTGTCGAATGGCATGTATTTTTTTTTCAATGACAGGGATGTGTGGTGATTTGTGGTTAAGCGTTTATTGAGGTCTGGAAAACCCAGATTTTTTTGACAACTCATAAGGTTGTCAAGAAAACCTGGGTCAACCCTGGGGACAGTCAACGAACGAAAACGAACGTAGTATGTGTTCCATATAAAATGATGAGAAACTGCAAATTTTTTGAACCAAAACTACTTTTTTTCCAATAAAAATTGTGACACAGTTGGACTAATTCTAGAAGGCGCGGCGGAAGGATCGTATTAAAAGCGATGACTCAATTGCGAAGCGCTTCGCCTTAGGTTAATCTAAAAAGCGAACATGGTTAGAAATTAAACATCCAATATGGAAGTCTTATCCATCCACGCAAATGTTATCTATTTCCAAGTTTTCCCAAAGAAAATTTAAAATTTTCCCAAGGTATCAGCTGTTTTAGCGAATTCAAAGAAAGCTAATCAGATGTGGTTCTTCTCCACTCGATGTTTCCCATAAAGAGTAAGAATATTTGAATTATTTTTGTTTGTTTATTCCTTTATACAAATTTTCTATAGGTTTGTAAAATAATTTCGAATTTCAAAAGAAGCGTTTTGCTAGGATTTAGATGAAACCAAACGGTATTTTAAGCCTCAAAATAGTAGTACATTGACTCCTATACTGAAGCTCGCTACTACTCTTCGTTTCTTAGCGGCGGGTTCATACTCAACAAGCATCAAAAAATTCTTGTCTCGTGGTGTTTTTGACTCCTTAAAAAAAAGAAAATTACTCTCAATTCAATTGATGATAATCAAATATTTCATTTTTTTACATTTTTCTATCAATCCGCTTGCAATTCGACACATCTATCGTTTTTGAAAATGAAATGAATTAGGTATATCAAAAAGCTAGTTTCTACAAAAAAGAATGACGTTTGGAAAGCGTTTTCACTTTCCATTTAAAAAAAATAAAAGCGATTCGCTTTTCAGAATACGAAAATTCATTTCCGCCACCAAAAGCGATCAACCGCGCTTTCTGGAATAGCCCTACAGTAGGGCTATTCCAGAAAGCGCGGCTGATCGCACATATCCCTCTTCTTATTTCTTAAAACCATTCCTTATCTTTTACGTAAGAAGAAACGTGATTTTTCATCGAAAAATCATGTCAGAAAACGAGTGAGATAACGAAACTCATCTCAGTTCTCATCTCTTTACTTTTTTTTTTTTTTTTTTGAAAAATCATGCATTCTCTTTCGTCAGTTACAATCAATCTACATTTTTCGAATTGACTACTGAAACTCATGATACAACTAAACTAGATAGGCATTTGTATCACGACTCAAACTATCTACATGTTTGCAAAATCTGGCTGAGACCCTAAAATACACGTCCCTAGTAAATCTTGCTTCTTTTGTACATTGCAGAAAACACATTACTGTTAATAACAAACTGGGGGGCAATTCTGTAACTTATCAGACGATTATCGTTCAATCGTCGTATCGTAGATTGCGTCGTAAAAAGATTGTTTCATATGATCTTGCTTTCATTGGTTGGTGGAAAGCTATTTTACTATCGTCTCACAAATTTTGGCAACTTTTTCAGGGTCTTAAAAACGTTTTTTACTGTTAATAGGCGATAGTCGTCTAAAACGTTACAGAATCCGGCCACTGGCTTATAAAACCATTCCACTTGACGTTAAAAAGAGCTCCAAATACGAAAGAATTCAAAATAGATGTTGATATGTGTAAACACGTCTGTTTTTATTGGCCCAGTCAAATCTTAAATTAAATTGAAAGCAATCTTGAGATTTAAAATTGAAAATTATTTACTTACCAAAGTGTTGGACAAATGCCTTTTTAAAATTTACTCCACGAACTGAACAGGATACACACACTACAGATTTTATCAGCACTTTTATAAACAAAAAACCGTTGAAATGTATTACCCTTTCAGATTCTCATGATATGCTCTCATACAGCTCAACACCGCCATTTAGTTGATTTGATGTTGTTTTCCTACAATTTGATCAGATTACCTTACCTAGTTGGGCGCCATGCCATGTCCATGCCTCGTCGCAACCGCATCCATTGCCGGCATCCTTAAGCTGAAAAATTTATTTCGCAATCATTTTGAGACTACAATTTTGGTTCTTTTAGCTTAAAAATCATCCGCTTGCTCTAAATGTAGGTATCGAAGTTTCTGATTTTGTTTGGTTTTGTTTTTTTTCTTTTTCTTCATATTCGTTAACAAGTTAAAAGAAGTTACTTACGCGTACTACAGTTCGATAGTTTTTTTTTTCTTTTCTAAGTTATACAACAATCTGCAACGACTTAAGGAAGTGATCCTTTGCGCTGCGGATTGCTTTTCACTTATTTTCTTTATCATAACTTTAAAACTAAAATATCTTAAAATTACTTAATAGTAACATAACGTGATAGAAGTCATTCCCATTTTTGTTTGATGTTTATCTTCATGCAAAGTGATGTCAGATTCCACATCACAACGATGATATTTAATACCGTCGGTTCCGATTTTTATTTTGACGTCTTTCGTTTCTCCCTCTCTCACGATTGCGTCTGCCAGAACCTTTGCTGCCACCACTGTTATTGATTCCGTCTTCATCGAGTTCCTCTTTAAACCTATGGCTGTTGTTGGAGCTGTCATTTCGACCGTTATCGGAACTGTTCTCCAGCTCCCTGTCTTCTCTGAAACTATTGTTATGACTCGGAGCACCGAATGGATTATTTGGATTCGAATTCGAATTGGTATTGAATGCGTTTGTATTGAACTGAGGATTCGACGAGTTGCTGTTGTTATTGTTGTTGTTGAACCCATTTTGTGGTGGTGCGACCCATGGACTCGCACGGTTATTGTCGTTATTGACCAAAGGTCCTGATGCCCAGGGACTGGGTCTACCGTTGTCCTCTGTTTTTATTCGACGGAAGTCGACATCACCATTGCCTATAGCATCAGAGTCTTCGTTGTTCACTTTCACTTTTGTCGATACGAATGGGTTGTTAGGATTTCGTCGCCAATCAACGTCCCCTGCATATATAACTTTGGCGTTATGATTTATTGGTTCAAATCGAGACTTTTTAACAGGAGGGGATCTGCTACGATCACGTAATGGCGATTTACTTCTCCTATTTTCAACAGGTACAACATCACTCAGCTCATCTATTTCACCAGAGCTGATGTACCGGTTTAAAGCATCCGGACCATTTCGGATGATCGCTGCCAATTTGCTATCAGGCATTACACGAATCACTCTGCCATAGACCGATATGCCAACAATCGTACTCGGATCCATATTATCCGGCATTCCCTCGGCCAACATGCTGATTTCTTTGGAATCTCGTGAGTTGATTTCGTCACCTTCTTCATTGCGACGATTGTCGTTCCAGTGAGCTTGGAAGTTTCTAGGGATTGGTTTGCTGTAGGGAACTTTCTTCTCACGGTCTCTATCCAAGAGTTTACCAGCATCCAAATCCAAGCCAGGAATGAATCCTTTATCGGCAGTCAGACTTTCGGTGAACTCAACTTTATCTTCGGGACCCATGCCAGGAATGACAGCATCATCTATAAAATGAATAAAGAAAAATATTAAGTCTTGAATTCTCTACAAAACAAACTATGTCCTTACCGTATTCGCACTCATCCATTGTGGACAAACTAGCTGGCAGGGTGTTCAAGTTGTACTTGTCTCTCATGAGATCGCCTGGACGATTCCTAGTCCAGAACTTGATTGTATGATCATTCGAGCCAGAGCAGAGTATATGACCAAGCGGATGCCATGCCAAAGTCCAAACAATACTGTCATGAGCTGTGTCAATGCCACCAATTTCCTTATCGGTTCTAAAAACAAAAAAATTTGGGGTTTAAATTTCGGATGAGGTTTGAGAATGTTTTTTTTTCCATACCCAACATTCCAAAATAAAACAGAGCCATCTGAACCACCGGAGCTGAAAAGACCCTCGTGTACTGGATGCCAGGAAACCGAACTGGCCTCCTTCTTATGACCTCTAAATATTTGTACTTCCTCTCGAAGGTTACGAATATCGAAAAGTTTAAGGAGATGATCACGCGAGGCAGTTACCAGCCAATTTCCGTTGTTGTTCCATTTAAGATCCATAACGGTTGATTTGTGAGCATGTCTTAGGGGTAAAGCAAGGTTTTTAATATTTTCAATTTAAAAAAACTTATTATGGAGAGCTTACAAAGTTGCCAGAGCTTGACCGCTCTTCGGGTCCCAAAGCTTAATTGGCTGTTGGTTGTCTTTGCTCCCGGATACTATAAGCGCTTTTTGGGGATGCCAGTGAACACATTTAACATCGGCACCATGGCCTGCAATGAAAAAAGAATCAGTCAATAAACAAACAAATAAATATGTGTACATATGAAAGTATAAACCAACTGTTATCTATTTTTGAGTGAGGAGTGAGGACAGACATTGTTAATGAAAATTCCGGCTGAGATATTAAAAAAATGAATATTTCAAAACATGTTGCTGTGATCTTTCGTTGAGCTTTACTCAGGTTTAATGCAGGTTTCCTTGATTGTAAAAAACCGGGTTTTGGGATCTCGAAAAACCACAAACTAGAAAATCTCCACACATCCTCGTCATTTAAGAGAAAACTACAACCCATTTGACAGCCCTGTTAGTTACCTGAAATTGCCGCCCCAGCAAAAGCATAGCATAAATTAGGACGAACACAGGGCTCAAAAAACACTCAGTTTGACATTAAGGGCGGTTTGAGGTTTTTCAAAAACCGCCACACCTCAGGATTCAACGTAAAAACCTGGGGCCGAAATACCGTACATACGATAGAGTAATACGGGACCGAATTATGTGTTTTTGGTCCTCTTGACAACCCTATGAGTTGCCAAAAAAAACTGGGTTTTCCAGTTCTCAAAAAACGCTTAACCACAAACTTAGGTCAACCCTAAGGCTCAAAAAACCTCATTTTGACATTCAAGGCTCAAAGGTTTCTCAAAAAACGCTTTGTGGCGACTTCAAGGCAACTCTAGGGCTTCAACGAACAAACCTATTTTTGAAACTCATTTTTAAATTGCTCTGCTCAGTTAAAGGTGTTGTTTTTGTTTGTTAAGTAAAAGATCTATAGCTTATAAGAAATATATTATATATATTAATATATTTACTATAGCTTATATAAATATTCTTTTTGACATTTGAGTTTCTTGAGTGGATTTTCACTTGACAACAAGAAGTAGCTGATACTTGGTCAAGTTCATCTAGAACAGGGGCCGAATTACGGCACACGCTATCGAATAAGTCGTATCGGAATTATGGGAATTTGGTATTACCGCTCACGATATCGAGTCATCTAGTACCACAATTCGGCATTGTCTCATCAGTTATCGATCGGAATTTCATTCGATGCATAAAGTGCTCTCTAATTCATACATGAAAGACTATCGAAACCATCTATTATCAATATTTCAATTAATAACACCATCCGAGTGTATTTTATGTTTAAATTTTCCGAAATTCTTACTAAATAGTGTCTTTTTTTACAAAGGCATGAATTTTACCTACCAAAAAATAATGAAATAAGTATAAAGAGACACCAGCGACATCTATGAATTAATAGAAACTCGAAATTTACTAGTGAATATTCGATGATACTAGTACAATTTAAAAGAGCAATACGATACGAGAGGTCACTTATGCTGTAATTCCAAAATGGTTACTCACTCACTCGATCTCTAATGCCACTCACTCACTCGATATCGTGAGTTGTAATTCGGCCCCTGGTGGAGATGAAGATGCCAGTTTTGATAAATAGAAAAACAAAATTAAAACAATTTTGTCTTTTTCCTTCTACTTCGAAGTATTTTACGCAAAGTTGCATTACAAAAAATTAAATTAAAAGCCATTAAATTAAATTAAAAGCAATTAGAGGAATATATAGCTTTTAAAACACGCAAAACTTTTTCATTTTTTTTTTAAAGCGGCTCTACCAAATTAAGACATGTTTTATCAACACGGAAAAGGCTTGAAATTTTTTGCCGATTCCTTACCGCTAAGTGAGAAAGTATTGGGGTTGAATTACCGCATCTGTAAACGAGTGAGTGAGTGTATGCTACTTTTCTTTCAACATTAGCACTATATTACACAACATCAGACTGCTGCTCATTTATCAACTTCAATTCTTTCAAATCATAATGAAAGAGTGTCAAATTAAGTGCCCGATAACGCTAGAAGTAATGTCAAAAACACATAATTCAGACACGTTTCACTCGATCAAGTGTGCCGCACATTCGGCCCCTGTTCATGTCAAATCCTCTCGGATGGTTTAATTATTGGGGGCGTTCAAGAATCGTATCCGGAAAGCTTGTTGTTGTTGTTTACAGGTTAAACTTTTAGCAGAGTCACACACCCATATCAACTAAAAAGCTATCTAAAGGTATCCGAGTATTTTTGGTATACCATTCTATTCAAGTGATCAGCTGATAGAAAATTTATTTTTATTTCTTTTCATGTTGATTTTTTGTTTTGATGTGCATTTATTTCAGCATAGGAGTCTTTTAAAACGCATGGGAAATCGAAAAAAAAAAGTTATAAACGTCTAACAATGATATTTTTAATGTTTTTTTGTTTTAAAAAGTAGAACTTTAATATTTCACAGCTGTTGTCTGGTGTCTGCAGCAATCTGGAAAAAGATATCTGGATCGTTCAAAAAGGTATCCAAGATACGGCTATCCGAGATAGGCTATCCGATAGGTTCTTGAACACGCCCATTTTAAGTCATTTAGGTGGTGTTCCAAATTTAACGTCAAAAACCAATTTGACGAAAATATACTGAAAGTGCACATCATACAACTTCTTTTTTGTGATCGCGGAGGGCTCACAGCTCTGTCACTTATCAGTTTCACACTAGTGATACTATTGATCATAGATCCCGGATATTTGAAATTTCCACACTTGGGGAGCACAATTTTACTCAGATAAATGGCCGTACTAGCCGCGTTCGGATCAGGAAACGGGCAAAACAAGTACTTAGCCTTTTTCTTTTTTACTAATAGGGTACGCGCTACTTTCTTAAACTTTTATCTGTACGTTAACGGCTTCTCACAGGGGTGTAGGATCCTCAATTCTAATGGTTTCATCGCATTGCTAATAACGAATAGTTGATTTTTTTTTGTTCGGTACATTATCTTCCAACAGGTAGTCAAGGATTCTAATAAAGAGTAGAGGACTCAAGACCTTCCACTGCGGTGACTCCAACTGGACATCTTATCTTCGTCACTGCTTCTTCATACATATCCCCAAATAACATCTGAAAGCTCAGCTATTTTGAAGATGGTTGACCCTTTTCTCAGGATCTTTGTAGTTTGTCTTTAAAACCCCAAGCAATGATTTGGCTCCATCTATTGGGCGAGTTATAGCGAACAGAATAACGAATATGGATACATTTTCAAATGGAATAATAACTCTATTTTCATTAGAATTGAATAATAAATGTTATATCAATCGATAGTATGTAGATAACACAGAGAATTTTTTTCTGCTAAGAAAATGTTTAATTCAACAAATGTTTTCTGTTTAGATTTATTTTTCTACTTTCCTGATGAAATTTTACCAGAAAATACAATCAATTTGGTTTCATTTCTACCACTCAGACACTTGTGGTACCCGTGGCGTTATAGTAAGCATGTCTGCCTGTTAACCCAGAGGTTCGTGGTTCGAATCCCAACAGAGGCAAAAATGTTTTTCCACGGGTATCGCCTTTCGCGAGGAATAGGCAAGTCCTTCATTAGTAAATTCATTGCCATGAAAAGTGCTTACTCGATTTATCCGTTCGGATCCGGCAGAAATTGTAGGTCCCCTCCATTTACTCACAAAATCATGGTTGTGAGAAATGCGCTAGGCCCTGTCGCTCCTCGCTCTTTAGAGCCATCTTATTTATTTATTTTAGACACTAGTCTGAAGGAAGCTTTACAGGAAGATGTCGGACTACTAACTTGCAAGGTAAAATTGTCTCGACAATTGAAGACGTACGACCATCCGCATCCTAATCCCTTCGCAGTTTCGACTCTAAAGCAACATGAATTGGACAACGATTATAATTTCTTACGAGACGCATTTACAGCTCGGCGGCTACGTTAACAAACAGAATTTGGTAAGAATTTTTTGGAATATACCTAACCGCTTTTTTTTTTTAATTAAATCAAGTAAGTGAATAAAGTTAGCGTAATGGTTAGCGTGTCTGTCTTGAAAATTCGAGGTTCGAATCATAACAGAATTAGAATTATAGATATCGCCTCTAGCGAGGAATTGAGAACTACTTCGAGAGTATAATTACACACTGCGATCAAAAGAAATTTCTAACATATCCGTTCGGAATTAGCGAAAAAATTGTAGGAGATTGTGTGAGAAATACTCTAGTCTAGAGTCTAGACCCCGGGGATCCCCCTGTGTAGCGTCACCCTATTTACTTATTGGTGTTCTTAATGATCAGTTTCATTATATGCATACATTAATTTCTTAGTTCAACTTACCTCTCAACACACGTTCTTCTTGGCACCGATAAAAATCCCAAACTCTCAATGTTCCATCGTCGCTACAGCTTACAAATTTACTATCAGACGGGCTAAAGCTGTAAAATTTATAATAAACAAAAATGAGAAAGTAAACAAGGTAAGATAGGCAGATTTTTTTTTTTATTTTATTTTCTATTTTCGAAAATTTATGTTTTGGCAATGAAACAACACCAACCCTAACATTTTTCTGAGTCCGATTTATGCCAAAAATAACGAAAGATTTGAAAATATCGAGCCCTTCCCGCAATTTTATCGTTAGCGACAAAGAAAAGTTTTACACGAAGACGTTTTTTTTTGTTTTTATCATAAGCATTCAAACGAAAAGGACCGACAGACAGTCGCTTACGATAAAAGTTATTTTCGCTGTAACTTTTCGTGAAACAGTTATAATGTGAAATGAAAAATGTAGAAAATTGCGAAACAATGTAAGATTTTGAATTGTATAAAAAAACTATTTTGTTTTAAACGTCGCTTACGATGATTTGGCGGGAAGGGCTCGATATATTGTTTTTCATTGGTTTCACTCGGGGAAGCACTAATTTTTAAAACCATTGGAATACCCTAAATTATTTTTGCTCAGTTTAACGTGTTGTCTTTGAGTAGGTGAAGCACCTATGATTTATAAAAAAACAATTTTCATTTTGATCTTTGAGGATTAGTGATTTTTGAGAGAATTTTAATAAATAAGTTGCTGTCATTTTTAAGAATGAAAGCAATGTTTTTGCACTAATGTCCTTTTTCATTGATTTCACTTGGCGAAGCACTCATTTTTAAAACCAAAAACAGTTTTGACAAATTGTCTTTGTGTGACTGAAACACTTAAGCCATGCGCAAACCAACGCAATAAGTGCGTGCGATGCGATTGCGTTAAGTCAAACCTCCATAAGGTTACATTTTTTTTAATAATTAACGCGCACATCAAGGGGTTATGGCTACCCTTATAATGTTGTAGAACATAGTGCGAGTATTTAGGAAAACACAGGAGAGGATTTGAAAGGTGACATCGATGCACGTTGCTTCTGAATTTTTGTGCATCGAAATGAAGGAAAAACATGGCCAGGTAGAGCATTCCACATTCGGGTGGTGCGACTAAAATATGAATCTCTATACTGACTGTACGCCCGAAGTTTGACTCAAGGTAAAATTGATGGGCATTCCAAACAAGGCGGGTGTTGCGGCTAAATTGTTCCAGGGGAGGAAATCAACTGGCTATTTCACTAGAACACTGTTTGTAGAAAAAGCGATAAGCATGTGTTTCATTTTGACAGAAATCGCATCGTACGACGTTATCGCGCTGGTTTGCGCAGGCCTCTACAGTTCAAAGAATTCGAAAAAAAAAATTTCAAGGGAAAATTGCTATTCTGAGTATCAAAATCTCATTTTTGATTAGGAAAAAAAATTTCAAGTTCGAGTTCTTTGGGTTTTGGCTTTATTTTTTTTTTTCACACCATCAGAAAGTAGAGGTTTTAATAAACATGAAACCAACTGAATTTAAAAAAGAGATAGAATTTTCGATTGAAAATTAGAGTTCCTTTTTGATATTTGTTCAAAATAAGGTGAAAAAATAAATATTTTAAATTAAAAATGTGTGTTTGACACATACATGATACATGGCAGTTCTGATTTTCGAACGTATTTAAAACGGAAACCGAAATCGAATCCGTACGGATTGAAAAAGTTTGTTCTTATTTCCGAACGCATTCGGTAGTGATTTAATACCATAAAAACTTTCTAGAAACTAGCGGAATTCTCTCCGATCGGAGACATTTTGCTTCGTGGTAGTTCTCCGATAAGTTTTAGATTTTAGTTTTGCGAATGCAATGCATTGACGCATTTGTGAAAAATTTCTTACGACGACAACTACTTCGAAGCAAAATTGAATTTCCGAAAAAAGATGCGTTGCGGAGAAAATTCCGCTCCGACGGTTACCTCGATAGGGCCGTAGATTTTAATGTTAATTGGAACTGTTTACTATTTTAGTACATAATAATGTCAATATAGTCTACTATTTCTCATGTTTACCAATAAATAGTGTTCTACAGAATTTATCAACCGAATTTGAATCCGCCAGCAAAATGATAAACGAATTGAAAACGTACGAATTCGAAATTGAGAACTGCAAAAACTCGTAAACAGGAGGATATGGTATTCGACCGAAAATCAGACCCAGAGCAAAAATGACGTAATTTTTCACCAAACTTTAAAAGAAAACAAATATTTTTGAAGAGATAAAAATAAAAAACCAAAAACTTGATTACTTGAGCTTTTTTACCTATATTTTTTCTTATGAACGTTTTTCCATTTGACTTACAGTTCTACCGAAAATCGAAATGGACCGTTTTTTATCCTTAAACACCCCTTCTCTCCCATACTTCTTACCTATTTTTCCTATCATTTTTGTTAAAATTTCTTCCTTTTCCAATTGGTTTTAATCTATTATAATTTTTTTACTTTTGAAAATTATCTACTTTTGACTATTAGTCCATGGATTGATCCTGTAAGCTGTCAAGGTTTGATACCCATTTTCCCACGGAAACGGGATAGGGAATGGAAACTTAGAAACTACTGGACAGATTTCAAAAATTCTTTCAGCATTAGGATGCTACGCTCTCCCTTAGTCTATATTTCATCCGTATATTGCCAGGGGAACAGAAGCGGGAACGCAAACTTTAAAACTAATTGACCCATTTCAAAAATTCTTTAAGCTTTACAATGATACATATACATATGTACATGTACATACAATGAATGATACAGTAAAATAGACTATATTTCATCTCCATATTCACACGGGAACGGAAGAACGAGAGAGAAAACAACCACGGATCCAAGGAACGCCTAACGGTTCAGCTAGTTTTATATAATAATTTCAAAAATGTAATCAAATACACAAAATCACTGTAGGAATTCATTTCGTTATACATATTTTAATTTAAAGACATCTTGATGGCCTATTGGAAAGAGTTAGTTCAACGTTTTCAAATCAATATAATTTAATCTAAACGTCGGCGTCGGCGCGGCGTCACGTCGGTGTCTGGTTCACTATAATGAGGATGAACTGTTTCAATCTGTCTTTTGCCAATTCCTCGCGAAAGGTGCAAAAGCAATACAATAAAACTGATTTCTTAGTATTTCAAAGCCTATACTGAAATGTTACCAGCATTTTGGTGGTTCTTGCATTTTCGGCAGGATAAGGTTATGCGGCAAAGAATAAAATAAAGCTTTCGGGGTTGAAACTATGTTCCATATGTGATTGGAAAAGAGTATTAAAAGTATGAATCGATTTTAAGATCATTGGTTGTCAGAAACTGCACAGAGCCTTGTTTGAAATTTGTGCCAGTTAAAGATCAACTGGAAACTTTTCAACTTTACTTAACGCACAAATGCGAAACGTGTTGTCGAAGTTATAAAAAACAATTTATTCGTACTCAAGCTGGGTATTTAAAAAAGAAAGACTGCTCGTTTTATAGCATTGTAGGAACTTGTTCAAGATCTACATAAGACTTGACATAAAAAAATAAACTTAAACGTTTTTTTTATCGGTTTTGAAGATTTCTCGAGAATTACTCAATCGATTTTGATATCAAAATATCATCCAAAAGGATTTGGGAACTAAGATTTTTTTTCGACTACAATTATTTTTTGTAAGAATTTAAAAAAAAAAATTAAATTTAAATATCTTTTTTCCTTTGTCTAAATCCTAGTCTTAAGAGGTTAGGTTAGAATTTCCGAAAAATCGATTTTTTTTTAATTGCAAATGGTCCCTTAGGACCTCAAAAATGATGTCCCAGAAGATTATGGCCGGGAAAAACCTTTAGGTACTCGTTTTTCAAATTTTAGTACAAGGCCGTCTGTTCCGCGGCGAGCTTCTTTTGTGATCGCAAGGGGGAAGGTACGTTAGGGTAGTAGAGCATGTATCCGGCAGTTGTTATTGAAAATATTTATTTCCTGACTATATTCTTGACGAGTTAGACTTGTCGAACGTCTCTTTCAGGCATCGCAGATTAAAGGTATTGTGAAATTATTCATGATTTTCTACTACTCAAAACTTTAAACGCGTTTATCTCAATACTGTATATTATTTTCAAGTTGGCCAGACTCGTAGCTCAAGCAATTTTTTAACTTGAAATTTTAAGAATTCTTGAAATATACATCGTAGGATTTTTTTTTTATATTGCGCAGTTCATTTGTTAATAACAATTCACAGGCCTGCAAAATGACGGTCATAACTTCCTCTCTGGAATTTGATAGCTGATTCTAAGGTATTTTGGTGCGCTTATTACGAACATGTCCTTAGTTTTTCTCCATCACCTACAGTTTTTCAAAAAAAGGTACAGATAGAAAATAGGAAAAAAGTCACAAGTTTTCGTATGAAAAAATATATAAAGAACTTCATTTATTTAAATGCAGTTTTAAAAATTATTATTTTAACAAAAAATTAAGTCTAAGATTAGGTCTCTATCATCAGTACTGACAGAGATAACGAATTTAACACAGGTCACCAAAGTTAGCCTTTTTTTAAATTGCCAAAAAGTGATGTCAAAGTTGAGAAACAAATTTTTTCTTAGAATATGACCAAGAATCTCATCCCAAAGTATAACACAAATTATGAAACACCCTGTATATGAATGAGCTCATTACTAAATTAAGCCAAAATATCCCTATTTCGACATGTTTATTGCGAATTACTTGTCTTCATTATGTAGTAGTTAACAAGTTACTGATTTGCATTAATGTCTATGTCACTTAACACTAATTAAATGTAATAAAAACTTAGCTAAAGCAATTTAATATCGTTTTATAAATTTTAAAATGCAGGCGCTCAGACATTTTTTAGCAAAATTAAATATTCAATATCAAAAAATCCTGACGTGATGGAATTTTTTCATTATTTTTCTCGTAATCAGCACATCCGAAACTATAGAAATCTTTACTCAGATTTCAAAGAGGAAAACCATTGTGATCTGTCAATTTTTTATGCCAGTTTTTCACTTTTCACTTTAAAAGGGCGCCATTTGGCCAAAATTCAATATATCGCAAAAATCCCACGTACATCTATATCAGTTAGTATATTTAATTGAAAAAAATTATTGAATCATAATTATTTCAAAAATTACAGGAGGTGTTGGTCCGGCCGTTGACCCCGAAAAAAAGACGTCATCGCAAAAACGCTGCACAGCCGCCATTTTGTAATAAATCGCTTCAAAAAAATTATTGTAAGCAGTCACTGATATAGATAATAAAATCATGTTTCTGTTATCTCGATTTATTTTGTAGTAAAAAAAAATCCCCAAAAAGCCTATTTTGTTCAGGCTCTAGGGTGGCCTAACCCCTTTACTAAAACACGTTTTTTCGTTCACTTCAGATGATGTTTTAAACAGTTCTGTTGTCAACACGGACGAAACTCTTTTCTGAAGTGTCGCAGGAAGTGTCGTCTAAATGGCGGATTTTTGAATATTTTTTTAAATAAAATTTCAGAAATTGTTTATTAAATGTGTGTCTTTAAGACCGTTTGAAGTTTGAACACTTGTGAGTCAGTGTCACACACACACACGAAATATAACTGAGAAGTACACCAGAAGGAGACAGTGTGTAGACTAATAAGTATACACACATATAATAACTAGGCAGGAGCTAGAATACAAACTGGTCGAAAATGCTGGAAGGTTCTAGTATTATCTTGAAAGGTCTATAATTTGGCATAAATTTATATACAAAGAGGCCGCTCACGCAAGCAGAGAGTAGAAAAGACAACCGGATCTGAACAACCCGAGATTTTTTATTAACCTTATAAATATATTTTTTTTTTTAATATCAGAGGCAATAATTATAATTATTTTAGCAAACAACACATTATTTAAAGTTAGGCCCCTTCTGTGCCAACAAAACAAAATATATCTAAATATAATGTAATCTTAGAATTAAGAACCAATTGTATATATACCTGTTCAATAAAAATAGTTAAACAGTTAAAACAGTTAAGCAGAGAGTAGTTTTTATTAAAAAGTGATGGTGAAAAAATTGGATAGCATAAAATGCTATAACGAATAAGTGGTGTAGTTAAATAAAACGAACATAAACTCGCTGAACATTTCAATCACTAGCCTGGGACTTTGTTATCGCTTCGCAATTTGGAAAGCTTAGAGCAGTTTGAAATGGAACACGATTTTGGTTATAGCACTCGCTGTTTGTGCAAAAAGTTCTTTGCACCATGCACACAGATGAGAAAGTGACTACTGTAGACGAAAGTGTGAGACTCAATCCACTCGCCATTGCACTTGCTTGAGAAGAATTCTGCACAAAACTCTCGGATTATTTGCTTACAAGTTTCAATTGAAGGCGTTCTTAAGGGGGGAAATCACAGTAGAATTTTAAATACAGTCAAACCTGGATAAGCGAGAGTTCAAGGGAGCATAATCTCATTCTCGCTCATAGAGGTTTCTCACTAACCCGAGTTTCTCGCTAATTAAGGTACATGGGTAGCGTTTCTCACTTATAGAGGTACGCAGCAATAACAAGTGACAGCAAGAACAAATGTAGTTAGTATTTAATAATAATAAAATTACATAAACACAGGGACATGTGTCCATTCGAAAAGAATGCGATAAAATAATAAAATTTTTTTAGTTCGACGAAATAGAATGGGTACAATCGGCCCTATCGTGGTAACCGTCGGAGCGGAATTCTCTCCGATCGGAGACATTTTGCTTCGTGGTAGTTCTCCGATCGGACGTTCCGACGTTCTTAGATAAGTTTTTGTTGCGGAGATTTTAGTTTTGGGAATGCAATGCATTGCCGCATTTGTGAAAAATTTCTTACGTTGACAACTACTTCGAAGCAAAATTGAATCTCCGAAAAAAGATGCGTTGCGGAGAAAACTCCGCTCCGACGGTTACCACGATAGGGCCGAATATTGACGAGAAAACAATACAAAAACAATGGTAGAAAGTTCCACGACAGTTAAGAACGAGTCATAAAATAGCAGATGTTAAATTTGTTTGGTCGACTGTCGCTTAGAGAGGTATAGTTAAGTAGCAGTCTCACTTACGGAGGTCAATGAGGGAAAAACAACTCTCTCTTACAGAGGTTTCTGTTTCTCGCTAATAGAGGTTTTGGGAGCGTAAAATGTCGGGTCCTGGTTATTACTCTCACTTATAGAGTTTTCTCACTTATCCAGTTCTCACTTATCCAGGTTTGACTGTATTTGGAAAAAAAATTTTTTGGCTTGAAAGGTGCTTTAAGGTCTTAAAAACAATATTTAAAATTATGGAATTCGGCCAAAGTGTCGGAGTGCCCAAATTTTTCATTCTGCGGAACGCCTCTCAGAAATGTTCATATGTTTTTTCAGTACTTAAAAGTTTAAACGCGTTTATCTCGAAACCACTTTTTTTTTAGGTCGCCGAAGACATAACTCGAGCAAATCTTTACCGATCGACTTGAAATTTTGACAGTAGCATCGAAATATCTTTCTCCACGGAGCTTCCTAGGATTTTTATTTTATATGGCTGAGTTTTTTTACCGACGATTTTATGGCGTTTTTTTTTATGTTAAAAATTTAACTTTATTTTCAAACAAGCATCATTTTGTAAAAAATCAATATATCGAAAAAATCCTACGCAGCTCGCTAGCTGTTGTTTTATGAAAACTAAAAAATTTTGGTTTCTTTTTCCAGGTAAAAAAGTAAGGAGTCTACGTCTTCGGCCACAAAGACAACATTGTAGTGGGATGATAAAGATAAAGCAGTTATAAATAAGAAAAAGTGGATTTCAAACCATTGTCAGAGTATCCCTCAAATAATAAAGATAAGAAGGCTTAAAAGATAACACACAAGCTGAAAGAAAGAAACATGGAGGGCTTGTATCAGCTGCTTTGGCTGCTACTGCAAACCAAGCTATTTAAGAAATACGACAAACGAACACATTTATTGTAATTTAATTTATATAAACATTAACAATATCCTAAAAAGACGAAATCGTTTTTTTTGTTGCCTTGATTTCTTATCAAAATAATTTGTAAACCATTTAAATAAATGAATAAATAAATAAAGAACTTGAATAATAGACACAATCTTTAAAATAGCTGAGGAAATTCGTTCGCCTAAATTCATTAACGATGCTCAAGGACAGTTTCTTGTAGATGACGACAAAATTCTACACAGGTGGCGACATTATTGTGACGAGCAAACAAGATACCATATGAGTTTTGGAAAAACATGGAGGCGTCAGGTTCAGTTGGCTCAAAATTTTGTAACTCTAAGCTTATAGGGGGTGATAGTCTGCCTTAGCAATGCTGAGAAAGTTACCAAATGTAAGCCAACGACCGTCAGCTTACATACATCGGCTCAAGCCGACAAAGACATACCAATTAACTGTTTAAGAAACAATTAAATGTTAGAAATAGATATCTGTATAAAACCCGCCAACCTAACGAAGCAGATCCCTTTCTATGTTCTCAGATTATAGAACAAAAACAAATTGTAGATCTAAGAATTCATGAATGTATATATTAATTATTGTAAAACAAATTAACTTTTTCATAAAAACTTAAATTGTAAATCACTACCAATGTGCCAAGGGAAGTAAGTACACGAAATTGCGATAACTTCCTTTCGATCAAGCTGATGTCCCACACTTGAGCGGGTGTAGGGTAACCGACTGCGAAAAATAATAAAGCTATCTGATAATAACCAATGCGGATTTGTCATAGGCCAGTCAAACAATCCAAAGTATAAAGACACTAATGGAAAAACATCGTGCTTAGAAGATTTGCACGTTGAGCTGGTTGACTTCGAAAATGCATTCTATCGACAAAAGCGAGATCTAATATGGGAAGCCCTCAAACAGCGAGTAGTTCCAGAAGCCTACCTGTGGATGATTGAGGATAAGTAAAAGGAGCAGTGACGAAGGTAAGATGTCTAGCTGGAGTCAACGAAGCACTGCAAGTCAAAGTAGTTGTATACTAAGGTCTTATCTTGAGTCTTCTGCGAGTTGAAGGATGTACACAACGTCTGAGAGTAAGGCGACGGCAGCTGAGATGGCGATCTTGGGGGTACCAAGATACGTGGAAGCCTTCATGTCAAAAATACCATCTTGGAATGGTGTCGTCATGTAACCTGCAAAGATGGCCAGACATGGAACAATCCAGAATTGGGAAGCAAATCATTCTGAGGTCTATACTATACGAGTGGAACACTAATATGAAGCAGATGAGCGGGCGAGCAATTCCTTCGAGATCACTATACCTGTCAGAAAAAGAAGAAGAAGAATCCTCACAATACCAAGAGCGTATGTATTTTGATAGACGTTGGTCGGTCAAAAATCGATAACCGCAGCGGGACCATTTTGTGTAAAATGTTAACGCTTGAACCTAGTTCTGCGAGAGAAAATAATACCTATTCAATACAACTGCGACTTTTCTCGTCTATTTAACTTCATGTACTTAAATGATGATAATAAATATGTATTTTAAAGTAAATAAAATGTTTTAAATTCTCTATCCCAAAAGTCCCTTTCTATTCACTGTAATTTTATAGCCCTCTAATATAATAATCAAAATGTTAGTACGTAAGCTATTGGTATTTATAAATTGTTTTAAATCCCCGATTTACGTATTTATTTCAAACCTGTACATCTAAATGTTAGCATTGGTTCACTTAAATTTAAATCAAAGAAATAAAGTCATGTATGCATTTATTTTTATTTCACTATTGGAACAGAAAGGAAGGACCATAACAAACGTCCAAACGAAGTGGTGACAGGTTAGTCGAAATTAATTAAAGAAAGAGCCAGAATCCATTTGATTTGAAAAATTTATTATTTTTTTCTTTTCTGTTTTTTAATTTCATCAAAGAGAAATCTGCGTGTAGTTATGGTCCGCACGGTGAAGAAAATCCAATTTTGTTGATTGAAGAAGTGAAAACAAAAAATACTTCATTTTGAATGTTTTATTATATTTTACTGCAACTTTATTTGGAGTTTTCTTTGTGTGAACAAAATCAATGAAACATAAAAGAAAATATTTTTTTTTTTATAAAACATTGTTTTGTTGTATTTTTATTTAGAAAAAAAAAAGAGAAAAATAATGAAATAAATTGAATAAATTTGAAACATTCAACTGCGATGTGGTTAAATCGTTTATTTTCAAGAAGCACACACACCGCAGTGAGGATATTTGGGACAAGTTTCGTACCTAGCTTAAAAAGTTTTGTTTTTCTTTATTTATTTATTTTTGCTCACTAAATCAGTGAATCAGTCTTTATTGTTCTTATATCACAGAGGCATTAATACTTAAAATCATTTGCTAAAATGTACCCTGGGCAATGTCTTTATATTTATTTTGCTTCCTACTCAATGGCTTTTCTTTATTACGTCGATATTTTTGGGCGATAGTTTTATTTTATTTTATTAAACGGACCTTATGGCGGTCAAAATACGTGGTTTTCTTAGAATTCTTTATTATTTTGGACAAAAATATACTTTTTCTTTTGCTATACCTTATTCCCCTTATTGCTTCCTTGTGAGCTTGGAACATTTTCACGTTGTTCATGTTCGACTGCCAATATTTAACGTATCCAGCATTGTCACCAGTTACCATCCAGTTGTCGTTATGTGACCACACCATTGTTCGGACCGGTACATCATGGGCCTGCAAATAAAGAGTAGAATTTTTTTATTTAGACAAGTCCAAAAAGGCGATATACTTCTGAAGACTAAAACGGATACTTTGTGTCTTAAAGGTAAAATGAATATTTTTTGGGAAAAATTTAATATCAATTTTTGTAAAAGATGCTAAAAAAAGGCGAAAAGGTGGAAGGAAGAGGGAGAAACATTCTTCTTCTTCATTTTCGGCGTTACGAGTAGTGATATTGAAGCGATCACAACTCTCCCACTTTGCTGCTTCACACTAGTGATCCGCCTGTGGGGTACGCCGCGTTGACCTCAGAAATCGTCGGCAAGCCTCCCGGTTTTGGATTGTTCCATGTCTGAGGCCAACCAAATGCTGCTGTTTTTGCATTTGCTTGCACCAGGAGTGTTTTGGCCTGCCTTTTCTTTTTCGTCGCGAATTTGTTGAAACGTTGTACGATATTGCCTTTTTGACGGGGTTCTGCGGATCTCTCCTTTGAACATGACAATACCAACTGAGCCGGTCGTGCTGAATTTTGTCCAAGATGGTACTTTTGACATGAAGGCTTCCACGGATCTTAGTACTTCTAATTCGATCAAGCTTTGTTACTCCTGCTGTCATCCGAAGCATCTTCATTTCGGCTGCCGTCAATTTGCTCTCATACTTTTTGTACATTGTCCAACATTGTGAACCGTATGTCAGAGCTGGACGGACAACTGCTGTGTAGAGTCTTCCCTTCAGCTTAGGGGGCATTTTTCGATCACAGAAGATAGCGGAGTTTTCTCGCCACTTCATCCACCCTACGCTTACTCGATGATTGATGTCGTCATCACAAGATGCTTCACTATTGATCATAGATCCCAGATATTTAAACTTTTCACACTTGGGAAGCACATTTCCATTCAAATAAATGTCTGGAATAGGCTTGCCTGGATCAGAAAAAGGGCAGCACAGGTATTCAGTCTTTTTAGCGCTAATACGGTACCCATTTCCTTCCAGAACATCAATCCAAACGTCAAGTGCTCGTTGCAGGGATGTAGGATCCTCGCTTATGATGGCTCCATCGTCAGCAAAGAATAATTGTTGTACTTTATTGTCCGTTACTTTTCCTTCGAGCAAATAATCCAGAACAGCAATAAAGAGCAGTGGACTCAAGACACTTCCCTGATGTACACCTACTGTTATTTGGAATTCTTCGGTGACTCCAGTTGGGCATCTCACTTTTGTAACTGCTCCCTCGTACATGTCCAGAAGAAGAGGAAGAGGGAGAAACATAATGTGAAGAAATCGAGTTTGAGATCTGTGCGCAACTCTTTAGTTTTTGTGTTGATCTTTGTAGCTAGTGTAAGGGAGAGGGAGAGGGAGAGATTCCTGTTCTAGTGGGAATATCGAGCCCTTCCCGCGATTTTATCGTAATCGACAAAAAGAAAGTTTTACAGGAAGAAGTTTTTTTTTCAATTTGTATTATAAGCATTCAAACGAAAAGTACCAAAGGTCAGTCGCTTACGATAAATTTTATTTTCGCTGTAACTTGTTGTAAAGTAGTTATAATGTAAAACTAAAAATGAAGAATAATGGCGAAGCAATGTAAACTTTTGAATTCTATAAAAAAAAAAAATTTTTTATAAAATGTAGCTTACGATGATTTCGCTGGGCTCCATAAGTGAATCATGGCATTTCTACGAGGATATGGAAAACTAAAGTAAAAGAAGTTTGCCACTTGTCGTTGCAGTGAATCTGTTCAGCCACACATCCATACAACGAAATTCTTTAAGAGTGTTATTTCGGTCACTTTTAACTTGAAAATTATTCCATATAAACGACCGCTAGACTTTTAATATTATTGTACAATCGTCTTAAGCTCATACTGCGGGGCTGTGCAATATATTGTATAGTCTGTGGTTTGAACAATATTTTTACTTGCGATTAAAGGTACATAGGTACTATAAGGCAAGTTTTATTATTATTGGCTGGTACCTAGACTATACAATATCTTGTACAATAAATGAGTTGACAATTTGATATTTGTAAAGGTAACTTGTTGAGCGATACGTTGTTGTGTAACTGTTTGTTTTAAAACGAAAGAAAGAAAAAACGCAGATAGATGAAGAACGAGATTAGTTAACGTATCGACAATTAAATAACAATTGACAAAATATTGTGCAACCTTACCCAGAGACTATACAATATTTTTCATTGTACAATAAATATCAACAGGGTTTTGATTTTATACAATAGGCGTAGGCGTGTTCTTTTTTTGCAAGGCTGTCATTTATATAACATGATTTTACATGCATAGCAAAAATAACATCCCAGACAACTGATGTCGGGGATAAAAGGATGAGTAGAATCCTGTACGGGATAGATTTTTGACGTTTATTCGAGTATCGAATGAGTTTTTCGATGTTGGGTTTTTAAATGTTGGTGTGACTAGTGACCTAAGAGGAATAAAGAACAATAGGAAAACCATTACTCACTTGGTCCGCAACTTAAATTTGTTTACATTGTTGCTTTTGTAACATGAGTTCTATTCGTGATACACCTACGAAAAAGACTCTGTTACACGATAGAGAACAATTTTTGCATATTTCTTTTCACATTTTTCTGTGAATTTTGACGTTTTTTACAAAGGTATTTGTTGTGTCTTCCTTTAAAATAATCTGATTTAAAAATTATTTGATATTCCAATTTATTTCTTAGTTTATCTATGATCATTGCAGCGTAATCAAACTTTTGAAAAGGGAGCTATGTACTTATGTCCAGTTTCCTAAACAACTTTTAAAATATATTAAGATTTTAAACTTTTACGTGACGTATTTTGGCCAAGTTCACGTTCTTTAAAACCATAAATCCTTGTGAATAGTTAAATTGCTTCATTGGCATTATGAAAAGCAAACAATAGCATAAAAACAATAGCATAAAAGAATGCCATTTTATGCATTCGTGCTAACTCAAAGGAAAGACGAGCATTTTCTTTTATTTTAGAACAAATTTAAGCTATCTAAAACAAATCACAGTATATTTTTTCACTTCACCTAACCCATGCATTCAAATAGAGATAAAGAAACACAAAATAAACTACTTGTATACTTTTGTAAACGACCTTATTTTTGACATTTCTAAATTAACAAAAACCATTCGTTTACTTGTATTGATTTGACGATGAAACATTTTCATTTTCCATTCTATACAATTGCTTTAGGTTTTTAACAAACATTTTTCGTATTTTTGTGCGAATTTGGTAAAAAAATCATTTGTTGACTATTATTTGATTTGACAACTGATCAAGAACACCAACCTTCAAATAAGAAAGCCGTGCTGCGTCTGGGATGCGTTTTTTTTTCTTTGATATCTTGTTATCTAGGCTGTCCTCCTTGTGAACCTCGCAACAGGATCTATGAGCATGTGCAATGTCAAATACTGTACAATAATAGCCAATCCGGATCGGATCATAATAATAAAACAGCTTAGATCCTCATAATTTTTATTTCCAAGTTGATATATGTGTGAAATGAGTTTTTTTTTCAAAAATGACATTTCAAAAGAGTTGCAAGTTGCCCTACGAACATTTTCTTCAATGGTTTTTTTTTTTTTTTTTTTTTTTTTTTTTTTTTTTTTTTTTTTTTTTTTTTTTTTTTTTTTTTTTTTTTTTTTTTTTTTTAGGGAAAAATGATACTCAAACATTTTGTCAAATATACCTTACATCTCAAATGTCCTTTCAAAAAATTATGAAAAAGCCTAGTTGTTTTGAGCATTTGGTGGATATTACCCCTTAATAAATTAGGAGTCGAAATGCTTTGAGTAAGCTATTAGTTTTAAACAAGGCTGGGTTCGTTCTTGTGGCGGAATGTTTAGCATGTCTGGCTGTTACGCGGGCCAATGAGAAACATTAAGGGGGCACCTCATTTAGAAGGAATATTTGAAGGCTATTTTGGGGTTTTTTTTAACACAAAAGAAAAGATTATACAGGGTGATTTGCATAAGGCGTGACAAAAAGATAGGGTGTGTAGGTTGGACCTAGACAAGCAAAAATTCGTATGGGAGGGGGGTCCATTTTCCCCCGTTTAGGCGGGAGGGGCAATTAAAGAAAAAAATTACTTAAAACGGAAAAAAAATCATTATATATTATAACGGACCTACAGAGTCGTGCTATAGCATTTTGAAAAGCCACAAACCTATACATTAATTTAAATTTTAAAATAAGTTGTTCAAATGAATAGTTTTTGAAATATTAATTTTCAAAGTCAAAATTTTGAAAAAAAAACATAAATTTTTTTTTTAAATTTTACGCAAATAAGTAGTATTTTTCTGGCTTATTTTCAATGCTCTTATTTATTTTTGATCAAACACAAACAATACCAAGCCAAACATTACTGCTAAAGCGGTGTTGAGATTTGGTTTGTTTCTTGTTATGCGGATTGCAGCTACTCCAGTGACGTAAATTGTGGAAATTTGTTACTCCGTCTCTGGTAAATTGAGCTTCATCTGTCCAGAATATCCTTCGAAAGTAATTGTGGTCAGTTTCATATCTCAGCAATAATGTTCGGCAAAATGCAACTCTTAATATCTGGTCGTTGGCAAGGTGTAGTGTGGTACGGGTGCAACTTGTCGGTATGAATCACTCCCAATACTATAGTTTGGGGCAAATGAAGCATAGTAGCTATCCTCCTTGTGCTAATGGAGGGATTTCGTCGGACCAATCCCGAAATTCTTTCCTCTGTGCGCACGTCTGCGCAAGATGCACTGTCTTGTCCTCGTTGCTCCAGTACTCCACGTTCTCGAAGACGTTGATGAATTCCTGAAAATATCGTTTAACTGGGATGCCTCCTATTAGGATACAATTCAGCGTAGAGTGTTTGCGCTTCTCGACCTCGACCATGAGCCATACCGTAGCAGTAATGCATATCAGTTAATTCGGCCCGAGAGTAATTTGACATCGTGATATGTCGACGACTTGACATTCAAATTAGAACTAATTTGTCCAACAAAACATTCTTGCATTTTATATGTCCTTAGGTAAGACATATTTTTGTTTTAGTGTACAAAATTCCGCGACGTATTGTTCTTGAACTCAACAGGTGGACCTCGTTTGCCAAACCGACCCTACCGCAATAAAAACAAGTTGGCAGGTCAATGTCAATTCAATGAAATATGGTTAATCCACAAATCCCAACAGAGACTGGTAATAAAAAAAATAGAAAGTTAATCCTTTCTTTCCTAAATTAACCAAGAATTAAATAATGTAAAAACCCCACCGTAATAAAAACAAGTTGGCAGGTCAATTTCAACCGAATGACCTCACGTAGGTGTTCTCAATGAAAAAATGTGTGAAATGTAAGTTAATTGAGTACTTTGTCACTTTATTTTATGTTTTGAAGACTAATAATAAAAAAAGATAAAGTTAATCTTTTCTTTCGTAAGTTCACCTTATTATCCAATAACGTAAAAACTAAAAGAAAAGGTTTTTCTCAGAAAAAAGTAGTTTTGGTCATTTTTGGTTTTCTCAAAAACTGCAGGTTATTTTGACATCCGGTTTTTTGTTTTTGATCAAAAATGAATAAGAGCATTGAAAATAAGCCAGAAAAATAATACTTAGTTACGAAAAATTTTGAAAGAAAATGGTTTGAAAAAAAAAAAAATATGATTTTTTTTCAAAATTTTGACTTTGAAAATTAATGTTTCAAAAACTATTCATTTGAACAACTTATTTTAATGCATAGGTTTTTGGCTTTTCAAAATGCTATAGCACGACTCTGTAGGTAATACCCTTATTTTTAAATAATTTTTTTTCCGTTTTAAGTGATTTTTTTCTTTAATTGCCCCTGAACGGGGGAAAATGGACCCGCTCTCATACGATTTTTTGCTTGTCTGAGTCCAACCTATACACCCTATCTTTTTGTCACACCTTATGCAAATCAACCTGTATAAAAGTTGAGTTTTGACATCTTTTTATAGATATAGAATTTTTTCAAGTGCTTTTGATTGTAAACAAACAAGTTACGGTTACGCCTATTTAATGACAAAGAGTTACGGCCGAAGGCCTCTATTGGGGTGCAGTCCTCAGGTCGTAATTTTTTTCTTAAAGCAAATAATTTTTTTTAGTTCGGCAAAAAGGCAATAAGGTACACCCCCCTCCTTAAGTTGCTTTCCTCCGATATCGCGTTTCGTGAGGAATTGGCAATTCATCCGAAGGTAATGGCAATGTTAGCCATTAAAGACTCTTTCTGACTTAACCGTTAGGCCCCGTGGTTTCCATGCATTTGTTGCGATACAACATTTGTTTTATTTATTATTCACCATTCGGGAGATAGGTTCATTTGAGCCACATGATGTAAGTTGGGAGGGTAAATACAAGAAGCGAGAATTTCGAATGCTGCGAGGCCGAGGATTAGTGATAACGAAGACAGAGATGTTAAGGGTTGTGCCGTCAACGGTTCCTGAAAAAATGAATGATTGAAGAGAGTGTCGTATACGAGCTTTAAATTGCTAAGTTGAAGAGTTTGATATAATCTTAATAGGGAAGTAGAATCAAAGAATTGCTTAGATAAAGGCCCCTCTTAAACTAAATCGAAGAAAACTGCGTTGAATATTTGCAGTTCTAGGCTTCTAGGAAGAGTAAACTCTCTGGGAAGGGAACAACACAAAACGGGGTACGTATGGGTCGGAGATTGCTTGAACTGGATTGGTTTTAAGTATTACAACATCAATATATGATGTTCAGCCAAAAACGATAAGAAAGGTAGACCAGGACACTGCTGGTAGAGACAAATGCAACATAATTTGCATTTTTAAAAGTATAGTTTAAAAATAATGAATCTTAGGGAAATTTTATCAAAGAGTTTGGTAACAGAGCGGGTTGTTTCCTCTGCCATACCAAACAGTAAAGAAGACTGCCACACTAAGTGGACTAAAGCTGCATCTCACAAACAACTTAAATCAAGAAAACTTACAGGGACATGTGAGCAGAGCATTCTGCAGGTGCTCCCAACATTGGAATCGGCTGCAGCTCATTCTTCGGATTTTATGCCTAGATGCACAATGTTACACCATTCCTTCGAAGTAATCTTTTCTACCCGCTCAGCATGGAAGAACCCCGTAATTCTTACAAGCAACTTCCAATACATTTGGTACTCTGACGGTTCAAAAACTAACAACGGTGTAGGAGCAGGGATTTTCGGTCCCAACTTTAAATCATCTATATCCCTTGGTAGCACAACAACTATCTTTCAAGCAGAGGCAAAGAATTTTGTGTTAGGGAATGCATTAGAAGAAACCTCCGAAGATCACGCATCCTAATTTGCTCTGAGAGTCAGGCAGCCCTGAAGGCATTGTTCTCAACCAAAATAGAATTATATTAGAATTAGACATGAACTGGTTACCTGGGAACGGTAGAAAATGACCCACACCTGGAACAACTCTACTGGCCATCGCCAATTAAAACTATTCATCGAATTATCTGAAAGACGCATGAAAAAAATTCTTGGCATGAGAAAACGTGACGCAAAGTTACTTACGGACTTCCTCACTGGACACTGCTCTCTAAGATATCATTTTAAAAACATGGGCATCAGCCACGATGACATCCTGCCGTCTCTGTCTCGAAGAAACAGAAACGGCTGAACACATTTTATGTGAGTGCCCTACCATAACCAGATCCAGGCTAAAAATATTCAATAAAGGATTCACTAGTTCCCTTGATATAAGAAACACCCTTCTTCGAATATAATAAGGTTCTTACATGACCTCAACTTCGAATGAACAACTCTACACTTTACGTGTTTAAACCTAAGACAAAAGATCTTTCAGGTCGACGTGCTAGTAAAGGTGTTTTACCTTCGCCCTATTCAATTTAAAAAAAAAAAAAAAAAAAAAAAAAAAAAAAAATAGAGCGGTGCCTAGCGCATTCATCACAACCATGCCTTGTGAGGAAATGGAAGGGTCCTACAATGTTCTGCCGATTCCGAACGGCTAACCGAGAAAGCGCTTTTCATTCCTCGCGAAAGGCGATACCCATGTAAAAACAGTTTTGTTTTCTGTTGGTATTCGAACCACGAGCCTCCAGCGTAACAGGACATGCTTACCATTATGCCACGGACACGACCTTACTAAAATAAGTTGATGTGAAATCGACTTCTTTCCCTTTTTAAAAAGCAGAAAGTCTAAATGGAATAAATTCAAAGAGATTTGTGGTCGTGGACCAACCGCCTTTGAGAAATCTATAGTCGAGAGTAAATAAGAGACTTCCAATAATAGCTGGAAATTTCAAACAAAATTCGAAAATGTTGGTTATATGCGAAAGTTTTGCATATATACAGGTTATAAAGGACGTTTTCCATACCTGAGGAAGTTATATTTGAAATAGGAACAGTGTGCGGTCCTTTACGAAGGGGTAGAGAAAGGGAGGGAGAATATATGTATCATCAGGAAAATTGCTGATTTTTTTTTCAAATGTTTTTGAAACTTGCTACTAAGGTAAAAAAAGGCACGAAAAACACATCAGCTTCGCTAAATGAGAACCTTCGAAAACTGAGCTCGTTCTCTTTCCAAGAAAATACGAAATTCTACAACCAATACCTCCATTAATTAATCGACTTCCACTCAGCTTCCCAGGTGGAGCGAAGTATCTCGGCATATCTTGAAAAAGCTAAACTGAAACTCTTATACAGGGTGTCCCGTAATTCGTTTTACATACTTTGGAATATGATTCTTGGTCATATTCTAAGAAAAAAATTGTTCTACAGTAAAGACCGTTTCTCAACTTTGACATCACTTTTTAACAATTTAAAAAAAGTCTAACTTTGGTGTAGCCTGACCTGTGTTCGATATCTCTGTCAATACAGATGATAGAGACCTACACCCCTATTACAGATGACAACCCAACTGAAAATTGCGTTGTGTGCCCGTGTTATATATATGAGAAGAAAACCCAATTTCAGTTGAGTAATCATCCATAATAGGGGTACTAATCTTAGACTTAATTTTTTGTGGAAATAACAACCTTTAAGACTGTATTTAAGTTGAGCTTCCATAGGTTTAGGTTTGCCAGATTTTCAATTTTAAATGGTGTTCAAATGTTCTTCCCCGAGCAAAGTTTTGAATTTGAGGTCATTTTTGCAGAAAATGCCTGATAAACATAAAGTTTCTTTATTTTTTACAGATGAACAAAACAATAATAGAAAAAAAAAACCCTATGAATAAGTGCACTCAAAAACCCGTTGATTTTATGATACTTGAAAAAATACGAAATGGGTTAGATTTAAAAAAAAGAAAAGATATTTAGCTCTGAGGTTTGTTTGAATAAAACAATAATATGGGCACTTTAAGTAGTTTTTTTTATGTATTTTATACAAATACAATTATTATAACAAGTGCTCAAAGTGCCCTCCTTCGTTTTGAATGCATGCCAGAGCTCGTTTTTGGATTTCATTGTGGGTGTCTTGGGTATGTTTTTAAAATTGTCAAAAAGTGATGTCAAAGTTGATAAACGGTTCAAAAGCCTTATTACAACTGAACTCTTATCTCTTAACTTTAATCGATCATTCTTCTAAACATGTTGCAGAGCAAGGTACGAAACAAAATACTTCTATAACATCTGTTATGCACATTGCACATAAAGAGGAATTGATAATATGTATATCTTAAAAAGAAGACGTATGATACAGTGAGTATAATCTACTCTTGAAATGAGTTTTGAAAAAACTCTTACAATTATTTATTTGTTTATTTAATACCAATTAGAGTTTACAATCCCAGATAGATAACGAAAAAGTAAAACAAATTGAAAAATGTTAAAATAAAGACTTTACAAGATTCAATTGGTTAAAAAGTACAAACTTAACTTATTTTTAAAAGAGTTTCTACTCAAATGAAAATTAAAATCGAAATTATTGGGAATATTATTAATCTCCCTAACACTGCGAGTAATAGGTTCCTTAGAAGCATAATTTACTCTATGAGAATTTTCTCGGAATAGGGTACGAATTCTTAGTTCTCGTGAAGGAGCGTATAGATCTATTATAGATAACAGAGAAGGACAATCTATATGGTATAATAAAATACGACTGATAAAATTTATAGCGAACATCTTACGGCGGTTTCTAATGATTAAATACCAATAAGCTGAGATCTATTTCAATGTTCGATCCTAGCTTGTTTACTACAAATCTTGTAAATATTTTTTGTACATTTTTAATTTTAATCTTGTAAATTTTTTTTGAACATTTTTAATTTTTTTAATATGAACGTTGTACTGAGGATTCCATACTACGCAGCGATATTCTAAGATTGATCTTACATACGCAACGTAAAGAGCTTTGAGAGTGCAGAGGTCCTTTATACCAAAAGAATTGCGCGAAACAAAGCCCAACATAAAGTTGGCTTTGTATTCATCCTGTTGGGTGACATTGCAATGGAAATTCCTTTTTTTGCGGGGTAGCGGTATGCTAGAAAACACAAACTCTTCTCAGGCAGTCGAGTTTAACATTGGGGCCCGGGTCACAGAGATATTACAGCAAACAGTTGAACCAATGAACTCAACAGGAATGAAACCGTCATTACAATTTGAACTAGCCAGCAGAGTGAACGTTGGTATACAAATCTATACGCTACATGCAAACTCACCTCACGATAAAACAAGATACCATCTAAAATAAACAGTAAGTGGAGAAATACCACCAGGGCCCGTATTACGAATTATGAAAAGCGAGCAAAAAAAAAAAAAACAAAACGAAACCCACGACAACGATAGCCACTACATAGACGGTTTATGAATTACGAAAATGGATTCATTAAAATGTCAGAACGATAGCAAAACGACGTCCAAAAGCAGTAATAAATGACAGCGAGTATCGTAAAACGTAATCGCAACGTAACTATGAAGAGGTTTTTTTTTAATTATTTTTATGTGCAACACCCCTCAAGAGTGTCACCTCTGCGAAAAAAATAGCTTCTTTGACGATCCAAGCGATCAGGCAGACATTCACATCGCCCATCGATTCATCAAAAGTTAAGAATGACTAGTTAACCCGCCCAGATGGTGATTTAGTGTATAGCATCGATTCTGCAATATTTATGAAATAGTCTTTGCTATTGAAGAATATTGAAGCATTCTTATTGTGAAACAATTTTGGAAATCTGCTCATCAGTTTTAACGTTCCACTTTAAGTTGCCGTATGGGTATGGATGGATGGTCCATGCTACTTCGGAATAATGTAGTACTCTAACGGTGAAAGAATTTATTGATATTGCTTCAATTTTTTCTTAGTTCCCGGTTACGTCCCCTTTTCCTTGGAATAATAAGAATGAAGTATGGTCCATGCTGTTCGGGGATAATGAAAGAATTTTTGAAAACGGTATTTTCTAAGTTCCCGTAGGATAAACAAAAGTCCATGCTACTCCGGTCTAATGAAGCACTCTAATGGTGAATGTATTTTGGAAACCGGTCCAGCTTTTCTTAGTTCCCTGTTATACATGATATATCCGTTGCCATGGGAGTATGGGAATGAAATATAGTGCATCCTACTCGGGGAATATGGGAATGAAATGTAGTCCATCCCACTCGGGCCAAAGCACTCTAAAGGTAAAAGAATTTTTGAGATCGGTCTAGTATTATCAAAGTTCTCTATTATGTTTCCGTTTCTGTCGCTTTCCCGTTGGAATATGGGGATGAATTATGATCTATATCATTTCTCAAACTCAAGACCATCTTTGCTCCAAATATTATTCTTTTCGGCTCAGTAGTTTTGGAGCCCATTCGATACAAACGCTAAGTTCTCGTTTACGTTTCCGTTTCCGATGGAATATGAATGAAATATGGATTCAACGATTATGAATTAGATGTTTTTGCTGCTTTTGTTTATGTGCCGACATCAGGGGTTTTTCTTTTTTACTTCCGAACAGATAAGTGGAACGTCAAAAACGTAAGAGTATTTCATTTTCAATTCAGCAACATCTGAACGCTCAAAATGCTTTTCTTTTTTCTTCAGAACACTACGCGAGCGCGCTCTACGTGCTCGAAATAAAATGACGGGGCATCTAGAGCAAGAGTATGAGCGCAGCTCACAGAACACGCTCAGTTCAGAACACGTTCACGCTGTTCGTTCTCAGTTCAGTTCACTTTTCCGAACCAAAAAAGAAAAATCCCTATCATGTCACGACGGTATCAAGAGCCAAGATTAAAAAAATGCATAAGGGCAATGGCCAATGGACGATGAAATTCAATCGCTCAACATTACATGGAACTTAGTCAGAACAGAACCGTTGGGTATTTAAAATTAAATACGAGATTGGAGAAATATTGGATAGATTTAAAGCGAGAATGGTTGCAAAAGGATATTCTCAAAAGTATGGGATAGATTATAAGGAAACTTTTAGCCCAACAATTAATTTGATTCAATAAGAACAATATTATGCATCGCAGCATCGGAGAAGCTTGTCAAAAAAGTCAAAATTTTAATGTATTTTGAAATGATATTTAAGCGACTAAAATGTCTTATTGTTTAAGTTTTTAGTTGTTTTATCTTAATTGTAAGATTTGTAGATTTAAGCATAAGGATTAACATTTTTATGAGTCGAAAAGGGTGCGTTTCGGGTGTTACACGGTGGAATGACCCTTGTACTAAAACAATTCGATTTAAAAACAGCAACCTTGAATAAGCAATATTTATTAAACAGCCTGAGATATTCGAAGACGGAACGAACAAGGTTTGTAAACTGAGTAAAAGTTTGTATAATTTAAAGCAAGCCTCACGTTGCTGGAATCAGAAATTTTCATTTTTTCTAAATTTATACGAACTTGGAGTATACAAAACCGATCATGTGTTTTTACCACTCATTTAAAGATAAAAAAAAATTATTTTATCGATCTATATCGACGATGGATTAATTGCTGCAAGTGACGAACGTTCTGCCAATAATTTATTAAGTTATCTCAAAAACCATTTTTCAATAACTTTTGGTGAAGCTAAATGTTATCGTGTATTATAAATATATCGAATAAATGGATCAATTTTTCTACACCAGTCAACCTATACGAAAAGGATATTAAAGAAGTTTAATATGGAAAAAGCAAATCCAGTTTCTACACCATGCTACGTTAATGCAACGTTAAATATATTAGATCATATAGGAAATGGTAGTATTATAGTTGATCAAGTGACATATAGGGAAGTTGTGGAAAGCCTGATGTACTTTTCCAATTTTAAAATCATACATCACATACAATAACAATTTTCTGTTTCACATATTTTATTGGAAAGATTGTAGTAGCGTTCGAGTACGCACTCATAACCGCACATTTCAACACATTCATCCACATCATACCACACGTTTTGTTGGAGTATTTTAAAAACAACTAATTTTTGAAAGAACTAGAGTAAACAATTTCCCCATGCTACACATTCTAGCCGAAAAAATTTTTATGAGCAGAAATGTGTGAACATTTTTTTTTGACATTTCATAGTTTGTGTGCAATGTGGAATGATTTTTTGTTTTCAGTTGGAAATAAAATAAATTAGCTTAAATCTTAGTTTTAATAAAACAAATTATATCTAAGTCGTAGGACTACTGTTCGATAGTTTTGAATAACCTTTTAGTATTTGTATTGCATATCGGATTTAACATGGAAGTTCATACGTAACATCAACAAGACAAAACCTAAATATACCCCAAGCACGTGCTCTTGTAAGTTAATCAATCAAATACTTTAGCAATGGTAAGTTGAATTATTTTAACCAGAAACCTGTACACATTCTCATAAAAACCTGTAAGCTGTTTATTTGGTATCTAGGACGTTCTACAAAGACCGGCTGAAGAGTTTGAGAACGATGGCCTTGTCGAAGAAATGTAGGGTATGAAAGCCATGGAATATGCGAATTAGTGTAAATTTTTTCAAAATAGTTCTAGGTTCCAATGTCTACCTTTTCTTAACTTCAGCTTATCCCCAAAATTGATCCAAAAAGTGTTAAACTATCTCCATTTGATGACATCATTTGCACAATTACACGTGTGCGATTTTTGGCCATTGAAATAGCAAGGAACCGCGAAGGTTAAAATGATGCTGTTTGAGAAAAGTTCACTTATATATACAAAGATTGGTCAATATATCAACTCTATTAAGGGGTTAGGCCACCCTAGAATTTTCGAAAAATTGATTTTTTTTTTGATTTTAAAAAATTTTTTAGGACCTCAAAAATGATGTCCCAGAAGATTATGGTCGGGAAAAACTATACGTTAACAAGCATGTATACGGTAGTTGTTATTGAAAATATTTATTTCCTGACTAGTCTAGACTAGTTAGACTTGTCGAAGGTCAATTAGTTGAGCACAGCCAAGCATTTGAGATGGACGCTAGTCAACAAACACTTGTTTTCCTCGATATTTTAGTGAACTTTAATTTTTTTTATACAAATTATTGAGTGTAATGAGTTATAAAGTGTACAGTGCGAAGAAAGGAATAAAAACGTCGCTTTGCAATAGAAAGAGACCAAAAATTTCTCGAAGAAGACCATTGAATCGCCATGAGCTAAAAGCACCAGACGACATGAATGTCAGTACATTGACAAAAAAAAATAAGGCAATCGAAAGATTTATATAATTTTGGAGTGAATTTAGCATTTGGTTACCGTATAATTAACTTTATCGCAGTATTTTCAGCTATTTTGAACGTTGTAGTTTGTAAAATATGCCAATCGGAAGTGAAATTTACTGAAAGCTGTAAGCGTGGTTTGGGATTCAAACTAGTAGTGTGAAAAGACTGAGATACCGAGTTGTCCACTTGCAGAGAAAGGCTATGAAATCAACCGTAGAATCATAATTGCCATGCGATTGCTTGGAGTTGGTTGGTACGGAATAAGAAAATTTGGTGCATTCATGGAATTACCTCGGTCTACCTTTCACTCATTCTACGATAAGGTTGTCAAAAGAATGAACTGTGCAACCAATCTAGTTTGCAAGAACAGTATGAGGAGAGCTGCGGAAGAAGAGAAAACCGTATGTATTGAAAATGGCGAAAATGGAATTGTAGTATCAGGCGATGGCTCGTGGGGAAAACGTGGATTTACGTCTTTGATTGGGATAACGGCTCTAATTGGCTATAACTGTAGTAAAATCGTTGAAATCAAAATACTGTAAGGCGTGTGAATATTCTAAAATAAAAGATACCGAAGAATATGTGTAGTGGGCAGAAAATGCGATGTGAATCACGATGGATCCACAGGAAAAATGGAAGTCGATTCAGTTGTTGAGATGTTTCGCCGCTCTGAAACTTTGCACCAGCTCTAATATACTCACTATATTGGTGACGGCGATTCTAAGACTTTCAAGGGCATTACAGATGCTAAGCCGTATGAGGATTTCACAGTACTCAAGAAAGAGTGTATATATCACGTGCAAAAGCGAATGGGCACGAGATTACGTAATTTGAAAAAGAAGACAAAAGGTTTCACTGGAAGAGGCAGATTGACTGGGAAACTTATAAACAA
Source organism: Melanostoma mellinum (assembly GCA_914767635.1). Lineage (NCBI taxonomy): Eukaryota > Metazoa > Arthropoda > Insecta > Diptera > Syrphidae > Melanostoma > Melanostoma mellinum. Next base: position 171,650,490 of record OU612060.1, read on the forward strand.
GCTATCTATTTAGTATGGACTAGCGATTCGTAGAAACAGCGATTCAGTTGAGAACATGAGAAGCAGTGTATGGGCCACACTCAATCACAAATTATCTACTGATAATAAGCCGCAGCATGAAAAATGTCCTATTGAAGAGGATTCATGGTGCTCATGGCAACGCGCTAAAGCTACAAATACTTTGGCTGAGTACAAACATAAACCAGCTCTGGCAATTGAAGTCTATGAAGCTATCAAACCAATCTATGAAGAACTGACCAGTGATGTCCTTTTAACTCGGTGCATTGGTGGTTACACACAAAACAATAATGAAAGCTCCAATTCCATTGTGTGGACATTGGCCCCGAAATCCATTTTGAGTGGCAGTCTTGGATGTAGCCACGGAAATTGTAGTTTGTGTGTTCAATGACGGGTTTGTTTCAATTTTGCACATAATGGAGGCAATGAACTTGGAAATCGGCCCAAGCAGCTACGAAAGGTGCCTGGAGATCGACAAACAGCGCATAAAACTTGTAGAAAAATCGCTATCCGACCGGGTAAAAGAGGCAAGAATCGCTTCAAGATCAAGCAAAAAAGAAATGCGAGAGCAGGAAGATAATCTGGAAGGCCAATTCTATGGTGCAGGCATCGCAGATAAAGATATGGTAAGATTATTCATGATTTTCTACTGCTCAAAACTTTAAACGCGTTTATCTCAATACTATATTTTTCAAGTTGGCCGGACTAGTATCTCATGCAAATTTCAATCGATTGACTCGAAATTTTAAACACCTCTTGAAATAATAAATGTCTATGGAAAGTACGTATGATTTTTTTTATGTTGCGGAGTTCATTTGTTATTAACAATTTTCTGACAATTTTTTAGACAAATTTTGCACTTTTCTCTTCAGAAGGGCGCCATTTGGCCAAAAATCAATATATCGCAAAAATCCCACGTACTTCTACAGCAGTGAGTATATATAATCGAAAAAATCCATTTGCTCATTTTTATTCAAAATATTACAGGAGCTGTTGACCCGGCCGTGTACCTAAAAAAAAAAAAAAAGACGTCGTCGAAAAAACACTGCACAGCTGCCGATTCGATTAAAAAAAAATTATATCAGTCATTGATATAAATAATAAAGTCACGTTCCAGTTATCTCGATTTATTTTGTAGTTTTTCTAAAAACCCCCAAAAAGCCTATTTTTTCAGCCTCTAGGGTGGCCTTACTCCTTAAATCCGATTACTTTGTTAATAACTACTTGTTAATAATCTATCAAGTACTCTATTTATTCTATCAGATGTCATATGAAACATGTACGATTATTTTTCACTCTCAATAAATGAATAAGATTGGTGTACAATCAAATTCTTCAAACTAGATAAGTTTTATTTCTTGATTCTTAGGACTCCCATTCAAATAATCTTTTAACAATAATAGCCAGCAAAAAATGATTTGAGAGGTAAATGGGAATTATCAGGGATCTGAATCAATGATAGGAAATTCGTTCTTCGTTTAGACCGCACTCAGATAAATTTTTCAAAATAATCAAATGCTAAGAAGTTAAATGAGTATAACCATTTATTTGAATGTGTATCGCTGTACTGATAAAGATTTTGCCAAATAAAATGAAATAAATAAGGTGGCGTACATAAGCTATGGAAACCTTTCGGTTTAAACCATTTCAAGGACCTACAATTTTATGCCGGTTCCGAACGGCGAATTTGAGAAAGCGCTTTTCATGGAAATGAATTTACGATCGGAGGACTTGCCAATTAGAGGTCTGCATGAATACATTCATTTACCTTTTCGAATCAATCACAGTAGTTCAGTGTATTCTGTTCGTAGAATGCTTAGAAATTAGTGTACACTAAAAATTAATACACTATTCTTAAAAATCAAATACTGCACACCATTCGATCTCTTCGTAATAGAACGAATACACTGTTTGGTTTCTCTCCCAGGAATGCTTGATTTAAACAGAACAGAACAAGCCTAACAGTTATCAACACACCGAATACAACAACTGAAAAAATACAAATAGAACATTTACAAGCACACTGAGTGTACTGAGTGGCTTGAATTGATGATGAATGAATTATGTGATGCTCAACTTTGTTTGTTTCTAGCTTTAACCTGAAAGTTTTTAATTTCTCATTGCCGATCCCGTGGGCATATGCGGATGAATTAGAGTTTTTTACTCGTGGATGGTGTAGCATTCTAACGGTGAAAGAATTTTTCCCATTTGCGTATCTGTTTCCGTGGGAATATAGGGATAACATATATAGCCTATGTTCTTCCTCAGGTTCTAGACTATCTCTGTACAAAATTTAATTAAAATCGGTTCAGTGGTTTGGGCGGGAGATGGATACAAAAAAAGCGAACAGACAGAGTAAAATTTGCATTTATAACATTAGTAAGAATTTTGAATACCAAAACCGATAATAGTTAGTTTACAAATTTTTCTTACATAAATGTATGTACATATTTCTTGAAAATTAAATATGTTCAAAGAAAATGTACTACTCTTTTTGTAATTGTTGATTGTTCACTCTTTCATTTCTTAGTAGTTGAAAATTCTCAGTTCGCTTGGTGTGTAATGTGTATAGTGCATTATTTGGTGTATTCGATGTGTTCTATATAAACTCGGTGTATTCGATGCATTTGAGAAAAATACCAAATGGTGTATTCATTTGGAATGAATACACGATTCTATTGTTTTGGTTTGGGGTAATGAGTCATTTGTTTTGTTTTGAAATAATCAAAACCAGCGAGTAGTGTATTTGAAAAAATATAGAATGGCTTGGAATCGGTTTCAAGCCACTCGTTGCAGATGTCTATTGCCAATTCTTCGCAAAAGGCGATTTCCGTGGAAAAAAGATTTTTGCCTTTGTTGGTTCCCTTCCCTTATTGTTAGAAATGCACTAGGCCCCTTGAAACCTTGACTTGTTAAGGCCTCATCCTTATATGACAACGTCAAAATCACACAGACAAGCAAGTAGATCGTCAAGAGCCGAAGGAAGGTTTTATCCAGAATTGCGGTGCAAATAAACCGAGACAAGTGCTAGAAACTAATTCCATTTTGGGATTGCATTGAAGTTGTGGAAACAGTTGCGGATATCAATTAACTAGACCCAGGGCTTTCGGTGAACCGAAAATAGTTTTCACTTAACTTCATTATTTATAATGAAGTCCCACTGCTCTTCGAAACGAATTTTTTTTTTTTTTTTTCTATGAATATTGCTGAAGGAAGAGCTTCTTTGAACAAGAAATCAGTTTCGATTTGTTTATCATCAAAAAAGCAGTTGACTTTGACTATAAGGATGTTATGATTCATGGTGGGAACTGCGAAAGAAAGCGATAAGACACAGGAAAGCCCCTGGCTTTTTGTTTCCGTTTCGTTTTACATAGGTTGGGCAACTCTCTGCAGTCCAAACAGTCTGGGAACAACAAAATATACAGCTAAGATGCTACCAGAGGCAACCACTTGAACGACGTTGTCGATTGACGATTGGATGTATGCCGGTTATGTGGGGGTTCGAGGTTAAAATCCCATCAGAAACGTAAAATTGCTTGTCAGGGAAATCCCCTTTCGTGTGGAATTTGCAAGCCCTCAAAGCTTTACATAACAACCATGAAAAACTTCGTTGTTTATTTATTTATTTATTATTCTCAGAAGTCGGTTCACAGTTTTGGACCGGACAAACTCCTAAAAAAGAAGCAGGCAACCCCATAACTCCCGAAAATGGATGGTACCAACATCATTTTTCAAACCAAAATAATGCAATCGAATACAAGTTGAAAACCCGAGAACCAACTCAAACGCACCACTCAAGCCCATTATCTTTGAGGAAGTCTGAAACTTGAATATTTCTTACTTAAAATTAAGAGTGCAATTAATTCGAATTTAAAACCGAAGGCTTATCCGAGACAAAGTTCCCATAATTGTGTTTGAATGTAAATAAATGTTAAGTAAAGATAGACTTTGTTCGATGTTTGCATTGGGACAGAAAACTCCACCATCAATGAAATGGAATTTCAAGGGCAAAATATAAAAATATATATGTACACACCTGAAGTATAGTTTCAAAATTAAAAGTCAGTCCATTCCAAAGTGTAAACTCTCCGGAACTGGCACCAGTTACCAGGCGCCGCCCTTCTGGTGTCCAAGCCAATGTAAATATTGGACATCGCATTTTGTTTGTGGCAGTTTTAACAAATCGCGTCGTAACTGAATTAGTTGGATTATCTAAATAGCTAGGTGGCGGCAATAACTCTGGTATATAAATATTTTCTGGCTGCAACGACGGACGATCCCGATCATCCCTCTGCCACGTTCTTGCCTAAAAAACACAAAAGAAAGCAAACATCAGTACATAAATAAAGAGTTAAGTATTTAAATTAATGGATCATTATATCTCACTTCAAGGGCTTTCACAATGGACGCATTGTAGTCAACGGTTTTGCGCATGACACTTTTTCTCAGTCGCTTGCCATCGAAATCGTCTTGGGTCATACCGAACCCACGGTTAAAATTTCCAAAAGGTTTGAAATATGGATGACCAGGTTTGCCAGGGCCCGAGTGATGTTGAAAATAATGTGAACGATAACCGCCACCGCCACCTCCACCTCCACCTCCGCCAGCGCCAGGCGGACCATTATTTTGACCAGGATTGTAATTCATTACGACTGGAGGAGGTGGCATTTGCATCATGGACGGTGGTGGCTGCTGCAAATTAAGATCCGGGGGAGGTTGTGAAAAATCCATTATTTCAATAACGTATAATCGAACTTATAAACACATTAATTTGTTATCTACAGTTAATATATGAGTATGATTTGATGAAAACTTAAGATTGAAAATTAAATTTTCTTCTGACGTGAAACTCGCGTTTTTGCACTTTTGGCGAAAGTGGTTTTGCTCTTCTTGGCTGGTCTGTTGTTAGAAAGAGAAAAATGTATAATGGATAAATACGTAGATGTAGATGAGCCAAAACAGCAGAGCCCTTAGGAGTAGTCTACATTAGGCCTGTTTTTTTGGGAGGCTGTCCGGTACCTTGTATGGTAAATACATGTAAAGCAACAACAACAAAAGATACAAGGGATAAAAGGATGAGTAAAACTTACAAGGGATAGATTATTCGAGTTCGAATGAGTTTTTCGATGTTTCATTTTTAAATGTTGGTGCGACTAGAGGCTCGAACAACAGAAAAAGGACGTGTTCACAAGTGAATGGAAATGAATTTTGTACAAGAATAGAATAGAATAGAAAAGAATTTTGGTAACGATTTTTGAATTGTAGAAATTTATTGATTTTGATTATTTAATTTGCAGGTTCATAGGTATATAATAATATATCGTAAAAGAAACGAAAAAAACTCTGTTAAACTATTTTTTTGTTCTTTTTTGCATAGTTCCTTAACACATTTTTCGGTGAATGTTGACATTTTTTCCAATAGTATTTACAACGTCTTATCTTAAAATGGATTTATTTATTGATTACTAGCAGACGCGGCCACGCGTTGCTGTAGGTCGCCATCTGTGAGGTGGAAGGGACAATGTTTTACAGTTCTCTGTAAAGAAATTCGCTTAAGGCGCCATCTGTTCTAGATTTATGCAATCTATGATTAATAACAACAAAAGCGCCATCTGTTCCAGACTTATTTAATCTACAATTAATAACCATTAAGGAATAGTAAACTCGATTTCGTTATTCATTACATATATACCATGAAGCGGAAGTTGATTCTTATACAGATAAGTATCCGCTTGTGTCTTATTTCTTAAGACACTTTTAAAATATAAGTATTTAACTTTTAAACTTTTAAGTAATGTATTTTAGCGGATTACCGACATTTAAAAGTTTTTCGCACTTGTTCTCATTCACTCTCAAGTGAACTGAACCCAAGCGTGTAAACAGAGAAAAAAAACCACAAGAAAATACTTGCATACTTTTGTGAACACGGCTATTTTTGACATTTCCCAGTTGATTGAAAAAAAGTATATTTGTAAACAAACAACAAACATGGCTCAAGAAAGAAAGAGGTTTATAATTAATTCATTTGGAATATCTTCCATATTTAGGTGAACTTCTTTAATATCTTTAATAATAATAATCTCTAATATCTTTTGTTTTCTTGTGTGAAGTAAACAAAAATTTGCTTTCATTCGTTTGACAACTCGTCACGGATACCAACCATCAAACATAAAAACGCGAACCGTTTTTTTGGACTTACCATACAAGGTACCGGACAGCCTCCCAAAAAAACAGCCCTATTGTGTGTTAAAATGCTTGCATTAAGCTGGCAGCACATGCATCGATATTCGAGTTCGAAGTTTACTAAACAGAGGGCAGTTGCTAGTGGCGTGGTTGGGCGTGGAAAAGCCTTGCCCAAACCAATGCGGTGAGTGCGTGCGATGCGATTGCGATAAGTCAAATCCCTATGTAAACTTATGGACGTTTGACTTAATGCATAGGGATTTGACTTATCGCAAATCGCATCGCACGCACTCACCGCATTGGTTTGTGCAAGGCTTAATGCGTTCATTTTCGATTTCGACTTTACTTTGGGTGTGTTTCTTTATTCATTCTGGATATTCGGAATATTCGGAATACCATTTTGGCGTTTCTTTATTCAATGGAATATTCCGGATAAACTTTTTTCTTGTTTCTTTATTCATTCTGGAATATTTGGAATGCATTCTTTTCATTCCTAGTCAAGAGGTGGTTTAAATGGAATATTCTGTAGTTTGACAGATACATACATACTTTCATTGTCAGTTGTTGCTTGTTGCTAGTTCTGTTTCTTTATTTATTCTGTTCTGGATATTCTGGATAAATATTTTGTCTTTTCTGTCTTTTCTATTCCTTATCCGGAAAAAATAAAGAAACACACCCTTTATGTTTTAGTTGGGTTTGTTATACTTTGATTTGTTACTTCATTTAAGAATAGTTGCTGCACTTGGTGGTCTGTCAAACAAAGAATAAAATATTTCTTTGAATGATGAGTTTTTAAGTTCACATAATCCACGTGTTTTTGTTTATAAATGAAATATCTTAGAATGTTATTTCTGGATAGAAATAAGATTTTGAATATTTCTTTCTTTGATTTCTTTCATTCCTTAATAGAGAAAAATTAAAGATATAGTCAAAATTAATGGATATACTGAAGAGTTTATTGAAGATTTAGCAATTGCACATAACAGAAAACAGGAATTGAGAAATTATACAACTTTGAATCCATGTAACAACAAATTGAAGGGATTTCTACAAACTATAACATCAAAACTCAGGATCCAAAAATGAGTTAAGAAAATTACGAAATGTAAAATTCGGTGCGTTTTTTGAAAGCAAGTAGCTAAGTACATACAGCACTCGAATTAGAAAAACGCTATGTCCACAGAATTTCCACCAGGTACCAGAAGTGATCAAAGCAAATTTGTTGATCCAATGAAATCAAGTCCTTCCCGCCATTTTATCGTAAGCGACAAAAAGAAAATTTTCACAGGAAGACGTTTTTTTGGTTTGTATCATAACCATTCAAATAAAAAGTACCAAAAGTCAGTCGCTAACGACAAAATTTATTTTCGCTGTACCTAGTTTGTCTTAGTTATAATGTAAAACAAAAAATGCAGAAAATTGATAAGCAATGTAGATTTTTTAATTGTATAATAAACTATTTTGTTTAAAATGTTGCTTACGATGATTTTGCGGGAAGGACTCGAAATGAAAATGAAACAAATTGTTTAAAAGCATTTCGTTACCTTTTTTCCACTGCTTGGCTACTTATTTTTTTCGAATTCGGCTGTTCTGTTGAAAAGCCTTTCGGGGACGTTCGGAGAGTATTTGAAAAAACTAAAATCAATTATTTGATGAGATTTTTCATTTTCAAATGAAATAAATTTTTTTCTTACCTTAATCTGTAGAAAGTCTATTTTTACATTAATTTTAAGTTAATTGATTCAATTTGTTACTTTGAATTAAATTGCCGCGTAAATAAGTACACCATTAAATGGAATTCAGTGGAAATACACGTACACTAAATTCGAAATTTGGATTTTTAAGGGAAAATGTTTCCATACAGTGGTGGCCAAAATAATAAGAGTTGACTATTATGTTTTTTTTTTCACAATCTATGCCTTAAACCTTTTTAATTGGAGCAAAATATATATACGAATTTTCTTAGACCTGACTGTTAAACATTTCCAGTGCTACCAAACATTAATGATGGTCATTTGCAATGTGTACCGTTAGCTTTACTTAGAAATGTCAGATTTGCAATGGTCAAAAATATAAGAGTGCTGTGTTGAATTGCATTATTTCTGGTCTTTTTCACTTCCGATCGCAATTTAATTATTAAATTTACCGTAAGACTTGTGTTTAAGTGTTTAAAACTCATTAAAAACGCGAAAAGCATTGCTCTGAGGAAGAACGTCGTTTGATCTTTCAACAAGGAGATCGAAGCAAAACATTCAGTTTTATTCAAGATGCTCTTCGCCGATCTCAATGTGTTGTTCCTATGGTGCTAAAGCAGCGAAGTCTCCCAACAAATTTAACCGAAAAAAGTGGACGCCCAAGAAAACAACAACTTTGCTGGACAAAAGGATTCTAAGAGAGGTGCTTAATAATCCTTTTGCAACATCTAGCACTCATGCACGATCCGCAGACGTTTGCAGGATAAAAATTTACTTGGTCGAATTGCGATGAAGGTTCCGTTACTTAGTTCGAAGAATCTAAAGCAGCGTATACGATTTGCAAAAGTAAATCTTTCATAATGGGCTTACAGGAATTGGCAAAATGTATTTTTTAGTGATGAGATCAAGATAAATTTATTTGGTTCTGATGGCAGAACTTATGTTAGAACTAGGGCCAATGAAGAGCTGATGGAAGAGCTAATGGAAAAAATTGGTTTCACTCTTATTATTTTGGCCACCACTGTATCTATCAATCATATTCTAGCCGAGTTTTATTGGGAATCTATTGTAACGTGAGCCCAACATTTAATACCAATTTCCTAATCGAAAACGTTCAACCGAAAAACACATCTGGGAGCACTGGTGTAAGTGTAGAAATTTTGAAGGAGAGAAAATGTTTGACAGCCAAAATAGTGTAGAGTGGAGACAATGTAGAAGTTACTGGAGAGTTCTAGATGGCATGTCATTCGATATAAATAGCCCGCCCGAGCCAACCAGAGGGCAGTTTTGTTTATAGAGTGATAAAGTTAAGAGTAAATACAAGTGATAGTCCAAAAGTCGAGTTGAGTTCGAATAAAGTGTATATCGAAAGTAGATACTGAATAAAGTGGTAGAATTAAATTGAAAAGTAGAGTTTTATTTTTGCGAACTAAGCGCACGTTACATTGGTGTCAGAAGTGTAAATAAAACTTATTTGAAGTAAAGTGTAAAAAAAAAAAAAAAGTAAAAAGAAAAATAATAATTATACAGTGAAAATGGGTAAGTTGTTAGAAGAACTCAACTACATTGAGCTTAAAAGTGAGTTAGGTAAGCGAAATCTTTCTAGAGCGGGATCGAAAAATGAGCTCGTCCTGCGCTTGCGTAACTATTTGGAACAGCAAGGGGAAGACGTAAACACTTTTGTTTTTGAAACAGAAGTGGAAGAAGAGGAAGTAAGTGAAAATATAGATTTTTCTAGTATGATGAGACTTTTGTTAGAACAACGAAACGAGCAAAAGAAGGAACAGCAGAATGTTCTCGAACAACTTGAAGCACAAAGAAATGAGCAAAAGAAGGAACAGCAGAATGTTCTGGAACAACTTGAAGCACAACGAAACGAGCAAAAGAAGCTGATTGAAGAGCAACGAAGCGAGCAAAAGAAAGAACAGCAGAATGTTCTCGAACAACTGGAAGCACAGCGAAACGAACAAAAGAAGGAACAACAGAATATTCTCGAAAGACTTGAGGCGCAACAGGATGTTTTGGAAGGTCAGAAAAACATTCTAGAAGGTAAATTGGGTAACATTGAGAAAAATGTATGTGCCCTAGACGAACGCGTTGAAGGTGTGGAGAAACAGCTTTCTGTTGTAGAGAATCGTTTCGAAATCGTAGAAACCCGATGTGATAAACAGTTCTCTGTTCTGACCAAGGAATTAGACCAGATCCGGAAAATCAAAATTCGAGAGTCTGCTGGGGAGTTTGCAAAGAAAAAGGAGATGAAACCCCCAACATTTGATGGACAGTCTTCTTGGCCAGTCTACAAGAGACAATTTGAGGCAGCCGCGACAACAAATGGCTGGGATGACGAAGACAAGTACATTGCACTGACTCTTGCTCTTAGAGGACCAGCAGCTGAATTACTTCAAACAGTTCCAGCTGGTAAGAGCGGCGATTTCAGTTCTCTCGTGGCAGCTATAGATAAACGCTTTGGAGATAGCCACTTGAAAGAAGTCTTCCGAGTCCAACTCAATAACAGAGTCCAGAAAAGGGGTGAAAGTCTACAGCAGCTCCAAGCAGACGTCGAAAGACTGGTTCACCTGGCATACCCGGATGCTGGAGAAGAAATCATCAACCAGCTTGCTGTTGAGTCCTTCGTTCGTGCCATTTCCGATATACATCTTCAGAGGTCTGTGCGAACTGCTAGAACACGTACTCTTTCCGAAACTTTAGCATTCGCATTGACAATTGAAGCAGCAGAACAGGCTTCTCAGGGAGTACATCGACTTAGAGAGGCCATAGTCGAAAAATGCTCGTGCCAAAGAGCAGAAATACAAAAGAACCGGAGTGGACTAGCGAGATGTTGGAACTGCAACAAGACCGGGCACTTACAGCGTCAATGCCGACTACCACCAAACAAAGCCAGTTGTCAACATTGTGGAAGCAAGAGATCCAACCCAGAGCAAGGTAACAACAACACCAGCGTTGTCTATCAGCCCGTTTCCCATCAGGGAAACGAGTAAGAACCAACTTCGAGGGGCAGAGGCTGGTTTCTTGTATCGATGGCCCCAAAACCACCATCCAGGTCTCCCAGACCAAACGAGACAACAAAAGTCTGACTGTGGAGACTACTATTAACGGGAACAAACATGTGGCTACCATCGACACCGGTGCCACAGCATCCATAGTACGTCGAGACCTGGTAAAGATGACGTGGCTTCATAACACCAATAGCTACCGTCTAAGAACCGCAACGGGAGAAGCAGCAAGAGTATATGGAGAAGTGTGTCTCAAGATCCGACTGGCCGATCTAGTGTTTACTCATCAATTCCTGGTGGCAGATATATGTGACGAGTGCATTATTGGAATCGACTTTATGAAACAGCACGGAGTTATTTTGGATATCGGTAATCAGGTTTTGAAGTACCAAAATAAGGAACTTCCAATGACCTATTCGAACGAAAGTACGTCGACACTGAGAACTGTCATCAGGGAAGATCTGATTCTGCCTCCTTCTTCTGAAGTGTTCGTTTGGACAAAACTGGAAGGTGAGTTTGGAAGCCTTCGATACCTCATGGTGGAACCAGACCCAGAGTGTTCCTCCCAAAGCGTCATCATTGGGAAAACACTGGTAGCACCGAAGAACAAAATGGTCCCCGTACGATTACTAAACACCAGACCGTACGATGTAAGGTTGAAGAAAGGAGAAGTCGTTGGACGTTGCGAATCGGTTGCAGCAATTACGAAGATCACCGACGAAGCCCCGAGAAAAACTATAACTCCGGAGGAGCTCAAAACCATCAGAGCTAAAATACTGAATTCATCCAACCTTGATCACCAACAAACAAGGATGGCTGAAGATCTCCTACAAGAGTACACTGACATCTTCGCATCGCAAAAGGGACAATATGGTAGGACACAGTTGGTGCAGCATCGCATCAACACAGGAGATGCAAGACCGATTCGTCAACCCGCAAGACGCCTTCCACTGGCCAAACAAGGTGAGGTTGAAGAAATGATAACAGCAATGAAAAAGGACGGTCTTATTGAAAATTCCAAAAGTCCTTGGGCTTCACCAGTGGTGCTAGTGAAAAAGAAAGACGGAAGCACTCGTTTTTGTGTGGACTACCGAAGGCTGAACGATGTGACTAAGAAGGACAGCTATCCCCTGCCCAGAATCAGTGATACCCTGGATGCCATGGAGGGAGCCCAGTGGTTCTCGACGCTGGACTTGAAGAGTGGATATTGGCAAGTTGACATCCACCCTGATGATCGGGAAAAGACGGCGTTTTCTACAGGTAATGGGCTCTGGCAGTTTAAAGTTATGCCGTTTGGGCTATGCAACGCTCCGGCAACATTCGAGCGTTTGATGGAGGGCGTTCTTCAAGGACTGACGTGGAAAGCGTGCCTAGTCTACTTGGACGATGTCATTGTTTACGGGAAAACATTTGACCAACATTGCAAGAACCTAAAAGCCGTGTTTCAGAGACTTCGAGAGGCTAACCTTAAACTGAATCCGGAAAAATGTGCACTTTTCAAAACCGAAGTTAAGTATTTGGGACACATCATCTCTTCCCAAGGAGTGAAGACTGATCCTGAAAAAGTTGACTCCGTCAAAAATTGGCCAACACCACAGGACAAACATCAACTCCGAAGCTTTCTTGGTCTTGCCACATATTACCGACGTTTTGTTAAGAACTTTGCTGGAGTTGCAAAGAGTTTACATCAGCTCACCGAAAAAGGGAAACAGTTTAAATGGTCAGGTGAGTGCGAGAAATCTTTCCAGGAACTCAAATACCGCCTCTGTAACGCTCCAGTGCTGGGACATCCAACACCTGGCAAAACATTCATCGTCGACGCAGATGCAAGCAACGTTGGAATCGGGGCGGTACTATCCCAAGTGTATGATGGCGAGGAGAAAGTGGTGGCATACTACAGCAAGGTCCTATCGAAACCCGAAAGAAACTACTGCGTGACCAGAAGGGAACTGCTAGCTCTTATCTTGGCAACAAAGCACTTCCATAAGTACATCTATGGACAGAAATTCCTTCTGCGGACAGACCACGGTGCTCTGAGCTGGCTGTTGAACTTCAAAAATCCAGAAGGTCAAGTCGCAAGGTGGATAGAAAGATTGCAGACCTATGACTACCAGATCCAACACCGCAGAGGAAAGCTGCACTCAAACGCCGATGCATTATCCCGAAGACCTTGCAAAGTGGATTGCAAGCATTGCAGGCGGCAAGAAGACAAAGAAATCATTACCGCTCAGCGACTAAGAGCTGACCCCATAAGCGGATGGAGCAATGAGGAAGTGAGGACTGCTCAACAGGAGGATCCAGATATCGAACCCATTCTTGCATGGAAAGAAAATGAAGAGAAACCGGAATGGGGAGACATTTCTGACAGGAGTCCAGTTCTCAAAGCCTATTGGGCACAGTGGGACTCACTATATGTACAAGAAGGTGTCCTCAGGCGAAGATGGGAATCCGCTGACGGTAAGTCATATGTGATGCAGCTGATCGTACCGCAATCGAAAGTCAGTGAAGTTCTTCGGGAGATGCACGACGGACCTTCTGGAGGCCACCTGGGAGTAAACAAAACACTGGAGAAGGTGCGACATCGGTTCTACTGGTTACATGCTAGAGATGACGTGGAGAAATGGTGCCGTCAATGTGACAAGTGTGCTGCAACCAAAGGACCTGGTAGGAAGATTCAAGGTAAGATGCATCAGTACAACGTTGGATCGCCTTTTGAGAGGATTGCAGTAGATGTGGCTGGGCCTTTTCCAGAGACCAACGCTGGAAACAAGTACATTCTGGTTGTAATGGACTATTTTAGCAAGTGGCCTGAGGCGTATGCCATTCCAAATCAAGAAGCCAAAACGGTGGTCGACCAGATTGTGTTTAACTGGGTGAGTAGGTTTGGCGTGCCTATGGAACTCCATTCCGACCAAGGGAGGAACTTTGAGTCAAACATCTTCCAAGGAGTGTGCGGACTACTTGGCATTAAGAAAACGAGAACCACACCGCTTCATCCACAATCTGATGGGATGGTTGAAAGATTCAACCGGACCTTGAAAGAACACCTTACCAAGGTCGTAGGCGACTACCAAAGAGACTGGGATAGTCACGTACCGCTATTCCTGATGGCCTATAGAAGTGCAGTACATAGCTCGACAGGACAAACACCATCTGATATCCTGTTCGGGAAAACCATGCGGCTGCCCAGCGAACTTAAATTTGGATGCCCCACAGAGGAGCCACAGGACACGAACGAGTATGTGGACGACCTCAAGGAGAGACTCGCTGACATCCATAAAAGAGCAAGGGAACGGATGAAAACCTACAGCGACCGGATGAAGACACGGTACGACACAAAAGCGACAACGGCAGGATTCCAAGCAGGAGATCGTGTGTGGCTTTATAATCCTCATCGTCAAAAGGGATTGTCACCGAAGCTTCAGCAAAACTGGGAAGGTCCTTATACTGTTGTCACGAGGATTAACGACGTGGTTTACCGCATCCAAAGAGGACTAAGAGGCAAGTTAAAAGTAGTTCATTGTGACCGTCTGCATCGATATAGTGGCGAGGCTGCAGATGGAATTGTTCGGGACGAACAATCTTAAGGAGGGGGCAGTGTAACGTGAGCCCAACATTTAATACCAATTTCCTAATCGAAAACGTTCAACCGAAAAACACATCTGGGAGCACTGGTGTAAGTGTAGAAATTTTGAAGGAGAGAAAATGTTTGACAGCCAAAATAGTGTAGAGTGGAGACAATGTAGAAGTTACTGGAGAGTTCTAGATGGCATGTCATTCGATATAAATAGCCCGCCCGAGCCAACCAGAGGGCAGTTTTGTTTATAGAGTGATAAAGTTAAGAGTAAATACAAGTGATAGTCCAAAAGTCGAGTTGAGTTCGAATAAAGTGTATATCGAAAGTAGATACTGAATAAAGTGGTAGAATTAAATTGAAAAGTAGAGTTTTATTTTTGCGAACTAAGCGCACGTTACACTATATTCATTTATATTCAAGCAAAACATCGCTCATGGATAAACAACAACTCTTAAGTTAATATAAGTGAATAGCGTAAGTGGACAAAAATAACTCACTTGAAAAAATGAACAACAGGGATGGTTGATAAATGGAGTTTGAGAAAGTGAGCTTGATAAGTGATTATAGCCATATAAAGCGTTTTATTGAGACTCGCAAAGTCGCAACTCGCAAGTGAAGTGAATATAATTGAATTTAGAAATTCCCTATAAAACTCGGCTTCTAAAAAATAGTACAAATTAGAAAGATGGTGGTGAGCCTTCGAGACTAATAGTTCTGGTGGAATAATGAAAATCAGCCGTATTTATGAATGTTGTCTTAATATACTTTTCTGAAAAATCAGAGTACATATTGGCCATTTTTAACAAAACACGCACAAGTACTGTCACTTTGTACTTGTTGAAAAACCTGTGTTTCATTTGGCGATATTTTTTTAGTTCAATATTTTGCGTGGAAAGCTATTAACGTCAGCAGAAAGGAATTGGTACAAAATCCTGTGATACATATACAAAATTAGTTTTAATATAATTTTTATTTCTTTAGTTTTTAATCGAGAGAGATTTCCTAGTAAATATCACATTTTTGTTAAAACGTCCTTTCGAAAAACATAGACGAAGTTCACACTGGTCAAAAATCAATAATAGGCGTGTTTTTTTCACAAGGATGTTATGTACCTAACATGATATCCAAAAAAAAACGCTTCGTTT
Organism: Melanostoma mellinum; assembly: GCA_914767635.1. Lineage (NCBI taxonomy): Eukaryota > Metazoa > Arthropoda > Insecta > Diptera > Syrphidae > Melanostoma > Melanostoma mellinum. Next base: position 171,666,121 of record OU612060.1, read on the forward strand.
TTTTTTTTATTTGTGGGTTGGTGTTCTTAATCATTTGTCAAACCAATAAAAGTCAACAAATGATTTTTTTTTTGCCAAATTCGCACAAAAACGCAAAAAATGTTTGTTAAAAACCAAAGCAATTGTATAAAGTGGAAAATAAAAATATTCCGTAGTGAAATTAATGCAGGTAAACAATTTTTTTTGTCCGTTTTTTGTTAGTTTGGAAATGTCAAAAATAGGTCCGTTCACAAAGGTAACAAGGTATTTCTCTTGACGCTGTTTACACGCTGGGGTTGAATTCATATGAAACTTGTGATTTATGTCAGAGTTGGAAAAATTATTTTGTTACTTGTTTCAAACGAATTAAACTATTAAGAATAAAATAATAAAACCAATTTTGTGGATTACTTAACAATTTTTTTTAGAAAAAATGTCAACATTCACAGAAAAATGTGAAAAAAAATTTGCAAAAAGTGCTTTCAATCACAAAATAGACCTTTTTTAATTGCTATTACGTTGTTCTATGTATCTTTATATAAATTTACAAATCTAACTCTTGAAATCAATAAAATTCTAAAAATTAAAAATTTTGAGCAACTAAATTGCGGAGTGTAAGAGTTGGCAGAGGATTTTATTCAGTTTAACATTTGTGAACAGACCTTCTGACACCCATTTTGCTTTTGTTCGAGATACATGAAAGAGATACATGAAAGACGCACCAACATTTAAAAATGAAAAGTCGAAAAACTCATTCGATACTCGACTAAACGTCAAAACTCTATCCCCGACCAAATCTTAACCATCCTTTTATCCATAACATTGGTTGTCGGGGATGTTGTTTTTGCTTTGCGTGTAAAATGATGTTATATACATAACAGTCGTGTGAAAAAAACACGCCTAATGGCTATCTTCATTTAAAAATTAGAAAGTATTTATAGACAGGAATACCACTACAGTTTTTACTTGGTAAATAACGACAGTAAAATGCTTTGTTGTTGTTCTCCTAGAATCAAAAACAACGTTTTCCACTTTTCAAGATTTTTGCAGAACGACCAAGGGTTTCCTCATCCGCTGTCGATAAGGTTCATGCTTCCGCACCGCAAAGCAGAACTGGGATGATCAAGATTGGGACACATGGCCCAATTCCAACAATAAAAAAGAACGGGATACGATGCTCTACAAATTAGTGCTTCGATGACGTAAATGCACAGAACGAAAGAAAAATAAAAAAGCGACTTTGCTTGTAAAAGTGCCACAAGAACCTAATTTATATTTACAAAAGCTTTTTCCACTATAATTTGTTTTTTCGGTTAAACATTCTGAGTAAGGTCAGGTCAATTAATTTTACACCACACTTATTGCCGCGGGGTTTATTGCACTGCACCCTGAAATCTCACGTCAACAGTTGAATATGTACTTATCAATGCCGTTTTAGACCAGAAAATTTTTATAACTTACCGAATTTTCACATTACGATTCCAGAGCCATGTAAGACATTTGACAGTATTTACAAAAACGAGCTCTATAGAGCCATATTTAGTTTTCCCTGCAAAACTAGTCTAACACTGCAGCAAAACGTTCCGTCAAGGTCGGAAACGAGCTCACTGATACTTTTGATGTTGCAAAAGGCTTTTGATAGGGCGAGAAACTATCATGCGATTTATCCAACTTAATACTTAAAAAGTAATCTTTCAATTACTCGATTACGCAGACGATAACATCAGTGCAGAGATAAAATCTTGCCAATCACTGCTACTTTGGGTAAAGAAGGCAATTGAGAGATAAAAATCTGTCTAGAGAAACCAATTTAACCCTTTTTAAGTCCTTGCTCATCTCAGTCCTGCTCTACGAGGAAACCCTTGGCCGATTCGAAAGAAAAATACTCAGAATATCGAATATCTTTGGTTACGAATGTGAAAACAAAGTGTGGAGAAGAAAATTCAACTACAAACTGTATGAGCTGTTCTGCAACATGGGCAGATCGATGGGTGGGAATTGAAAAGCTGGCGGACATAAATGATTCCTTTCGGCGGGTTTCCAAAAGCACATAACAGGACAACCGTGGAAGAGTGAGACCTCATTTTAGGTTTAACAATCAGGTGGAAGAAAACCTCAACAGACAGAGAATGTAAAACAAGTTTAGGCCCCAGTTTTAACCCCGAACTGAAGTGACCATCTAAGTTAGTAAGTAGGAAAGTGTTTTCTGGTTAAAACACTGACTGAATATTCTTACTTTATTCGTGAAAATAATATTTTCGTTTGCTTTGAATAGGTTTCAGCTTGTTTGTTTGAACTTGATTACTGTGGCGTATGAGCACTTTTTTTTTTGCTATAGTGCAAAGCAAAAATATTAAATTGAACATTGATAGACACCTGTAGCATAAACGCACCGTGAAAAGAAAGTGCTGGTTTTTCGGTGTTGTGCTCATTGCACTGCGTTTTTCTGTTGCTAGTCAAACTGAGTATGGAGACGACCGGATTTGCCTAGAAAAAGCGTTTAAACATTGCTAGAAATAAGATTATTGCACTCCCTGACTGATTTCACCACACGTCACGTAAACTAGCCCTTACATACCTGCTTGTCCAAAAGCTTGTCAATGCAAAACGGTGAAAGTGGCATCACCAAAATCGTAGAGAACAGCCACGAGCTCTAAACAAATGTTTATTGATTTGGAATCTGTAAATTACAGCTTTATATCAAATTGGTTTTAAATAATCCACTAGGATAAAGCTTGCGTACTTTAACTTAGAACACCCTCTACTCCAAATTTAATTAACTTCTTTGTTCCGAGTGCGGGCCCTGTGTCGCGTCGCCCACACCGGTGCGGAAAGAATTCAAAAGCGTAGTGAATTTATTCATTATGTGTACGAATTTTTTGCTATATCTGCCATATCGTAATGAAACGAATAAAAATCAAACAAAACTATTGTGGAAAATAATTCTTCAAACTCTTTTTGAATAAGAGAGCATATGATGTCTTGTAGTGGCTGAAGGGTGCAGCAAAACTTAGTTACGTCACTGTGTGCAATAAGTAGTGCCCGTGACGTTAAGGTTAGCATGTTTACTTGGAACGTGGGCGTTTCAGGTTCAAGATTCCAGAATCAAAAAATTGTTTTTCTTCAAATATCGTAGTGTTATTAGTCCGGCCAAAGGAAATTCAAAAATGAAACTTAAAGGGTAAAACGTTGCTCATGGAGATATTTTTACAGTGAAATTGAATACACAAACAAATCGGCCAGACTACTGAAAATCTTCTCCAAAAAGACTACGCCTCTTGGTTGTCTGAAGAAACCAAATCACCAGTTGAGAGTCTGGAAGATCTCTTTGACTCACACTTCCATGGATCCACCCCAACCGAGAACAACGAAGGAGAGACCACTCTATACTCTAGATACGAAACCCCGACAGGTATTATAATGGAAGAGAAGTTGAAATAGGCCATCATCTCCCCTTGTAAAACTCCGGATCAGGATGGCATTTTTCCCATGATGCTGCAAGAAAGGAGCGAAAGAATCATTCCACATCTTATGAACATATTTGAAAAAAGCCTAAAATGGGGTTATATTAAAAAGTAAAAATCGTCCATACAGGAGAAACAATCACAAATTGGATCATATGTATGTTGGCGAAACGTCAGATCCACAGCGAACTAGGAGATGCAAACTTGAAGAAGTGTGTGTCACGAGGAACCCTACAATGGGATATCCTCTCAATCATACTCTGGATCCTGGTTTTGAATGAGATCCTTTTAACCCTTAAATATTATGGCGTTAAATTGGTAGCCTATGTGGATGACCTAGCTCTTTGGCGACGGACGGGGGAATTTCCTACCACTATAAGGGAACAACTGAACAAGGTACTAACCTAACTAAGGTCTGCGCTTGGACAAAAAGATGCGGCCTTGCAGTAAACACCCTCAAAATAGATCTGGTAGTCTTCACAAATTGAAGAAAATCACCAACTTTTGAGATGCCGACATTAAATGGATCCCAATTAAGGTCTCTGATCAAGCTTGGGAGTCATCTTAGATAAAAAACTGAACTGCTGCCCCTACATGCGAAAGAGATATAAAAAAAGCCATGATAGCACTGTACTCGTGTAACAGAATTTTTGACAGAAATTGGGGACCAAATCCTAACACTATCATGTGGATGTACACAGCCATTGTTAGACCCATTCCCTAGACCCATGCACTGGAAAAATCCACGAACTTAAAAACCCTAACCAAGGTACAAAGATCACCTGTAGCAATGAAAATGATACCAACCGCGAGCTCGGAAATAATGACTCACACCTTTTGATCTTTTTGTTCAAGAATTGGCGTCAATAAGCGCAACTAGGCTAAATCAGCCCATTCATTCTGAAACCTAAACTTTACACGTTACAGTACATGTAGTATATATCGAGACACTATATTGTAACGTGCGCTTAGTTCGCAAAATAAAACTTCACTTTTCAATTGATTTCTACCACTTTATTCAGTATCTATACTCAATTCGATCTCAATTCGTCTTTTGGACTATCACTTCTATACCACAATTTACTCTTAACTTTATCACTCTATAAAAAAAACTGCCCTCTGGTTGCCTCGGGCGGGCTATTTATATCGAATGACATGCCATCTAGAACTCTCCAGTAACTTCCACATTAGGCGTGTTTTTTTCACAAGGATGTTATGTACATAACATGATATCCAAAAAAAACGCTTCGTTTTTTTTTTATTTGTGGGTTGGTGTTCTCGATCAGTTGTCAAACCAATAAAAGGCAACAAATGATTATTTTTTTGCCAAATTCGCACAAAAACGCAAAAACTGTTTGTTAAAAACCTAAAGCAATTGTATAGAGTGGAAAATAAATATGTTCCGTAGTGAAATTAATGCAGGTAAACAATTTTTTTTGTCTGTTTTTTGTTAGTTTAGAAACGTCAAAAATAGGTCCGTTCACAAAGGTAACAAAGAATTTCTCTTGACTCTGTTTACACGCTGGGATTGAATTCATATGAAACTTGTGATTTATGTCAGAGTTGGAAAATTATTTTGTTACTTGTTTTAAACGAATTAAACTATTGATAATAAAATAATTAAACCAATTTTATGGATTACTTAACAATTACTTTTGAAAAAATGTCAACATTCACAGAAAAATGTGAAAAAAAAAATATGCAAAAAGTGCTTTCAATCACAAAACAGACCTTTTTTAAATTGCTATTACGTTCTCTTATGTATCTTTATATAAATATACAAATCTAACCCCTGAAATCAATGAAATTCTAAAAAAAAAAATTAAGCAACAAGATTGCGGAGTGTAAGAGTGGGCAGAGGATTTTATTCAGTTCAACATTTGTGAACAGACCTTCTGACACCCATTTTGCTTTCGTTCAATATACATGAAAGTCTCTAGACGCACCAACATTTAGAAATGAAAAGTCGAAAAACTCATTCGAGACTCGACTAAACGTCAAAACTCTATCCCCGACCAAATCTTAACCATCCTTTTATCCATAACATCGGTTGTCGGGGATGTTGTTTTTGCTTTGCATGTAAAATGATGTTATGTATATAACAGTGCTGTGAAAAAAACACGCCTATTGTCTCCACTCTCCACTGCAACTGTCAAACATTTTCCTCCTAGTATAAATTTCTACACTTACACTAGTGTTGCCACTTGTGTTTTCGTTTGAACGTTTTCGATTAGGAAATTGGTATTAAATGTTGGGTTCACGTTACAATATCTTCTGTTAAGCATAACATTTTAATTACTCTCGGAGTACATGACAAGTCCACGCGAGAGTCTATATACCCCTAAAAAAAATTGGATGTTTCTGGGACTCAAATCTCAAACTCCCACATAATGTTCCGAATTGATTACCATTTTAACACGTGGTCCGAAATGTTTTTTTGTACGTACGTTTTTGTTGGTAATTTACAAACAATTTTAAAATGCTCTACCGACTTCATCACATCCCCTGACTTTTATTTATGACTTTACCTGCATATGGGATCGACACTTCTTTGAAACAAAAGGAGAAACAAATTGGGTTCCGAACACAAAACTGAGTAAACAGTAAACACACATAAAAAATGAGGCTTCTATTGTTTCAAAAGACCTTAAACTCTTGCTAACACAAATCTACAGTGAATCCTTCTTATTTCGTTTTTAAGTTCCTTGACGCATTCAAGGCCATAACCTAATTTTTCGATCGACAATTCCATTATTTGTTAAAGGTGCTTGACTCATGACATATCATGTCAAGTCGAAAAAAAAAAAAAAAAATTACTAGTCTACTCAACCCAGCATTTCATTCTTTTTCTTATTGAAAGGGCAGTTTGAGGTTTTCTTTTTTCACGCCAAGAAAAACGAATTGAAATGCTTTTGTGTGTAAATATAGTGTGGATGGGTATCATTTCGAATCAAGCCACCTACTTGTTGAGACCCATCTTGGCCAAGACGTGTTTTGATGGACGTTAAGGATATACCCAAACAAATACGAAAATGTGTAATCATGTGGAATAGTTGCAAGCAAAATATTTAAACTTATTTCATCGCCTTATCATGGAGAAGACAACAAACAAGACACAAAACCTAAAACCATATTGCCCTTACGCCCTATATTTCTTTTATTAAGTACTGGCTTATCTTCTACCAAAATCAGGCTCATCATCGTAGCCGTCTTCGTCGCCTATAATTTTTGACACGCATTTCGATTTAATTCCGAACTCAGAAGGAACCATCGACCGAAAACTTTAATGCGTAAACTCTCCTCTTTGATGACAAGTCCTTGTTGGCTATCATCTCTGACTTGTGTGTGACTTGAGTGTGATTCTATTGAATTCCAACTTGAACTACTTATTTTGCTGGCCATATTTGGTTATTATTGTGGTCAAAAGGGAATCAAATGAAAGAAGACTTTCCTTGTTTTGTTTATTTTCCCTCTCTATCTATCTATCGGCATTTGCTAGGCAAGTGGTATTTGGAGATAACACTTACAAAGATAGTCTGGACGTGCTGTTTATTTAGTTATCAATTGGGAATTGCCGGGCATTGATTTGATGTTATGCATTAGCTATTAAGTTGAGTATTAAAGGTGCTGTTTGGTGATGAGAGGGATTACAGTACGGCTTTGCTGGGCTTTGGAGGAGGGTCTCACCATATGTGTTTTCGCCTGTAGTGGTCGATGTTTTGCTTGGTTTTTTTTGAGGATGGTGAAGGCTCAAATGATTTTTACCTACATATTTTCTTTCTAAGAAGGTTAAATCGGTTGAGTGCTCCGTTTAGCAAAATAAGTCGCAAAGCAGGTGTATGCGATTGAAATAAGTTTAGGATGATTTTTTCCCTATTTTATGATAAAAATAATTTCTCACTACAGATCGTTAGAGACATTAAAATCCATTGATTATGTATGCAGATAACCTAGTTCACTGCCTTGAGTGGTTTCACCAACTCGCGGTGAGGGAGCTTTCGTTTCAACACTCCAACAAACAAGTTACGGTGTAGAACAATCAAGGAAACGTCAAAAAAGAGATGTTTATCTAAAATCAAAAGAAGGTGAAAATTGAAAAGAAAGATGAGAAAACTCGAGAGGCAGTATTCGTGGCTGTCGGTGCGGCGATAGCTGGGCTTTAAAGAAGCTAAGTCGCCAGTGAACAATAAAAGGGACAAAAAAGACAGACAATGCAGAGAAGACTGCATTCCTGGCTGCAGCAGGGAAGCCACAGGGCCCAATGAGGGTTTTTATGAGAACCTTATTTAATTCACCGACTCCAAAGTAGTGGACAAGAGATCAATCACTTACCAGTTCAGACGACTCAATTGTGGAGGTAACTGTGGCCGAAACCCCTGTCCCAAGGTGGAGTATAGGCTAACATGCCAGCCTTGTTTTATTCAAAGCGGATGTAGGGCACAAAAGGCGAATAACTGAGCAAAGACCAAAAGACGTCCAAACGAGTCCCAAAGCCAGGCAAAGTTCCGGGCAAGAGTTAGCAAACCAAAATCTGTGGGGATTTGGCCCTTCCCAAAAGAATCCACTGAACACAGTCGGCAAATAATTCCATATAGGTTTGAAAACCCCCAGAAAGCATTCAAAGAAAGTGAGCCAAACTTAACGATTCGGGTAGTCTAATTCCAATGTTCCCAAACAATAATCCATAGACGACCAGTACAACAGTCAAAAAAGTTGGTACTGTAGCGGAATTGATAAAATAGTGGTCATTACAAATGAGGAGAGTATCCCGAAAAACGGCTAAGTAAAGAAGACAACTCGAGTGCAGATAAGGGCACTCAAGTGAATGCTGGCGAGCTATTCAAATCCACTTGTTCTGTGCCAGATTTCGAGTCCATCCTGACGCTGAAGGGCTTCAATGTCCTGATTTTCTTTGGTGAGTTAACCCTGAACTTGCTCATTTCCAAGATATCCGAAGATGCAGAAACAAAAAAGTCGATTATCATGGCTCTATACCGGTCTCCATTAACGGTAACTGGCTCGACAGCATAATTTGTCAATGACTCCATCAGCCCTTAGAGCATACCAAACAGTAAATTTTTGTGCATGTGATGGCGTTTCAAGGTACTCATGTGGATTCTCTTCACTCCAATTGCGGCAATTTTGCTTGTTGACGTAACCATTCAACCAAAAATGAGCCTCATCACTGAACAAAATTTTGCGATGAAAATCAGCATCGAGATCAATCTCATTTTCGGCTTTAATTCTTGCACAAGCTGGATCTTGTAAGGTCGTGAGCCAAGATCTTTACGCAAAATATTCAATAAATTGATGGGCAAAGCTTAAATTGCTGTCCACGATGGCGAATCCAGTCATTCGGGTTCTCTTCACAATTGCTCTACAGCGGTAATTGTTTCTTCAGTGCGCATTGTTCTAGCCGCAGATTATTGGGTACTCACATGATAAGAATAAACATAAGTACATCTAACATATGTAGAGGATGCCAAGACGAAGAGACAGGGGAAGAATCATTCCACCTCCTCTGTAAGTGCCCAAGCTTGGACAACATTACGAAAAAAAAGTTTGATGAGAAGACTTTTCGACGAGCTGGGGACATCTCTAACCTTCCACTAAGCACCATCTCTAAGTTCATACATGGTTCCAAACGGTTAAGTGATGTTCCCCAATTCCGATAACCTAGTCACATTTTAGTTTCGCATATTGGAAATGAATTGCACGACTTTTTTCGCCAAAATCTTACCATTTGGTTCACTCTGTAGTCCTTGTTTGTTCGATTTCCTTCACGACCTCCGTACAAAATTCTGTCAGCAGACGAATTTGTAACTCAAGAACTTCTCAAAGTATAACTTCGCCGTCTTTTACTCAAAGCTTTATGAATTTGACAACTAAAGCTTCTTCGAAAGAGTGATTACGATTCCGTTTCTATCCTGATCCTTTGCACAGAAAAAAACTGGTTGGCTTCAGATCTAATATCTTGACCTTACATAAAAAAAAGGTTTTGTTTCCGCTATTTTAGCTATTTGTTTTTTGGACACTGACAGTGTACTCGCCTCCGTCCAATCATTTCCTTAAGTTCGATGAGTCATATTTTCCAAGATCCTATAATTCATTCAACATACTACAACTCACAGTGAGTTCACCCGAATGGCAATATGAAGGCAGTTCTGTAACTATCACCTATGTAGATAAAATCCGTTGATATTCGGTGGAAAGTGAAACGAAGTTCTACGAATTTCCGGTTTCCATCTTTTCTCGATCGATGTTATCGATGCAATAGTTACAGAACAAAGGTACAGAAGAAACCAAACAAAATCAGTCTGTAATGACCGAAAGTAGTAAGCGGTCGACTAGGAGAGCTGCAGGTGAGCATAATAGTGCCCAGTGCAATCTCGCTGTGAATTAAGTGGCTCCTGCTTTTTCAGAGCAAAGTCCTTACCCAAAGTTCTAGTTTCATTTCAGGAACCAACACATCAGATGAGAGTTCCGATCTCAAGGTTAAGCTGTGGAACTCAGACACAACATCATTGTATTTCGATTCAGAAGAACCAGAAACCTGGAACCGTCGTCGTTCAATCATTTGCCTGAACCACATCGCAAAGCTGAGAAACACCGCATCACCAAGTATCAAGTTTCAATACCAAGATTTAAATCCCTTAATAATTATCCCAGATTTAAGCCGCGACGTACAAAATCATAAGCAACCCAGGGGTCAGAATCGAACCTTTCCTCATCGGAGAGACTATTCAGCAGAATCTAATAGACGTGCCTAGTACACCGGAATTAATACTAATATGAACATCGAAAGAAACTATAAATTGTTTTAAAAAACATCGAAATAAAACCTACAATGAGCTAAAGTTTTGGTCCTTCTTTACTAAACCTTGGATTCGAAGAGCTTTTCTCAGTCTTCTATGAAAAGCCTGCTCACAGCTTGCTACGTGGGAGTGCAAGGGTCAAATCCCAGGAACATAAGCATCCTTCTCCACTAATATCGTCTTTCGTGAGGTAATTACAGAATGCAACGAAAAGCGCTTTCTAATTTATCCATTCGGAATCGGCGTAAAGTCGTAGATCCTTGAAATGTGTTAGGACTCGATGTTCCCCTAGCTTTATTGTGACGATTTATTTATTCATTTACGTCCATTATGCTCTACGACACTTCTCGGAACATACTCGCATTTCTCGACACCGCCTTCTCAAGTATAAAAAAAAAACAGTCATGTTCTAATTTATCTATTCATTTTGATTCATTTTTACTTGTTTTATACTCCATCCTCCTTGCAAGTCCATATTCACCACATATTTACGAGACAGCAAATTATCCAACCAATAGGACGAATGGCAACCCTGTTCTCCTACAACTTCGTCACTATAAAGGATAAAAGGATGTTTTCTGAATGAGCATTTGAAAAAGTAACATTCAGTTGGATGCTGGGCTCTGGTCTGTAAGGAAGGGTGCGATAACGGTGTATATTCTATACCTTAAATGATTCGGGCCAAGTGAAGTGTTCCATAGAGAGATCGTGTGGTATTTACAAAATTTGTCTATCGGCATCGGGCATCGGGCGGTGTTCTGAATTCTTTTGTTGACTTTTCTTCTGTGTGCAGTGTGCGTTTAAGTGGCACTGTTAAGGATTTAACATTATCCACGGCATAACATCAGGAATTCCGCTCGGTCTGCACACATGTTTTAAATCGAGCTGTAAATTCGCTTGGTCGATTTTCTAAGGCTCAACCGTGTTTTTTTATTTTTGTCCTTTTCATTGTTTGGAGTGTTTTTATTTGAATTCCAAAAGTAAACGAGGTGAACACAAAAATAACGTATTCCGCGCGTGTCTTAGTGTTAAGGAGCTCTCGTTTTCAATTTATGATAATGTGTGCTCCTTCAAGGATGTGATTAGGTCATCAGACAAACTAACGTTTTATGTTATGTCCCCTTAGCCATCGCGCTCGAATTTCGGAATGGTTTACAGGCGGAGTATATGGACGGGTCTGAGTATCCTGTTTATTGTGTTTGTTGTTTCTGCTCTTACATTCTACTTGAGTTTGGGTAAGTAAAAATGCCAGAGGATGTGCTACATTGCATCAGCGTGGGTTGCCGGTGCATCCACTGAATAATTTGCATTTGCAGAATCCTTCGCGTTCTGAATAAATGCAGAGTTTGTATGTGTGTGTGTGTTTGTTTTTCTTAAATAATGATGACTTAAGAGGATGCAAATGATGAGAAAGTGAAAGTGGTTGTGTCTTGTGTTTTCTGAATAAAGAGAGATTAGTCCTGGTTCACTGCAACTTGTCAGGACATTAAATGTAATTGAAAAGTGATGAGCTTAACTGGCCCAAGGAGGGACGAAAGTGAGCTTAAGCACTTCTCTAAATCGAGAAAAGTAAATCGCTGAAAGTTTAAGGCAATCAAAATGAGGGTGCTAAGAAGGAGCAGTGGATGTGATGATTGTCATATTGACTCCCTTATAATAAATTTAAAATGACAGCGGTTGTCTTTGGAAGACTTGATGAGTTTGCTCCAGCATGAGGGAGCGTATTTTTGATTGATGATGGTTCCCCAAAGAAAATTTGGTGCTACAATGAAAAACTAGACAACTGGGGGGATTGATGTTATTGTTTGTGAACTAATTATTTCCTATCGACTGGGGGTTGCTGAGCCTTTAATATTCCTTACTTTAATTGGATAGCTAATTAAGCGGAGGGTTTAAGTGGCTCAAGCAGGTGGGTGTACCCAAGCAGTTTGATATTTGGAAGATTGAATTCAAGAGTGTTACGACAAACGGAACGGACATGTCGAGTGCTATATCAACAAGTTAAACGATGGAAGTTTGTTTGAAAGTAATTTTATTTGATTCGTTTAGTTCCAGTGTTTCTTTTAATTACCTAACTTATTTTGACGCGAATTGAGTTTTATAGAAAAGCTGCTTATTTTCGCCTTGCAATATCTTTTATTCATTTGATGCAATGAAAAATTTGATAGACTTGTTATCGTCAGTTGTTACAATTTCTTTTAATCCAGTCCAAATGCTTTGCGAAGCGTGGTTCGAGCTTCAAACTCCCTGAGCTCACTTTTGATAATTTCTAAGTAGTGATTGTTTAGTCGTCCGTCCAAGTGGTTTCACGGACTTTCCTCGGGATCTATTAGGTATTTGTCCAGTGGAGTGATATGGCTCTGCATTTGCCAATTAAAATGAATCATGCAAATGGTTTTTAAATCTAGGCAAGTCTATGGTCTTGCCACCCAGAAACAAAAAAAAAAAATAGTTAGGCTAATCTGTATTCCCCGTCTTCGGAACTCCAGTCGTCCGCAGGTTCATGTTTTTTTTTTTAATTCGAATGGCAAGGGGAGTTCAACTGAGCTGAACGCATTAGTTCATTGTTCTGATTCTCGATGAAGATAGGCTGGAAATGAAGAAAGATGGAAATATATGTAAAAGTGAAGATGTTAAGTTAAAAATGGTTAGTGTTTGTAATAGGCCAGTGACACACCATCAAGTGCTTCTTTTATGCCAAGAAAGCAACCCAGTCATTTGGTGCTTGTTGAGGCAGCAATGATTAAATAAATAAAAAAGGGTGGCGCAACAAATCTTTCGAAACCTCAGGGCCTAACGTGCTTCCAGGACCTACAGTTTTATGAAGAGTCCGAACCGCCAAGCTAGAAATCGTTTTTCATTGCACAGCATTTGTTCTCGCAGGACTTGCCAGTTCTTTGCCTTTAAAAAAAGTTTTTGGGATTCAAGACTCGAACCTTGTTACGTGAACAGGCAGACATGCCAACCATGCCAATGGTTACAAAAGCTAGAAATTCATGAAGAGGGAATGGGGTAGATTGTTTTCCTTTCAAGTCTAATTTGTGGGGAGGAGCGGTAATATATGGTATTCGACAAATCGCCCCGAATTCATGCAGAATTGGTGTTTCTAGAATTTTGTTTGAGTGTTCCGAGTGAAATGGAAGTTTTGTCAGTAGTTTTCTGATTATCTTAAAAATCATGTCTGATAAGTTGATTTCTTGGGATTTCAGCGGAAATTGAGTCTTGCTATTTTTTCTGACTTGGTAAAGGCTACTGTTCACCTTGGTCTTGAAAATCATGTAGTAAGCTGATGAAATCGAGTCTTGTTACTATGTCAGGGGTGGTTTAGCCTTCAGTTGGTTTTGATCTAGAAAATCATATCTCAAAAGTTTGTTTCTTAGGACTTCTAATGAAATTGAGTCTTGCTCCTTTTTCCAAGTTGGTTGAGCCTTCAGTTGCATGAAATTTAGTCTTGCTACTTTTCTAGGATTGGTTAAGCTTTCAATTGGTAGTTGCTTGATTATGGGCGACACAACAACAATTTGATGAAAGTCTTGATTTGCGTAGCTTTAGCAACAAATAAAAGATCGTGTTTTGAGAATTTGCTTCTCACAATCCGATAATGTTCAAAGTGTCCATCCGCTCTACTTGTTCCAACCATCGTAGTACTGCTATGCATAGATTTAGATAGATAGATTTATATGGCGGGTGAAGCTTTTGCATCTCTGGGCACTGCGGGGCCTATTGTGCCAACCCATGCGTAGCTTCGGAGCAGTTCTTGACCAGAAATTGATGATTCTCTGTGGGTGAATTAGTTTGAGTTAATCCAAAGGAATGATTTCGTAATCAAGCATTCGCTTTTTAATTTGGAAAAGTAATGGAGATTCTGTAATAAAGCGCAGAGATGTTTCTTCACTTTCGAGGCATAGTCGGCAGACTGGGTCAACTCCCAACCTCATTTGGGGTAAATGTTTTTTTTTTTTTATTTTTAAAGGAGAGTGACCGGTCAGCGGTCCGGTCAAGGTTATGTCAGTTAAGATGCGGCTGCCGGTATATGGACACCGACACACTTAGACCACAAAGGGTCCATTGTGATAACACTGAGACTAGAAGGTTGATCACCATCTGGCTCCTATCTTGGGGACTAAAGAGTTGAAACCCCCTCTAATTGAACCTGGACTAACGAGTTGATCGCACGAAAAGGGAGAAACTTTTAGGGTCTTTATCAGCTAAATCGCTGGTGTCGTCGAAAAAGTAATCACCTAGGTGAGCTTTCCGTCTGTTAGCAAGTGCAGGGCATGATCAAAGGAGATGTTGAAATGTCTCCTCTTCCTTTTCGTCCATGCACAGAAGTCATATGAAGAAATCGTGTCTATCTACCAGGCTGTGTAAATGTACTTAAGAGTCTTAAGAGTTTTTCTCTTTAGGTTCAATAGGAATTTTGATACTTTTGGGGTATATTCTGGCATAAAAAGTTTTGAACAAGTTTTACGCCAAGCTTTGTTAGATTCTTCTAGCAGAATGTTTTTGGCTGTGTGCGGGAATTGGTTTTTATTTGCTCCACAGAATGGTTCAGGGCCGATGATTGGTTTAGTTTAGAAGCACGGTCTTTTCCTAAGATGTCAGCAATCTCGTTCCCATCATTGCGCCTTGAGTGCTAGAATTCAATGGAGGAAAAAAGAGCTTCCTAGCTAGTTTGGAGAGTAACACGATTGTCTCTTGGACTAGGTTGGATTTTATTACTGCTCAGTGCTTTAGTGCAACTTAGCTGCCTGAGAAGACAAAAACGGTCATGTTTTTTGTGTAGCAAATACTTCGCCATGGAATACCAAGACTTACTGAGAAACTCGTTTTAGGTGAGTCGGTGAAAGTTCCGGAACCTTTACCATTTTTTCATTTTTGAGCCGTCGGTATACCAGACCATATCTTGGCTTGAACGGAGGGGTTTTGTGTTTTCCTAGTCTTCCCTGAAGGGAATAACTCCGGAGAAGTTGGGCTTAAAGTTGCACACGGGAATAGTATTATCCCGTGGGTAGTCTCTGGTTGTTATTACTGAAATTTTCACTCCATCAACTTTGATATGGATAAATCTGCTGTTTAGCATTCCTTACCCAATTACGAACTACATTCGGTACATTCTTCGATGCATATTCATCATATTCATCATACAGTTAATTGTATCATCTTCTCCATCACTGTTTTCGAATACGGGATCAAAGACCATTGGGAGTATTTAACATTTGAAGCTACCAAAAATTTCCTTATCCGCTTTAGATTTAGATTAGGTCCATGCTTTCGCCTCGTATGACAGAACTGATATGATGCCTTCTGAATTCAAAGTTAGGAAGAGTTTTTCTCCGTTTGATCTCCGCACCTCTGCACTGATGTTATTTTTCATGTCTATAGTGGATCCAAGGTAGACAAACTCGTTGTAGTACCTCGAAGTTATGCCTGTCTATTGTGACGTTTCGTCCAATTCGTCAATGATTGCTGTCCATGTTTGATGCATACGGTTCGTTTTTCCCCTCAACTCATTTTTGCCGCTTCTGTTTCAATGCTCACAAAAGCACCTATGACATCACGATTCACGATTGCTTCTTCCCATTACGTCAATATCGTCTGCGTAAGCAACGTATACCTCTGATATTGACGTTTAGTTTTAGAATCTTTTTAAGTATGATGTTAAGGAAATCGCATGACAGTTTGTTGCCTGTTCGAAAGACTTTTTCAACATTAAAAATCTCGGTGAGTTCCGACCATGAGCTACCGACCTTTTGATCTAGCTGCGTGAATCGCCATCCTAAACGAGTGGTACGAGTCTTGCAGGGATGTGAAAACTAGATGCAGCTCTGTACTGCTCGTCTCGTAGATACTCTCATTTTCGGCTTTGAAATCGATAAGAAGATGATTTGTACCGATTAGATATTATAAACCCTGATTTTTTCCAAGATCTGCTGTAATATGAAAATTAGTTCAATTGCTGACCTTCCTAGGCTATCAAATTGTTGACGTATGGCTAAAGAAGCTCACATATTTTAGCAGAGAATTAGGAAATAGGATGGCACAGCAATATGGGGAGACCCGGGGCCCAGCGCATTTCTCTCAACCATACCTTTTGAGGGAGTGGAAACTACTTACAATTTTTAGCCGATTACGAACCTCTAATCGAGATATCTCTTCATGGCACGAAATTTCTTTGGAAATTGCATATTCCTCGATAAAGGGGATACTTGAGGAAAATCTCTTTTTTGCCTTAATTTTCTTCGCACCTCGAACTTCTTACGCCACTGGCAGACATTCTAAACTTTACGCCATGGGCACCGTGGAACTGTTGTCCTTCTTTTTTACGACTGGACACACGATACTGGTGGTTCCTTTCATCGGGCATACTTTATTTCTACCATTTTATGCAGATCAGCTGGTGCATGCTCCGTTCCACCCGATCTTCAGCTGATTTGAAGACCTCGATATCATGGCTATATATATCTGAGGCTTTGTTTGATTTATGTTTATATATCACAATCTCAACTTCTTATCCCTCATTGAGAAGACGGCGTTCTTGAGTTCAGCTTATGCAGTTCTGGGCATTGGGATGTCTAATTCAAGCATATTGTGGTAACCTATGGGAAGTTTTAGAGCAGTTCTATTGCTCTTAAATTGGAGTAAAAGTTAATGATCCTCTGTGATTGAAGAGGGTTATGGTTTATGTAAAAAGATAATCTCATAACGAAGCATTCGCTTTCTAAGGCGGAGAAGTGCAGGACATTTTGTTCTGATTTGCAGAGATATACTTCTTCACCTTAGCGGCATAGCCAGCAAATAGAGCCCGCTGAAAGCCTCATTTAATGTACATCGAGGTCTCTGTAAGGAACAGTAGCCGGTTAGTAGTCTAGTCCAAGTTTTGAAGGTTTTCTTGTTGAGGAGTAGGAATTTTGTTGTTTTCTGAGCGTGTTTTGGAACAAGGAGCTTTGAACGGGTTTGAATAGAGATAGTTACGCCATGCTTTGTTGTATTCTTCCAGTAAAGTGATTTTTTAACTGTTTGCACTTCGGAATGGTTCAAGGCCAACGAATGGTTTAGAGACACCATCTTCTGTAAACGTCTTGTTACGATTTTAGTCTTTTTTGAAGAGTTTTTGCTTCCCAGCTTGGAGAGTAACATTGTTGTCTTCTGTACTAGTTTGGATCTTATGGCAAGTCAACTAGTGCTTGAAAGGTAGCTTGAATGTCTCAGAAAATAGAGGCCTTTTTATTTCTTGCGTTCGGAGAACTTATTATTCTCACAAATTGGTGGAAGGCAGACATTTTAGCTTGAAATACCGAGACTTAATAAAAAATTTGTAACGCCAGGAACTCTGCTGGTCTCCCTTCTGGAGCTGTCAATTTATTAGACCATATCTTTTGTAATTTTTGCTTTGCAGTGTCAAATCGTTTTACAGCATTAGTTCGCGTAGGTCGTGAACAGGTTATCCCAATTCGTACCTCGGCTACAACAAGGTACTTAATTACGAGTAGTATTCTCGATCTTTGGGGATAAGCTGAAATAGTATCATTTATACAAGTAACAAGATGCCATCTTTCATCTTGTTCACTTTTTCTAAAATGAGTTCTTAAGCAGTGAATTGGTTTAAAGTCGCCGCCTGTGATGCCACTTCACCTAAGTTCTAAAAAATAAAAGTAAAGTACTTTTTTAGAACCCATTGCCAACAATCACTAAATAGTTGTTTACCTTGAAAAGACTTCCTTCTATCGTATCAGTATTAACTTCAAGTAAAGCTTAGAAAACAAATTTGTTGTTGACGAACATTTTAATGCCGGAGTAAGAACCCATCCCATACTTCAACAGTAGTGAGCAATGATACATTTCCTGTGCCTGGACCTTAAGCTATTTTGTCTTTCAAGGATGTTCTCTTACAAATAACTTAATAGACCCACTAAAGTTTGCAATCACTCTCATAAAAATGACCAATCGGCATCAGAACTTCTCCCTACTTGACAAAATTAGCCCACCAATAAACTTTACTATCTCATGCATTCTGCTCTCTGTTCACATTTTTTTCTGAGTAGTACCTAAACGTGCCTCCATTGTCATTTCTATAGTTGCTTGCCTTTTCTGTGTTCCATATAAGTGCTTTATAAAAAAAAGGCATGTTTTGGACATCACATGGGATCGTCTTAATTCCAACAATCTAATATTCCACTCGAAGGACTTTTGTTATTCTACTTTGGATAAAACTATGAGAACTTCTTCCATTTCTTCTCTTTCCTCTAAAAAGGAAACACTGATTGCGATTCATCATTTCATGTTTTACTAGCATTTATCATAATAAAAAGGCAGAAGTGAAGTGAAAATAATAAAACAAAACGAAATATCAACCATCAACACGTACCTACACTACAGATCCAAAAAGTTTATAGCATTTTTATCAGTCAAGTCTGACGAGAGCAACACAAATGTCGATTTGCGCCGTCTACATTTTTACTAATTATTTTTTATTCGAATTTTTTTTTTTTATATTGATATAAGTAAAAGTACATGTGTCTGATCCTTGTCTTTCTTGTTTTGGTTGTCCTGTTCAGAATCAGATAACCTTTTCGCGGCTCTTTCATCATAATCAGAATCACAAATAAAATGTACAAAGCATTTGATATTCAAGACAAGGTCACTGACGAATTATTCTTTATGAGGGTTGATGTATGTATCGAGCTTAAATAAATATCATCATGTCTTCAGTCAGAGTCAGCACTAACAAAAATGTTAATTGGGTAATATTATTTCATAAGTCAGAATAGAAATGTCCATCTGTGCTGAAAAAAAAAGACAAACAAAAGCAAACAAACAAACAAACAGTACTTCAAGGACAAGGACACTATATAGTAAAAGTTTTTCGATATGGGCAGAAACACAGACAAGCAGAGATCTCAAGCTTTCCTTAAACACCAAAAAAAATATTCTGCGGGTTGCGGCTAAAGCCAAACTGAAGTTAACAAAAGAATTACGTTGAGATTTGAGAGACTTTAATATTCAATTTGAATGATTTAGGTATTGATCTCGATTTGGTTTTTATTTATTTCATTTTGTTCTTAAGGAAGCAATAAAATATGATAATAAGGTCAAGAAGATGATAAGTAAATAAATAAGGTGGCTTAACAGAGCTCGGGGAGTCTTTAGGCTTATCGTATTTCGTAAGGAATATTATATGTACAAGTTATTGTCAACTCCGAACGGCTAATAGAGGAAGCCTGAACCAACTTTGAGTGCAAAATTGGAAAGAGCTCGCCGAAAACCATAGGGCGAATTCCTAAATTCTGTGGTACCCGTGGTGTAATGCATATCATGTCCGCTTTCTTAATTAGCCGTTCGGAACCGGCAGAAAATTGTAGGTCCCTTCCATTCCCTCACAAGGCATGGTTGTGAGAAATGCGCTAGGCCCAGGGGCTCTTCGCTCTGTTGCGCCACCCTATTTATTTTTTATTTATTTAATTCCTAAACGCACACCTAGCACAAATTATGCAAAACAAACATTTCCTAACTGCCCACAAAAGTGAGTGAGTGGCTTTAGTGATCGAGTGCGTGAGTAACCATTTTGGGATTTCAGCATACGTGATCTCCCGTATCGTATAGCTATTTAAAACTGTACTAGTTACATCGGGAATCCATACTGATACATTTCGGGTTTGTATTTAACTTTGGTACCCGTGGTGTGATGGAGAGCATGTCCGCCTGTTAATCTAGAGGTTCGAGTTGGAATCCCAACAGAGGCAAACATTTTTTTTCGTATTCATTGCTATGAAAAGCGCTTTCTCGATTAGCCGTTCGAAACCGGCAGAAAATTATAGGTCCCCTCCATTCCCTCACAAGGCAAGGTTGTGAGAAATGCGCTAGGCCAGGGGCTCCTCGCTCTGTTGCGGCACCCTATTTATTTTTTATTTTATTTATTTAATTTTGGTGGGGCAAACCCCTATTTATAAGGCTTAATACAAGTTATTAACTTACAAACTAAGGAACTTAATAGCTAAGACTTAAACTAACTAGTTGGAGGGCTTAGGAGACGAAGTTTTAGGCAGGGAGTACTCATGTTGAAGTCAAAACAAGAAGATTGAGAATTGACATTTCTCAGCATTCGGTAGATGGGTTCATTGGAGCCGTAAGAGGTTCGAAGGGTGGGAAGATAGAAGAGATGGGGATTCCGGGTGTTATGAGGGTTAGTATTTAGAAAAATGGATTAGTTAAGGGCTGGACAGTCAATGGTACCTGTAAAGATTCGGTGAATGAAGAGGATGTCAGCGTATTGAGGTTGAGGAGTTTAATTCGGTCTTGACAAGGAGGTAATATCACAGGATTACTCTAACTAAGACCTCGAAGATAAAATCATAGGAAACGGCGTTGTATGCTCGCAATTCTGGAAAGGTGCACTTGTTGGAAAGGCGACCAGACTTGACAAGCGTATTCAAGAAGCGGACGAACAAATGAAATGTAAAGGGATCGGGTTACGTAGGGGTCTGCAAATTCTTTGGACCTACGTTTCACGAAGCCAAGTGCTGAATTTGCCTTAAGGATTATATTGTCGATATGCTTGAGGAAATTCAGTTCGCAAATAATCCCAAGGCGACGGATCACCTGAACGGGGGTAACGGTTTGACTATTTGGAAGACGGGGAGGAGATTCGATGCGTCTACGTGAGAAGGTTGATTGGCATTTGGAAACATTTAGCTCCAGGCAGTTTTTGGAGCACCATACTGAAAAATTGTCGAGATCCTCTTGGAGGTGGGAAGAGTCTTCAGAATAAGAAATGACTCGGTGAAACTTAGTATCGTCCGCATAGAGAGTAGAGATAGAGAAGTGTTTGATGATCATTTCAATGTCGTTAATACTGAAAATGAAGAGGAGAGGGCCTAAATGGCTGCCTTGGGGCACACCGGATGTAACTAAAAAACGGCTGGATAAGGCGGATCTGAACCGAACGCTGTAAAAACGGTTTTCTAGATAAGAAGAAATCCATCTCAACAGAATGGGTTCAAAGCCGAGGGTGGAAAAGGAATAAGTTTGTGAGAGATTTTATCGAAAGCTTTACTAAAGTCAGTTGAAATTACATCGACCTCCTTTCCATTCTCCAAGGCTGAGAGGGGAAATGAAACAAAGTCAACGAGGTTTGTTGTTGTTGACCTAACTTTGAGGAACCCGGGGAAATGAGAGATTTCCAACGAAAACCTAAGTTTTCATACAATATGCTTTCGAAAATTTTGGGTATAGGCGATAGTTTAGCGATGGGACGATAATTTTTCACGTCGCACTTAGGACCATTTTTTGTGTATAGGGGTGCTTGGGGGAAAACTCCAAGGGATATGGACAACTTAAAGATTTTTAAGAGGGGAAGGGAAAGCGGAGCATTTCTTAAAAAATATGGCAGGTATACCATTGGGGCCAAGAATATACTCATAATTTAGATGATTTAACTTTTCTTCAATTAGATATGAGTCAAAGTAACGTGGAAGGAATGGATCAAAAGAAAAATTCGATAAAAACGAGAAATAATCTGAATCAGGAACAAAAGAATCATCCGTGAAAGGTTGTTTGAATTAATCTGCGAAATAGTATGCTACGGCGAGTGCATCGGATGAGGTTTCGTTATTGAAAGAAAGGGAGGAAGGATACCCGCCAGATTTTCTTTCGTGGTTGACAAATTTATAGACTTAGGGTCATTAATATATAATGTTAGATTTCGTTTCATTTAAATAGCGTTGGTAAAGGGTGTTGAAAAGCTCACAGAAGTGTAGATAAGAACCAAGGTAAGCTGAATAGTCAGTAGGAGATCGAGTACGAAGGAAGATTGTCCACAACTTGTTCCTTTTATTTCTTAGAGTACGGAACCTATGGTATTAGCTTACAGATTTCGTTGATAACGAGCATTTACATTAAATGCACTCGAGTGATGTTGGTAAAAGAAATTTTGTTGATTGCTACCTAGACAGTTGTGATTGTCTTCCGATGCATGTGTACATGGATAACAAAATTGATAGGTTTGAACAGATATGTAGGTACTTCTTTTTCGATGTGGCTGGCACTTTCTTATCAACAAACTAACTTTGACTGGGATAAGTGATCTGCCTTCGTAATAAATACTAGAAAAATATTCATAAAGTTTCTAATATTTTCATATCAAGAAAATTAAGTAAGGACTCAACGCGTCGAATGAAATTCCGTTCGACTACTGATGAGAGAATGCCAAATTGTGGTGCTAGATCATTCGATAACGTAAGCGGTAATACCAAATTGACTCGATTCCGTCACGAGTTATTCGATAACGTGTGCTTTGATTGGGTCCCCAGAATGTTTTAATTGCATTGCAGATGTTGTTTTGGGTTTTCTTTTGCTTAGCGTGAGACTTGCTTAGCAAGGCTTACGTTTAGGAATTCGTCCATATTGTGTTGGCAGGGTTGTCAGGTCTTGGAAATCGAAATCAACAAAAATAAAACAAAAAATCAAAAAAAATTTAAAATCATAAATGCCAAATAAATTAATTTGTATTTTTGCTATTGTGATGTGCTTTTTTCTTTAGAGCTGGGGTATGGTCGTCGGGTCCAGGGTCGACCAAAGAAAACACGTAAAACTTCGGTAACGAATGTCCAATCCTTTTATTGGTCTTAAAGTTAGTCTAATATAATATTTATTAATGATCGGTGGTTCCAACGCTGGTAGATCCTTAGTCCTATGCTGGGAAAACGGTCATCAAGTACGGGTTTTTGATCGCTGGTAAATCAACAGGCAAATATTGGCATCAACAGTCAAATACTGGCATTAACAGGCAAATCCTGGCATCAACGGCTCAATAGCTGGCAAGATAAAGACCGGAGACCTGGCTAAAATTGGGAATCTCTGAGCACACTACGTACCCCTGGTTTTCCTCTAGTGGAAGTAGCCTGCAATCTAGATTGGTATTTTTCCCACACGGTCTGACTTCTCCCTTCTGGTATTATTCAGGATGCCTTACAAAATTATCTACACCTAGTGCGTGTGAGTTCTATGGCATGAGTGAAAAATACCATGTGACAACATTGGTATGTGTATTGGCTGGCGGTAGGGTGTGCATTTGTTACTTCGTTACACTATCATTTTAATTTAAAAAAAAAAACACAACAATCGTTCCATGGTTTATAATATTAGTTTGACTTCACCCGAATTAAGGGATAAAAAAAAAATACATGCATTAGAACTATATCAGAATTCCTAACAGCATAGAAGCAGTGCAAAACCTCAGAAAATTAAGAACATTCAGACTTGTCAATAAAAGCAACAACAGAAACCAAAAACTAAACAACCACCATTTTTCTATTCACAAATATGTAATTTTGATTTAAGCCTTAAATTCGATAATGTTTTTCTGTCTGTTTATTATATTTTTGAAATATAAACTTTTGATGTCGAAAAAGGCTCATGACAAGACGATAAGCTCTCATGCGATTTCTTTAACATGATTAGGTATACGGATATGACAGCCAAAATTATTCGCCAATCGCTGCAGTCATTCGAATTTTGCAGGGATGCCAAAACTAGATTTGGCTCTGTACAGCTTGTCTCTATAGATACTCGAACTAGGCAGCGTTAATATGGTTAAAAAGATATTGTTAGTCAATGTTGTATTTCTGGTTTTTCCGGGTTTCGAAGGCCGTCGTTTTGGCCATCAGTACTTGCAGTTTTATTTGATTTAAGTTAGTATGTATATTTGCTGGCTAAAACTCTAGGTTTGTCACCCTGGCATGATTTTTTTACCTTTTGGTAAGGTCTCCAAATCTTATTCTTGTCATAACATCTCTCTATTTCCTTAAACAAGCGCTTCTCATTCTGCTTCTCTCCTTTTGGAGAGCTCAGTATCCTGCTCTGTTTCCTCTTGTGAATGCCGTTGTACTGGTCAAAGGCAGCCGTTCTCTTTTACATCAAAATTTGTCGTGCTTTTAGTTAGACTGCATTTACCAGCCTGCGTTCTTCATCGAACCATGAGCTTCGTTTCGGAGGTCGAGTAAAACACAGACACAGTTTGGTATTGCTGACACTAGTTTTCAATGCTTAGTGCTGGCGGTACAGGATTCAAGGATTGATGGAGCGATACTCGATTAGAGAAGGCATTGGCTATATCTTGTGATCGTAGCTTTCCGACGTCATATCGAACCACAGCGTTAGTATGTGAACAGGACATACTTATTCGTACCTTGGCTAAAACAAGAGTGGTCCGAGTCAAAGTTGGCAAGTCGGAAAAACCGGATATCATCACTGAAAAAATTCTCACATCGATCGCAACATGGCCAATTTAATTTACGGTTAATTGATCTGAGGGTCGTCATGACCTTTACGAATTTTGAAATGCGGGAATTGTGTGCTACTAAATACGCGATTTAGCATTGGGGCCTTGCTCATGTTTCTTCGATGTCGTAGGAATTAAGCATGAATTTGGTATTACCGCTCAAGCTATCGAGTGATCTAGCACCACAATTTGGCATTCTCTCATCAGTAGTCGAATGGAATTTCATTTGACACGTAGAGTCCTTACTCAATATTCTTGAAATGAAAATATTAGAAACTTTATGAATATTTTTCTTGCATTTATTACGAAGATAACTTTATCCCAGTCAAAGTTAGCTTGTTGATAAGAAAGTGCCAGCCATATCGAAAAAGAAGTACAAACCTAACAATTTCGTTGCCCATCTACACATGCATCGGAAGACAATCACAACTTTCTAGGTAGCAATTAACAAGATTTCTATTACCAACACTACTCTAGTGCAATTAATATTTTTGTTTTCTGAAACTCTCACAAAGAATTATATTTTTTTTTTTTCAAAGGAATGGATTTCGCTAACAAAAAAAAAATCAAATTAGTCTAAAAAGACATCAGCGACATCTGTGAGTTAATAGAAATCAGAAATCCGAAATACACTAGTGAATTTTCGATGTTACTAGTACAATTTTAAATAACGTGAAATCACTTATACTGAAATCCCAAAATGGTTACTCACTCACTCGATCACTGAAGCCACTCACTCACTCGATAACTAAATAGAAATGAAAAGGGTAGCGTAACAGAGCAAGGAGCCCCTGGGCCTAGCGCATTTCTCACAACCATGCCTTGTGAGGGAATGGAGGGGGGACCCACGATTTTCTGCCGGTTCCAAACGACTAATTGAGAAAGCGCTATTCATGGCAATGAATTTGCTATCAGAGCACTTTCCAATTGCTCGCTTAAGGCAATACCCGTGGAAAAACATTTTTGATTCTGCTGGGATTCGAATCTCGAACCTCTGGGTTAGCAGGTGGACATGCTAACCATCATGCCACGGGTACCATTCGATTAGCATCGAACTCCATTAATATCGACCCAATGCTGCCAGATAAAATTGACTCCATGCCCTGAAATCTCGGGTTGTTCTACTGTTCTTACCACAGTTTTGGCTCTACCAGCTGCTAAGGCTTCCACGATCTTTTTACATTGAAACCTACTTACATACGTATGCTTTTTGTTTATTAAATATTGCACATAAATAGTTCCAAAAATCACTTGTTTGGACTTTTTGGAAATAAAAAAAAAACAAGACTTGGAACTTGTGTGCGTCTCAAATTTTGTACTTGATTTTCGAGTAACTTTTCTATCTCATAGAAAAGTTACTCGAATATCAAGTACAAAAGACTTCAAATTTGTACAATAAGATCAGAAGTGGACGACAAGGTATTTTTATGAATATGGTATTTTAGCATGAAGTGTTCTACGTACTTCCATTGCGATCAAGCTTTGTTACCTCTGTGGTTATGGAACTAGAACTACATATCGCCTGTGCCTATAAAAGCCGCCGATAAACGGTAGAAAAGGAAACATAATTCTATGAATTAAGTAGGATTTTGTTCCGTTTCTTACTGTTTCTCGATCGATGTTATTGATACGATAGTTACAGAACGGGGGCAATGCTGTCAAACGGAGCATCTTGATCTCAGTTACTCTCAAACCTTTTGTACATTGTCTAATACTGTGAGCCGCATGTATGTAAGTGCTGGACAATAGACATCGAAACACAACCGCGGTGCGAAATCTTCTCTCAGTTTAGAGGGCAGATTCTGTTACAGAATATGGCGGAGTTTTCTCGCCAGTTAATCCACACTATGCTTACTCGATGATTGATCTCAGATATTAGAATTTTTCACACTTGGGCTGGGGAAGGACACTTCTATTCAAAAACATGTCTGGAATAACCATGTCTGGATCAACACAATTAGGTTCTCAGTCGTTTTTTGTCTAATAGGGTACCCACTACCTTCGAAAACATTAACCCATACATCAAGTGCGTCTTGCAGGGATATATGTATGCAGAATCCTTACTTATGACAGCTTCATCGTCAGTAAGAATAGTTTCCAATTTTAAAACAATTTTTATTGCCATAAAAAGTAACCAAGTAATATTTTGTCACAAATTTGCATTTGGCATAACTTAAATTTATTGTCGTTAAACAAACATGATGGATGTCAGTTTTACGATGTCTCTCTTCAACTCATTCATAATTTCCATTTAATGTTAGGTTAAGTTAAGTGGCTATCAGCTACTAAGCCGACTTCTTTTTCATCGTAAAAGTCAAACAGTTTTAAAAAACAAAACCATTATTGGTGACTCGAAAATTCATAAAACTTTTACTGTCTTTTTGCACTTTTCTCCCCATAAAGCATATCATTCTCGAAACCTCACTAATTGAAATCAATTTTTGTGGATATTCTTTATTCAGCAAAATTTTATCGCTTCATATCGGAAAGTTGGTTTGCTTTTTTAAGTTAAAGATAAAGTTTTACTGGCTCTCATCCAAGCACATGACAAAATCCATAAAAGTTGTGCAAATCATTTTTTTTTCTTCGTTTGATTCCAGCACTAAACAGATTGTGTGTTTTAGAATTCAATTTGTCATCAATTTATTGAATTCATAAGGAGAATCTTTCATAGGCCTAACTGTTTGTATAAATTTGAGAAAAGAGAACTTTGATAGTTCAATGATTCTGTTAGTTAATCTATGGACTTAGATATGGGCTGTCATTATTAATTTTCAATTGAGTAGGCCTCGTATGTAAATCATTAACCTTTTTTTGATCTGTTTACTTGAGGAGGATTGTTCGATTTAAATTTGCATTAATATCGTTGACGTCTCAACTTGTCTGATATTGTAAAAAATTGACCTTAATTTACCTTAATTTTGAGAGTTCAGGCAAATGAACTAAAGTAACAGAACTAAAACTTGAAGTCATAAGTGAAAAAGAAAGTATTCTTGCTTTAGAACAAGAAATTTTGTCTTTGTTTTTTTTCTATGGACTTCTGGAAAGCTATAAAAAAAGAAGGTTGCTCTAACTGGTAGTATAATGGATCGGTATTTAGGTCTGAGAGCTCCAGAGTTAGTATTTAAAAAAACTTTGAACAGAGGAAAAGGGAAATAGATAAAAAGGTACTTTTACTCCTCAATTGATATGCACTGTTGTAAGATTAGAGAGTAACTGACAGTTTGACTCGGAACCGAAACTTAATTTCTTACCATTTCTGACACCATGAATTGAAAGGCACGTGTTACAAGCAACCATTCTCGCAAAAATCCCTCTTTGTCGTTAAGTTGTTATTACGGTTCACGATATTCGCTATTATTTACAACTGCTTCGTTTTGTAATTGTTTCGTTATCGTTTTTACGTTTTGATGGACCCATTCTCGTAGTTCATAATCGGTTTGTGTCAGGCTATTGGTGTTTTGGGCAACATCTTTTGTTTCGGGCTTCGTAAGTTTATTTATATACACATTATTAAAGCAAACTCTGCAAGAGACAATTCATAATATAGTTAACTTGACCTCTATATGAGGCAAATTTAGGATGCTACATAAAATTACACTTTGGTCAAGATTTTGAAACGAATAGAGGAAAAGACTTCGAGGAATGTAAGACCCCTCAAAGGGTTTCCTGCAACCGGAAAGATATCGGAGTCCCTAAATTGCTGAAAAGCAGGGGCTGAATTACAGCTCACGTTATCGAGTGGTACCCGTGGCGTGATGGTTAGCATGTCCACCTGCTAACCCAGAGGTTCGAGATTTGAATCCCAGCAGAGGCAAAAATGTTTTTCCACGGATATCACCTTTCGCGAGCAATTGACAAGTCCTCCGATAATAAATTCATTGCTAGTCCAGTCATTTAAGTCAAAATAAAGCAAGAATCTCGGAATTTGAGATACCCAGCTGTATATTTGTATGAACTTCTATTTTGACACCCTAAAAGTTGTCTCAAAACCTACATACTGTAGGGTGTCAGCGTCCATTAAAAACCAAAGGTCAAAATTCACAAAAATCCGTTATTGGCATATATTTCGTTTACTATGGGTTTTTTGCTGTTTGTGTCTTTTACAATAAAAGACATTATATTATAAGTTATAGAGAAGATTAAATTCTCTATAACTTTTGCTTCAACAGTTTTTTTAAACGTTGAACCCTTTTCGAGATAGAGACCAGCCACATAAAAATTAAAAACTATTGTGAAAGCTAATAAAAAAAGAAATTTAATAATGGCATCAATATTTATTCATCATACTATGTAATGTACTGTACATATATATACATATATATAATATATATATATATTTTTACTGTATATCTATTCTATTTTTTCTATCTATAAAGAATAAGTCGGGTTTTTCTTCCTAACGCTATAACTCCAGAACGCACGAACCGATTTCTACGATTTTGCATTCGTTGGAAAGTACTCGGGCTCCGTGAGGCTTATATAAAAAAAATTCATCCCTATAATCCCACGGGAACAGAAACGGGAACGAGAACCAAAACCTTAAAGTAACTTGACCGATTTCAAAAATTCTTTCAACTCTTGGATGTTACTTTCCTCAGTGACATATACTTATATTGCATTCACATATTTCCACGGGAACGGAAGATTACCACAGGAACGGGGTTGGGAACGGAAACTTAGAAACGACTGGACTACAGATTTCAAAAATTCTTTCGGCATTGGGATGCCACATAATTCCTTTCAGCATTAGGATGACATATAATCCCAAAGTAAAAACAATTATTTTTCATTCCCAAATTCCCACGGAAGCGGAAGAACTCTGGACCCGAGCAACGCCGCGCCGGGCGGCTCAGCTAGTGTATATATAAATTCTTTAAAAGTAATGTTTTTATTATAAAATCTCATTTTTCTGGTGTTTGAAATTGAAAGAAATTTATGAAAATTATTAAAACTTAAACTATATTCTTCTTCTTCATCGTCATCTTCCGGCTGCTGTAGAGATTGCAATTCTTCTTCTTTATCGTCTTCAACACCATTTGTGTATGGGTCTTCAACGATTTCGAAGTCAAATGTTTCATCTTCAATGTTATCGCTTAGATATGGTGAAGCATTGAGACAAGCTTGCCCATTACACTGGCCACCAGCTAAAGAGCACTGCAACCCCGATTTCCTGCATTTACATCGCGAGCCACAAATTCCTCTAGAGCAGGTTTGTTGTTGTTGGCGGAATATTTGATAATTGTACAGGTTTATTAAATTTGGTAGACTTAACGTACTGTATATAACGAAAATGATCGATATTTGCCACAGATGTAGGAGCATTATAGACTGCCAACAACGTTTGAATTCCATTTTCAGTAAATTTTTGAAACGGACAGTTATCTTCTTGAAATGCTGCAGTAAGTTCATCCAAATTCGGTAGTTTTTCGAATGCTTTAAAAAAGTTTTTTTCCCCTTTTTAAAAAGCGCAGAAGTCGTGTCACAGGCTTCGTTCACATTCGGCTAAGAAAACTGCAATCGGCTAGGCCTTCGGCTTCGGCCGAAATAAGCCGAAGCTTTTGTCGAAGTCGAAAGTTCAGTTTTTGGCTATCGTGCGTCGTGGTAGGCGCTGAAAAAAAAGTTCATTTTCGTTTTTCGTAGAATTATGCTATAACCTTGCGAATTATGGTCTCTATCTCGAAAACGGTTCAACGTATGAAAAAACTGTTGAAGCAAAAGTTATAGAGAATCAGAATTTAATCTTCTATACAATATTGTAATAGACACAAATAGCAAAAAACCCATAGTAAACGAGATATATGCCAATAACAGATTTTAGTGACCTTTGACCTTTGGTTTTTAATGGACGCTGATACTCTACAGAATGTAGGTTTTGAGACAACTTTTAGGGTGTCAAAATAGAAGTTCATACAAATTTACAGCTGGGTATCTCAAATTCCGAGGTGAACTTACTATAATGACTGGGCTATGCCATGAAAAGCGTTTTCTCAATTAGCCGTTCAGAACCGGCAGAAAATTGTAGGTCCCCTGCATTGTTGTGAGAAATGCGCTAGGCCCAGGGGCTCCTCGCTCTGTTGCGCCACACTATTTATTTATTTTGGTACCTAATCGAATAGTTTTCTTATTTCGATATTGCTGCAGGCCATGTCCAAATCGAGAAAAGCGGCCAACACTTGTTTTTATGTTCGGTTGTTCCGACTACTTCGTTAAGTTCTGTCTCCACTGAGATCACATTGTCACTGTTTTTATTATTAGGTCTTCCTAGAGTATTGGAAAGCAAAGGGAATGTACCTGAGACTTTGCATAGGAATGCAGTAGAACAAAAAAAATTGTTGTGAAGGGTCTTGCACCTTGCAAGAACTCAAAGAGTCCACAGTCCAGCTGTTGGAGTATAGCTCTTACATACGCCTGCAGGTATTGAGTAGGCGAATGCCTAAAAATAATGCTAGTGAGATCACCAACGCAGGTTTGTTGCGGTAAAAGCAAGGAAAAATATTGTTGTTCTTTAAAGAAACTGCAATTTGTGCTGGTTGACTTCGAAAAGGCATTCAATGAACAATTACTAGATCTGATATGAGTGGTACTCGTAGCGTAATGGTTATCTTGTTTGTCTGTTAGATAAGCGGTTCAATGATGATGTTCTTGATGTCAGTGGTCAACACTTCCATAGACTCTCATATCGGCGCGTGACACGAGTATCTTGAAATTAAGGGATCACACTAGTGATCCGCCTGAGGGCTTCTTCGACGTAACGTAATGTGATGCGATAACCACAGCGTAGGGTGGATAAAATGATGGGAAAGCTTCTTTCTCCTCTCTGACAGCTCGAAGAAGAAGAAGATGAAGAAGAAGAAGACAAAGAAGAAAACGAAAATGGAGCAATGGCGAAGACGAAGACGAAGAAGACAAAGACGAGGACGAAGAATAAGAAGACGAAGACAAAGAAGAAGACGAAGAAGAGATATTAGCTGTCCGATTCTTTTGATAATGTGCTTGAATAGTTACCTACCAACAACTATCGTTCGTTCCTCAGATAAAAAGACATTAACTCAGATTGCTTTGTTTTCCTGCGTCAACTGCAACCCAACTTGATCATAAAACATTATTAATAGAACAGCTACGTTGAAGACATTTTTGAAATACGAACCTAGTGTTTCTATGATACCATTTTTTAAATCAAAACAAATAAAAAAATTTCATTGCCGTCTTTAAATTATGAGATTTATTATCTTGAGTGACTATTTTACCATCGATAACCACAAGAAAACTGTTGTGGTATTCAAAGCTCTGTCACCATAAATTTTAAGAAGCAGCAATTTGTCCATCATCGGTGACACCTTTCAAACATTATAGCACCACTTTTGCTTTCCCTACACTTTATTGTTTATTTACGACCTGCCTGCCTGATTAGTAGCACATATAGCACGACTCCCGTTCTACAATCGAGCTTGGCACTTACATTTTTGTAGAGCAAAAGGAAAAAAACCCTTGTCTGTTGCGAATGTGTGTGGTGTCTGTATGATGGTATGCAGTGGGTATCTTGTAGCTATCGTCACTTGCTCCTTGTCTCCTGTATGTTGACTATTTTATTAACTCATGTCCTCTATCTAAATATGATTAAAATTCAATTCTTTTTTTTTCTATTTTCTATTTGCTCCTCTTCACACTGCTATGAATGCCAATATGTCAATAGGACCGTGTCCCAGTGGAACATTCGCCTGCGACAATGGCACACTATGTTTGCCCCAACGTTCGAAATGCGATAAACGTTCAGACTGCAAGGATAAGACTGATGAGCATCCCCTTGAATGTGGTATGTTGCATGGGAGTAATGCGTTGGTAGCAAAGCTTCTAGCAACTGTATTAGCAAGCCCCAAAGTGAACAAAACTACAGATTGTGGTGAGATGAGTCCGTAAAAGTAATAAAACTACACATCAGTTTTCTTTCGCTCTATTTTTCCTCCTGTGTAGAAATTCAAACATATCCAAAGACGTGCTCCTGCATTGGGAAAAAAATTCACTGTGGACCGTATTCGATGATTACTGAGATTCCAGAGCTAAGCAGTGACGTAAGTAGTGCAGTTTGAACTTCTTTTTTTTTTTTTTCTTCGAACATTTTGGGATGATTATTATCAAAAAGGTTGTAATCGGTGTCCAATAGAAGTGAAATTTGGGTATTTAATTTCTATCAAGGCTCCTTTTGAGATCTGAGTGTTAGGCCCTTTATGTCCTCCCCCCAATCACGTTCGTAGCCCAGTTAGTGTTACAACTTACAAGGTTCGTTAAAGATTTCATCTTCAATCAGTTTTCGATTTTATGTCCACTAAATGTGAACGACATTGGCTGGAGAATTTCATCAATTTTAACGCGCACCATTCAAACACAATATTCCCGCCACCTAACACAATATTCATTAGGAATTTATGGAAGCATCTTCGAGAGACAAAAGGAATATGTGTGAATGCAATATAGCCTCCAAATATATCACTTATATTTCGACTGAAGGACCGACCCACGACGACACTAAGATAGAATGACATCAATTTATCTCGTGATGGATTTACTTTAGCGACGAGACGCGGCGACGGTGGCGGTCATGTGGTTTGGGGACGTTCAAATGAACGTCTTAAATAACCAAGTAAAGAAAACAAGGGAATAGACTGCCTTCAAACAATGGACCTTGAGCTTAGTAGCCGACAAAAAAAAAGGAGAAAAAACAAAGCAAACGGAAAAAGGGAAAGTACAAATGTGTATTTGTTTCAAAATTTCATTTCTATTTTTTGTTTTGTATAATTTGAGTTTGGGGAGTGTTTAACATTTGAACAAAATCGACTGGAACATTGCGGAAGCTTAAGTGATTGTATGGTTAGCAAAACGATTGCTTTGCAATATCCATTTATTTTACTCCAATAAAAGTGTTTTAAGTGTGCACTTGACTCTCAGGGAGCAAGAGCAGGAAAACATTGCGAAAAAACTGAAGTTAAATCGCTTACAATGTTTTAAAGCCATTCAAAAACAAGGCGAGGATATCCTACTGAAAGGGTTGGGTGTGAAGTGTGTAGCCAACATTATCAATAATGTCAATGCAGTGATTTTAAAATTTCGTTCAATAAGTGAAACAATTGATGGTCACAGTGGAAGAGTGGAATCATTCTCCGGTCTTTTGTGCTTGGTTGGAGGCGTTCATTCTCTTTGTAGATTGCAGCCTTTCAAATGCCGAAAATGCGTTAAGGATGATTTTCCGTTGGACCTGTCTACACGTATATATCCATCCACATAGCTCCAGCTCCAATGTACACGAGTTATTAGGGGATAGAAAGAGGATGCCATTTTTTGTCACTTGGTTTGAAATCAATTTAAAAAAGTGAACTTTCTTTAGCTATTTTTGGGTTTCTATCAGTTCAGATTTTTGAAAATAAAAATTATTTGACATCAAAGTAAAACTACAATAAGAAAAGTGAAAATAATGAAATTCAATGCAGCCGGACATGTCATCAAGCCTTTTTCACAAAAACTATAATAAAAAAATTATGCCCTTTAAGAATATCTAAGTCCCCTATTATACGATGTCTCACGAGACACGTCTCATTTTTGACGTTCCTTTTAAATTTCCATCCCGTGAGACAATCACTATTACATTACATGTTCAATTTTGAAGGCTCACGTCTCAAAATTGACAATTCTTCATTTCTCTTTAAATCTTTTCTTGTTGTCACTTTACAAATTTCAAAGTTTTATTTTTCTCTAAATAAAGTAAGTTGCTTGATAAAATTACAAAAATAACAAATTGGTTTTACAACTTTTGATTTGAAAAATAAAAAACAAGACCACAACGAAAATGAAAAAAACATTCAGATGACGCTCATTTGACCAACACAAAAAATACATTAAAGCAACACAGCAAAAACGAATATGGGAAAAACGAAACGTCAATATGAGACTGCTAAAAATCGGCACGGTACTCATCGGGAATTTTTTTGTGCATCTCAATTCCTCACATCTCCTTTCTTTTTCGCACTCATGTGAGACTGGGCTCGTGAGACATCATGTAATAGGGGACTAAGTGGCAACTTGTGCTTTTGCTTACTAATTTTTTGATCTAGTACAGACTGACGTCTCTTTTATATTGAAAGGTCAATTCGATAATTTGAATTAAAGATTGGGAGATAAGCAGGCGGCAATATAAAAGTTTGGAGACAAAGAGAAAGAAGGAGAAGCCATATTTTTTTACGTGAAGAAAAAACTACTTTTTTAAAGTCTTAGGTCTTTTTCTTTGACTTTTCGCTGTGGCCGGCAGCATAGAATTTGAGTTATTGAAAAGATTAGAGATTAAAGTAAAGATTAAAGTAAAGTCATATTAGAATCACGATAAATAGTTGACGTTAGAAAAAGTTACCAATTTGTAAGTAAGAATATTTTAAGAAAAAATATGAGATAACATGTAATTTAACAGCAAATAAACTCGTTATTGAAAGAAAAAAAGTTCGAGGTTATTGTTCTATTGGATCTGGCAGCAACATAATGGCGCCCAATGTGGGGCAACAATATATATATAATATACCAATGGGGGGGAACAATATGAATCAAAAACATTTAAAGGGTTTTCGAAGGGAAGAGGTAAAGGTTAAACAACCGGTCGCAAGGGTATTTTCTGATGAAAGTCTGGAAATGACTAAGCAAATCCAAGCCAATCATAAATCATTATTAAATAGTTCTGCTCGTCTTTGTCAATCCACTCCGATCCGCACAACTGCCCACCAAGAAAGTTTCCACGAGTCTTAGATTCAGCATACTGACATAGCTAGTCTGCTTACCATTTTAAATAGGAGTAATGTTCAAGAGCTACCAAATTTTTCAGGGAGCAATAAAAGAGAATGGCTTTACTTCGAAGAGGTATATATAGAACGACGACCATAGAAGGAAAATATAGTGCTCAAGAGAATGTTACTTGGCTTGGCAAAACGCTCAAAGAGGAGGCATACCAGCTGGTCAGTGACTGTTTAAAGTATTCAACCGATGATGAAGCAATAATGAATTCTCTGATTGAGTATTCGGTCTGATGTGTTAGTGGGTCTTTACGGGCTTAAGTTTGTTGCTTGCCACCCTGGCAAGATCTTTTTACCTTCTGGTACAACTTCCGAATCTCGTTCCTACCAGGAAGTTGTATTAGAAGGTAAAAAGATCCTGCCAGGGTGGCAGGCAACAAACTCAAGCCCGTAAAGACCAACAACGAAATGTAGTCGCAGTCGCTAGAGAGAATCTGGAAAGATCACTTCTGCAGACTGCTAAACGGCGATGAGTACACAAATTCCGATGTCAGTCAGATTGCCCCATTCAGCTTGGACGATGATCAAGACTGCCATCCTCCCGACCTAGAAGAAGTCGCTATATGCAAACTTAAATCAAATAAGACTGCAGGTGCAGATGGCCTTGATGCCGAACTTTTCAAGGCAGCTGGCGATCAGTTGGAAAGGAGCACCAACTGATCTTCATGATATGGTCGGAAGAAAGCATGCCCTATGAATGGAACCTCAGTATCGTATGCCCGATCCTAAAGAAAGGAGACCCTCACAACTGCGCCAATTATAGAGGCATAAGCCTCCTTAACGTCGCTTATAAGATCTTGTCTGCTGTAATATGTGAACGTCGGGCAAAACGAAGTATCTGCTGCCATCAAGCAGGGACACAGAGCATCGACGAATTGGACAAAACGTCACAATAGACAGACATAACTTCGAGGTAGTACAGGACTTCGTCTACCTAGGATCCGTTTTAGACACGGAAAACAACATCAGTGCGGAGATCAAACGGAGAATAACTCTTGCCAACCGTTGCTTCTTTGGGTTAAGAAAGCAATGAGAAACAAAAACCTCTCCAGAAAAACCATGGTAACCCTGATATATATATGTTTTTACAGCGATGTTCCGCGCTTTTGGAATAGCTCTACAGAGGAATGGGACAGAAAAGCTAAGCGGGGAGAGACACCTTTTCAGAATAACTGTGTGCAGATGCAATGTGGACAGTGGACCTGCATATTTGATCTTTCTCTCTAGGAACTAACGAAGAAAATGCGTAAGAAAAAATATCAGCATCGTTCCAAGATTGAGGCACAAAAATTCTGTTTAGATGAGTAGAGCTAACAGCAAATCGTACTGCCAGGAAATTGGCTTTGTCCAAGTAACTGACATAATTAGAGAAGTAAATGAGGACGATGCGATGATTAATTGGAGCTCGTATTGCTCTCAACAAAAGACTAACAACGATTCCTCTCTCTTGCATAAATTTGATCTTATTAGGTTTGTTCGTTAAAGCCCAGGGGTCGCCACAATGCGTTTTTGAGAAACTCAAAGTCGCAGAATGTATAACTGAGTGTTTTTTGAGCTCTAGGCTTGACCTGGGTGTTGCCCTCAACTCGCCCAAGGTTTTTGCTGTGGCGATGCGAGGGCTGTCAAATGCCATGTGTGTTTTTAATCAAATGACAGCGATGTGTGGTGATTTCGTAGTTTAGCGTTTTTGAGAACCAACAACTCAGGTTTTCTTTGACAAGTTACAGGGTTGTCAAGCAACCCCGGATGCGTGGGTTCGAATCCCGCTCTGGGCATCTACTTTTCTTTCAGCTTCCTAATTTCGCCGCCCTTGAGGTTATATGTGAAATAACTAACATCTTATTTGTACTACTGCAACACAGAAAAAAGGGCAGGCTGCTACCCTGGTAGTACAATGGACCGGTAATTAAGTCTGAGTTCTCCAGATTAGCATAAAAGCCTCTTCTTTAATAAAAAAAAAAAAACCTGGGTTAACCCTTGGTTAAGTTCAACGAACAAACCTCATATCTGCTAATGTTTTAACGTTTCTGTCGATAAAGACTAAGAATTGATTGAACAACAGATCATCGAACCCAATTTTTTTATTAACATTAAAACACATAAGTCTTAAGTTAAATATTAAGATTAATTTTATTCACATGTTTGTAGGCTCTGGCTCATCAAATTTTACAACTGGAGTAGGTTCCATTACCATCATTGTTTCCTGGTGTTCCAATAATCGATTTAGGTTAAACAGAAAGTCTTGTTTCAATTTGCGTTGGTGTATTTCAGAAAGCTTCTTCAGATCTGGCAAGACACTTTTGAAAAATGTCAAGTTTGGATCTTCAAATTCGCTTTTTATAAGTTGACCCTTGAAGAACTCTAACATCGATTCAGACATTTTATCAGTTGAAGCTGAAGCTGGAGTTGAAGCTGCAGCTGATAGTTTCCTTTTCCTATTTCTTCCAATTGAAGTGGAAGGCATATATTCATTTGAATTATTCATATCTGGCGGTTCATCAACTGAACTCGAAATGGACGACATACTGTCTTCGCCGTCGGTTGTTTGTCCTGTTGGTGTATTTGTATTACTGCCCCCATTCTTTCTATGAAGCATCATGTAGTCTTTTAAGAATGACATTGCATCCGCAAGGTA
Organism: Melanostoma mellinum; assembly: GCA_914767635.1. NCBI lineage: Eukaryota > Metazoa > Arthropoda > Insecta > Diptera > Syrphidae > Melanostoma > Melanostoma mellinum. Next base: position 171,704,121 of record OU612060.1, read on the forward strand.
CCATTGTTTTTTCTTTTTATTTGCTTTAAATCCTGCCGGTGGTTGATGTCTAAGGTGTCTTGCATATGAGTTGCGTAAAGCTGTGTATTTGTTTCTGCATTCGGCTACTGAAAATATCAAAATGAAAAAAAAAAAAAAATTGTATTAAAAAGTGAAAAGGAATTGAAAATAGGTTCATTCGTTGAGCTTTACTCAGGGCTGAAAAAAGGTTTCCTTGACAACCCTGTGTATTGTAAAAAAAACCTGGGTTTTCAGTTCTCAAAGAAGCACTTAAATACAAAATCATCGTACATCATCCCTCCTATTTTAAGTAAAATACATGCCATTTGACAGCCCTGTTCATTACCTGAACTAGCTTAAGCAAAAACCTAGTACAATTTCAGGGCGAGTTGATGGCAAAACTCAGGGCTCAAAAAACACTCAGTTTGACATTCAGGGCTGGTTTAGGTTTTTCATAAAACGCTTTTTGGCGACCACGGGGCAACCACAGGGCTTCAACGAATGAAACTAATATTAAACGAGCTGCACAGCAGTACCCAAGCATCAAAAAGCAGAACAGAAAGTTAATAAATTCTATCCTGAAACTCAGTAAAAAGCACGAGTACGATAACTTTGGCGACAAGAAATAATAACGGTTTTTGGTGGAGGTGTTCAATACAAGCATTTTTCATTACGGGAGGGGGAGGGGTCTATCTCCCCCGTTTAGGCGGTAGGGGCAATTTTATAAAAATTTACTTCAAATCTAAAAAAAATAATTGTAGAGCAACGGGAAAACTTACACATACAAGTTATACTTTTTATGAGAGCCAGAAATTTGCACTTTATATTAAATTTTAAATGAAGTGGTTTAAATTTATAGTTTTTGAAATAACTGACTTCAAAGTCAAAATTTACAAAAAAAAAAAAAATAAAAAAATCACTTTGAGTATTATGTTTCTCATTATTTCAAATGCCAATAAAAAATAATTGATGTAGTTAGTTGCTTCAATGAATTTTTTATCAAACGCTGTAAACTACTTTTTTCTATGTCTTATAGTTTTTGAGATAATTGATAAATAGTAAAACTATTGAAGTATGCAATATTTTCAAAAAATTAAGGAAATACGTACGAATTTACAATAGCCGAGTTTATTGGGAATTTCTATATTCACTTATATTCACTCCACTTGCGAGTCTCAATAAAACGCTTTATATGGCTATATTCACTTACCAAGTTCACTTTCACAAACTCCATTTACCAACCATCCCTGTTGTTCACTTCTACAAGTGAGTTATTTTTATCTACTTACGCTATTCACTTATATTCACTTAAGAGTTGTTGTTGTTCCATGAGCGATGTTTGGCGATGTTTTGCTCAAGTGAATATAAGTGAATATAGATTCCCAATAAAACTCGGCTAATAAAAATAATGTTAGGAAATAGACTAGTGAAAGTGTAAAAATTCATCAGACAGGTGTTTATATGCAATTAATTTCCGTATGCAACACCTTGCCGCACGGCCCACTTGGCGGGGGCTTATTATTTTAACCCTTTTTCAGCAGGGTTAAGCTTCTCATGCTAAATATGGAAAAGGCAATTGTTTTTGGATCAATAATTTCCTTTGATTTTTTTCAAAATTAAACAAAAAACAAACAATTCCTAATAAAATCTCAAAAAAACCTTATCTGGTATCACTGAAACAAAAGGAAATATCAAAATACATTCAGTGAACGCTTATTGATTTCCAAAAAAAATATTTTATGTGATACATATGTATGTCAGCCTGACAATATTTTATTTTGAAGGAATAGCTGTGATTTGAAAAAAAAATTAAGCCTGAACAAACTGAATTTCAGTTAATCGTTGATTAAATGGAGCTTACCCAGAAAAATTTACTGGTTAACAAAATCATTGATTAAAAGCTCTGATCACAGATTCCTTTATTAAAAATTTCGTGAACAAACCGAATCCATGAATATCATAAGATATCATAAGAAATATAATACTTTAAGGGATTTTTTTTTGTAAGTTTTGACTTTGAAGTCAGTTATTTCAAAAACCATAAATTGAAACCACTTCATTTAACCACTTCAATTTATTATAAAGTGCAGATTTTTGGCTTTCATAAAAAGTATAATTTGTATCTGTAAGTTTTCCCGTTATTCTACAATTTTGCAATTGCAATAAAAATCCGTAAAAAACCCACAATTAGATTTTTTACCTGTTTTAGTTTTTTCCAAGTATCATAAAATGTATGGGTTTTTGAGTGTACTTATTATTGAGTTTTTTTTTTATTATTGTTTTGTTCATTTGCAAAAAATAAAGAAACTCTATGTTTATTAGGTATTTTCTGCAAAAAAATGACCTCCAAGTCAAAATTTTGTTTTGGGAAGAAAATTTGAACACCACTTAAAATTGAAAATCTGGCAACCCTAAGCCTATAAGAGCTCAACTTGAATACAATCTTAAAAGCCAAAACACAATAGAGCGTTGTGCCGCGTCGACCTCACGTAGGCTTCACGTTACATGAGAAATCCTCAAAACGCCCTACTGTAGTGTTGCTTAAACATCGATAGTCTATCGATAGTATCGATAGTAAAAAACTATCGCGTACATCGATAGTTTAAAAAAACAATCGAAAAACTATCGATGGTTTCAATAATTCTAAAGTACTCAACCACAGAGCTATCTTTCTGATCCAATTTATTGCTATCATTGTAAATGGAATCTATAGCACTATCAATTATAGTAACTGTGCCAAAAGTCATCAATATATATACCCAGTGTACCATCATTTACCTGCAATTGTTAGTACGCTGGCGGATATATAGATGGCTTGAAGACCAGTACTGTTAATTGATAGTACTATTTCATATTCCACTGAATTTTCAATTATACTGGACATCTACAGGAAAGCTTTACATCTCATCTTTGGAATTGTAGTTTCTTATTCGGTGTCCGCCAACATTGGAGATTGGAATCTATTGTACTATCGAAAACAAAAACGGTCCCTGAAGGCCATCTATGTATACGCCGGTGCTCTTAAAGTTACAGGGGAATGTAATGTAAGTACGCAGGTGCATATATTGATGGCTTTCTGGGACCGTTTTTGTTTTCGATAGTGCTATAGATTCCAATCTCCAATATATACAAAGCCGCCAAATTGCAAAATTGATATTATTTAGTATTGTTATTTTTTTGATATCATTTTATATGAAAACTGGTGCCCTCTCCAAGTTTGTTGTTTGCTTCTGTTTTCAAGGTTTAAGATCTTAAAAGCAAGTTTTACAGCATTATTTCAATATTTCAAGTAGTTGTTGCTGTAATTATTAAGATTTATATCAAATTTTTATTAACAACACTTGTGTAATGGTATTTGATTGAACTATCGATAGTATCGATACTATCGATAGTTTTTTGCCAAAACTATCGATACTATCGGAAACGCAAACTATCGATGTTTAAGCAACACTACCCTACTGTAATTCATTCGTCTAAGCTTGTGCAAAACTAAGAATATATATTGATTGAAGTATCGAACGACCATCGTCGTTACCAGTAACTATCGATAACAAAAATCGATTTTTTTTTTTGTATTAAATACATGGAAAACTAAATCGATTGATAATTTGTTAATTACTTCGGATAAAGAAATGAAAGCTAAGTAAAATGTGTAGTGTAATCAATTGAGCAAAGTATAATGTGCGTAGTTGCATTTCTATACTGTGTTATCACAAGTTTGTGATAACATTTGCTGTTTGAAATGAAAAACTTGTCGATTTTTTCAACATAATCGATATATTCATACAGATATCAAAAATGTTATCGCAATATACGGTACGAAATTATCGCTTAAGTAATTGGTCGAGCACCTTTACAAAAATAAAATGATTTAAATCCTTCAATATTGCCCATATTGATTGACTTTATATTAACCCATGCGGCCATGTATCGAAAATCAATCGAAATCTCGATTTTTAAGAACATCTTTTCAGAATTATAGTAGTTTGAGTGATTAAACATCACCTTCGTCTGGCAAAAGTCGAGTTTAATACAGGTTTAACAACGATAGCTGAAATATCTATATACTAGTTACATCGACAAAGTTCTGCTTAAACACTCTAAAATTCAGCTTAAGTACAATTCACGCACAAATATGAAGTACAATTTGATTGATTTGTTTGCCACAAAAATCTATAATCGACTAAATACTTACTCATTATATCGAAAATTCATCGAAATCCTCGATATGAAAAATATTACATAAAATATAAGTCAATTTTTCAAAACATTATTGCAAATTCAAAGTAGTTTAAATGCTTCAACAACACTTACATTGAATAATCCAACAAAAATTAAATTTAGTACAGCTGTAATGACGAGAACTTAAATATTTGTCTAGTATTAACATCGATAAATTTCAGCTGAAACACACTTCGACATCGATACCGACGTATCGATAATTTGTTTCGTAAATCGATGGTTTGCTTACATCGATTTTATTACTCTTCCCTATTGCAAAACTGAAATGGAGGGATATGTCAGAAAGCGAGCAAAAGTTCAACATAGCTGAACTTTTGGTCGCTTCGTTACGTTTGCTTACGTCTGTCAAACGACGCGTTTGAGGACAAAGCGTGATTGTGTGAGACTATACAGATTTCGTATAGTTGAACTTTTGATTGTTCTGTCAAATGAGGTCGACGCGAGGCAAACGCGCTATTGTGTTATGGCTTTAAAGACTGTTATTTTTTTCAAATAATTGAGTCTAAGGTTAGGTCTCTATCATCAGTATTGACAGAGATATCGAATTTAACACAGGTCAGGGTACATCAAAGTAAGCCTTTTTTTAAATTGTCAAAAAGTGATGTCAAAGTTGAGAATCGAGCTTTACTGTAGAACAACTTATTTCTAAGAATATGACCAAGAATCACACCCCGAAGGATAATACACGAAGTGCGGGACACCCTGTATAATAAATGCTTGTATTGAACCCTTCCACCAAAAACCGTTATTATTTCTTGTCGCCAAAGTTATCGTAGGTACTCTCCCCACCCAATTTAATCTATCGCCTAAAAACATTAAAATGTCCAACAAAAAGTTGACCTTCATGAAACATTATTTTACTTGTTTGATTGATTCTTTGTTTTCTTTTTCAACGAAATAGGTACCCTGTGACAACTTTCAAAACAATTCCCCATTTGTTTTGTTTTTGCTATAACACTTCTTATTGCCGTCTATTACTCGTGGCTGTGAAATCTAATGGACTTTAAAATTGTAAATAAACAATTACATAGGTACATACACAAATACCTATTTTTAATCGACTGAACTATTTTGCTATTTAGGTAGGTATTTAAGCATGAACTCTACAAAAAAAACACATCGAATCAGGCAGACGTGTTTAGAATTGTAACTAATTAAATATTCCAAAACAAATGTTTCAAGTTAAATCGTAAAAACAAATCGCAAAGACAAGTTGAATACTTTCCTATGCCTCCCACCTTTGTATTTGTAGATAAGTGTACACTGTACTCTGTAAGCCCATAACCTCTACGCTCTACTTGCTACTTCAACTGTTAAACTTACCTGGTAATTTCATTTTAGCTGCCACTTCTTGCCACAATTTTTCAATAATCGCTTTATCACTATGATCTTTCAATCTAAAATTATAAATAGCCGGCCGGCGTCTTATTAAATAAATTAACCTTTCAGTTTCGCACATGTTTATTGTTCGCTTTACTAAAATTGAATGAAGCAAACATGGACTAGCGAGAGTGGTGATTCGACATGGGGCATGGGATGGCACTATGGCACATAAAACATATTCTGGGTCTCCCTCTGCCTTTTGGTGTGTGAATGTAATTCAACATTCAAGTTCAAGTTGTTTCTTGTTTTCCTTGCGCCACTATACAATTTGCTCTTTCTTCTGGGGCTAGGTCTGAACGAGAAAACCTCGTTCCTTTTTTGCCTTGAGAGAGCTTGCGACTGCAGTGAACACTGAAGCAAACCGAAACAAAACTACCCTACTACTAGAGCACAAGTAGTAGGCAGCTAAGCAGTCAAACAGAAAATCATGGTTTGTCTCTTTCAAATACAAATGTAGGGTAGGTGTGTAGAACATTTCCATAAAAGAATAAACGAAACAAAGTAAGCAAATAAAACGTTTTAGGTGTTTGATTTTAAATGCGCTGTGCTTGTAGTGCGTTCTGTTTCGATTGCGATGTTCAGTTTTGAAAGTGTTGAAATAAATAGTTGTTGTTGGTTATTTATTATTTTAGACTTTGTTAGAAATTGTTGGTTTCTTTTGGGAACGAAAGAATGTTAAAATTTGTTAAGCTGTCAAAAATAAAAATAAAAAATCTCTTAAGAAATTAGACCACCGTTTATGTAAGAAAAAAGGAAATGAACCAATGCTCTCCCAAAAAAAATCGAATTTGATTTGTAGTTGTGCTTGTGGTAGCGGTTAAATAAATAAATAGGGTGGCGCAACAGAGCGAGGAGCCCCTGGGCCTAGCGCTTTTCTCACAACCACACCTTGTAAGGGAATGGAAGGGACCTACAATTTTGGGCCGGTTCCGAACGGCTAGTCGAGAAAGCGCTTTTCATGGCAATGAATACTAATGGAGGACTTGCCAGTTCCTCGCGAGAGGCGATACCCGTGGAAAAAACCATTTTTGCCTCTGGTGGGATTCGAACTCGAACCTCTGGATTAACAGGCGGACATGCTATCCATCACACCACGGGTACCTCAGCGGTAGTTAATGAAAAAAGCGTTTTTGAGGTTTTGTTAGCATCATCTGTCATCATTTTCGGCGTTGTGACATTATAAGTGTATGAAAACGCTTTTTTTTCGCGTTAGTGTCGGTATTTTCATAAGTAGCTGTAGAACTTAATTTTGACAACTTTGATTGCCACTTAAATTGCGAGCACCTTTAACCGTTGAAAAGCTAGTTCTATTCACTATTCTTGAGCCACAAGTTGCAAAAAAATTTAAAAATATGACCAGTTTCTCAAATTGATTTTTTGTAATGCTGCGTTTTCCAGCGTTGCTTTTTTTCTATAAAACTGAATTTTTCAAATCTCCAGTTGGACGGTGATGTAGCTATTATAGCTTTGTTCGTTGAAGCCCTATGGTCACCCTAGGGTCGCCAGAGCGTTTTTTGAGAAACCCAAAGTCACCCTGAATGTTAAATTAAGTGTTTTTTGAGCCCTAGAGTTGACCTAGGTTTTCCATAAACTCGCCCTAGCTTTTTGCTGTGGCGAGTTGAGAGCTGTCAAATGGCATGTATTTTTGTTTTTATAAAAAACTTTTTAATGACAGGGATGTGTGGTGATTTCTGGTTTAGCGTTTTGAGGACTGGAAAACCCAGGTTTTTGATTACTCATAGGGTTGTCATGAAAATCTGGGTCAGCCCTGGGGAAAGTTCAACGAACAGACCTTATGTAAGATTCAAATCAGGAACTACAACCAAACAACTTGAATAAGAATGAGAAATGTTCAGGAGATTCGTTCTCTGAAGTTCATTAACGATGCTCAAGGACAGCTTCTTATGGATGACGACAAAATTGTGCATAGTATTGTGATCAGTGATGGCTTATTCAAAGAAAAGTATCGACGAAAACACCTTCCAATAGCTGAAACTAACTTACTGAAAATAGACGGCATCGCAGTTCCAGTTGAAGAAGTTAATAGGGCAGTTAAGAACTACAAAAGGTACTGGTCTAGACGAGTTATTACTACAAGTTTGGGAAAGGATGCGAGAAATAGGGCATTCTTAAGTTTGTGGGAAATGATAGATTACCGAAGCAATCGAGGGAAAGTTAACTTGTAACCAATGTACAAAAATTAGGAAGATACTTACACGAAATTGCGATCAAGCTGATGTAACACACTTTGAAGACCGATGGGCGGGTATTGGGAGGCCCACTGCCAAAAATAAAAAAAACTATTTGATTACCAATGCGAGTTTGTCGCGGGCCTGTTTGTTGACCAACACAGTCAATCCAAAGTATAAGAATACAAATTGAAAAACATCACATGTTGTGCTGGTTAACTTTGAATAGCGTTAGATCGACAAATATACGAGCTCTAATTTGGGAAGCCCTTAGACAGTGAGGAATTCCAGAGGCATATATGTGGATGATTGGGGATATGTATGATAAGGATTGACGAAGATAAGATGTCCAGCTGTCACTGAAGCATTACAAGTCACAATAGGTGTTGGTGTACACCAAAGAAGCGTCTTGAGTCCACTAATCTTTATTACAGCCCTTGGTTTTGGCTAGTTGCTGGAAGATAAAGGATACCAAAGAACAATAACTATTCCTTGCCGATGATGGAGCTATCATAAGAAGGATTCTACATCCCAGCAAGAAGGGCTTAGCTTTTGTCTAAAAGTTTTAAAAGTAAGTGGCCTTAATGGCCTAAAATTCGTGCCCTAATAAAATTATTATAAAATAAAATTATTACAACTTTATATTTCAATGACAAAACCAAAAAAATATAAAAACCGCATGAAATCTGGCAATACCAGAAGATTTCAACTCAAACGACTACAATGAGCTCATTTTTAATGACCTAATGAATCGTTATAAACGAATTTTTTCTCCCCTTGAATAGCTCAAAAAGGCGGTGTTTCAAACCTCTCAAACGGCTCGTTTAAGAAGTGTTGTTAATTGAGGCGTCCATGTTAAAAACAAATTCTCATACTCTTGATTATGCATATTACATTATTCTTTTAAGTTGTTTATTGAATCTTTTTAACATTTTAGGTGACGCACGTTATCATCATTGGAAGCAACATTACTCTCAAAAATGATTCTTTAAACAGACTCCGTTTGACTTTACTGTAAGTAGATGATTAATTTTTATATTGAGAAAAATTTTACAAAAATATATGGAGTTTTTTTTTAGGTTTATTAATTCAAAAGGAAATAAAACACCTAAAAACTAATTTTCATTATCACGTTTTGGTGTTAAATAATCTAGGTTAAGAGCTTATAAAGATTTCGGACAAATAGCCCCCACGGTTTCTTTGCTGTCGCCAAAGAGAAAAATTGAGGGCGTCTCAGGCAAATGAGTACGAGTTCACTCGCTGTATTATCTACTTTGTACCCACACTCATGCGTCACGCCACAAAAAAAAAATCCATTACAAAAAATTCCATACATTTGTGGTCGTCGAGGTCGCTGACATACTGCCAAACAGTTTTTCTTCAGCTGCCGCAACTGCAAAAACGCTGACTGAGTTCCAAAATGCAGAAACTGCGCAGATACTGCAAAGTCATGCGTTCCGAAAATTAAAAAGGAAAATTTCTACAAAGTCACGAGATTCTTAACGCAGTTTTTTTTTTTTTTGCATCTCAGAGACTAAGTCGCACGAAGCTTAGAGCAAGCTCATTTGTACGTACTTATCTACGCTCTTCATCATAAATGCAAGTGTTAGAGGTTAGAAAACACCAACACCAGCACAAAACGAACGTATAGAAAATATATAATGAGAAAAAAAAATAAATACAAATAGTGACATACAATATAGAACACCTAACATGAAATACAATAATAATTAATTAAACAAAACTACTAAAAATAAAACAAAGTATAAACTACAAATATTTTGAAAACCAATAAACTAAGAAACATTGAACAAAAATCATGCATGTGGAGCACTGGTCTTAAATTTTTGTTTTAAACTATATTTATTAATGTTGAAATCTAAAAGTAGGGAGTTAGAATTATATAATCTACTCATGCGCGAGAGCGGCTCATTCATGCCGTAATTGGTTCTATGATGGGGGCAATTAATCAACTCCAAATTACGCAAGTGGTGAGATCCTCCGCGGTAGTAAAAATCTATGGACGAAAGCAAGTAAGGAGCATCTATAAAGCCAGTCAAAAGCTGATGGAAAAATACTAGGTCGTTGTTGATACGTCTTTGACTAAGGGTTTGCAATTGCAAAAGTTTGATTCGATGTTCATAAGGAGGTAGATCGAATGGATCTTCCCTAGGAAGACCCTTCAAAGCAAAACGTATAAATTTATGTTGCACAGCCTCGATACGATGTTTATGAATTTCATATAGGGGAGACCAAACTTGTGAGGCGTACTCGAGATGAGGACGAACATAACAGTTATACAAAGATAATGTTACATAAGGATCATCAAATTCTTTTGACCACCTTTTTATGAAACCTAACATAGAATTTGCTTTCCTTACTATTGAGCTTATATGCTCATTAAATTCAAGGTTAATATTGAAGTAAACACCTAGGTCACGAAAACTTGAGACACTACATAATGAATGACCAGACATTAAGTATATAGCATTGCTAGGTTCACGTTTTTTCGAGAATGTCATTGTTTGGCACTTGGAAGGGTTAAGACTAAGACCATTCTTTTCACACCATGTTCCAAAGCTATCGATATCTTTTTGAAGAAGTACGCCATCAGTAGTATTTTGAATGGATTTAAAAATTTTCATATCATCTGCGAAAATCAGAATTTAACTATACGAAATGCATGAAACAACGTCATTGATTGTGACAGTGAAAAACAAAGGCCCAAGGTGACTGCCTTGGGGTACACCCGACAGAGCGTTGAAGGGACTCGAAAAGCTGTTACAAAATTTTACTTGGTACGTTCTATTTTCGAGATAAGAGCAAATCCATGCAATAAATATTTTTAGAAATCCAAAAGCTTTGAGTTTATATAATATTACATCATGAGAAAGTTGATCGAATGCTTTGGAAAAATCAGTGTAAATACAGTCGAGCTCATACCCATTTTCAAGGGCATTAGAACATATGTGAAGAAAAGAGAGAAGGTTTGTTACCGTTGATCTTTTCTGCATAAAGCCATGCTGCTGTCTGCAAATAATATTTTTTGTAAAAAATGAGAGGCTGTCACAAACAACCTGTTCAAAGAGTTTGGGGATGCAAGATAGCTTGGATATAGGCCTGTAGTTTTTTATTTATATCTTATCACCCTTTTTAAAAACCGGAGTGATAAATGACTTTTTCCAAAGACTAGGAAAAACACCTGTTTTGATTGAAAGCTGAAAGAGATATTGAAGTGGAAACATTATTACGGAACGGCATTTCTTTAACAGAACTGGAGGGATTCCATCCGGACCGGACGAAAAGTCATGTTGCAGAAGTGATAAATATTTTAAAATGTTGTCACTATGAACAGGGATATTATTAAAATTTACTTGAGAGCAGTTACGTAAATACGTAAAGTAGTTTTCATCTATTACTATGGGGGTATCACAGAAAGAGCTTCGAAAATGATTAGCGAAGGCATTACAAATATCGTTAGTATTCACTAGCGGAGTATCACCAGAAATAAAGTTCGCTGGGTACCCATCAGATTTTTTCTTTGAATTAACAAATCGCCAAAAACTTTTTGGGTCATCCCTTAAAGAGAAAGACATCTGTCTTAGGTAGGTGGAGTAAAGAGTTTTGGAGAGCGTGTTAAAGTTTTCAAAAAAACTAATATAAACACAATAGTCATTTGTAGAATGAGTTTTAATGTAGGCTTTCCAGGCCTTATTTCTCTTATTACGCAGAATCTTTAGTTCTTTGGTATACCAAGGCTGATTAAAGTAGGAATTCTTAAGGATTTTTCGGGGAATAATTTTGTTCATACAATTTTCCAAGATCAAGTAAAAGCATTTGACTGCATCGTCGATATTGTCAGAAGCTGATACATTATCTATACCGGCTCTGGTGAGTTCTTCGGAAAGCAAATCGAAATTCGCTCTCCGAAAGTCAAAAGTGTATGAACAGTCAAATGAGTTACTATGAACATATAAATCAGAACTTAAATCCAGAAAAATATCTAAAGGTGGGTGAAGATCATCTAAGTTAGTAATGCCATACTTAGATTTAAGAACAACAGTACTAACTGCGTCAGATGAAAAAACTAAATCGAGCATGCGATTCATAAAGTTTCTAATACAGCTTATTTGCTGTAAGTCTGAGGAAATGATATTGTCAAGTAAACGAAGCTCTTGCTGAGACGAAGTCAGTGATGCTACTTGAAAGGATCCGTCTTTAGAAGGGACCCAATTCACTTCTGGCAAATTAAAATCGCCCAATAATAAAATATAGCTTTTAAGACAAGACAATTCCATTACATAATCTAAAACTAAAGAGAGCTCAATATAAGCTGAGACAGGACTCTTTGGAGGAATATAGACGTTTACGACATATATACTATTTAACTGTACGGATACTTTGACACATAAGACATCAATTGTAAATGGAAAAGGAAAAGTGATTTGAGAAGACATGTAAGTATTTCTTACAGAAATTAATGCACCACCTCCCACATCTTCAGGCTTATCGTAGTGACGGTCTTTACGATATACTGAGAACTCGTTGCTAAAAAGCTCAGTGTCCAAATGATTTGGATTGAGCCAGGTTTCAGTTAAGGCAAATTTATCATGCGAGAAGACATGAGAGTTAAGATAAAGATTCGTAATTTTTGTACGAAGCCCTCTAACATTTTGGTAAAAGAGGGTAATTCTATTTAGTTTTTTGGCTCAGGTGTCCGTTCAGTTCTTACTGGTTTTTTCCTGCGTAATGTAAACTCTTTAATGAGTGTACCATCAGGCCAAGAATTACTATTCAAAATAGAATTGGAGAGGGAAGGAGGAACAACTAACTTGAATGAAGAAACAAAGCTATTGTTTTTACTAATTTTATTACATTTGATTGACGTAATAGAAGGGATACTCTTTTTGTCAACCAGATGCCGCAAAACATCTTCCGTGGTGATTTCTGGTTTAAGTCGTGAAATAAAAAGAGATATAGGTTTGGGAACAGCTTCCATAAGGACATTTATTCCCAGAGAATTTGGATCAATTACAGGCTGCGTATCCATAGAGTCCGAGTTTTCGAACGTTGACGCAGTGGGCTGAATTTCAACTTGGGTAACTGTAGGATTTTTAGCTACTGACGCAGTGGACTCAAGACCTTGACCTTTGCTCGCATTGCTCCTCAATGTTTTACGCTTAAGAGGAGGACTAGAGTTTTGATTAATAACTAAGCCATCACGATTTCTTTTTGAGCTTTTGGATGAAGCTAAGGCCGAGCTGGTAGCAGAAGTCATTTGTTGTTGAAGGTCTGCTAATGTTTGGGTCTTGTCAATGATGATAGTCTCCAAATCATCAGTAGAAGTTGAAGTATCCACAGAACTATGTGGAGAAGAAAACGAATTAAGATTGGAAACACTATCCTTGAAAATCTTAAGGAGTTCCTCCAATCCTTTCGATAGTTTTAAAATGTCCAATTTAAAAGCGGACATTTTAATTGCCAGTAGGTAAATTGATATTTTTTTACAATCGGAACAATACCAACATGCAATCTTAGACGCACTTATTTTGCCTAAAAATGCATTGTTTGATCCGATACATTTAGAATGGAATACTTTTCCGCAAGGCCCATAACATTCAAAAAGAGGGGCACTATTGGAGCTTTCCATGCATTTATCCGCAGCACAGGCCATGATAAAATGAAATGAAATAATAAATCAAATTGCAAATGCAATGAAGATAGATAGAAAAAAAGAAAATTAAATAAAATAATACGAAAAATAAAAAAAAAAAAATATTTATATGTGACTCCACTGGGATATGAACCTGTGACGCGGAGGTTAAAATATGATAAAAGGCTGACCCGCTAGACGATTGCACCACCAAGCAGATAATTTGAATCAAGTTTTTACTTTAAATATACAAAAATAAACAAAAATATAACTAATTTAGAAAAAGATGATTATTGAATTTACCAATAGGCCAGAATGAGATAAGTATGTTTTTAAAACTACTCAAAATACACTCAAACGGAACCGAAAAATTAAAAAAAAATCAATTTCTCACCAAACACTGTGATCAAAAACGAAACACAAATTTAACTTATTCTCTACGAAAAATGCAGGAACTAGACAAAATAGAATGATTTTAATCACTTTAAATCACTAAAACAAATAACAAAGGTATTAAAATCACACTAAATACCACAAAGATGTGAAATTTTCACAGAGCTAAATTAACGCAAAGCTAATAAACACAAACCAGCGCTGTTTTAAGGTATAAGATGCGCAGTAACTGCGCAGTGAACGCATCAATTTTTTTTTTGTATGCTTTCATTTGACGTTAGTGAAAAAAAAGTTTTTACTACAAAAAGAAAACGTTTGTTCAAAGAAAAAGATGGAGTCCGAAGAAAAGTAAGCGAATTTAAGGTTAAGGAGGTTCCCACAGGTATGGGGTTGGGAACGGAAACTAAAATTAGAAACTATTGGACAGATTTCTAAAATTCTTTCGGTACTGGGATACCACATAATCCCTCAGTAACTTAGCTTAGACATCATTCCTATAATCCCACGGAAACAGAAACAGGAACGAGAAAGGGAATCTTAAAGTTACTTCACTGATTTTAAAAATGTTTTTACTTATAGGATGTTACATTAACTTGAACTGATATTTCATTCACATATTATCATGGGAACGGGAGATTCCTACAGGAACGGGGTTGGGAACGGAACCTTGGAAACTATTGGACAGATTTAAAAAAGTCTTTCAGCGTTAGCGGTGCTACATTTTATCAGTAACTTAAAGGACATTTCATGGCTGTTAGCCATTCCCTCCATTCCCTCACAAGTCACATGGCATGGTTGTGAGAAATGCTCTAGGCCCAGGGGCCCCTCGCTCTGTTGCGCCACCCTATTTATATATTTATTTATTTTTTAGTCCTACGGGAACAAAAATAGGAACGGGAACATTAAAGTTACTTGACAGATTAAAAAAATTCTTTCAACTATAAGATGTTGCATTATCCCTCAACGACATAGACTTATAAATCATTCACATATTTAGATAGGAACAAAAGATTCCCACAGGAATGGGGCTGGTAAAGGAAGCCTAGATTCCAAATTTTTTTCAACATTATGATGCCACATAATCCCACAGTAAAAAAGTTTGTATTTCATCCCCATATTCTCAGGGAAGCTGAAGAACGAGAGAACGGGAACCTTTAAACTACAGACCCGAGCAACGCCGAGCGGCTCAGCTAGTATTAACAAAAATAAAATCCTCATTAAAAATAAATAGCTCCCAGACTGCAATTTTAAATGCGTTCCGGAATGTAAAACTGATGCACAGTAAAATATATGCAAAGCAGTAAGGCGCAGTAGATGCGAAGTGAGACTGTAGTACTGCCGCAGTTTAACCTTTTTCTGCATTTTGGAACTCAGCCTTTATTTTGAGAGAACTTCAAAGTTGCACAATTTGCCAACGTTGCTCTAACCACAAATATACAGCTTACTGCCAAACTCCCAAACTGACAGTCACAAAAACCAGTGCTGCCAAATTAAAACCAAACCTCTAAAAAACACTCTTTACATACATGTACACTGCCAACCACTAGGATGAGGCCACAAATTTTGCGATCGATTTTCGCTTTTTATACCTGGTGGAAGTTTTGTACCCGGAAAAGTTTATTATCAGTTAATAGGTACGTATTTTCCAATTACAAATTCATAAATTTGAAGGGTTTATTCGAAACGACTAACTGTTGGAATTTCCCAAGATCAATTAATGAGGTACTGAAAATAGGTATAAAAAGGTGCTCCACTAGGATGAGGCCACTACGAATATTTCCGTGCAGAAGTGCGCAAGTGCGAATTTTTGTATAAAATATCTAATAGAGTGTTAAAAATAACCGTTTTAATTAGTTTGAAGCACACATGGGTTCCGGAAAGACTTTGACAGCGACAGAAAGAGCAAAAATAGACGCTTTCAAGGAAACAGGACTTTCAGGCCGTGAAAAAGCAAGGAGAATTAACAGGAGCAAGACAGTCATAAACAATTATCTTTCTGATCCCCTCAACTATGGGGAAAATCAAAAAGGATGCACGGGAAAAGCCACAACACCAACTAGCAGAGTATTTAAGTCCGGTAAATATGGTGGCCATGACAAAAGTTCCACGTATTCTGATTGGATCCAGCTTTTGACAACCCTGCTAGTGTGGAATGGGGCATTGTCTTGTTGAAAAATCCAAGTCAGAGGTCCAAAAATGTTTTTCATTTTTGGAAATGCCCGTTCCAGCAAACATTTGTAGCTATTTCCGTTCATTGTTGTTGACAAAATCTCCAATTTGATCGTGCCATAGTAGGTAATAGCTCCCCACACCATTACACCTGATGTACGGCTAAGATGTCTTGCCAAAATAAGCTCATCTATTCTAATGTCATGAAAATAGAAGTTGTGACTATCAGGACCGTCAAGGTTAAACTTTTTTTCATCCAAAAAGGCAACGCGTTTCCATTGACTGCTCCAAGCAACAAGCTGTCTTGCTAAGTTCATGCGATGCTCCTTGTGTACTGGCTTCAAAACTGGTTTCTTTTTTTAGTTTCCTCCTTTGAATAGTATTACTTTTTTGTAATATTCTTCGAACCGTTGTTATGCTGGCTGAAACTCCGCTTTTGGCCCGTATCATAGTCGCTGGTGGAGTAGAATTTGAGGCAAGTCGTAGAATCGACCAATTTTCTCTTGGTGTTGTGGCTTTTCCCGTGCATCCTTTTTGATTTTCCCCATAGTTAAGGGGATCAGCAAGATAATTGTTTATGACTGTCTTGCTCCTGTTAATTCTCCTTGCTTTTTCACGGCCTGAAAGTCCTGTTTCCTTGAAAGCGTCTATTTTTGCTCTTTCTATCGCTGTCAAAGTCTTTCCGGAACCCATGTGTGCTTCAAACTAATAAAATTTTTTAACACTCTATTAGATATTTTATACAAAAATTCGCACTTGCGCACTTCTGCACGGAAATATTCGTAGTGGCCTCATCCTAGTGGAGCACCTTTTTATACCTATTTTCAGTACCTCATTAATTGATCTTGGGAGATTCCAACAGTCGTTTCGAATAAACCCTTCAAATTTATGAATTTGTAATGGGAAAATACGTACCTATTAACTGATAATAAACTTTTCCGGGTACAAAACTTCCACCAGGTATAAAAAGCGAAAATCGATCGCAAAATTTGTGGCCTCATCCTAGTGGTTGGCAGTGTATATATTAATTTTCCAAGAATAATAAATCCCTTTTATATTTTCAGCACTCTTGTTCATAACAACATATCAACGATTCCACCGGCTACATTCGAAAATCAAATTAATTTAATAAAACTGAAAATTAATCATAACCAAATCCAAACACTGCCAGTAGAGTTTTTTCGTGATCTCGTTTCATTGGAATGGCTTTTCTTAACCTCGAATCGACTAAAAGACTTTCCATTCGAAAATTTGAAGAACATGCCGAAACTTCTGTGGTTAAATCTAACTGACAATTGGCTGACATTGGAAGGCAATCAATTTCCGAAATTAGAAAACATTATTGAAATGTAAGTATAGTGTTTGCTATTGTTTTTAATTTCGAAATTTGTATCGAGTGCATATATTATAAACAATCTGCAGTATTTTTGACGAAATTGTTGGTGCTGAATAAGCAAAAACATCTCTAGGTGACACATATTATATGACTTTTCTGTCACTTAGTGCGTGGCCGTGCCCTTAAAGGTCGGCTAATCTATTCACCCTCTAAAACTTTTATTTAACTATGGCTGCTTTTACATAGACGCACACACAAAAAGTATTTGATAACTTCCTTAATAAAATGTTTTAAATTAGTTGACAGATTTGAACTGTTGGTTTTTATCTCTTCTTATTTTTCTTTTAAAGATGTCTCGATTTGAACGCCATCACTACAATCGACGACAAAGTCTTCCAACAATTGGACGTGCTACATTCGCTGTAAGTATATCTCTTATCTTGTAGTGAAAAAAAAACTTATAACTAAAAGTCATAAATATAAATTATATCTTCTGTCCAAAAATTAGTAAACCTGTCAGAAACTTTGACAACTTTTCTCATAGAACATACTCAAACACGCACCCCCACATACCAACGAGTACAAAGTAAACCCATCATTGAGTTTTATTAAAGACCATTGTTCGGCCTCTTCCGAGTCCCGACCGAAGTTTGTAAAAAAAAGGAAAAATAAATCAACTTTATGAGTCGTCGGTCGTCCTCTACTCGTGAGATAGGTTGATTGAACTCTTTGACAGTTGCTCCGCAAACCACAAAATAACATTTTATTTTAACGCATTTTTAAACCCTTTTGTATTAAGTGCTTAAATCGAATAGATTCATGGATTCATCTCCCAAAAACTTCATTATCATCAATCTTTTTCTCAGGACAGTTTCTGAATTGTATGGGGTATCATCATTTTCGGTTTGGTCCTATTTTGTTCTTTTTTTATGGTCCTCCTAGATTGCCATAGTAAATTATCAGCGAACCTTAATAATTTGTGGCACTCACCCTAAACATATTTTGGATAATTTTGCGGTGGCACATCAATCTCGATGACACCCGAAGGTTGCAAATGTATATATTGAGTATATGCGAGTATAGTTAGATACTTTTCTACTTTGACGAAGTTTTGGTCTAAGAGTGTGAAGGAAAATTAAATCCTTTTCTCAGTTCGTGCAAAGGTGTTGTAACATTAACACTCATCATTTATTTTTCTTTGGGTACTTTGTTTGAAATGCTTTTAGTTTTTTTGTAGACACGATTTCTGTCTTTCGTTTGAGTATAATGAATATTATGCCGGTCATAAAATGTGAAACGTTCAGTTTTGGTTGGTAACTTAATGAAGAATTTATAAAGGAAAATAATTTTAATATTTGCAATGAAGAGATATTGTCCAGTACGATTTCTTATATTTAAATTTTGGGCAAAGTTGCTAAACAAAAAAATGTCTTGACATGTCAAGCACAAAGGACATAATTGTTCATGAGCGCGACCTTTCAAAGCCCATGTCTGGATGGATGTTAGCTATTGTTTTGTACTAAGCACCAAAAGCGTGTTCCATATTTGTACAGTTGTAGATAGGACATTAGAGTTCGGTACCTGGCCCTCAACCACAGAGTAAATAATACAGAGGTCAACTCGCACCTACTTTTCCTGAAATAGCCTCAAATTTTTTTTTGTGCTCAAGTCAAAGATAGTGTCTTATTTAAAATAAACGCTGTATCCGGCTGCATTTTTAATGTAATTTTCACTTTGATAGCAAATAATGCTTATTGAGGCAGTTTCGAATGAGGCTTTTAACATTCTCCACTGTTACGAACTCAGCACTGTCGAAAACACGGTCACTTCTTTAAATTGATTTTAAACCAACCGAAAAAAAAAGAATGGCGGCGAAGGTTTCTGGAGAAAATTCCCGGTCTAATTTAGCTTGTGGATAAAATGACACTACTTTGCCTCAGTTGGCTATATGGCTCTGCTCTATGACCTAGACCACAATTGCTTGACATATTAAAATTTTTATGATTTCGGATTAGTCGCGTTAATATTAAAAATATAAAATTAGTGCACTACTGTACTCACCCCGAACGTTTCGCTTCAATTTACATTGAGAGTGGTCACCGGTAAACAGCTTTTGAAGTGTTATTCTCTTCTTTGACTACGCAAGTTGTAGCGGTGCGTAGACGGTTCTATTTGAAGCTGTTGTTGTTGCTGAGTAAAATATTGGGAGCAAACAGTGCTCACTATATCGCTGGATGTTTTAATGGCTATCTGGATAGGCCGTGCGATGTTGATGACGGGATCCCGTGTACGCGACAATTTTATGCTATCATCGCGATTGAAATTTTGATGGCGTTTTATTTAAATCGTTTTGCGTATAAGCCGAGGGATAAAGTGAGGCTATTGAGCTAAAACTTTAGCTTGATCGAAGTGAACCCTGTGATGTTCGCCTGGATTTTCTAGGATGTGCTCGACTATTGCCGACTTTTCCCGCTGTTTTTTGCTGACAGCACTTATATGTTCTTTTAAGCGGGTGGCAACACTTCGTTGGGTTTGTCCCACATAAGTAGACCTGCAGCTGCAAGGGACTACATATACGCCCAGAACCTGCAATGAAAAGTGATCCTTTGGTGATTGGAGGTAGTCTTTCACCTTTTTTGGTGGTTATAATATGGACTTTTCACCTAACCTCTTCAACACTTTCCCAACTCTATCCGTTACGCCTTTTACGTAAGGAGGAAAAGCTTTCTTCTCTTCTTTATCCCTTTCCCGTGGCAAACTTGGCTTCCATGTTCATTGTCTTTTGGAATACCCATTCGTTTTAAGGACGTTGTCCACGAAAGCAAGTTCAGCGTCGAGGTGGTCATTATCACATATTCTATGTGCTCGTTGAACTAACGTAGACACAACAGACCTCAAGTTTGCCGGATGGTGATAGGAAGTAGCATGGAGGTATCTATTTGTATGGGTGCTCTTTCTATAGACTGTGTGTCCTAATATGCCATTCATGTTCCTTGTTACTTTTATATCCAGAAATGCAATGGAATTATTGCTTTCTTTTTCCATCGTAAACTTCATTTTTGGATTTTTGCGAGTTAAGATGTTGCAGGAAATTCACTACGGTGGAATTTTTAAGGATGCAAAATGTGTCATACACATATTTCAACCAGACTTTGGGTTTTTCGGCAGCACTACTCAAGGCCTTTGTTTCAAAATCCTCCATCCACAAATTTGCAACCAAAGAAGCTAAAGGTAAGCCCAATGCAATTGTTTGCCAAAAATTGTGGACGAGCTCTCTCAAGTTTTGCACTCTAATTCGGTTGAGGTCTTTTTCCATTTAATTGCGATACCTAAGACGATGTTTTCCCTTTCAAGAATTCCCTTCAATGTGCATTCGAAAACTCCGCCCAACCGGAGCGTTTAGGTTCATCCGTTCTTCATGTTCTAGCCATTGAAGTCTTGCAATGCGTACAAATCATGCAGTTCCTTGCTAAACCTTCTTCTCAAAGTCCATTCGGAAAACTTTTCTTTCGAAACGGCCAAGAATTTTCTCATCCGCCTTCGATAAGGTCAATGTTTCCGCGGCGTAAAGCAGAACCGATATAATCCAAAGTTTCTTTAAAGGGTTACCTTGGTTTTCATATGGAAGACAGCTCCCTAAGAACTGAGCACCCTAAGTGCAACAATACCTTTTGCCATATATGGAAGAATGGAAGGCATTTGATTCGCTGTGGCATAAGGGATTGTTATACAAATTAATAAAGCTTAATTTTCCTAAGTGGATTATTCGAATTGTATCAAATTTTCTTGAAGACCGATTTTCCTCAGTATTTATACGATCTGAACAATCAGAATTATTTACAATTTCCTCAGGAATTCCACAAGGCTCGATTTTGGGCCCAATTTTATTTATCATATACATGTATGATTTTCCATTCCAATAAGTTTTAGTCGTGGAACCAGAAGCCATTCTTTTTGCAGATGACACCCTGATAACAGCCAGCGATGCGAGACCACAAATTGCTTTAATGAAAATAAAAAAGCTTCCCTTGCTAGTTGGGTACTTTCAAAAATGGGGTTTGAACATTAACTGTGAGAAGTGTAGTTTTACATGCTTTCGGAATGCAAGCGGGAAAGGGCACCGACTGGCTGTAAAAGAAAGCAAAACACTTTCATTGACAATCAACAACAGTCCTATTCCACTAAGCACTGAAATGAAGTACCTTGGAATTAACTTCCATAATAGGTTCCTTTTTAATAAGCACGCTCGTAAGACACTAACAAAAGCTAAAGCCGTAACCGCAACATTAAAACCAGTCTTGCACTCTAGGGCAATGTCGAAGAATACAAAAGTACTGCTATATAAAACTTTAATTCGTCCAATTTTGGCATACGGGTTCGGGTCATGGTTTACTATTTCTCCCACAATAGCTAAAGAGATTGAAAAATTTGAAAGACAAATTTTAAGATTTTGCTGTGGAAAATTTAGACGAGCAAACAAAAAATACTTTTCGAATAAAGTAATTTATGAATCATGCAAAGTAACTCCGCTTTTAACATATTTAATAAATCTCACAACAAATAAACTTCAACGTTTTGAACATCATCCGAATGCAATAATGAGATCCTTGTTTAATTCCAATACAACAGATTGCTTATTAAATAATTATTATATATCTCCATTTAATATGCTTAACGATAGATCTCTGTCAAGCATTGTACCAGATTTAAATAGGGACTTAATTGTTCCTTTCTATGAGAAAGCCTCAAACCTCAACCTGAGAGGATAAAAGTCCCTTTAAAATAACGCACTCCTATTATGTCTTATCTAGTTTTCTTTTGAATACTAATTTCATTTTGGTCTAAAAAAAAACGTATGTATGTTTTGTTTTCGAACAATATTATTTTGCTTGACTTTTTTGGTCTTTTTTTATGTATGTCTAGTCATAGTTTGTAAGTATATTTATTTAATTAAAATGAAGAACGTATGCCGGGAGCAAGCATACAGGTAAAATAGTTTGATATACAAAATAAAAGTATCCCATAATTTTTGTAAGTTATTTAATGAAATAACTTTTTTGAATTGCTTTGCCAGGCATATTTTAAGTCGGCTACATACTATATACATAAGTTGAAATTGTAAAAAAAAAAAAATCATGTGTTTCAAAAAGCCTCAATAAAGAATTGAATTGAATTGAATTGAAGAATGGAAAAACCAAGTTCTACCTCTAGGAAGCAGATCGTATCTATGGCATTTTTACTAATGGCAATGGCTTGACTTTTCTTCGGGTTTAGCCGCAATTGATTGTTGAAATACTTTGCTTAGGTCGGTCCGATTTGATAGCTGTTATAAGAGCAGACCTGAGAACATCATGAAGGTCGAAAATAGTAAAGGGCCGAGAATAGAATCCTTTGGAACATCAGCGTTAGTGTACAAATGTCGCACTGATGTTGTTGTCCGTGTCTACAGCGGATCCTAGGTAGACGAAGTCCTGTACTACCTCGAAGTTATGTCTGTCTATTGTGACGTTTTGTCCAATTCGTCGATGTTCTGTGTCCTTGTTTGATGACAACATATACTTCGTTTTGCCCTCATTAACCATCAAACCCATTTTTGCCGCTTCTGTTTCGATACTCGCAAAAGCACCTATGACATCACGCTTTTTTCTTCCCATTACGTCAATATCGTCTGCATAGGCGAGTAATTGTACAGACTTTTGAAAGATTGTTCCTCTGGTGTTGAAGTTCGAGTTTTGTTATGATGTTGAAGAAATCGCATGACAGTTTGTCGCCTTGCCTAAAACCTTTTTGACATCAAAGGTCGCAGCGTGAATTCTCCAAAGTCATCCTGCATAGTCGTACGAGTTTTGCAGGGATGCCGAAACTAGACATGGCTCTGTACAGCTCGTCTCTGTAGATACTGTCATACGCGGCCTTGAAATCGATAAAAAGATGGTGAATATCGATATTGTGTTCTCGGGTTTTTTCCAAGATCTGCCGTAATGTGAAAATTTGGTCTATTGTGGACTTCTCTGGTCTAAAACCACATTGATAAGGACCTATCAAGTTGTTGAAGTGGGGTTTCAGACGTTCACATATTACAGCAGACAAGATCTTATAAGCGACGTTAAGGAGGCTTATCCCTCTATAATTGGCGCAATTGTGAGGGTCTCCTTTCTTTAGGATCGGGCATACGATACTGAGGTTCCATTCATCGGGCATGCTTTCTTCCGACCATGTCATGCAGATCAGCTGGTGCATGCTCCTTTCCAACTGATCTCCAGCTGCCTTGAAAAGTTCGGCATCAAGGCCATCTGCACCTGCAGTCTTATTTGATTTAAGTTTGGATATAGCAAGCTTAACTTCTTCTAGGTCGGGAGGACGGCATTCTTGATCATCGTCCAGGCTGAATGGGGCAGTCTGCCTGACAGCGGAATTTGTGTCCTCTTCGCCGTTAAGCAGTCTGCAGAAATGATCTTTCCAGATCCTCAGTAGCGACTGTGACTCTATAACTATGTTTCCCTGCTGGTCTTTACAGGCTTGAGTTCGGGGTTTGCCACCCTGGCAGGATCTTTTTACCTTTTGGTAAAACTTCCGAGTCTCGTTCCTGTCATGGCACCTCTCAATTTCCTCAAACGAGCGTTTCTCATGCTGCTTCTTTTTCTTTTTGAGAAGTCGGTGTTCTTCCCTTCTTCTCTCCTTGTAAATCTCGTTATATCGATCGTGAGCAGCCCTCGTTCGTGTTTGCATCAGCATTTGTCGTGCTCTTTGCTTGGCTGCATTTGCCTGCCTACATTCTTCATCGAACCATGGGTTTCGTGTTGGTGGCCGAGTGAAACCCAGAATCTCAGAGGCAGCGGTTCTGATGGCTTCTTGGCATTGCTGCCACTGGTCTTCAATGTTTAATGCTGGCGGCATGGGATTCAAGGATAATTGAAGGGACACTCGATTGGAAAATGCATTGGCAATCTCTTGCGATTGTAGCTTTCCGACGTCATATCTGTTCACAGCGTTAGTTCGTGCTGGTCGTGAACAAGATAGCCTCATTCGTACCTTGGCTACAACAAGGTAGTGGTCCGAGTCAAAGTTGGCCCCTCGGAAAGTTCGGACATCTAGCACACTGGAAGAGTGCCTTACGTCGATCGTAACATGGTCAATTTGGTTGACGGTTAATTGATCTGGGGATCGCCATGTGCCTTTATGAATTTTGAGATGCGGGAAGCGTGTACTACTTACAACAAGATTAAGCCCCGCAGCAAAATCGATTAGATCCCCGTGCAGTGTCGGGTTAGAATAGCACTGCAGCGCCTCCCCGCTTGTCGTAAAAGGCGACTAAAGGAACAATCATATCTAGACGACTAACATCAAAGTGAGTCTAGCGACACACATACCACCTAAAAACTCTCCCCAAGTATGCATGCAGATCCCGGGGTTTACACGACTGGAGATCACCGGTGTAGTAAAAGGGAAATCAAACTCATTAAATGGAGCATGCATGTGTCGAAAAGGATGAAAGAAAATTTTTGAAAAATTTTGAGCATTATGGAAGTACTTGCGAACATAAGAAGCACTACCCCGCCAGGCAGTTCCATTGCTATGCATGGAGCTGATCCTGGACCGAGCAGCAATGTTCGGGTCAGAGCTATACGGATTCCGGGGGCTAGCAAAGTAATGCGACGAGTTGGACGAAAATTTAGAGTCGCGAGTTGGAACGTTGGAAGTATGACTGGTAGAAGTCTTGAACTCGAAGAGATGATGAGAAGGAGGCGAGTGGACATCTTGTGTGTTCAGGAAACGAAATGGCGAAACACAGCAAACAAAGCCCGTTTCTTAGATGCAAAGACCAAGGCTTACAAGATGTTCTACTATGGAACGGAACAAGGTAGGAACGGAGTCGGTATCATCCTTGACCAAAGTTTATGTAACAGCGTGTTGACCATTTTGAAGTCCAGTGACCGTTTGATGTCTCTTAAATTGGTGATGGAAGGAAAGGTCTGGAATATAATCAGTGCATATGCTCCCCAAATAGGGTGTGAGCAGGAGGAAAAAGATGCATTCTGGCTTGATTTTCATAACCTACTTAAGAACATCCCAAAAGAAGAGTATTTGTTTGTTGGAGGAGATTTGAATGGACATGTCGGGAAGACAAACGAGGATTATGAAGACTGCCATGGAGGTTTGGGATTCGGCACCAGGAACACTCCTGGTGAAGATATTCTAAGTATGTGCAAGTCATACGGTCTAATCGTACTAAATACAATGTTCATCAAACAAGACCGACACCTTATCACTTACAGCAGTGGAGGAAATGAAACCCAGATTGATTACCATTTGGTAACCAATTACATGAAATCTCGGGTGAAAGACTGCAAAGTGATACTAGGAGAAGCTGCCGCTCAACAACACCGTCTTCTTTTAACAGAATTTTTTACGGATGCGGTAAAGGAAGTCAAACAAACAAAGGCTCCTAGGAGAATCAAGTGGTACAATCTGGAGAAAACCAAAGGACAGCAATTCATTTCGTATATGCAAAGTCAGCTGTGTAATACCATCGACGCAGTTTCAAATGCAATCACGGCACAAAATATGTGGGATCGCCTACAACGAACCTGCTTAGAGAGAGCCAAATCACTGTTAGGAGTCTCAAAAGGACACCACCAACAAGCTAAAGAAACCTGGTGGTGGGATGATGAAGCTAAAGCAGTGATTAGAAAGAAAAAAGCAGCTTTCCAAGCTTGGTCGAAGTGCCCCTCAAGAAATACAAATGAAAAAGCGCGTTTCAAAATGGAATACAAGAGCTGCAGAAAAGAAGCGAAGAAAAAGTGCGCCCAACTTCAAGCAAAAAGCACGGAGGGCCTGTATCGAGAGCTGGAAGAGATTTCTGCCCCAGCTGCTGAAGCAAATCAGGCAATCCAAGAGCTAAGACAAAGCAACTTGAATAAGGGAGCAACCATTTTCAAAATAGCCGCTCAGAGAAGGAGAAATGCGCAGGAGATTCGTTCGCCGAAGTTCATCAATGATGCTCAAGGAGTGCTACTTGTGGATGACGACAAAATTCTTCACAGGTGGCGACAGTATTGTGATGATCTTTTGAATGAACAGTTTCCTCGGCGCCACTTTCCAACAGCTGCACCTAACTTTACGGAAGTATCCGAGGTCACAGTCGAAGAAGTTAGGGAGGCAGTTAAGAACTCCAAAAAAGGCAAAGCGATTGGGCCAGACGAGGTACCATATGAGTTTTGGAAAAATATGGGAGACATCGGGTTAAGATGGCTCACGATTCTCATCTCCAAACTTGTAAGAGGTGACAGTTTGCCTAATCAATGGAGGGAAAGTTTTCTTCTTCCAATGTACAAGGGAAAGGGAGATACCAGAAGCTGTGACAACTATCGTTCGATCAAGTTGATGTCCCACACTATGAAGATCGTTGAGCGGGTTTTGGATAGCCGACTGCGGAAAATAATAAGGCTGTCTGATGACCAATGCGGGTTTGTCGCGGGTAAGTCAACTACAGACGCAATCCAAAGCATAAGGATCATTATGGAAAAACACCGAGATGCCTTAGAGGATTTGCATATTGTGTTGGTTGACTTCGAAAAGGCATTCGATCGACAACCACGAGATCTGATATGGGTGGCCCTCAGACACCGAGGAGTTCCTGAAGCCTATGTGCGAATAATTATGGACATGTACGAGGGAGCAGTTACAAAAGTGAGATGCCCAGCTGGAGTCACCGAAGAATTCCAAATAACAGTAGGTGTACATCAGGGAAGTGTCTTGAGTCCACTGCTCTTTATTGCTGTTCTGGATTATTTGCTCGAAGGAAAAGTAACGGACAATAAAGTACAACAATTATTCTTTGCTGACGATGGAGCCATCATAAGCGAGGATCCTACATCCCTGCAACGAGCACTTGACGTTTGGATTGATGTTCTGGAAGGAAATGGGTATCGTATTAGCGCTAAAAAGACTGAATACCTGTGCTGCCCTTTTTCTGATCCAGACAAGCCTATTCCAGACATTTATTTGAATGGAAATGTGCTTCCCAAGTGTGAAAAGTTTAAATATCTGGGATCTATGATCAATAGTGAAGCATCTTGTGATGACGACATCAATCATCGAGTAAGCGTAGGGTGGATGAAGTGGCGAGAAAACTCCGCTATCTTCTGTGATCGAAAAATGCCCCCTAAGCTGAAGGGAAGACTCTACACAGCAGTTGTCCGTCCAGCTCTGACATACGGTTCACAATGTTGGACAATGTACAAAAAGTATGAGAGAAAATTGACGGCAGCCGAAATGAAGATGCTTCGGATGACAGCAGGAGTAACAAAGCTTGATCGAATTAGAAGTACTAAGATCCGTGGAAGCCTTCATGTCAAAAGTACCATCTTGGACAAAATTCAGCACGACCGGCTCAGTTGGTATTGTCATGTTCAAAGGAGAGATCCGCAGAACCCCGTCAAAAAGGCAATATCGTACAACGTTTCAACAAATTCGCGACGAAAAAGAAAAGGCAGGCCAAAACACTCCTGGTACAAGCAAATGCAAAAACAGCAGCATTTGGTTGGCCTCAGACATGGAACAATCCAAAACCGGGAGGCTTGCCGACGATTTCTGAGGTCAACGCGGCGTACCCCACAGGCGGATCACTAGTGTGAAGCAGCAAAGTGGGAGAGTTGTGATCGCTTCAAGATCACTACTCGTAACGCCGAAAATGAAGAAGAAGAAGAAGAAGCAAAATCGATTAGCCTCAATCCGTTTTCGGAGGTTTTGTCGTGGAGGCTATGTTTACCGATTGTGTTTCCAAAGATGTCCTCCTTCCCTAGTTTTGCGTTGAAATCGCCAAGAACGATTTTCACGTCGTGTCTAGGGCACTGCTCATATGTTTCTTCGAGGAGCTCGTAGAAACAGTCTTTGGAATCGTCGTCTTTCTCTTCTGTGGGGGCGTGGGCGCATATAAGGCTAATGTTGGCGAATTTAGCCCTGATGCGGATGGTCATTATACGCTCATTGACTGGATTTTGGCTAATCACCTTACCCCGAGTCTTCCTCTAACGACAAATCTGCATCCAAATAAGCGTTGTTTCTGTTGTCTGTAGCAGTCGCCATAGTATATGTCACCGTTTTTCATCTTCTTTATGTCCGGTTCACTCCATCGCACTTCTTGGATGGCGGTTATGCCTGCCTTGCAGCCGTCCAGGGCGTCCGCTTACTCTCCAGCTGCATGTAATCCATTAAGTGATCTAATGTTCCACGTGCAGATCCGGAGGTCATTGTCCTTTATTCGTTTGCATGGGTCGTCAACTTTGAAATCATTATCGTTATCCAAGGCTATTGGTTGTTATAGGCTATAATTTTTTTACGTGGTTGGGTAGTTAACCCTACGCACAACAGCCAACCTAGAGGAAACGCTTCCTTGTTGTTAATTCTACCTAGGTCCCTTCGGTGACCTTTGAGGATCTAGCTAGATATCTTCCCTTACTGCCTCTGAATGACCTCGTCGTCTGAGGGCCGTGCAAAATAAGATTTCGTGATTTTCGATTGTAAAGTAAGCCAAACCAACATGCAAATCCTCCAAGAAGTGACTATGCTTTCTGTAACGGAACCGGTGTTCTCCCCTCCCACTCCTAGTAGACCACCCTTACAACCCCATATGTACAGGCATATGAGGCTGATCCGGGCAGCAGGAGAGAGAGGGGTGTTCAGGCTGTGGCCGCTGGCATGCTTGCATTACGCCATAGGCAATAGCTCGTCGGCGGGGGGGGGGGGGGGGGTTCTTGCAACCACAGCGCTGAACAGTGTTACGAAAAAAAATTTCATGCCAATTTATTTTATTCGAGGAAGGGCCGAATTGAATCCCTGAAGGGAAAGAGGGTGCATATCCGAAGGGGAGGGTCTAAGATGGTAGTGACCCTTGGAGGTTTAGCCCACCCTTGTATCCGCTTAGGATACCCAATGGCTACTGCGACCTCCGATTTTGCGCAGCAGCCCCTATCCGTATATCAACACATTCTCCTATTGCTTACCCTGTCATCACCAACTCACTCTCAAATGATTCATCTCCACCGTTGACCTAAAATTTATTTTAGGCCATCATGGCTACAAAGAACGCTTCCCAAAACTTTTTAAACGAATTCCAAGAAACAAATTCCAACCCACGAAGTCAATACGGGTCACCGAGATGACAATAAAAAAAAATTTGATTACCTCATTACAATCAATTTCACTTTTATTAGACGACTTCGTGATATAAAAAAAAATTTAAAAATACAACTACAAGTTTTTCCAGGTATTTTGTTTCATTAACATTTCCAATATTTTACAGAGAAGAAAAAAAAAAATTAAAACAGAAAAAAAAAGAAAGCGGAGCTACTTAGAATCTGACTCCGATTATTGGTTTTTTTTTTTTCAAAAAAGTTTCATTTGGGTATTTGGCAACCCTGTTTTTGCAACTCCTACCCAAACACCCCAAATAAACAAATATTTTCTTTTATTTTTTTTTATTAAAAGAAAAAAATATATCAAAAATTAAAAAAAAAAACAAGGATCACTTACTCAGATTTTCTCTTGGTTGTTCCCAACGTAGTGCACCACCTTGGTAATTAAGAAAAAAACTCGATCCACTGCAAATAAATTACAGAAAAAAAAATATTTCTTTCCTTTGGCAGGGATTGGGTACCTACATATCACGTTAAAGATTATTATTACACCACTTTCTCTTTTCTCTTTTTTTTTTTTTTCTTTTCTCTTCTTTTCTTCTTTAGAAACTTTACTTTTTACTATACTTTGTTTTTTTTTTTCTATCACTTTATACAATTCAATTCTTGATTACAAATTTTTCTTATCTTTACACTAAACACAACGCGGGACTTCTGGATACAATGGTCGGGACGGGGTTACACAAAATTTACACTCGGTCATGGGAAGGGGGGGGGGAATTTCGACACGCGGGACACTTTTCCATTAAAAAGGATCGATGACCACCAAAGAAGAAATAATACGCCAATAGAAAAAAACCGCAACCAGCAACTCTCTCAGGATTCTTGAAACTCGTTATCGTTATCCTCTCTTGTAAATCTTCCTTTTTCTGAACGTACTGTTCTGGGTTAATGGGATTCCACAAATTTACTTTTCGACTAGGGGCGAAATATCATGCACTACTCAATTAAGATTTCTTTCATTTCTTTTTTTGTTTTTTTTTTTTTTTTATTTGTATCCTTTTCTTTCCGCGACAGAATATTTGGGATATTTGCAAGGCAAAAGGTGGCAATTATTGCCAGGATCAGGGGGAGTACACAGTACACTTTTGATTGGTTTTTTTATTTGTTATCCTTTGTTATCTAGTCACACTTTTATTTTTCTTTTTTTTCATGTGAGTACCGGGACTCCTTTGCCCGCACCACAACACAGCACTTTAGATTTATTTCGTAATCAGAATTCAGAAGTTTAATTTCTATTATCAGGTATTAACACACCGCCACGCACAATTTCAGATGATGTTCTTTTTTTTTTTTTCTTATATTCTATCACGATACTATTTGCTTAATTTTCCGCGAAAGCCTATGCTTCGATTACTTTTTTCATTTTTGTCTATATCTTTTACATTAAAAATACTGTTCAATACTTTGTACTTTCTACCACTTTAATTTACTTTGTAATTACGATGTCGCCCGCACTTGATAGTGATCACACATTGAATGCCCTGACACACAACTCGCTACCGATAATGATACCTACGATCGATGGTCAACGGGTAGGCTTATGTCAACCAGCTGAACCGTTGCTGTACCTATGACTTGCATTGGATTAGCAAGTACATAGCACGTCACACCATCTGGCTAACGGCCCCCTGTAGCAAAATCAGTGCGAATTGTGCGTCAGGCCATCCTCAGCAGATCATCGAACGATGATCGTGGGACTTATTTATTATATGTGCGTGGGCAGCGGTATTAATTTTATGCATGTTGTTATCGTTTATTATGAAGTTATATTATGTGTATTATTATGAGTGTAATGCATTATTTTAAGTTTTGGTCTATTATCGACATACAGTCTGTGTTACAGGGTTATATTAGGTTATTATTAATATTATTTATGTGTGTAGATTTAGTTAAGGGGTAAGTATTATTATTAGTTTTAGTTAGATTATGAAGGTAAGTATTATGCAAGGTAAGTTATAGCAGTATTTTTACAGGTAAGTATTATGATGATTTAGTATTATAAGGGGTAAGTATTAGGATAATTTTAGTATTATATGGGGTAAGTATTATGTGTGTTATTGTTTATAGGGTTTCAGGAAATTATAAGGGGTGGTATTATCAAAAAAAAATGTTATTATAACAGGTAAGTATTATTAAAATATTGATTGTATTATCTTTGGTGAGCATTATAGATAAATATTATAAGGTAAGTACATATTATAAAAGCAGATATTTTGAATTATAGGGTATTTTATTATAGGATTTAGCATTATAAAAAGGTAAGTAGGTATTATAAAAGGTAAGTATTATAGAGGTCAGGTATTATATGTTGTGTTATGTTATATTTGGTTATAAGTTAGATATGTTATGTGTTATTATTTATGTGTGCTGTGCTGGGTCTTTGCGGTTCCCCACAAAACTTCTCATAACCTGAAAACTTCGTTTTGAAGGTTAGGAGAAGGAAAGGAACGCATTATCAAAGGGTCTCATGCTCAGACTGACAGCCGGGCTTTTTAAAAGAGGTCTATTTCCTTATATCCTTGCCGTGATATACCCCTACCTTCTTGCCGTTTACGTCTTCCAACTCATACAGGTTGTTGCCAATCAGTTTGGATACCCTTAACTTAACAAACTTCGGACTTAGCTTCGCATTGAAGCGTTTGTTAGCGTCACTAAGAGCGAAGTTTCTCCTGAACACAATATCCCCTACCGCATACTTCATATCTTTACTTCGCGTGTTATACGCGTTTTCGTAACGCGTATGCGCGTCAGCCAGAGAGTTTTTTATGTGAGCATGAAGAATATTCATCTGTGCAGCTTTCGAAACAACCTGGAGGCTTGCGTTGTTAAGGGCGTTGAGTTTACGCAGTACTCGGTAATCGCCGCCATGTTCGATGCATGGTTGCCCAAACAAGGCCTCGTACGGCGACATATGGATAGCAGAATGGATGGTGGTACGCAGGGCACTGGCTATGGATTGGAGATTGGCATCCCAATTCCTCTGATCAGCGTCGATATACGAACGAATAGCTGCCAGTATCGAGCGATTGACGCGCTCGCTCGCATTAGCTTGCGGGGAATAGTACGCCGTCCTCACATGTGTGATGCCATAGGTACCCATACGTTTCGCGAAGTCGCGGCTCACAAACTGCTTTCCATTGTCCGACAGGATGGTTTCGGGCATGCCAAAGATAAAGAACACCTGTTCTTCAAGAAACTTGAGCACAACCTCGGTGGTGGCTTTGCGGATAGCTTTCACTACGACAAACTTAGTCAACTGGTCCAGCGCTATCACAATGTGTGTATTCCCGTCTCGCGAGCGGGGATACGGACCTAGGAAGTCGATGTAGAGCATCTGGAAGGGCCTGTCCGCTCCGAAGGCCTTTCCCATAGGTGGCCTAAGGGTTGCGTTAGGAGCTTTCGACGTCTTACAAATCTCACATCCTCCTAAGAATGTCTTGACTTGTGCTGCCATGTTAGGCCAAAAGAACAGTTTCTGCAGTCGGAACAGAGTCTTCGCGATTCCCCCATGCGAAGCTCGAGGCGGACGATGGGCAAGCGAGATCAAACACTCGGTCAGCTGTTCAGGAACCCAAAGCTTCCATACTTGGTCATCTTCAATTGGATGACCTGTGCAATGTTTGACCTTCTTGTAGACGAAATTTTCCGACACTTGAAGGTCAGGTAGCTTATCTTTTTGGTCTCGGATGCTGTCTATGATCTTGCGGTATTCCGCAGATTGAAAGCTGGGGTCCTCAAGATCAATGTGCAACACATCCCCGGTATCCTTCACCACCGAAACATCACAACCCAGAGAGTCTACTCCATGAACTCGGGAGAGAGCATCTGGCACAACATTCTGAGATCCTTTGCGATGTTCGATGGTGAAGTCAAACCCTTGAAGTTTTAGGCTCCATCTTGCTAGTCGGCCACTAAGATCTTTCTGACCCATCAACCACTTCAAACTCGCATGATCCGTCACTATTTTGAACGGGTGTCCTTCGACGTAAGCACGAAACTTCTGTACTCCCATAACAGCAGCCAGACATTCTCGCTCGGTCACATTGTAATTTCGCTGGGCCGAGTTGAGTTTTTGCGAGTGATAGAAGATTGGCCTTTCGTTTCCCTCGTCATCCTGTTGGCACAGCACGCAGCCGATTCCCGTATTGGAGGCGTCGCATAAGATTAAAAATTCCCTACTAAAGTCTGGGTTCACCAGTAAAGGGGCAGATGTTAACGCCGTTTTTAGGTTATTGAAGGCTTCCAGCGCTTAGTTAGTGAGCTCAAATTTCTTTCCCTTTTTTAGAGTGTCCGTCAGAGAACTCGACAAGGAC
Organism: Melanostoma mellinum; assembly: GCA_914767635.1. Classification (NCBI taxonomy): domain Eukaryota; kingdom Metazoa; phylum Arthropoda; class Insecta; order Diptera; family Syrphidae; genus Melanostoma; species Melanostoma mellinum. The sequence continues at coordinate 171,737,999 of OU612060.1, forward strand.
GCAAAGTCTCTCACAAATCTCCGGTACCATCCCGCCATACCTAAGAATCGACGAACCTGTTTAGCGGAAGTTGGTATAGGAAAATCAGCTATTGCTGTCACCTTCTCCGGATCAGTCTTCAAACAGCCGTCACCAACAATATACCCCAAATACTTCAACTCCTTAAAGCAGAATTTGGACTTCTGGACATTTATCGTCAAACCCGCTTCCCTCAGTCGACCGGCAAGAATCTTCAACGACTCAACATGCTCCTCGAACGTACTTGATACTACCAGCAAATCGTCCAGATACGGAAAGATTTTCTCTCTCAGTTGATGCGGCACCACTTTGTCCATTAATCTTACCATGCGTTGAGGCGCATTGCAGAGGCCAAAGGGCATTACCGTGAACTGAAGCAGAGGCATACCGGGCACAGTAAACGCTGTCTTTTCCCGAGATTCTTTCTCCAACGGGATCTGCCAAAACGCATCCTTCAGATCCACGCTCGAAATGAACCGTGTATCGGAAAGACGCGATAGCAATCCTCCAATATGAGAAAGGGGATACGCATCTTTCTTGGTTTTCGCGTTAACTTTCCTATAGTCGAGACACAAGCGATTCTTCCCGGGCTTGCGAACAAGAACTACGGGAGAGCTCCACGCACTAGTGCTCTCTTCTATGACACCAAGCTTAAGCATGCGATCCAGTTCCTCATAAAGAAGTTTCTGCACCGCGGGAGAAATCGGGTAATGACGCTGCTTAATGGGCTCAGCATCCCCTGTGTCGATGGTATGTACCTCCAGCGTTGTCTTTCCTAAGCCTTGTACGTCAGAGGAGGGAAACAAGCTAATGGCATCCTTCAAACATCTGGATTCTTGCGGAGTTAGCACGTGAGCGTTCGTATCGTCAATATTGGGAAGTGGAGATAATTCCGATATCAATTGGGGTGCGACATCAAATTCCCGCCAGAAGTCAATTCCGAGATAAAGCCTTTGTTGTAAAGTTGGGACTAGGTACAGGGGAATTTTTTTCGTCGTCCCTTTGTAGGAAACATCGGCATAGATTTTGCCTACTATGGCTTGATGTTTCCCATCAGCTGTCTTCACACCGGTCGAGAGTTGGCTCCAGCTCTGGCCATGTTTCCGAAGGAAATCCAACCCATCCACGCCCAGGCAACTGATACTGGCCCCACTATCCAATAAGCCTTGGAGAGGTTCGCCAAAGATGTGGACAGTTGCATAAGGCCGTGGATCATCCGCGCAATACAGGGTGGTGGCTTCGATAGCCTGGTGAGCCTTCTTCTTCTCCCTAAACTTTTGCCTCAACTTCAAGACTTTGTCGGATACAACAGTGTGTTGACTTCCAAAGATCCGCTTGCGGACTGCTACATAATTCTGTATCCTCTCATGCAAAGTCTTGATGGGCATTTTTCTGACGACATGATTTGGTTCCTGGTCGTCTGATTTTGGCCGAGTAAGGACCCTAACAGCAGGGACAGGGGTGATGGATGGGATTGGGATTGGTGTTAAGGCAGGGTTTGGGAATGGGGTAGGTTGTGGGGGATTTGGAATATTTGGGAAGGGTGGGGGAAGAATTACTGCAGGTCCGGGTTCTTCTCCAGTGAGCAGTTCCCCCGGGATCTTAAACTGCTCTTCGTCTCGTTTCCCGAGCATCGAGGACATTGGGGAGAGGTGGTATTCTCCATACCGCACCGGAAACAGAACAGAGACCTCTGTGGGTCAGGGCATTCGAAAAACGAGTGGCCCTTTCCCTTACAATTCCAACAATTGTAATTCCGAGTATCTCTGTCTCGTCTCGGCTGAAATGCCTCAAGCTCGGGTACCGGTCCGTCTTCTTCTCTCGGAACATCAGCAACCAGTTCCGCCACAGCAGATCTCCTTGGATAAGGAGTTGGTCCAGCTCGCGTTTTCTGCACCTCTCGGTCACCCAGATATTTTTCGACCTTCCGACAGGCGTGTACCATCTCCGCCAGATTGTTGGTATGAAAGGTAATTAGCAGCATTCCCATCTCTCTGCGCACATTGTTTTTCAGCAGTTCAATGACTTCTGCGTCAGACTTGGGAATCCGCAACCTTCCATTCAACTTCTGGAGATCGGAGTAGAAATCGTCGAAGGTTTCGCTGGGACCTTGGTGTCTATCGAAGAGCATCCTGGAGAGCTCCGAGTCGGTCTCCAAACCGCGAAATTGCTCAATCAAAGCGCCTTTTAGCACTGGCCAGGTCACTTCCGGATTTGCCTTAAGGTAAACCCAGAACCAGGTTTCCGCTAATCCCTCAATAAAGTGGTGGAAATTTATCACCACCTCGTCCCAGGTCGCTCCGTAGCTCATCCGGAGACGTTCCAACCTGAACAGGAACTGTTCCACCGACATCTTTTTGGGGTTGTACTTCAGTCCCCATTTGTGGAAGTTTTGCAACCTGTGGCCATGACTAGCTCCTGAAAAGCGAGGTGCAGATTGCGAGGCATTGATAGGGTCACTTAAGGACAGGTTATGGAGCTGCCGCAGGAAGTCATCCATATTTGAATTGTCAGCGGCCGTGTTCCGTCGGGGTGGTGACTGACGTCGTGGTGGTGACTGACGTCGTGGTGGTGACTGGTGCCGAAACAGGAACCTAGAAGGGGATGGGTTCCTTGATGGGGTTGTTTTGCCGGGAGCGTCTGGTGGAAAATTTCGTGCCGTAGAGCGTGGCTGGTTTTCAATCCCACTTGGCGCACGGGGTTGTGTCCTAAGTTCCGGCGTGGGTGCCGAAGCTAAGGTATCCCGGATGATTGTTGCCAATTCGTCCCGCAAACTCGCTCTGGATCGCTCCATCTCTCCGGCAAAGAACCGCATGTCTGCCGCTCTGTTGGCTCCCACAGCGGCTTGCACTACCTCCTGAATGTACCCCGTGAGTGCTTCCGAGGATCCTCCTACGGAATTACGAGGCGTAGGTTGAGGAAGCTGACCACTAGTGGAAGCTCGCGTGTGGGCCTGGGCAAGTAAAGAGGCTGCCCCCTCCGCAAAAGTTCCTTCTAAGGACGGTCGACCTGTGTCGATCGACTGCTCCCCTTCATCTGCGTTGAGCTCCGAATAGGAGTCAGCGAGCAAACGCGAACGAAGGACCCGTCCACGTAAGGACGATCTCGGTTTGTTTCGTCCACGAACTCCAGGCATATTCAAAACAAAAAAAAAAAAACGGAAAAATGAGTATCCGATGGTAGGGTACGGCCGATAGGGCTTATACGAAGTGTATATATCTATACGGAAGTAAGAATATCTTTAACTACGTCCGGAATGCGTATGTAGAGAAGACAAAAGTAATTACGGAGTAATCTTAATGTGAGGAAGTTGCTGGTAATATATTTTTATCAAAAAAAATTTCAAACTACTTCAAGATAAACTTCAAGATAAGGAAAAAAAATAAAAAAAAATTTAGTTCTTTTCCAAAATGGGTAAAAAAAAAAAATTCCTTGGTGGTTATCGTTTTTTTTTTTTTTCAAAATTTCATGGAGGTAGGTAATTCAGGGGGAGAGTAGAATTATAAGGAAAAAATATAATTACTATAAAAAAATTTGCTAAAACTCAAAAAAAAAATCAAAAACCAAAAGTTAAATGATATATATATAAAGAAAATCGATCAATAAAAAGAAAAAAATTTTAAAAATGAAAAAATTTATTATTATATTTATCATAAAAAATTTTTTTTTTTTTTTTTTTTAAAAAAAGCGGTAAGTACCTGTTATTTAAAAAAGTAGAGTTTATTGGGTGTTTTGGTTCAGGCGGTCGTGGTGGAAATGAATCACTGAGGAGGGAATCCCCTAAGAGACGACGACGACAGGGTAACCCCCAACGAAATATACACCAGTTGTAACGTTAAAGCGATCATACAGCATCCCCAACGTAGTTCCCTGAGCGTTCGAGGACGGAGCTAAAGGTCTGAGCTTGCATTGCTCAACTGGCTATCTAAGCCTATCTCACAGCCAAGCATCAGAACACTTCCATAGCAAGTCCAAAAAGGAAAACAGTCAAAACTAAAACAATTAAACAACTGAAGCCGGAATTACCATTTACATCCTAACTTAGGATTTAATTAAATTTACGAACTGTTAATGTTTCACAGAAGATAGCGACACAAGCGCAACTGCGTAAGCCTAGGAACTATACCCGCGCTTACCGGCCGCTTGTACGCTATCGAAACCACAATTTAAAAAAAAAATATTTTCTCCCTTAAGGAATATCACGTCAACCCACGCTCAAGTCGCTAATATTGCTTCAACTGCAAGACCACTTCTCCGCGTCCAACCTCCCTCATTAATTTTTCATAACTCGAAGTTACTTCACACAATTCGGGCCCCACGTTGGGCGCCACCTGTAACGGAACCGGTGTTCTCCCCTCCCACTCCTAGTAGACCACCCTTACAACCCCATATGTACAGGCATATGAGGCTGATCCGGGCAGCAGGAGAGAGAGGGGTGTTCAGGCTGTGGCCGCTGGCATGCTTGCATTACGCCATAGGCAATAGCTCGTCGGCGGGGGGGGGGGGGGGGGGGTTCTTGCAACCACAGCGCTGAACAGTGTTACGAAAAAAAATTTCATGCCAATTTATTTTATTCGAGGAAGGGCCGAATTGAATCCCTGAAGGGAAAGAGGGTGCATATCCGAAGGGGAGGGTCTAAGATGGTAGTGACCCTTGGAGGTTTAGCCCACCCTTGTATCCGCTTAGGATACCCAATGGCTACTGCGACCTCCGATTTTGCGCAGCAGCCCCTATCCGTATATCAACACATTCTCCTATTGCTTACCCTGTCATCACCAACTCACTCTCAAATGATTCATCTCCACCGTTGACCTAAAATTTATTTTAGGCCATCATGGCTACAAAGAACGCTTCCCAAAACTTTTTAAACGAATTCCAAGAAACAAATTCCAACCCACGAAGTCAATACGGGTCACCGAGATGACAATAAAAAAAAATTTGATTACCTCATTACAATCAATTTCACTTTTATTAGACGACTTCGTGATATAAAAAAAAATTTAAAAATACAACTACAAGTTTTTCCAGGTATTTTGTTTCATTAACATTTCCAATATTTTACAGAGAAGAAAAAAAAAAATTAAAACAGAAAAAAAAAGAAAGCGGAGCTACTTAGAATCTGACTCCGATTATTGGTTTTTTTTTTTCAAAAAAGTTTCATTTGGGTATTTGGCAACCCTGTTTTTGCAACTCCTACCCAAACACCCCAAATAAACAAATATTTTCTTTTATTTTTTTTTATTAAAAGAAAAAAATATATCAAAAATTAAAAAAAAAAACAAGGATCACTTACTCAGATTTTCTCTTGGTTGTTCCCAACGTAGTGCACCACCTTGGTAATTAAGAAAAAAACTCGATCCACTGCAAATAAATTACAGAAAAAAAAATATTTCTTTCCTTTGGCAGGGATTGGGTACCTACATATCACGTTAAAGATTATTATTACACCACTTTCTCTTTTCTCTTTTTTTTTTTTTTTCTTTTCTCTTCTTTTCTTCTTTAGAAACTTTACTTTTTACTATACTTTGTTTTTTTTTTTCTATCACTTTATACAATTCAATTCTTGATTACAAATTTTTCTTATCTTTACACTAAACACAACGCGGGACTTCTGGATACAATGGTCGGGACGGGGTTACACAAAATTTACACTCGGTCATGGGAAGGGGGGGGGGGGAATTTCGACACGCGGGACACTTTTCCATTAAAAAGGATCGATGACCACCAAAGAAGAAATAATACGCCAATAGAAAAAAACCGCAACCAGCAACTCTCTCAGGATTCTTGAAACTCGTTATCGTTATCCTCTCTTGTAAATCTTCCTTTTTCTGAACGTACTGTTCTGGGTTAATGGGATTCCACAAATTTACTTTTCGACTAGGGGCGAAATATCATGCACTACTCAATTAAGATTTCTTTCATTTCTTTTTTTGTTTTTTTTTTTTTTTTATTTGTATCCTTTTCTTTCCGCGACAGAATATTTGGGATATTTGCAAGGCAAAAGGTGGCAATTATTGCCAGGATCAGGGGGAGTACACAGTACACTTTTGATTGGTTTTTTTATTTGTTATCCTTTGTTATCTAGTCACACTTTTATTTTTCTTTTTTTTCATGTGAGTACCGGGACTCCTTTGCCCGCACCACAACACAGCACTTTAGATTTATTTCGTAATCAGAATTCAGAAGTTTAATTTCTATTATCAGGTATTAACACACCGCCACGCACAATTTCAGATGATGTTCTTTTTTTTTTTTTCTTATATTCTATCACGATACTATTTGCTTAATTTTCCGCGAAAGCCTATGCTTCGATTACTTTTTTCATTTTTGTCTATATCTTTTACATTAAAAATACTGTTCAATACTTTGTACTTTCTACCACTTTAATTTACTTTGTAATTACGATGTCGCCCGCACTTGATAGTGATCACACATTGAATGCCCTGACACACAACTCGCTACCGATAATGATACCTACGATCGATGGTCAACGGGTAGGCTTATGTCAACCAGCTGAACCGTTGCTGTACCTATGACTTGCATTGGATTAGCAAGTACATAGCACGTCACACCATCTGGCTAACGGCCCCCTGTAGCAAAATCAGTGCGAATTGTGCGTCAGGCCATCCTCAGCAGATCATCGAACGATGATCGTGGGACTTATTTATTATATGTGCGTGGGCAGCGGTATTAATTTTATGCATGTTGTTATCGTTTATTATGAAGTTATATTATGTGTATTATTATGAGTGTAATGCATTATTTTAAGTTTTGGTCTATTATCGACATACAGTCTGTGTTACAGGGTTATATTAGGTTATTATTAATATTATTTATGTGTGTAGATTTAGTTAAGGGGTAAGTATTATTATTAGTTTTAGTTAGATTATGAAGGTAAGTATTATGCAAGGTAAGTTATAGCAGTATTTTTACAGGTAAGTATTATGATGATTTAGTATTATAAGGGGTAAGTATTAGGATAATTTTAGTATTATATGGGGTAAGTATTATGTGTGTTATTGTTTATAGGGTTTCAGGAAATTATAAGGGGTGGTATTATCAAAAAAAAATGTTATTATAACAGGTAAGTATTATTAAAATATTGATTGTATTATCTTTGGTGAGCATTATAGATAAATATTATAAGGTAAGTACATATTATAAAAGCAGATATTTTGAATTATAGGGTATTTTATTATAGGATTTAGCATTATAAAAAGGTAAGTAGGTATTATAAAAGGTAAGTATTATAGAGGTCAGGTATTATATGTTGTGTTATGTTATATTTGGTTATAAGTTAGATATGTTATGTGTTATTATTTATGTGTGCTGTGCTGGGTCTTTGCGGTTCCCCACATTTCCTAAAAGGATCTTTTAACTTTTAATTGCATCTTTTCTCAACCTTACCACGACAAACCAGGACTTGTCTTGCAGACAGCTTTACTATCAAGGTGTTAATAAATGTATCGGCGGTTATAATCAGAACTTCGTGTATCTCCCTTTCTTTTGCTCATTTGAAGAAGAATGTCTTTCCCCAATTACCTTTAGCCGACTGCCACCTCTTATAAGCTAAGGATGAGAATCATGAGCCATCCAGACCCGATGTCTGAACAACTTTAACAGGTCAGTGAGGTCTCACTTAACCTCACAGCCACTAAATAAAAAAAGATACACTCCTTTTGCAGAAATACTTTTATTCTCATTACGATTTTTTTCTCTTTTCTCGGAAAATTTTTTCCCACAAAAATATTTATACGACAACAATGCGTTGAGAGCAGGAGCTTGAATTACAACAGGATAACAGACATCGATGAGAGGGCATTTTGGGGACTCAAGAACATAAGAGAAATGTAAGTATTTTTGTATTTTCTATTTATATCATCCGTCATTTCGTAACAGTTTTTTTATTGACTTACTAAATAGTTTTTATGGGTTGTCTATACGTCGTTGTTGTCCTCGTCACTCTCCTACCCCCATCCGATCCACTTTTGCAACAAATTCGATTTGTTACGAGAAAAAAAACTTCAGCTTTGACCTCCACTTTCATCCTCCAATAGTCGTCTTATAGACGATAGTCCATCTTCCATCATCATCAAGGGTGTCTCGGTAAAAGTGTGGACCTAAACTATTCTAGATCGAAAGGGTGCATAAATTGAGCATACGCGAGTACCAACACTTTTCAATCCAATTTAGTTTTGTTTTAATTGTGTTGAGAGTGGGGGAGGAACTTGGGGGTGGGGTTTTGTTGAAGATATAATAATAATATTTTTCTCAACTTGGACATTTATGGGAAGGCAAGGAGTTGCTGGACTGGAAATGGAAATATTGTGGCGATTGTAAGAAGTTTGTAATTCAATATCATCCCTGAGAACACAAAATCTACAGCAATAGTGCGGTTTTGAGGAAGAAAAATGAGTAAAGTGTTTTGATGGTCATGTGCTTTTTTCACTCAGACCGTAGCGTCCATTAACCTCTTTGTGTGTGGGCAATGGACGGTGGGTTATGCTACCGTTTTGTTATCAATAAATTAAGATGTGTTGGTATGGGGTTTGAATTGTTGGGCTGTGATTGATTAAAAAGGATAGGAAAAGTGAAATGAGGTGATATAATTTAAGTATGATTACTTTTGGTATGAAAACTAAATCTGTAGTAACAAAGGGAGCCTCTCAGATGTGATTTCAAAGAAAACAAACTGTCATTGGTTTCTTATTTAATTTAAGTGGATTTTATAAGAAAGAACTTTGCGGAAGTTTGTAACGACCGATTATTTTATTAGAGGACAACACCATCAGTAAACTGCAGGTATGTTTCATTCATTCGATAAGTTACTGCAGAGAAGTTCTCTGTTTCGTAAAGTTTTATTAGAGGTTTGAAGAGAAACGCTCAAGGAATAAACGAAAATTAACCAGAAAGCGTTTTAGATATTGATTTAATAACTAACAGCTGCGAATATTTTTTCTTCTTTTCCTTTTTCTGGCGTTACGAGGGTGCGGGGACATAAGGCCACGGGAAATAACCCCACTGATGGTTTTACTTCCCACTATAAGAGAAATAAGCACACTTTGATGAAGTGGACTTAGTTCCCACGACCGGTGGGAAATAAGTCCACTTTCTTATGGGAATTAAACTCACATGAAGAAATTCGAAGAGCGACCAAATTTAACTGAATGAAACGTTGTAAACAACCGTTGGTTATTATAAATATGAACACAAACATTTCCATTATGCAATGACAAAAACTATTGGAAACTTAAATAATTCAAAACAACGAAAATATAAACCATGAAACCACGCCTAAGAGTTCTGCGAATTGTTTTTATATTAAAAAGAAGTTCTTCAAGTGCTTTAATTAAAATTGTGAAAAATAGGAACAAATAAAAAATTTATATTTAGTTTTTTAGTAGTTTATAAAACTTTAGTGTGAAATTCGCGTTACGGACTTTGGATTTTCTTTGCGTGCGACATTGTATTTTGTACCGGAGATAAAGCAAAAAGCGAAGCGGAAAAAAATTTTGGCCAGGGGAATATGGATTTGTGATGTGAAAATTGAAAATTCGCGCGAATTATATTTTCGTTGTTTTGAATTATTTAAGTTTCCAATAGTTTTTGTCATTGCATAATGGAAACGTTTGTGTTCATATTTATACCTTTGATCCGAAATGTTTATAATTTTGTTGATTAAATTTGGTATCATTTATCTATTTTTTTTTTGCAATTTAATTATTATTATTTGTATGTATAATAAAATTAAAAACATGCTTAAATGTTAGTTTAATTTTTTGTTCATGGGTTAAAATTACTTCAAACTTGATGGGAAATAAAACCACACAGATATTTTGGGACTTATTTCCCATCTTGCATGGGAATTTAGTCCACTTCATCAAAGTGTGCTTATTTCCCACATAGAGGGAAGTAAAACCATCAGTGGGGTTATTTCCCGTGGCCTTATGTCCCCGCACCGTTACGAGCATCGTAATGTCGAAATGATCCCCTCGTGGGGACAACGGGTTGACCTCAGAACTTCTTTTTTGGATTGAATGTCTGAGAGCCGTGTGGTGCTCGTGGTGTCGTGATTTGCATGTCTGCCTACTGGATGGGAAGTTCGAGGCTCGAATCTCAACAGAAAGAAATGTTTTTCCACGAGTATCACCTTCGCGATTTATTGGCAAGTTTCAATGATTAGCTGTCCGAAATAGGAAACAATTTATGTTTCCCTTCATTCTTAAGAAGGTTTGATTGTAAGAAGTGGCCCCGATGGCTCTCGCTCTATTGCGCCACCCTAAGTTGGAAGCACAATTTGGTGCAGCACCACCCCCCCCCCCCCCAGGAAAAAAACAAAGTAGCAAAGTAGATTTGTCGAGCTACACAAATGGAAGTGTTTGCGATAGTCAATTTGCTGCCCAAAAAAAATAACAAGTCGGCAAATTAAGGTAGAAAACAAAGTAGATTTGACAACTGCCGAGTCAAGTCATCTCAACCAAAAAGAAACGAATTTAAGCGTTTTTGTCTCAACTCAGCAGTTCTATAATCAGGGGCCTGTTTCACACACTACATTTCATACAACATACAACAATTTTAAAATCATACATCACTTACAATTTTCCACATGGTATTTTGATTATTCTTTTTTGGAATCAGTGTCATAAAATGAAAATTCTGGGTAAACAAAAGAAGAAAAATTGGTTCAACATTTCCCTTTTGTATCACATAATCACATAATTAAGAGATTTTTGCAATTTTGTAAATGGAAGAGCTCACGTCAACGGTTCGCTGAACAAAGCTGAAAGGCAACAAAGCATTCAAGAAGAACAAGAAAATGCGTATCATTTAAAAGTGCTGCAAATTCTAGTCGATGTTGCGAGAACTTTGGGAAGGCAGGGATTGCCTTTTCGTGGTCATAATGAGTCCGATGAGGACGATGAAAATTTTTGACAAATCACTTTACCGATTTCAGGACATTGCCCATTAATGAAAAATTGGTTGGACGGGTCTTTAAATTTGTGACGTATCTTAGTCCGACTACCCAAAATGAATTTATTGATCTGAAACACAAAAAATCATAGTGAATAAGATCAATATAGCAGTTTTTTTTCTCTAATGGTTGACACAACTCCTGACTCATCGCATCAAGATCGACTGGCTGTCAAAATTCGATACTTAGCCCAAACCGACGAGAATCCTGTCCCTATTGAACGTCTTTTGGGAATGGATGTCGTTCTAACAAAAAAGACTGGAGAAGAGTTGGCCCAAAAAATCATATCTACATTTCAATCAATAGGTAAAGAATATTGTATTAAAATCCTATGACTTTGCCAAATATATGTCCGGGAAGTATAATGGTACCAAGAGAAAATTGTCAGAAAAATGTGGTAAGAAAATCACTTACATATTACATTCCATGTCAAGCGCATCGCATAAATATTCTCGTTGAAACTGCATGCAATTCAAGCGTGCTGATCAAAGAGTTTTTTAATACTTTGGAAGCATTTTTTGTTTTTTTATTTTTCTATGGTAGTATAAAACGTTTTCAATGTATGCAAGAAAAATTCAAAAGCATTGAGAACTCCTTGCAATTGAAAAATTTGTCAAAAACTCATTGTGCAGTAAAGGCAAAGTGGATATCTTTGAAGGCAAAGTAAATGCTTTAGAAGGAATAGTTGTACCTGGGCTTCTGGGCTTTTTGAAAAAGTCTTAGATTTTGATTTTATTAGTTCGTTATATTTTTGCAAAAATGCCATGTTTAAAGCTAAAAATTTAACCGAAAATCTAGATTCGGAAGAGGTAAACGTTTTTGAATGACGTTTTGGAATTATTTCAAGAAATGAACGATGATGACATTCAATTAAATACTATAATAAATAAAATGGTCTTCTTAATTTGCTGAAAAACTAAAGATTAGACCCAAACACGATTTTTGTAAACATCATAGAAAGCCTGAAGTAATTTAGCAGAGTTTGAGCAAAATGAAGAACGGCATCGTGAATGGTATGCAGTTTGGTGACAAACCGTCAAAACAATGTGAGATTTGTGCAATGGGCAAGCAGACACGAAAACCATTCAAAGCGAGCGAATCGACAACAACGAATTTGCTGGACATGGTACATTCGGATTTAGTTGGTCCGATGGAAGAGAAATCCATTGGTGGAGCCAGGTATGTTCTAACTTTTGTCGATGATAACAGTAGAAAGGTTTTTCTTTATTTTCTACATAGGAAATCCCAAGTGCTTGAGTGTTTTATTGACTTCAAGGCTTTCGTGGAAAACCAGACTGAGCGCAAGATCAAAGTGTTCCGCACCGATAACGGCACCGAATATTTGTCACATGATTTCCATGATTTTTGTAAGGCGAACGGCATACAACATCAACTGACAAACGTATACACGCCTGAGCAAAATGGTGTAGCCGAACGCATGAACCGTACAATTGTGGAACGAGCGAGTTGCATGATATTCGACGCCGATTTAGACAAATCATTTTGGGCGGAAGCGTGTGGCATGGCAGCATATGTCATCAATCGATCAGTGTGCGCATCATTAGTTAATAAAACACCCGAAGAAGTTTGGACAGGCCAACAAGTCGATGTTTCGAATCTGAAAATTTTTGGTTCGCCAGTAATGGTACATGTTCCGAAGCAACGACGAAAGAAATGGGATCCAAAGTCAATCAAGCACATTTTTGTTGGCTACGATAGCAACAAAAAAGGGTATAGATGCATCGACATGAAGACAAAGAAGTTAATCATCAGTCGTGATGTGATTTTTCATGAGCAGCCACCGATATTGTCAAAGAATGTAATTCAATTCGACATTTTCCCGGACGATTCGAAGCAAGTGAGGGAAATTGACCAATCACCGTGCAAGTCAATTGATGATTCGAATGCAGTGAGGGAGTCAACGACAGACATGTCAACGACATTTTCCGAGAATGACGATGGTTAGCAGGATCCAGATTACGAGGCCGATGTAACGATACCAGAACATCACAGAAAATCGTCTCGAGTTCCAAAGCAACGGATATTCGAAGGGTATGTTTCTCATTTGACTATTAACAAATCAATTTTCTCTGATCCAATCACAGTCAAAGAGGCATTGGAGAGAAATGATAGCAAAGAATGGGAACAAGCAATGCAAGAAGAGTTGCATTCGCTAGCCGAAAATAATACTTGAACAGTAGTTGATTTACCAAAGGATCGAAAGGCAATCAAAACGAAATGGGTATGCACTACCAAATGTGATGACTGTGGTAATGTTTTGTGGCACAAGGCACGATTCGTAGCAAAGGGGTGTGCTCAAAAATATGGCATTGAGTATACTGACACATTCGCACCGGTTGTCCGTTATTCAACGATTCGTTTTTTGGTTGCATTAGCCGTCAAACATGGGCTAAAAATTGATCAAATGGAAGCTGTCACCGCATTTCTTCAAGGCGATTTGGATGAAGAAATATACATCGAGCTACCCGAGAATTATCGCGACGATGGCAACAAAAATAAGGTGGGGAAGCTGAATCGAGCGATGTATGGTTTGAAGCAAGCTGGTCGACAATGGAATTGTAAATTAGTGAGGGCATTGAAATCGTTTGGCCTCATTCAATCGAAACTTGATCCGTGCGTATTCTACAGTCAAAACATGGACTTGATTGTAGTTATTTATGTCGACGATATACTCATTTTTTGGCGCGATCCAAAGATATTGGCCAATATCAAGTTATCATTGAGCAATACATTCAAGATGAAGGACATGGGTCGTGCAAAGTACTGTGTAGGTCTGCGAATAACTCAAGGAGATGGATTCATCGAATTATAGATCAGTCAACGCATGCCAAAGATATTCTCGAACGATTTGGTATGGAAAATTGCAAACCAGTCTCAACGCCTAGTGAAGTTAGCATCAAGCTTCATGCTAATATGGAACCAAACGATTTGAGCGAAGAGGAATTGAGTCGCATATTATATCAATCAGCAATGGGATCGCTATTATATCTCACACAAGGAACGAGACTTGATCTAGCATTCGCAGTCAATGATGTGAGCCGTTTTAACTCCAACTATCGCATCGCACATTGGAACGCAGTGAAGCGTATATTCAGGTACTTACAAGGCACCATTAATCTGAAATTACGTTACACAGCAAAATGAGAAAGTTGTCTGCAAGGCTTTTGTGACGCAGACTGGGCATCTGATTTGGACAAGCGTCGTTCATGTTCGGGCTACATATTCAAGATGTCAAACGCTGCTATAACTTGGCATAGCAAGCGACATCAAACTGTGGCCATTTCAACGACCGAGTCTGAGTATATGTCGTTGTCAACGAGCATTCAAGAAGTGCTATGGCTAAAACAATTCGCCGACGAAATAGATTCAAATTTGGTCAAAACCGTAAACATTTATTGCGACAACCAAGGTGCAATAAATCTAAGCAGCCGAGATGCTTACCATGAGCGAACTAAGCACATCGATATTCGCCATCATTTCATACGCCAGCATGTGAATGCTTCTACAGTTACAATCAAATACAAACCGACTGAAGAGATGATTGCGGATTATTTAACCAAAGCAGTTCCAAAGGAAAAGCATAATTACTGCGTTGAAAATAGCGGATTGTGTTGAAACTTCAAAGTACAAATGATTGTGAAAATTTTTTTTTGTTTTATCATTGCATTGAATTATATTTTTCATCATAATCCATTATTTCATGATTTAAAGAAGAATGTTAATTCAAGGAACTTTTACAATTTTTGAATTTAGTTATTTCAATCAAAGATTTTTTCGAATAAGTTTTTTGGATTTTGCTAGCTATTTTTTCAATTTTATTTGAACATTAAAGTTTTCAACAAGTGAGGGTGTTGAAATAAAAATATAACGACCCTGCGTGGTACGTCATTTCACCGCTCACTGACAGGTTGACATTACTGAATAAACCTTCTTCTCAATTTAGCTTTCAATGAAGCCTTATGCGTTTTATTTAACTCTGCTAAATTACTTCAGAACTGCAAATTCTTTCTTTTACTTGCGAGAAATCTAGTGAGATCATCGAGAAATGAATTTCTGTGAAATGAACACTTTTACGTTTTTAATTACTTTTAGTTTTATTTATTTACAAGCTGAGCCGCCCGGCGCCGGCGTTGCTCGGGTCGATAGTTCTAACGTTCCCTTTCTCGCTCTTCCGTTTTCTTGAGAATATAAGGTTCAAATAAATTTTTTTTTACTGTGGGATTATCTTTGAAATCTTTCTAATAGTTTCTAGGTTTCCGTTCCCAATCCCGTTCCTGTTAGAATATAGAGATCAAACCTTGACAGGAACAATCACTGAAGTAAACCTGGAGTAAACTATGTCTGACTTAAAATTTCATAAAAATCCGTTGGGTAGTTTAAGAGTCTATACCGGACTTACAAACACATGCATTCGGCAAATTCCTAAGACTAGTCGGCATTCCATAAAAATTCACCCCCCATGGCTCATAGCTTAAAAATTCTAGCTACAAAGTTAGTTTGACCTTTGAGAATCAGCTTTTAGGTAAACATACGAAAGGTTACAAACTGCCTGATAAAATTCAGTATTCAAAAAGCTTTTATCAAATTGAAGGCAGTGATGAGATTTTTAATTTAAGTTATATAAGGGGTTTTATTTTGTTTTCTTAATGTGCATACATTTAAGAATACACACAGAAAATTTCACATCGTTACACCCAAAGTGCTTTTCAAACCTTAAACGCGTTTTTCTCAAAATGGTGTTTACAAAGTAGGTTACCAACATTACTCGAAAACGGCTAAACCGATTAGTCTCAAATATTGACACGAGCTTTATAAATATATTTTTAGTAATTAAAATATTTTCTTTTTTATAAACAATTTAAAACCTAAATTTTGGTAAAAATCAGTTTTTTTTTTTTCAGAAACCGTCAAAAAAAATTTATTTTGCTTATTCATTCGATTAATTACTATATTTAATATTACTTTAACGAAAACTGTTTGGTTTTTTTATTTCGGAGGATCCAGTTCAGAGATATAGTGGTCACCGCAAAACGTTTTTTTTTTTAGAGGAGCTCCCGGATATCAGCTGTAGCTCCTTTTCAAATAAATATTTTTGCTTATACTAAGTCTTAAAAAACACCATAATATGTGTAAAAATTTTTATATCAATAAATTCAGAAGTTTTCTCGGAAAATTTTTTTGAAAATTCGCTTTTTTCGGCCTTCTAACGGTATATAACCCCTTTATTTAAAAGCAAAATTGTATGAAGTTTTCAAAACAAATGTTTCTTGTTTTCGGTGTGTTTAGTTTGACAGTTCAGGGTTGACTACGTGTAGTGCGTTTTGCATTCACAAAGCTAGTTCACTTTTCACTATACGTAGTAACGACAAAAATGGTTGCGCCCTTTGATTGTCACATTTTCTAAACAGTTAAAACGCAGATGTTCTCCGCATCATATAAATGCATAAGCTGACACTTATTCGATATGAAATGTGATTCAATCCTAATTCGAAACGAAGAAATTGAAGTATTCTTGAGAATGCAATCCAAGTAGCAGTGAAAACCTCACTCAGTTTTTTTTTTCATCGACTTATCCCTAATTTGACGTTTGTGTTCCCTATTTCAAGACAGTTTCAGCAAACACACAACCGTCAAAACATTGCGCCGGATTCATTGGGCGACGCTTCCAAAGCGATGGACCGGTCTTTTCACGCGTATGTGGAGACCAGCAAAGAATTCCGTTTCGCATCAGCAGTGGTAACTCTCGTCCTGGTAGACAGGCAGTAGGAGCATAAATTGAGTCTATATTTCCATTATGTGATGTTGCCGTGTCAGTGAGACGGGTTGGTTGAAGTGTCGAAAATATAAATACCGTTCAAACCAAACTCATATGGTAGCTCGCTTGGCATTTGCATTTTTTGGATTTCTTAACTGCTTCATTAACTTCTACTACTGTGATGTCGCATGTCGGGTATTTCCGTTAAACTAAGTTCAGCTTTTAGAAAGTGCTCTCAATGAAACTTTTCGTTCTAAAGCCCATCAGAATACTGCCGCCATCTGTGCAGAACTATGTCATAATCCACAAGAAACTGTCCTTGAGCAGTGTTGATGAACTTCTGCTAACGAATATCCTGGGCATTTTTCCCTCTTTGGACGACTAATTTGAAGATTGTTGCTCCCTTATTCAAGTTGTTTTGTCGTATTACTTGAATACCTCGATTTGTACCAGCACCCGGTAGAAATACGCATTCCAGCTCCCGATGAATGCCCACCCTATATTTTGCTTAGAATTTGGTGACCTTCTTGTTCGCTTTCTCTTGCACCTCTGGTATTCCATTTCAAAGAAAGCCATGTCTTGAATACCGCTTTATTCTTACTTATCAGCACTGCCTTAGCTTCATAATTCCACCACCATGTTTCTTTGGGTTGTAGGTAGTGACTATTTGGAATCATATTTTCGACCAGCATTGTACTGTAGTAAATGTACTCATTGTGAAATTCAAAACGTAAGTACATATATTTAACGCTGACCGCAAATATTCCCGCAGCTGTCAAAGTGACAATCGGTAGGAACAGTGCTGCCAGTTTGAAAACCAAACGTAAAAACTAAAACATTACACTCGTTCTTTGAATTTTGCCTAGAGTTGACCTAAACCTTATGGGTTGTCAGATCCCAAAAAACGATAAACAACAAGATCAGCACACCACACATCATAGTTTTTTTTTTTTAATAAAAAGACATGCCATTTAACAGTTCAGTGTTCACTACCTAAACTCGCTCCAGTTAAAACCCAGACATTCAGGGCGAGTTTAGGTTTTTAAAAATCACTTCCTGGGTGGCCACAGGGCTTCAACGAACGAACCTTTACTTGTTTTCAACTCTGAATTATCTTTGGCGGGCATAAACACTGTCTGGTTGTTTGTGTGCCTAGCGTAATGCTCTTATCGAAACATGATTTAATTAATTATTTTTTAATTCAATTCAATTGGGACACCCACACCATATTCGTCACTGTTCTCTTTTGATTACTCTCGTGCAGTTACTTTGTTTGCAATTTTTGCAAATTCTATGCAAATCACGTTCCAGGACTTTGTTTCTTGTTATACTTGTTGCTCCCTAAAAAATACACTCTAACCTCAATATAATTTATATGTACGCAGATCGGGTATACACGAAAATAGTTCAAGGAACATTAAACGAATGCAAAATAATAACCAAGACCAATTATTATACTGTCCCTAGCATGATACTCTGATACTCGTATGTACAATAAGCTTATGTAGGTCTCCACAGTCGCGTGCTAAATAGACAAACAGAAGCCAGCTCGCGCCTGACTGAACGTGACATTTGGACAGTCCACCTAATCCTTGTAGATTTGACCCACTAAGCTCTGGGACAACTCGTCGTGCTGGAATGGTGTTGATTCTGGCGACACAATTGGTTTGAATAACAAATTCACTCTTTATAATGGGGATGATTTTACTTTTTGTTTACAGACTTTTGGTCCATTTTAAATTTAAGAGAAGATCTATGTGATGTGACACGCCAAATGGAAGAGTTCATGCTGAGTCAGGGTGTGTTCTTGTTGTTTTGACGCAGAATCAGGGTTCTGATGTATTTGAGTCCTAGGAATGATAAGCAAAATCTAAAAAAAAATATTGCACCGAGCATGGAGTACATCCTGTCGGGTTTGCAGGTTCATGCTGACCGTCTAGACGGACATGGGCATCAGAGCATCTCCAGCGGGAAATTCGGAGAAGTCGCACGGGACAGCCTTTTAAAACCCAAAAGGACGACAGCATTGCTCCATGACACGAGCTGGGTAATAAATTCTAAGCACGTTAGCCATTTGCGTAAATTGAATTTTTGATGATGTGGGCGACAGATTTGAATTCAATTTTGCAGAAAATAAACCAACAAACTACCCCTTTTCTTAGATGACATGTGTACGACTCGGTACAAGTAATCAGTTCTCATTTTTGATTCCATTTGTAGTTTTATGGTTCAAGCATTCATCAGGTGTAAAATATGTATGCGAAAAGCAAGCATCACGTAACATACGTGCAAGGTTGCTGAGTGGCCTTGAGCTCAATTTAAGAAGGAGTGGGGTCGGGTCCGAAAGGAGAAAATTGTTGTTGTGGGGGAAATTGGCATGAAGATTTGCATTAAGTTGGTTGTTTTGTTTCCTGTGTGATTAATGCCCAGACTTTTATCACACGTTAGGGCGTTCTTGTGTTTGTGACAGACAGGCAAAATTACAAAACCACAAGGGAAAGATAAGCAGTAGAGGTACATATTAACTTAACTTTGGGGGCGATCAACCAAAACAGGCTTTCATGGCCCGGGAAAAGTGTAGTCTTACATAAAATCAAAGCAAGGTACACTTTAAAAAAAGGCTTTTGCTTTTAAAGGGTAGGGTAGAAGGGACACACAAATGGAGTCTCTCAATCATAGATTTAGTTGCAATGTGAGGGAAAATAGAGTATGTAGTGTATATTTTAAAAAAATGGAAAACGTCCTGTCTTGAACTCTCAGCACCACAGAGTAAAACCGGAGAGTCAACTGTGTCAAGGTAGTGCTATTTTGTCTAATAAGCTCAATTAGAGGCCGGGAAACCACGTTGCCATTGTTTTGTCGGTTGGTTTGAAATCAATTTAAAAAAGTGAACATGTTTTCAATTTTGGGTTTGTTACAGTTGAGAATGTTGAAAACTTCATTCAAAAGTACCGCAGTAAAATAGTGAAAATAATGAAACTTTATGCAGCCGCACTCTTTTTATTATCTACTCTGTGCCTAGCACCCTCCTTTTTTTGAAAGCGAATCTATAAAAAAAGGATGACTTTTCTTCAATGTTTTTCCGATTCTGTTTTTGTTCATCGCGTTTACACGATCCCTTTCCAAAGCCGGTTCTATGCGAGTTTTCCTTCTTTTTTTCTGTTTTTCGTTGGCTATGCCATCTGGTGGTTTCTGCTTAAAATAATAAGTTATTTTGACTTTGATAACTATTTCTCGCTCGAAAACTGGACGGAAAGTTAATAGGTATAATAAAGGGTTTTTTAAAAGTTTTACAAAAGTAGAGCGACAGGGACAGCAAACGACGCCATATTTCTTGCCGCTCTTTTCACATTTCTCTTCAGTAAAAGTCTGCCATTTCATGATGGAAAGATATACGAGCCAACAACGAGTCGAAATTATTAAAATTTACTACCGAAATTCGGAGTTAATGCCCTCGACTTCAAGAGCGCTACGTCCATCATTGTTCATTTCTGACTGAATGGCTTCGTTAATAAACAAAATATGCGGTATTGGTCAGGCAGCAATCCACACGTACTCCATGAGTCATCATTGCATCCCGAAAAAAATTACGGTTTGGTGTGGTTTATTGGCCGGCGGCGTCATTGGGCCGTACTTCTTCCGTGATGATCAAGACCGGAAGTTACTGTCAATGGGGATCGCTACCGTTCAATGATAACCGAATATTTTTGGACCCAATTGGATGATATGAACTTGGAGGACATGTGGTTCCAACAGAACGGCACCACAAGCCACACAGCGAATGTCACAATGAATTTATTGGAAACCAAGTTTGAAAAACGTGTCATCTCACGAAATGGTGCAGTTGCTTGGCCGCCTCTAACGTGCGATTTGACGCCGCGTCGTTAGACTATTTCCTGGGGGGCGACGTTGAATATCGAACGTGAAATTGCAACAGTATCTGCTGATTTATGCTTGAAAACCGTCGAAAATGGGGTTCAGCGTCTGGACTTCTGCAAGCGTGCCCGTGGTGGCAATGCAAAAGAAATCGAGTTTCATAATGGCATCAAACGTACTTTCACAGGAATAAAGAATTTCATTGATATCCAAAACTGTTTTTGTTTTATTTAAAAATAAAGCTTTTGTAGCGCTCTTATAGAAAAAACCGATACATCCGCGGAACAAATATTGACGTCTTTAGGTTGAACAGCATTGGAAAATATTAAAAAAAAAAAAAAATGGCCAGACAACACCCGAAGGAAGGTATGCTGAGATTTTCGCTGAGTTGAACCATCTGATTCAACTTATTGACGAGCCCACTGGGGTTCCAGATATTGAAGGCCATGCGGCCAATATTCTTGACCTATTTCTAACTTCTCATCCCTTAAAATACAGGGCTTAAGTATCATATTCCCTAAGGCAAATCGGGCCACTGTGTCATATCGGTAGATTTTTCATATTCCGTCTCGGTAGAAATTGATATGGTAATATGAGGAAATAGATGGGGAAGCCGAAATTTTCGAAATTTTAATTGGTAATTGTGTTTTCTTGACAGAAACGTTGACTTATCAGCAAATATAATTATCTAACGTAATTCTCAACGGCCTGAGATATTTTATTCCCCACAGAACAAAAGTAGCATCCTCAAAAAGAATTCGTGGTTTGATTTGAGCTGTAAAGGGTCGATTAGGGATGAAGAAAGAAGTTTTCGAAAATTCAAAGATAACCCTACAGTAGAAAACCGAAATATGATCAAGCGCGCAAAAATATAAATGTAATACTCATATAACAAAGGCTAAGTTTTTGTATAATCAAAAAGTAAGGAAGAAAATGTGTGCCAAAGGAAGCAAAAAAAAAAGAAGACTTTTGGTCATTTGTGAAGAACATTAAGAAATCCACCACGTCTTCGCTCCTAACGCTCGTCTTTAATGACTCACCATAATGTCAACTCAACCGACAAAGCCAATTTCCTGACAGCTCAATTTGCAGCGAATTCGACACTTCCTTACAGCACATTGGCTCCCCCTGAGCTTGAGACTGTACTTTTAGCAATGAAGTAGATATTTTTTCGTACTCGCTCGGTTGCTAAAGTCCTGAGAGAAATATGCTGGTCCAGATGGTACTCCCGCCATTATTCTCAAAAGGTGTTCTTCCACGCTGGTAAAACCACTGTACTGCATAAGCTTTTCTATCTTTCCACTTTTTCTATAGGCTCTTCCCAAGCAGAAGGAAAAGTGCATTTGCCAAACCCCGTCCATAAAAAAGGCGAATCCGCTTTCCCCTTCAATTATTTTCCAGTTGCACTTACGTCCCTTCTTTCCAAGGTCATGGAAACGTTGATAAACCGTCAACTTATGAAATATCTTGAAGAGCGAAAGCTTCTTAATGACCGTCAGTACGGCTTTCGTAGCAAACGGTCCACTGGTGATGTGATGGCTTTTCTCACCAAAAAGTGGAACCAATCTTTACATTGTTTTGGAGAAAGTAAGATTATTGCGCTTGATATTTGTAAAGCATTTGATAGACTTTGGCATCAGTATCTTTTATCGAAAATGCGTGCTTTTGGTATCGACGAGTCTCTTCTTCGTTGGATTAAAACATACCATCAAGTCTGATACCCACTTCATAAATGCTGGTGTGCCCCAGCCCCAGGGCTCCGTTTTGTCTCCGACTCTCTTCCTCATTTTCATAAATGATCTCTTGTCTGAAACTTCTAATCCTCTCAATTGTTTTGCCGACGACTCGACCCTCAGCTTTTCATATTCGTTTTCAAATTCACGTCCCTGCTCTTCGGATGTGGAACTGGAACGGCTGCGTATGATAAGCTCATTGAATTCTGACCTTGACAGCATTGTTACCTGGGGTCTTAAAAACCGAGTAGAATTCAATGCTTCGAAAACTCAATGCTGTCTCTTGTCGTTGAAGCTTAACTTTTCTTCATTGCCATTATCCTGTATCGAAGAAACCGAATTTTCGTTGGAACGACCATAAAAATTGTACTTAAATGAAAGGTCCGCCATCTAAGATTTTTTTTTATTAACTAGTGCTTATTTCGTGAATGGTAACACTTAGCTCATGTCTGATTTGACAGATAATTAGTTTTATCCTTCCGCTGAACAAATATGGAAATGGAAATATTGCGTCATTACTTTGAAAATCATGGTAATGTTGCAGAATGTGTGCGATTTAGAGAAGATGCCGATTCTGCCAAAAAAATCATCTTTTCAGATGAAGCTCATTTTGATCTTGGCGGGTATGTAAACAAGCAAAATTGTCGCATTTGGGGCACAGAAAACCCGCACGCATACATTGAAAAGCCGATACACCCAAAACGAGTCACTGTCTGGTGCGGATTTTGGTCCAGAAGCACAATTGGGCTATTTTTCTTCGAAAATGAGCAAGGAGTATCCGTTGCAGTCAATGGCGATCGTTATCGGGTCATGTTGAACGAATTTTTGCTTACAAAAATTTAAAAGGTGGATATTGGCAACATTTTGTTTCAACAGGACGGCGGCGCTACGTGCCAAACAACCGAAGCTACATCGTTGGACTATTATTTGTTTTGCTACCTGTTTTTGAAGATCGCGTTATCAGCCGCAGAGCTGATGTCGTTTGGCCACCTCGGAGCTGCGATTTGACACCGTTGGACAGCCGATAAAGATAATAATAAGATGTGGGGTGCTATAAAAGATAATTGTTACGCCGACAAGCCAGATACAATTGACGCTTTAAAGGACAATATTCGTGAAGCCATTGGTGAAACGTGAAATACAGCTGCACAAAGTCGATAATGTGCTTAAAAATTGGACCGATCGTGTAGGCTACTCAGAGCCGGATTTACCATATAAGCGGACTAGGCGGCGCCTAGGGGCCCCCACAAAATATGGGGCCCCCACAAATAGAAATTTTTTAGAAAAAATTATTTAAAAATATAGAATACTGCAAACCAAAGTACAGTAACCCACGTAGCCCAGTTCGTGAGATTGTTTATAATTACATTTTGCAAACCAGAGTGTAGTAACCCAAGAAGGCCAGCCCGAGATTGTTTTAAAAAATTAATCTGCAAAATAAAGTACAGTAACCTACGTACTCCAGCTCGAGAGATTGTTAATAAATAAATTTTACGTATAAATTTTACACGTAGCCCAGCTCGCGAATATTTATTAATAATTAATAAAAACTTAAACTGCAAACTAGAGTGCAGTAAACCACGTAGCCCAGTGTGTAAATGTTTATAGTTGAATGGTCTTTTGTTACTTAGTTAGTCGTCCAACTTTACTTTTCCATAAATTTTTACAAATACTTTACGTAATCGTCGCCAAAAATATGATTTAGCTTACTGCCAAATGCGCAACAAGTCCTTTCTGGCATACGAAACTATTTATATTAATTAAATTAAATTTTTGTTATATTTTCGTTATCAAATACCTTATTTTCCTGGTTTATATGTAATTTTTCACGATTTGAATAGTTTCTAGTTTACTTTATCAGAATTATCTGTCGAAATTCAAAATCACACAAGTTGGAAAAGCGTTCGTTCAGATCAAAGTCTTTCCAACTATGTATCTAGTGTGAACTGCTCTATGTTGAAAAATGGTCAGGTTTTTTTTACTTTCACCACGAAAAAAATGGCCGCAAAAGCGAAAGCTAAGGATAAGGCTAGACATTAGTTAGATTCTGTGAATAATTGAAAAAATTGCTATCGTAGTTTTCCAAACTGGTAGTTACATTTTCTGATATTTTTTGTAATGAATTTATTATTATTGCTGTATTAAGACTTTTATTCATACTTTTTCTTTTCAAGCTCATTCCAAAGCTATGATTTAAAGGTCGTACGTAAAAGCACGATTTAAACAAATTTTGAAATGTTTGTTTAATTTTGGAAAGCCATGAATGTGAATACTAGCAGTCAGCACATAATGTCAATTCTTTTCATTCACAAATTTAAGCTAATACTGCTTTGATTTCTGATTAATGCTACTTTTTCGTGTTTTGTAACTGTTCATTGGCAATGATGATAAGAATAATAATAATAATCAAAATAGTAATTACTCTTATTTTAGCTTAAGCATACCTTTTTGACACAGTTCTAATCGAAAACTATTAATTTAATTCACTGTTTGTAACAGATGATTTGCTTGAAATAAAATAGAATAAAAACTTATGATAGCTGCAGTGCTAGAAAAAACTCCCCTGTTCTTACTCAATCTACTATTATCAAACGAACATTTGTTGATCTGACATATTAAACGAAAAGAATATTGAAAAAGTGGAATGCGAAAATGAAAACAAAATTTTTCACTAAAAGTTTGAAAGATTATAAAACGCTTTCAAAATACAAAAAGTCAACCAGACGTGGCCTTAGTGGTGGAAGCTGTACGCCTATGGGCCCTAAAAAAGTAAATCTGGCACTGAGGCTACTTATGGCCAGCAGAGTTAGGCATTTGAATGAATTTATTTATTTACTGGAAGGATTGTAGGTACTTTTAAATAAAAAAAGAAATTTGAGAAAGTATTCAGTATTTTTTTTTTTCAAAAAAAAAAAATATTTGGCGGACCCTTTATATCATCGAAAAAAGAAAAGAAAATAAACTAAAATTAAACTTACAATAGTCGCCAAATAAGCTGCTTAATGCTTTGGTTTCTTAAGACGATGCAGGAAATTCTTCACTCCTTCTGATCTGTCTACAATTTATAAAGCCTACTTCCGTCTTAAACTGGAATACAATTCTCGTATCTTTACACCTTCTAGATAGGGTACAAAACAGACCGTTGATTGTTTCTCTTGAACATCGTCGAAACGATTCTGTCTTAGTTTCTTTTATCGCTTTTACTACAAACAGAGCTACAGTGAAGTAGAAACATTTTAACCCCAACACCCGCCTCGCTAGGAATGCTCATCAGTTTTTTTCTCTAACCCAACTTCGGGCGTACAGTAAAGTACTGAGATTCATATTTTAGTCGCACTACCCGAATGCGGGATGGTAAGCAAAACTCTGTTTTCCCCCGCATTACGACTCACAAAAATTCAAAAGCAATGTGCATTGGAGTCTCCTATTAAAAACTCTCCTTTTTTCCTAAATACTCGCCTGTGTTTTATAACATTATAAAGGTTCCTCCTAACACCTTGATGTGGATCCAACGAAAAAAAAAACAGTCAAATCGTCTTCTCCAAACCCTTCTGAATGGTATAAAATGTCAGTTTTTGACAAAGGTTATAATTCACAATAGAGGCAAGAAAATAGATGTTAGAGTTCGAAGAAATAAATGTTAGATTACCAAACCAAATCGATAAAAGTTTCCTTATTTCTCAACTTTGAAGCTCAGTTTGATATAGAATCTAATTCGCATTGTGATGAAAGTTTTGCTGAAGTACAAAGAGTGTTAAGATAAGAAAAAAAATTGGTGTCAATTCTCTGCAGACGGCTTAGACACGCTTCAGTGCTCAATTTGTATCCAAAACTATTTCATGTATATTTACGATTCAATATCAAGCATCCATAAAAATGAATATAAATCAATCTATATAGGTAAATCAATTCACTCTTTCTGACTGAACAAACAAAAAACATCTTGCTGCCGCCGGCCGTGTCAACATCGTCTATGTGAAAACTTTGGCCGAAAACAATATTGAAGAATATAAATTGTCAATTCCCTCAGTGGCCTTGACAGTCAATTATTATTTCGAATGATCTGATTTATCCATTTTTAAGTCAATGGTTTTTTTTCTTTCTTTCTTCTGCTGTTGTATCACAAACATTCTTATGATAATATTGCAGACAACAATTTAGCACGACCTTCACAACATAAATTTTAACAAAATTGATCAATTTCACGCACTATTAACTTTATTGATTGAAAATTTAAATTTCAAAGAAACTTTCTTGTTTTCTTTTTTCCTTTGCAGTCGTTTGTTGGGGAATCCTTTAAAATTTTTATCTGCCGACACGTTTGCAAGGAATAAATTATTGGATGCACTGTGAGTAGAAAGAAACAATAGATGTAGTTTGGGGGTAGTACATTTTAGGTACTAAATGTGCAGAGCACTGTAAGTTGAGGCATTTACGCCAAAATAACGGTTGTGTCCCAGCCAGCATATTTGTCAGAATTGATTTAGTTGGAACAACTACAGCGGTGAAGATGTGAGCACAACACAAACTGGAAATTCATACTAAATGCCTACAATGGTGACAAATGCAGTTTCTTTTTGCGTACTTTTGTGAACCGGACGCTTACGAGAATTACATGCTTAGAGAAAGTAAGGCCATATATAGGCCAACCTCAAGCAGAACTCAATTTCGCATACTTTCTGAGACAAATAATGCTTCTTAATATAAATGTTCCCCCTTATAACCACATCCTTCTATTTCTACGTCCTTAATATTTGTACTCTTCCACCATACTAAATACAAATATTTGACCCATTTTTTAGTTGCTCAGCATAGTATTACATAACAGTTACACTAAATTTACATTACATTTACGTTACATTACATTTACATTACATTTACATTACATTTGCATTACATTAAAATTACATTTACACTTCATTTACAATACATTTACATTTACATTACATTACATTACATTATATTTACATTACATTTACATTACATTCACATATTTACATTACATTTACACTTAATTTACATTACATTTACATTACATTTACATTACATATACATCACATTTACATCACATTTACATTATATTTACATTACATTTTCATTATACTTACATTACATTTGCATTACATTTACATTAGATTTACGAGGGAGAACCAGTGGAGGATGTTTCCTGGGATTCAAGAAAAAACTCAATGCAAGCTGTGCCTTTAAAACCTTCAACGATATAACGACTATAGAATTAAAAACATGCGACAACTGTCTTTCGATACTTCCGATGGATTCGAGTTGTAACTACTGGGAAGAATCCTTCGAAAAATTAACAGATGTGTTTAATGTTATAGATGCATCGAAAGTTGTGCTAATTGGTGATTTCTATGCAAGAGCGGGAACTTATCAAGGAGCGATGAATGATTTTAGAGGCTTTTTCAGACAATCGAAAGATGCTTGCTCTAACGCGAGAGGTATTAAATTGTTAGACTTTGGGATACCTTTGGTCTGCGCATAATAAATGGAACCAGTACCGGTGATTCAGCTGGACATTTTTCGTTTGTTAGAGGACAAGGGGTATCAGTGATCGATTACGCTGTCATAGGGGAAGACTGGGAACCCTTCGTGAAGGATTTTGAGATAGGGGAGAGCCATACTCTAACCGTTTACCTATCGTTGTGACAATACAACTTCAGATTCAGGCAGAAGATTAAGTAACCAATATGCGCCTCCTGTACAAACTCAAATGGAAGGAGACTAAGGCGCAAAAATATCGACTATCTCTTGGTATGCAACTCCAAGCACAACGAATCGAAGACTTTTCTAAGTTGGAACAGATTGTAAAGGCTTCTTTCCAACAAGAAGAATTCAATCAAAACAAAAGAATAATAAGAAAAGAACCTTGGTTTCATGATGAATGTGAAAAGGCTCGAAAAACATCTTTTGCGTGGTTGAGAATTTTCCGCAAATCCACCCAAGGTTTAATTAACGGTTTCTATTTAGAAGCCAATAAGAAATTTAAAGAGCTTTGTAAAACCAACCATACGCGGTTATGCAAGCAACAAAATTGGCTTCATGTAAAAATTCGGAAAGCAATGGAAAGCTATTCACCATCCACACTAAACTCTCGACAAATGTACTGGTTTCCCATTTCAATGCTCTTTTGAACCCTGAAACAATGCTAACTATGTGGCACTTTGCAACACCGGGATTCAAAGTTGACTCTTTGGACGCTGCATTTACAGTTAATGAGTTGGAAGAAACTCTTGTTACCATTAAAGATGGGAAAACAGCCGGCGCAAATGGTATTCCAGTGGAATTTCTCAAATATGGAACTGACTTGCTTAAAGAACATTCTTTTTTTTCCCTAATGAATTTCGTGATGCCATAATATTCCCAGTTCACAAGAAAGGATCACTATTGGATGCAGCAAACTACAGAGGGATTTCCTTTTTAAATGCATCTTACAAGATACTACCAACGATGTTGCATAAGCGTCTCGTTAATTGGATTGAGACCGGTAACTTGCTGAAAGAGTTCCAGGCTGGTTTTAGACCAGGATATTCAGCTATCGACAGCATTTTTATTTTCAAGAGCTTGGCCTCTACTTTTTGAAACAAAAGAAAAAATTGTTGTTTGTTTTTTCATCGACTTTTGATACAATCGATAGAGGTGCACTGTTTTATAAGCTGTATAGTCTTGGGGTTTCAATGAAGTTTAGACGTGGTTTGAAAAACTTATATATAGGACTCAGGTCGGCAGTATGGACAGGCGAAGAGCTAATAGGAGTGGTTTGAAACCGCATCGGAAGTGCGACAAGGTTGTACATTAAGCCCTACTCTGTTTGCACTCTTCATAGACGACCTTTTTGACTACTTGCTTGGCGGAGTAGATGTCGCTGGAATAAAAATTAAGGCAATGTTGTTCGCAGACGATATAGTCATGTTTGCGTATTCTCCGGAAACCCCGCAGCTCATGATTAATAAAGCTTATCTGTATTGCTAGCTATGGACGACTACAAATACCTTGGCATTACTGTAACAAATAATTTTAATATGGAGAAACACTTAACACGTTGACTGCCATTCCATTTTTCAGTATGTTTCACTGGGTGCCAACAACGTTTTTTGCTATATTCAAGATTTTTACTATATAAATATATATTTTGATATGAATTTTTATGTTTGTGTTGTCCTGGGAAACCTTGTGAGGGATTTTTGCCTGGCAATCAAATATGATAGCCATGGCACAGCACAATAAGTTAGACTTCTATCTTTCCGTCGGAGGCCATGGCTATCATATGTGATATCCAGTTTTTTATTTTCAATAATTTTTATTTGAGATTTTAAACTATTATTATGATTATTGCGGGATAGAGACTTTTTTAATTATGACGACAGTTAATTAATTAATAAGACAAATAAACATACAGTCACAACAACAAGAATTGCCGTTGCAACCAAGTCAAAGACAGGCACAAGTGCACCGGTATAATTTACGAACAAGAACAAAAACAAAGAGTAGAATAATAATAACACCCACCCACTATACAACAGTCTTCCCGTGACCACGACATGTGTTAAAAGCAAAAATCAAAGATTAATTTGATTAAAAATTTTTTAACCGCGGTAAGTCCGTTAAGCGTCTTAATTAAAAATATTTTTATTTGGTTCTTTCTTGGGGTTGCAGATTTTAATTCAAAATTAATTCAAAATGCGTAGGAGACATAGCTCCAGCTGAAACCAACAAAATGTCGTCTGATTCGGATTGCGACTTGGATTTTGGCTCTGATGATTCTTACGATGATCCGATGTGGCAGCCAGGGGAAAATCCATCCGATGGAGATGAGAATATTTCGGATGTCATGAGAGATATCCTTAGAGGAGAGAATGGAGATCAGCTTTCAGATCGTGAGGATGGCGCAACAGTTCTTCATCAGTGGAGTGAGTATGTGGGTAGACACAAAGTCTTTGAATTTGTTGGGAAAATGGTCTTCAAATGGAAATTTCGAATCAATCATTACCTAGCATTATTTTCTCTCATATTGTGGATGAAACTGTAATCCAATTTATTGTGGATGAAACAAACCAGTTTGCGGAACAGACTATTGTAGCCAAACGCAGTTCCAAGCATAGTCGGATGAATAAGTGGATTCCTACAGATGCAGAGGAAATGAAGAAATTTTTTGGATTGATGATGTGGATGGGTTTGGTACCACTTGGGCGCTTGGAAGACTATTGGGAGAGCAAAGGAATTTATAACATAATGCTACCTAGAACAGTAATGTCCAGGAACCGTTTTCAGGCATTGCTTTCGATGCTACATTTTGAGAACAATGAGGCAAGTAACCAAAAAAATCGGCTCCGGAAGATCAAAAAACTGATTGATAAACTTCAAGCAAACTTCAAAGCACTTTTTTACCCCGGCGACTTTGTCATTGACGAAACTCTAGTGCCATGGAGAGGTCATCTTATATTTAGACAGTACATACCGAATAAAACTCATCGATACGGAGTGAAACTTTTCAAACTCTGCTCCACAGATGGATAAACGTGGGCACTTAGAGTTTACACCGGAAAATCAGATACCGGCCAAAGAGAAATCGGACTGGCCAAAAATGTATGCACTGATCTTTGCCAAGGACTTCTCAATGAAGGGAGATGTCTTTACGTTGATAATTTCTACACCGGCTACTTTTTTTACAGCAAAAGACTCATGTTGCAGGCACTCTCAGAGCTAATAAGCGAAACTTGCCGAAAGAAGTACTTCTTGCGAAGTTGAAAAGTTGTTGCCAAGGAAGACAAAGACGGAATCGTTATTTTGAAATGGAAAGACACGAGAGAAGTTAGAATACTTTCTACCAAACACGCTCCAGTTTTGGTACCTGCTTCCACCAGACGTAATGCACCTGCACTTATCCAAGAGGATACAACCCGACCTTCCACGAGCTCTTATCCACCTCAAGCTGCAAGGCCAAGAAGAACAAGGGACAGATTACCGACTAAGCCTGAAGCAATTTTAGCTTACAATAAAGGTAAATCTGGGATTGATTTATCTGACCAAATGGATTCTTACGCAACAACTCTCAGAAAGGGCTTGAAGCGGTACCGCAAACTAGGAATTGAACTGTTGCTGGGAACATCAGTAGTTAACGCTTGGGTAGTATACAAAAATGTAATGAAAACTAAAATTTGCATACGAAAATTCAGAGAAAAATTAGTCGCTGAGCTTCTAAATATGCCAATATCTTCACCTCAACCAGAAAAACCTCTAATCAAGTATCACCATTTGAAGGACAGGTTGAATGATTCTGGGACTAAGATTCGAAGAAAGTGTAACATTTGCTACAAGCGCATATCTAAAGAAATAGGTCGACTTTGTGCTCGAAAAGAATCAAAACAAGTTTATACTTTCTGTGAAGATTGTCCAGAACAGCCCCAAATGTGCCGCGAATGTTTCAATCTTCAACATAAATAAAAGCTCGAACTCAACAACTTTCCAGTTTCTTCGAAAATAAAAGCAAAAAAAGTTCCTATTGAATTTCACATGTTCCTGAACTGTTATATACAAATGTAAATATAAGATAAAAGCATTGGAGATAAGCAAAAATACTGAATTTTCAAAAAGTGTATTTGTTTTTTAGTTATATTTTGTAAGGAAATGAAATTTTAATTTATTTTGGATAGAAGATTTATTTGAATTAAAAATTAAAAACAAAAAAAAAATTGATTTTATCACTTCGAGAAAAGTTACTGTAAAAGCGTTAAATTCCTGAAACTGCTCAAACCAAGCTTACGTAACACATCACAGGGTACTAGAGTTTTCAATTTGTATAGAGATTTCTCCCTAGTATCTACCATTTTTGGTACTCCTATCATTTTATGAAAGCATACCAGGCTATCATATTTGATATTTGAACTGGCTATCAAATATGATGGCCATGGCAGTCTATGTGAAAGGAGAAACTGGTTAAGACGAAAACTGCTATTAATTTGACATGGAAACAATGCTTCATGAATAAGTTTATAGCGCACAGTAGCAAATTTAAGGTTTTTGTAGCAGTAGCTGAGAACATACAGGATCACAGGTATGGGGATGCAAAAAGTACAACTCGGTTGAAAAACTGGTTGAAAGAATATTTCGTTTACCGCAGAATACACCGAATTACGTCATCGTGTTGGAAACTGGTCTCTCACCTTTGTTTATAAAAACATTGAATTTACAAGCTGACTTCTTACTTAAAATGAACGATTCTCGTGTCGTGAGAGTGGCCATAAAAGCTATACAAGACCAGAATAGTTGGTACCGTGAGTGGCAAAATTTAGCTGAAGGATGCCAAATTAATTTTAGTATACCCATTGAGGATTTGTCAGCCACTAAAAGCATCCTGTATGAAGTCATTTCAAAGGTAGATGAGAAATGTAGAGCTGATTATATTACAGAAGCTTCAAATTCCTTGCACAAAATAAAAAAATATATAGGGTGGCGCAACAGAGCGAGGAGCCCTTGGGCCTAGCGCATTTCTCACAACCATGCCTTGTGAGGGAATAGAAGAAGCATGTCCGCCTGTTAATCCAGAGGTTCATGGTTCGTATCCCAACAGAGGCAAAAATGTTTTTTCCACGGGTATTGCTTACATTACATTTACGCTTTCGCGAGGAATTGGCAAGTCCTCCGTTAGTATTAATTGCCATGAAAAGCGCTTTCTCGATTAGCCGTTCGGAACCGGCAGAAAATTCTTGATCCCTTCCATTCCCAATTCCTTGTACAGAACTACTTATAGCAGACTAAACAATAACCTCGCAGAGAAAAACTACTTTCATGATTTGAATAATGTACACGTTATCTCGATGATGGTCAGACTTCGTAGTGAACTACTCAATTTAAATTTCATTCCACATAGGGATGATTTACCGCTGGAATGTAATATGTGTAACTTGGCTGAAAGAAAGGATACGGTGCACTTCGTTGGAAAATGTCCAATTCTCAGAGAAATCAGAAGGAATATATTTGGAAAAATCTTTTTATCCGAAGATCAAGTTATAAGTTTATTGAATGAGATGGATGTTGTCAAACTGTACGAATTTTGCAAAATTGCGCTCAGATATAGAGTTGCTATAATGAATGAAGATTTCTAATTATGTTTCTGTTCAATTCCCTTAGAATTTTAACTATTGTTTGTTCACTTTATTTTGTTAAATAACTGTTAATCGTTTTTTATTATGTAATGAAATTTACCTATAATGAGAGCTTATTACTTTTTTTGTGTTTCATTGTCAATCTGGCAGACGGCAATTGCCATGCCGTAATAATTTTTTGTTAAAAATGAAATAGAAAAACTATGTAAATTTAACTGTTATTAAATAAAAATCTGTATCTGTATCATTACATTTACATTTACATTACATTTACATTACATTTACATTACATTTACATTACATTTACACTTCATTAATATTACATTTACATTACACACACTTTACCTATCCACCAATTATCCTGTGAATTAAAAAAAATTTACCAATTTAATTCTTTCCTCAGCTACCTAGGACACACCGGCATCACCATCGAAGCGGATCTTCTCAGCACTCTCAATGTCTCCTATCTGAATCTAAATGGCATTTCATTCGAGAAGATCGACTTTCGAGCCATTTCTGATAACACAAAACTGCAGTACATCGTATTTGAAAAGTTTTATTTCTGCTCAATGACACCGCATGTGCGCATGTGCAAGCCAAACTCAGATGGAGTTTCTTCTTTTCAAGATCTTCTAACCAAACCGGTGCTCCGATATTCAACATGGATCATGGCATCCTTTATATTCATCGGCAACCTCATGGTCCTTTGGGGACGATTCATTTATCGAGATGAAAACCGTGGTGTTACAATGGTCATCCGAAATCTAGCACTGTCCGACATTCTTATGGGATTCTACTTATTCAGCATTGGCATCCAGGATTATCGCTTCCGAAATGAATACCACACGCTAGCCAAAGATTGGATAAGCTCATGGTATTGTGCTGCTGTGGGAGTGATGGCGGTGACATCGTCTGAAGTATCAATGCTGATTTTGGCGTTCATGTCATTGGAAAGATTTTTATTGATTGCACATCCTTTTCGAGCTCATCATCGTCTCAATCCGCAAAACATTTTCGTGTCTTTGCTTTTCATTTGGTTGATGGGTGCGGGTATTGCAATTGCACCAGCAGTATTGTGGCGATCGAGTACGATGTTTTATGGAACTTACTCAGGAACGTGTTTCCCGTTGCACATACAAGAACCATATCCATTGGGATGGCAGTATTCGGCGTTTATGTTTCTGGGACTCAACTTTTTTCTGCTTCTGACGATAGTTGTGCTCTATACAGCTTTGATGGTGTCAATATGCAGGACGAGAAAAGCCACCCCACTGTCGCTGCTTGATTGTGAATTTGCAGTTAGGTTTTTCTTCATTGTTCTGACAGATGTCATGTGTTGGGCGCCAATAATAGTAATGAAGATTGGGGCTTTCTTTCGGTACAACATATCAGGTTTGTGGTTGTGTACTGACAGACTTTACAGTTTTTTATGACTTGATTTGCAGGCAAACTGTAAAGTTTGTCTATTACTTTAATTAATAAAACTTCCAAGTTCTTTTTTGATTGTCAAACTTTTCAGATGACACGTACGCCTGGTTGGTAATTTTCATTTTGCCGCTCAATTCAGCAGTCAATCCACTTTTGTACACATTCACAACACCAAAATATCGAAAACAAATACTGTTACGTGGCTGGCAGAAGTTCACTTCACGTAAAAAATTGGAAGCTTCGGCTACTGGTACAGGATCAAATCCAGGTTTGTAGGGTGTTGTTGGCAAACTTCACAATTCACATGAACTTCACAACTTTGTGTCCTGATGGTAAAAATAGGTTGTGTAGTTTTTGTGACTCTCGAGTGCTGCCAAATGACTTAAGAAATGTATGAAAACTAATTTATAAATTGATTTTTTCATTTTATTTCAAGATGATACCCAAAGTAAAGGAATACCTCTTCTCTACAACACAACTAGGACTCAAAGTTCTTAAAACAAAGATGCCATCAGCTGTTTGTAAAACACGAGTTTAAAATGGTTTCACATAAATAAGTCAGGAGCAAATTTATTTATTTATTTAAATTTAAAACAGAAATATAAATCAGAATTTACTAAACTTATATAAAATTATAAATAAATTATTTAGTTGTGGTTGTAAAATGGAAATGCTTTGCATAAAATATATATTGATGTAATAATTACAGAAAGTATTAGCTTTTTACTATGTGCTGAAAGAGACGGTTGGGAGCATTGATTGAGTGACATTGCAATAAAAAGATTGGATAAATGGAGTTAACGACTCAAAAGTACAACCAGAGGGCACACTGCGGTAATGTTGAGACAATAGATCTACTGCTCTCAATGCAAAGCCAAGTTGGATTTTGTTCGTATTGTGAATAGAATATCAAACTGCCGATAAAAAGTGAAGTCAAATCCTGCTGCCAATAGATTTTTCGAGTATATGAAACGAATCTTGATCATTTTCTTTATAAATGTTGGTACAACTGATGACTCTTACACATCGTGAACAAAAATCAACCAAGGGAATTGATTGTTACACTCTTTTTACACATTGCAATTTTGTTGCAATTTATAGAACTCTTTTTGAATGCTAAGATGTATAAGTAAGTGATTGTGGATTTAAAGTAACCAAAACCTGGGGGAGAAACGGGACCTAGAGCACTTCAAGGAACTACACTTTAACTTCGATTCCATACGGCTAAATAAGAAGACGCTTTTCATAACAGTGTTATGATTCTCGGAGGACTTTTTAAATTTTCGGGAAAGGTGATACCCATAGAAAAACAATTTTATGTTTCTGGGACTCGAACCTATCGTGCACCTACATTCTAATCATTACGATCACGTCCTGGTACTACGAAGAGAAAGGAACAGCCGTTGAAATTACTTGACGGGAGTAGAAAAATATTTGTTATTAAAATTCATCTCACATTTAATGTAGCTGTTTTCAATTTCCCTCTAAGTTTTGTTTGCAATAGACTTCGAAAATAACCATGGCATTTCTCTCTTCTTCATTCAAAATCATTAGTCCTGTTGCATGTAACACAAAACAACAAGTATATACATGTCTAAAAAATTTCTATAACACAAAGCTACAAGTTTTCTTGCTCGTCTACAAGTGTAATGGGCATATTCCAACCAGTGGCTCTTGACTTTACTTATGGCCGCATGTAATACGTACGTGGGTGTTTCTTGGGGATATCTTTTCTTCAGTTTTGCACGCAAATTGCTCTAATTTTTTGTTCAGAATAAGTCGAAAAAGCAGGATTTATACGGATAAACATAGAAAAATAGCATTACAATTGTTTTTCTTTTTATTTTGATCACTTTTAATCATAATTCAGTATAACTTGTCAACGAAAGTAAGCACATTTTCATTTTTGGGTATTACAAGTTTACAAGTCACCAATCAGAGGCCTATAAGGTCGAAATTCCAGCAAGCAAGTGATTTGTCACTGAAAATATAATTTTAATATACAATATATTTTTTTCACATATTAGTTTGAGTGATTAACTCCTGCTGTCCGAATGTAAAATTGATCCCTTTCTTTTATTTTCAAATTAGTATTTTTTTCTTTAAATAAAACTGCAGAGGACTTATCCCACCTCGCCTAAGTTCGTAAATCGCCATGCAACTATGCAGACACACTGGAAATCCCAGTTTGGCTGTGGATAGCTGCTGTTATCAATATACACGACTCATGTGCATTCTGAATAAATTCACCGAGTATTTCAAATACGTTAATTTGATCTCCCTTGACTAGCTCATTAGTAGGGGAGCCCAAGAGGGGATTTCGCGCGTTACTCGAGCGCGTCAGAAAATCATATGGGGAGAAACCTTGCACCATGTTATGTACTCCTACCATATATTAAACCTAAATGTTGGGGCGTTCGCTGAGAGCAGCCCGTCAGATTAGTAAAAAAAAGTCGATCATCGGAAATACTCGAGCGCGTCAGATTAAAAGATGGTAGGTTGATTACATCGAGACGAGTGTATATTTCAATAATCTGACAATTTCAGCGGGGCCTTCGTAAGTAGGCGAGTCACAAAGATGTAAAAAAAAATCGATGTTTCGAAATACTCGAGCGCGATTAATTTTTTTTTTATTTTGAAGGTAATTTTATCAGGATTACGGAAAACATATAATCTGACATTTTGGTTGGGGCGATTGAGGTAAAATCGTCAGTGAAATGTATAATATATGATGGCTAATATCTCGGTTAATATTGATATTAGCAATTGGTCCATAAGACTTTTTTGTAGAAAACTAAATTCTCTACAAGTTTGTAATTTACAATTTTTCTGTAGCTTTTGTTATTTACGAGATAACTGCGACAAAACGTGAATTTTATGCAAAAATCTGGTTAAGTGGCCCGTACCACCTTCCCGATATGAGTAACGACTTTGCCAAAAAGAACATTTTTGTAGAGCTTTCAATTTTGAGAAAAAAAACATCTTCGGTTAAAGCGATCCCATGAAATGCCGCTGAGTTATAGAAATTTAAAAATAAAAAATCAGAGTTTCCATATATTTTCAATGGAAAATCTTCACACCTCTTGATCGAGCACTTAAAATTAATATTAAGGGCTCAAACTTTCAGGATTTTTTTTAAAACTATTTTCAACAAAATTTCAATACAAAATTTTTAAATACATAATATGTGTACATATTTTTTGATTGCATTCAGTAACAAAAAATAGAAACAACAAAGAATTGTTACTTTAAAATTGTCAGACTAAGAGTACGCCCCCATATAATTGTCAGATTATCATCCTGGAGGACGAAGACATCAAGTTGATCAATCTGTATAAAAATCTGACACGCTCGAGTATTTCAAGGTCACGTGTTTTTTTTACATTTTTAAAAATCAGCCATGACTGATCGCCCCACTCAAATTGTCAGATTATTGAAATATACACTTTTTAGAGTACACTTAACATTCACTTTGAAAATCTGACACGCTCGAATAACTTTTATTTTTTATTTTTTTTAACCTCTCTTTACGCCCATTTGCCCCCAGTCAATCGTCAGATTAATATATATCCGTTATCAGAAAGACAAAGCGCGTATACTCTATGAAAATCTGACGCGCTCGAGTATTTCAATTTAACTGTTTTTTTTTACATTTTCAAAAGCTCATACACGCCCATCGCCCCACTGAAATGAAAAACTGCCATACACTTTTTTTCGTTTTAGAACGTAAACTTCACAATCCAATAAGTCCCCATGACGCTTTAGTAACTGCAAATTTAGCGGCTCGGGCTCCCCTACTACATTTTATGGGTGTTCGGTTCATGAGGCACAGTGTAGGTGTTTGTTCGTTAAAGCCATAGGGTCACCCTGGGGCCGCCAACAAAGCGTTTTTTGAGAAACCTAAAGTAGCTCTGAATGTCAAATTGAGTGTTTTTTAGGCCTAGGGGCTAGGGTTGACCTAGGTTTTGCCTCAACACGCCCTAGGTTTTGTCTGTGGTGAATTGAAGGCTGTCAAATGTCATGCATTTCATTTTTAACGACGGACGTGTGGTGATTTGTGGTTTAGCGTTTTTTGAGGACTAGAAAACGAGGTTTTTTGACAACTCATAGGGTTGTCAGGAAAACCTGGGTCAACGCTGGGGAAAGTTCAACGAAAGAACCTTATGATCCCGAGCAACGCAGAGTAACTCAAAGGACAAGCCCGTAACGCTGAAGACGACTATCTTCTAAGTCCTAGGTACTAAAAAAACTAATTTAGGAACTCAGAAAGGCACCAAAATGCCTTAAGGATTATATCGTCGATATGCTTGGGGAAATTCAGCTCACGGTCGCAAATAATCCCAAGGTCCCGGATCACCTCAACAGTGGAAATGATTTGACCGTTTAGAAGATAGAAACGGGGAGTAGTTTTGATGCATTTACATGAGAAGGTTATTGATTGGCACATTTAGCTCCAAGCAGTTTTTGGAGCACCATGTTGAAAAATTGTCGAGATGGGAAGAGTCTTTAGAAGAAGAAATGACTAGGTATAAGTTAGTATCGTCCGCATAGAGAGAGATAGAGGAGTGTTTGATGATCATTTCAATGTCGTTAATACTAAGAATGAAGAGGAGAGCTCCTAAATGGCTGCCTTGGGGAACACCGGATGTAGCTAAAAAACGGCTGGTAAGGTGGATCTGAACCGAACGCTGTAAAAACGATTTTCTAAACAAGAAGAAATCCATCTCAACAGAATGGGTTCAAAGCCGAGGGTGGAAAGTTTAAAAAGAATAAGTTTGTGGGAGATTTTATCGAAAGCTTTACTAAAGTCAGTTGAAATTACATCGAACTCCTTTACATTCTCCAAGGCTGACTGGAAAATGAGACAAAGTCAACGGGGTTTGTTGTTGTTGCCTGCCTGCCTGCCTTTGAGGAACCCGTGCTGTCTAGGGAGATGAGAGATTTGCAACGAAAACTTAAGTTTTCATACAATATGCTTTCGAAAATTTTGGGTATGTGCGATAATTTAGCGATGGCACGATAATTTTTCACTTCGCACTTAGGACCGTTTTTGTGTATAGGGGTTATAAACGCCGTTTTCCAAGCTTGGAGGAAAACTCCAAGGGATATGGAAAAGTTAAAGATTTTTGAGAGGGGAAACGAAAGAGTTGAGGAGCATTTCTAAAGAAATATGGCAGGTATACCATCGGGGCCAGTAATATACTCATCATTTAGATGTTTTAACTTTTCTTTAATTAGATGGGAATCAAAGAAACTTGGAAGGAATGGATCAAAAGAAAAATTCGGTAAAAACTAGAAATAAGCTGAGTCAGGAACAAAAGAATCAACAGATATATAGCTATCCCTCAATCGCTGGCAACAAAGCTACATAAAACAATCATTTCGCGATGCAATCGACGATAGACCATGGGACGATATTCATCTAAATAGTTACGGAATCAAGGCCCAGGTTAAGAAGTTTTCCTCCAACTCTTGTGACATTAACAAGGAAATTATAAGAATGAAAACTAAATTGATGATTTTCTGAATGATTCTTATTATTTACCAAAACCACACTCTTCCAATTAATTGGAAACAGAGCCTGTAACGAAACAGGCCCCTTATCGTTTTAGACGACTTATCGTTTAAGTGTTCGATACTAAAAAAGCGTGATTAAAACCCTGAGAAAGCTTCCCAGATTTGTAAAACGATAGCAAAATAGCTGTCCGACAACCGCTTCTTCTTCTTCTTCTTCTTCTTCTTCTTCTTTTTCATTTTCGGCGTTACGAGTAGTGATCTTGAAGCGATCACAACTCTCCCACTTTTCTGCTTCACACTAGTGATCCGCCTGTGGGGTACGACGCGTTGACCTCAGAAATCGTCGGCAAGCCTCCCGGTTTTGGATTGTTCCATGTCTGAGGCCAACCAAATGCTGCTGTTTTTGCATTTGCTTGTACCAGGGGTGTTTTGGCCTGCCTTTTCTTTTTCGTCGCGAATTTGTTGAAATGTTGTACGATATTGCCTTTTTGACGGGGTTCTGTGGATCTCTCCTTTGAACATGACAATACCAACTGAGCCGGTCGTGCTGAATTTTGTCCAAGATGGTACTTTTGACATGAAGGCTTCCACGGATCTTAGTACTTCTAATTCGATCAAGCTGTCCGACAACCGCTGAGATCAAATTTATGTTAAACAATGGGGTTTTTCTTTTTAGTTCCGAACTGAACTGAACTGAGAACGAACAGCGTGAACGTGTTCTGAACTGAGCTATGTGAAGTTGGCTGCGCTTAGACTTTTGCTTTAGATGTCCCGTCATTTCATTTCGAGCACGTAGAGCGCGCTCGCGTAGTGTTCTGAAGAAAAAAGAAAAGCATTTTGAGCGTTCAGATGTTGCTGAATTGAAAAAGAAATACTCTTACGTTTTTGACGTTTCACTTATCTGTTCGGAACTAAAAAAGAAAAACCCCTAATTTGTGTCAAACTATATCCCAACGTAACGTAAAGTTTAACTTAGAACCAAAATATGCTCATGCACACTCTTAGTTATTCGCCGCATATGGCAAATTTTGAGAGCGAACATTCCCAGCTGTCACTTTGACGTTCAACATTCACACCTGCCTATCAAAAATATTTGGGTATGGACAAAATTTTTGCTTGAAAAGAGAAAAATATTCCAAGGTGACTATTTTTAAACTAAAAATTATCCTTACACAATTGTATCCAATAATAAAATTCTCATCTTCAAATTGCGCATTAATTCTCGAAGTATATCCGAACAACAGCAATACTTTGTGTCAACATATCCATTTCGAAATAAAAGTTATTTTCATCGCCTGCGTTTCATCAACGTTCAACGTTATCCGAAATTTTTTTTTTTAAGGCTCATCGATAAAAATATACCACCGCGGGCCAGACAAGACACTACAAAGGACTTTGAAATTAGCACAAGTTTATTTATCAACAATGCCTGGCAAGGTCGGTGTGAAAATTAAAGCTGGGCGTAATTTGCCTATCATGGACCGTAGTAGCGAGACTACGGATGCCTATGTCGAAATCAAATTAGGCAATGTGACTCACAAGACGGACGTTTGTCGAAAAAGTCTTAACCCCCAATGGAACACTGATTGGTATATGATTTATTGTTTTTTTTATCGGCCTTGAGAATTGAAAACAAAAGAAACGCATGCTCTTAGGTTCCGTTTTGAGGTCGATGACGCCGAACTACAAGATGAGCCACTTCAAATACGTCTCATGGACCATGACACTTACTCGGCAAATGATGCTATTGGCAAAGTAAACATCAGTCTGAATCCACTTTGTTTGGAGACGGCAAGTCAATCAACTCAAGGGAAAGGTGCTGTGTTGTCGGGATGGATACCGGTGTTTGATACAATGCATGGGATCCGGGGTGAAGTTAATGTGATTGTTAAAGTTGATTTGTTCTCGGATGTGAACAAGTTCAGGCAAAGTTCTTGTGGAATTCAGTTTTTTCATTGTAAGTTGAGAATAATGAGGGAGTGTGTGAAGACTTTCATTTCTTATTTTGTCTATTTTAGCTCCATGTGTCCCTCATGGCTATCGAGCACAGATTATACACGGATTTGTCGAAGAACTTGTGGTGAATGATGATCCCGAATACCAATGGATTGATAAAATTCGAACACCCAGAGCGTCGAATGAAGCTCGTCAGGTGGTCTTCCTCCGTCTTTCTGGGCAGGTGAGTACATGTCAAACTGAATTATCGATTGTTGTTTTTCTGAAGAATGAAAGATTGCTTCCTTAATTGAAGAAGCTTTTTAGGCAAAGCAGTTTACACAATAAACTTGACTCCATAGAGTTTGAGTTTCATTTCAAAAATAACCTCCATTAACGCCCAGTCTTAGCGAGCTGGAGGCCTTAGCTCCAGCTCGCTTAAACTGCTGTTACTGAAATGAAGAGCTTTACATTTGCTTTGACGACTTGAAAAACAAAGTATTGAAGTTCCCTGGGAGCGTTTAGAGCATTTTGTGTAGCAGCGTTAGCTTCAATAAATAAACATGGTGGCGCAGCAAAGCTATGGAAACCTCGCAGCCTAATGCCTTTCAAGGATCTTTAACTTATTTGCCTTTTACAAAAGACTGAGTTTAAAGCGCTTTTGAGTCAGTTTCTATTTAGTGGCGTAAATATTAATTAGCCAATCCCTCGTAAAAAGCGTTCCCTTGCTTTTGAAACGACCCTCGTACTTGATAGGCAAACATGCTAACCATTACGCCCCGGCCAGCAGAATAGTAAGCTTATCTCCTCTGTTTGTTTGTTTCTTTGACAAATGATAAATTGGCGCTTTGATTTTATGCGCATATATCTCGAGTTGATTCCGATAATAAATTAAGCAAATGGGTTTTAAATTTTGCAGAGATAAGCAAAAATATAAAAAAAAAAAACTTGTAAACACTTGAAATAGAAATAGAAATCTGTGGAGATCTGGATACGCTCGCCGTTTATAGTTTTATGACTGACTTAGAAAAGTCAACTTGTGTCTCGTAAAATTATGATAAATTACAATCAACACTGGAACAATATTCGTTTTACGATTTATGCGATTACACATCTAATCTCTCACAGGCTGTGAATGAATAGACAGACGTTCGGCAGCTTTTGGTGGATTCTTCATATCAGTTGCCATCTGGAAATAAAACAGAGTGACGCATACATATTTTGTAAGTGTGTCTGAGTTGGTCAAGAGGTGATAGCAATTCGATTACGTTGATAGTTGCCACCGTTGGTCATTTGTTAAGTGATTAGATATCTGCGGGATATAGAATAACACAGGGAGTGTCAAAACGATTACAATTACTACTCATTATTAAAAAAATTGTAACAAAGACGATCGATGTGATCTTGCTGTATTTAACCCTTCTGATCATTCATTTGAGATTCATTTCCTTTTTTTTTTGGTGCGATTCAAAAAATTGAAAAGTCTCCAGATATATTTTCGTTCCTCGAACATTTGAACTACCAAACATTCTTCAACTTCAACAGTATCCAACTCAAGACCAAGAAGAATCTAAGCCTTAAATGGGAATTTTTCTCTTTGGGTAACAAAACGTCAGAAGTTGTCGAAGTTTTTTTAAATTACATATTGAATCACTCAGAC
Source organism: Melanostoma mellinum (assembly GCA_914767635.1). Taxonomy (NCBI): domain Eukaryota; kingdom Metazoa; phylum Arthropoda; class Insecta; order Diptera; family Syrphidae; genus Melanostoma; species Melanostoma mellinum. The sequence continues at coordinate 171,782,037 of OU612060.1, forward strand.
CGAAATAAAGGTCCATTGTACTAGCAAATAGTAAGCTTCAATTGTTATTGCTTTCCAGATGTTCGAAGAAAATCTATGATAAGGAGCTTATTTCTGTCCTGAGTGTAACCCGATTAGGGAAAACGCAAGACATTCACAGATGAAGTGCTTGTCATCCTTTTCAAGAGTCTTACAGATGTTTAAATATTTGGTAAAAGAGAAGTGCCTCGTTGCAACGCCAAGCTTTCATTGTGGAATTCCTCGCACTTATCAGATTTTGAATTCATAACAGTGCTGTTGTATTTGCCCGTCTCTACCAACCAAATCATTTCAGCTCATAGTTGATGGAATTGACCATCTTTTCGATGCTACTGACACCAACAACGAAATAATATGTAAGGGTGATTTTACTCTCCTGTATATCCAATTGTCTCCTTATAGACCGTACCTACTATTATCCGTCAAACACTGCATCAGAAAAAGAAATACTTTTCACTGATTGCATTCAAGACTCTAACCTTTTGTTGTAGGTATTATTAACACTCGGCCACCAACACGAAACCCATGGTTCGATGAAGAATGTAGGCAGGCAAATGCAGCCAAGCAAAGAGCACGACAAATGCTTTTGCAAACACGAACGAGGGCTGCTCACGATCGGTATAACGAGATTTACAAGGAGAGAAGAAGGGAAGAACACCGACTTCTCAAAAAGAAAAAGAAGCAGCATGAGAAGCGCTCGTTTGAGGAAATAGAGAGGTGCCATGACAGGAACGAGACTCGGAAGTTTTACCAAAAGGTAAAAAGATCCTGCCAGGGTGGCAAACCCCGAACTCAAGCCTGTAAAGACCAGTAGCGAAACATAGTTATAGAGTCACAGTCGCTACTGAGGATCTGGAAAGATCATTTCTGCAGACTGCTTAACGGCGAAGAGGACACAAATTCCGCTGTCAGGCGGACTGCCCCATTCAGCCTGGACGATGATCAAGAATGCCGTCCTCCCGACCTAGAAGAAGTTAAGCTTGCTATATGCAAACTCAAATCAAATAAGACTGCAGGTGCAGATGGACTTGATGCCGAACTTTTCAAGGCAGCTGGAGATCAGTTGGAAAGGAGCATGCACCAGCTGATCTGCATGATATGGTCGGAAGAAGAAAACATGCCCGATGAATAGAACCTCAGTATCGTATGCCCGATCCTAAAGAAAGGAGACCCTCACAACTGCGCCAATTATAGAGGGATAAGCCTCCTTAACGTCGCTTATAAGATCTTGTCTGCTGTAATATGTGAACGTCTGAAACCCCACGTCAACAACTTGATAGGTCCTTATCAATGTGGTTTTAGACCGGAGAAGTCCACAATCGACCAAATTTTCACATTACGGCAGATCTTGGAAAAAACCCGAGAACATAATATCGATATTCACCACCTCTTTATCGATTTCAAGGCCGCTTATGACAGTATTATCAGAGACGAGCTGTACAGAGCCATGTCTAGTTTCGGCATCCCTGCAAAACTCGTACGACTATGCAGGATGACTTTGGAGAATTCACGCTGCTCCGTCAAGGTCGGTAAAGAACTCACCGAGACCTTTAATGTCGAAAAAGGTTTTAGGCAAGGCGATAAACTGTCATGCGATTTCTTCAACATCATACTTGAACAGATTGTAAGAAACTCAAACGTCAACACCAGAGGAACAATTTTTCAAAAGTCTGTGCAATTGCTCGCATATGCAGACGATATTGACGTAATGGGAAGAAAAAAGCGTGATGTCATAGGTGCTTTTGCGAGTATTGAAACAGAAGCGGCAAAAATGGGTTTGATGGTTAATGAGGGCAAAACAAAGTATATGTTGTCATCAAAAAAGGACATAGAACATCGACGAATTGGATAAAACGTCACAATAGACAGACATAACTTCGAGGTAGTAAAGGCGACTTCGTCTACCTAGGATCCGCTGTAGACACGGACAACAACATCAGTGCGGAGATCAAACGGAGAATAACTCTTGCCAACCGTTGCTTCTTTGAGTTAAGAAGGCAATTGAGAAACAAAACCCTCTCCAGAAAAACCAAGGTAACCTTATATAAGACCTTAATCATCCCAGTCCTGCTTTACGGCGCGGAAGCATGGACCTTATCGAAAGCGGATGAGGAAACCCTTGGTTGTTTCGAAAGAAAAATTCTCCGAATGATCTTTGGTCCCGTATGCGAAGGCAATGTGTGGAGAAGAAGATACAACAACGAGCTGTATGAGCTGTACCGCGACATGGGCATAGCCAGAAGAGTACGCTTCGCGAGGCTACGATGGTTTGGTCATATAAAGCGGATGGACCCAAACGCTCCGGCTCGACATCTTCTCAGATGACCCTCCTATGAATAGATTTATAAATCTCCCCGACTTTTTCAGTGTCTTCCAAGCAGAAGTACTTGCAGTCTGCGAAGCCACAAAATATCTGGCTACGCAAAACTTGGCCAGCAAAGATATTCAGTCCTATCACAGATTCCATCGTTATCGAAAAAAGTCTTCCCTAACTATAATGAATAACATAATTCATTCGGAGTGGAACGAATTTCGAAATTCGTAGTTTTGGTATTACCAAATCCGAGTGCAATGTAAATTCGTCGTCCTAATATACGAAAGAAGCTGTGTTTGCAGGAAAATGTGAATTATGTTGCACATTTGACGTAAAACAGCTTATTTCGGTATTTAGTGTTGCAATTGGAAATGCTTTCTTCGATTCCATTCGAATTTTGTGAACACAAATTTTCGTAGTTCGTAACTTAGCTTTCCGTGTGGAAGTTTTCTACGATGGAATCTGTAATAGGGCTGATTGACATCTTCATAGACAGCAAGGAGGCCATTAAAGCTATCTCATCCATTGTTACAAAATCTAAAATAGTAGAAAATTGTTGCAGCAATCTAAGACTACTCAGCTCAAGAAACATTGTAAATGTAATTTGCGTTCCACAACATTTTGCCATAACAGGTAATGAAAAGGCGAACAGGTAGGAAAATCGAGTCAACACTCGAATTCAGCAAAACAAACAACTCAGTTCTCAAGCCACTGGAGCAAGCGAAAAACAGAATCCAACAATGCTTTCTAAAACCGCCAATGACAGATGGCCGGATTTCCTAAAACCTATGACCAGAATTTCTGCTACAGCTTGCAGGTTAGGACTCCTCTGTTGATTGGCTTTCTTACATGTCACCATTTATTAAGTGCCTACATAATGAGAATGGTCACTAGCACATCCGACTGTGTAAAGGATGCCAGGACGTAGAAGCCGAGGTGGGATCATTGCACTTCCTCTGTAAGTGCCCCAACTTTTCCCACATTAGGAAAAAAGCCCTCGGATATTACTTCTTCGACGAACTGGGTGACATCTTTAATTTCCTACTGAACAGCAGCATCATTAAATTCATTCAGGCCTTCAAATGGTTTAATGGAAGTTCCCAATATCAATAACTCAGTCATCAAAACAATCCTCTATTACTTAGTTGTTTAAGGACTAATCCGGTAAACACTGGTGTTCGTAGCTTAGTGGTCAGAATGTCGGTTTGAGTTTCGAATTCCAAAATCATACAATTGTTTTTCTGTAAAACATCAACTTTCGCGAGGATGGCAAGGAAAATACACTAAAAATTCACTGCAATGAAAAGCTTTTTCTTACTTAACCGTTCCGAGTTGTCAAATAAATGTGACTCCTTGAATATCGTTAGGATAGGTTAGGTTTAAATGACTGTCAGGGAAAAAACTGACATACTTAGATCAATATTAGGTCCATTGTCATATCATATGAAGGGTATAGCTCAATTAACTAAAACATTTGTAGCTTTTTGTGAAGCGGTAGAGGTGAGAGATATCTTTTTTTACCAGATGGGTTGGATCATCGAGTAAGTAGTCTCCTAGATGCTGTTTTTCTGTGAGGGAGAGTGCAGGACATGAAATAAGGAGGTGTAGGATTGTCTCTTCTTTCTTCTCGTCTAAGCAGCTTCTGCAAAAGTAGTTTGAAGGAACACCGAGTCTTATGGCATGTCTACCTACGAGGCAATATCCGGAGGGATTGAGAGGCGGTTGAAAAAATAGTAGACAATGGGGATAAGCTTTCAGGGACAGATGATTAAGTAGGGTCGGTCGATCTTAGAGTTGACGGCCCATATTATTTTTAATATCACTCGTTTGCGAAAGTCCAGAGTCATTATTTAATGAAAACGGATGTGGGAGTGAAAGAAACTAGATCTTCCAAAGAGGGAGAAGATTGAAGTCTACGAAAATTATTATACCATCTCGAATTTCAGAAATATCGAGGACTTTGTCAAAAGCGTCTACAACAAACTTGTACGACTCTGTTGGTTAGCCAGGAAGGATGTAAAAGCATATATATATTTTTTTTTTAATTTAAATTCTTTATTTCATGATAAATACAATTTCAATACAAGCCGGTTTATAAAAAAATATACAAAAAGTAAAAGGTATTTAACAAGAAATAGATACAAGCATTTTGTTGTCATAAAGACAAGTAGCAAATGCTCACTACAAATTAATTTAAAGTTTAAATCAATATTTATTGATGGGGAACTAACTACAAGTAAAAAGAAAAAAAAAAAGTTTATAATTTGGAAATAGTATTGTATTTTTATATTATTTTCTATAGTAAAAAGTAAAACCTTCAAAGTAACAATGAAAACAAAAACAATAAAAGAATCATGATCAAATGGAAAGTAAGAGACCTTCAAAGTTAAGAAAAAGGAAACCAAAGAAAGCAAACAGTTAAGCTGTTGGGCTTAAAATGCTGTGCAGCATTTGAGAATGGTCTATTGAAAAAAGCCAGGTTTTCGTTTTATTAAGAAAAGAACTTCTAACTCTTATGCATCTAAGATCATCTGGGAGTTTGTTAAACAGACGAGGAGCATTAGCCAAATAAAAGCGAGAAAAATGTGTTTTGTTAATCCTAGGAACATTGACTAAGTTCATGTCGTTAACCCTTAATCATTATTCATGAAAGAACATAAATTAAGACAGCTAGAGTCTGAGTAAAACAACGCTGTATCATCAGCAAAAGCAGTCAATTTACCTTTGAAAGGTTGAAGAAATAAAGAATTGATATACACAATGAAAATTAGTGGGCCCAAAACTGACCCTTGCGGGACGCCTATGTTAACGATATTTCTTACAATTATAATAATAATAATAATATGTTTATTAGTTCGTTGAACTTTTTAACAAAATACAGTTTTTACAATTTCACAATTTCTTTTACAATTTCACAATTTCTTTTACATGTTTATGCTACTTCATATATAAAACAAAATATTGACAGTTGACAATCATTTTTTAACAAGGTCATAAATAATTTAAGATCAAGTCTATACATTTCTCATTAAAAAGGCTTTAAGTTTTCGTTTGAAACAAATTAATCTTGTTTCAGTTTTAATTTCACTTGGTAGATGATGCTATTTTTGATTTTAACGACCTGGCTACGATTATATAAGTACGATGCGAACCAGTCGTACATGAAACCTCTAAAGCCTGCTTTATATAATTTGCTTAATAAAAGCTCATGGTTAACCATGTCAAAGGCCTTAATTATATCAATAAATAAAACTGCAGGAGTTAAAGAATCATTTAAGCTTTGGCTAATTCACTACAGAGCTTCAATAGAGCATCTTCTGTAGATCTTCCACTTTGAAACCCAAATTGAAGATCACTGAAGAAACTAGTTTTATCAAGAAAAGAAACCATTCTTGACTTTATACCTTTTTCGAAAATTTTAGAGAAATTTGAAAGAAGCGAAATGGGTCGGTAATTATTAAGGTTTGAAGTGTCGCCTTTCTTATGAAGTGGTATTACAAGTGCAAGTTTCAGTGCTTCAGGAAAAATACCTCTCTGAACACTGAAATTAAAAATAAAGCTCAAAACATCAGAAATGTAAAATGATATAATTTTTAAACATTGACTAGAAATTGCGTCCATCGATGAGGAGTTCAAATTTTTCATTTTCATTATAATGTTATTAATTTCAAACGCCGTAAACGGTTGAAAAAGAAGCTGGTTTGTTGAAAGTTATCATCCTCTATACCAGTTATACAGTGACGGCAATAAGGAAGAGGGACTTATAAGGAAGTGTTAGTTTGACAGAAATATAGTCTAGAAATTTGGATAGAGAGGATGAAATGAAGGAAGAGTCGAATTTATTGTAAACAGCGATAAGGACTTTGAAGAACGAAAGAAACAGCTGTTGCTTTTGATGTCATTGGAACGAATTGTTTCTGTAAGCGTAAAAACATCAAAGGAAATATTATGAGACTGCGAGTAAGCAGATGCGTACAACGAAGACCTAAAAATTTGGTAAAAAAAAGGAAAGAGAGTGGAGGTAAGAAGTTGGGGTGTCGGGATCCTGTGTTAGGAGCGATAGAAATTATCAGACTCAGAGCGGAGGTAAGAAATCCTTTTAGACTGAACGTATCGAAAAATATTTAAAAGTTTTTAACTCCCTCACCAACTTCTTCGACTAGTTCCCTTGACATCAGAAACACATCTTCTTCGAATACTCTAAGGTTCTTACACTACCTCAACTTCCAATGAACAACCTTACACTTTATGTGTTTAAACCTAAGGGAACAGCACAAAAGATCTTTCACGTCTTCGCTCTATCTAGTTTAAAAAGAAAAAAGAAAAAACTTCTTCGACTGCGGTGTCAGGATTCCCGTATCATTGAATTCAGCTTCTGAAAAGTTCACAATGCAGTCGCTTCCTGTGCACAATTTTGTCATACATACTTCATTGATTGACTTTGCTTTGATTTGATTAGTAGCTGACTTCAATTTACCATCTAGCTCAAGTATAAGCATTAAAAACATTTTTCCCTTCTAGGTGCAACGAAAAATTGGTTTGAAAGCTATCAACCTTGGTGCGAATGCAGTCATTGGATACACGCAGTGCTTCGATCTGGAAGGCGATGTCGGTGTTGTGGCTCGAGGTATAGGCACTGCAGTTACTTTGATCAAAATCCAAGAACACAGCGCCCAGACTCTTGCTGACAACACTCTAATCGAGGAGTAAGTACATTTTCTGTTTTTTTTTTTTTTTGTTTCACTTTAAGTACTTATTATAAAACTGCAAAGACATCCAAAAAGCATACTCTTGCTTACGATCGAGTGTGTGCGTGATTTCTTATCTGAAAAAAACAAAACAACCCCAAAGTTCTATTCTAGCTCCAAAATAACCAGATCTTCTTCTTGTTCTTTTTTTTTCATTTCGTTCAATGCGCGCTCTTAATTTTGTTTTTGTTTGTTTTTTTCTTCTTCTGTAACTCTTCTCCTCTCCACGTCTTGGTGCATTGATTGTGTGAATTCTGTGCTTATGTCACCTTAACCTTGCTAAATGTTTCAAAAAATAAAACAAAAATAAACAAACAGGCGAACACTAAACTATCTTGAGTTCTTAACCGGATCTAACCGAAACGATCCCTACAACGACTACTTTTCAATAGTCGAATCCGATCGGAATTTGCTTTCCGATCAAAAGAAACATCTAATACGAAGTATTTCAGATGAGAATATTGCTGAAACTTCTAATATGAAATCTCTGTTGCGACAGGAGGAACAACGAGGGGAAAAACAACGAACCAAGTTTACTCACCATGTCAAGCGTATTAAGAACCAATCTCGGTTGATAATCAACAAGAAGTGTGGGGCATTGAAGAAGAAGCTAAGCGACACAGACGACACTAAATCACTGAGTAGCTCGTACTCGACTTTGTCTATTATCGAACCAATTCGGTGTTCGTTGTTGGACTTGCGTAATGCGGTTGGTAAATCACCATTGAACCAAATGATGAGATCGATAAGCGATGCTACTGTGTCTTCTGTTGACAAACCAGTTCTTAATTTCCAATCGACTCTCCATGATTCTATTCGATCTTCACCTGATATCGTCACTAGACCAGAAGGGCATGATACCAGAGAAATATCGCAATCATCGGACTCGACGACATCAACAGAAATTTTGAGAACCTTTCCCAAAACATGTGAGGAAATAGAGGAAATACCTGTAATTGTTGAAGAGAGTGCGGCATCTTCGAGGGATGAACCCAGTTCAAGAGACGATTACCATTCAAGAGACGGCCACCATTCGAGAGATGGAAATCAGTCGAGAGATGGTGAAGCTCCTGGCATTACCATTGACGATGAAGATTTACGCCGAATCTTAAAAAGTATGGCCTTAAATGAAACCAACGAGGACGATAACGATTTGAATGAATCTTCGGACAGCAATGGCGACGATGAGGAAGATGAGGATGACGAAAGGTCCGAGGACGATGAGGCCGATGAGAATAATTGGATGAAACCCGGGACAACGGTTGATGACTTTGAGTGTTATATGGATGAGAGACGTGGGTCTTTGCTGCATGAGTTGAAAGACAACATCGCAAACAAATATCAACAGTTACAGGTTAGAGGGAAGGGAACACTTAAAGAGCACGAGTATCTTTGCTTTTTTTTTTTCTTAGAATTGTTTTTATGTGTCGAACATTGCTTTTGATTTAGTTGCTCATGGAATCGTAGACAGAGGAGACGTAGAACTATTACAAGATTTATTTTCTTTATTTTTCTTCACTACAATCAGAAATCGTGCTACGACGAGTCACTCGTAAAATATTGCTAGGAATATCCAAGAACCAAACTTCAGTGAAATATGCTTCGTGGCCAGGCAGTCGTTTGAAGTAAATTGTAGGCCCACAACTTGGTCATGAAGGATCAGATGAAGAAATGGGAATGAGAAAACTTTTTTGTTTTCTAATTCCGCAGTAGCTTTAATAACACGTTATGATGTTAATGAATATAGAGAAGTTCTTTTCTTTGGGATTTTTTACTCTGAAAAATTTTTACTGGCGTGGGTCTATTTCACAACATTCAACAATTTTCAAGTAATTCATTACATAAAATTTTCCTCTTTTTCGTTTTTTTTTATTTTGGTTCTCATTTTGTCTTTCAGGCGAACTAATCGGGGTGAACCTGGCCTCAACCAACATCTTTCGCCTATAATTGTTTCGATTTCAGGCGATTTCTTTCATGATGTGTAATGTCCGCGGCGTAATGGTTAGCATGTCTGCCTGTTACGTGGGAGACTAAAGGTTTCTTTCTCTCCAGTTTTGCATTCTAAGCCGGCTGAAAGTCTTCTTCGACTGATTGCGCCACATCACTCGGGGTCTTCTCCTTTTGTGATATTCTTGCAGTGTGCTTGCGAAAGCCCATCAAGCTGGAACATTTATGTACATCCGCATTGCATAAGAGTGTGTCGCCTTGTTGAAAGCCTTTTTGACGTCATAGGTTTCGGTTAGTTCCTTACCGACCTTGATGGAGTTGCCTGAGTTCTCCAAAGACATCTGACAGAGTTTTACTAGTTTTGCAAGGATTAAAAACTAAGCATAGCTTTGTACAGCTCGTTTCTGTAAATACTGTCGTATACAGCCTTGAAATCGATGGAAGGTGGTGGGCATCGATAAGATATTATATTTTACGGGTCAGACGTAATTTGATAGATTGTGATCCAAATCCACATTGCCAAAAATCTATTAAATTGTTACAGTGGGGTTTCAGACGTTCACATATTACACCAGACGAAATCTTATACGCGACGTGTCGGCGGCTTTTTCTTCTATTATTGTGAGAGTCTCCCTTTTTTAGGATGGGACATAATATACTGAGGTTTATCAGGCATTCTTGGCCTTGATTCTTCTTTTAGGTCAGGAGGACATCATTCTTGATCATCGTCCAAGCTGAATGGGGCATTCTGACAACGGAATTAGTGTCTTCATCGCCGTTAAGCAGTCTGCAGAAGTGATCTTCCCAGATCTTCAGTAACGGCTGCGTCTCTATTACTATGTTTTCCTGCTGGTCTTTACAGGCTTGAGTTCGGGGCTTGCCCACCGTGCAGGATCTTTTTACCTTTTGGTAAAACTTCCGAATCTCGTTCCTGCCATGGCACCTCTCAATTTCCTTAAACGAGTGCTTCTCATGCTGCTTCTTTTTCTTTTTGAGAATTCGGTGTTCTTCCCTTCTTTTCTCCTTGTAAATCTCGTTATGCTCATCGTAAGCAGTCCTTGTTCGTTTTTGCATCACCATTTGTCGTGCTTTTGGTTCGGCTGCATTTGCCTGCATTCTTCATCGCACCATGGGTTTCGTTTTAGGGGCCGAGTGAAACCCGGATAGGATAGGATTCCAGGATAATTGAAGGGACACTCTATTAGAAAAGGCATTGGCAATCTCTTGCGATTGTAGCTTTCCGACGCTATATCACTTCACAGCTTTGGTTCGCCCAACTCTTGGAAGTGGTCCGAGTCAAAGTTGGCCCCTCGGAAAGTTCGGACATCTAACACACTGGAAGAGTGTATTGCGTCGATCGCAACATGGTCAATTTGGTTGACGGTTGATTGATCTGGGGATCGCCATGTACCTTTATGAATTTTGAGATGCGGTAAGCGTGTACTAACAGCAAACAATCCCCTCAGCAAAATCGATTAGTCTGAGTCCGTTTTCGCAGGTTTTTTCATGCAGGCCATGCTTACCGATTATATACCCAAAGATGTCCTCCTTCCCTAGTTTTGCGTTAAAATCTGCAAATCTGTCCTCCGATAGTAAATTCATTGGCGTGAAAATCGTTTTCTCGATTAGCCATTCTGAACGGCTAATCGAGAAATTGTAGGTCACCTCCATTTCCTCACAAAGGCAAAGTTTGAGAGAAATGCGCTATTTCCCGGGGCTCCTCACTCTATTGCGGCCTTTTTTTTATTTAATTTTTTTTTTATTTATTTGTTTATAGCATTGTGCATTATGTTTCTTCGAGGAGCTCTTAGAAAGAATCTTTGGAATTCGTCTTTCTCTTCCGTTGGGGCGTCGGAGCATATCAGGCTGACGGTGGCGAGTTTAGCCCTTATTTTGACCTGGCGACAAAATCACCAAAATAATTTTTGTTGACTGTAGAAGTCGCCATTCTAAATGTCGCAGTTTTTCATCTTTTTTATATCCGGTCCATTCCATCCCACTTCTTGGATAGCGGTTATGGTTGCTTTGTAGCGGTCTAGAGTGTCCACAAATTCTCCGGCTGCAGTTGGTCCGTTGAAAGATCTTATGTCCCAGGTGCAAATCCGGAAATATTTGTCCTTTATTCGTTTGCTAGGGTCGTCAATAGTGACATCATTATTGTTATCCGATGCTGTTGGCTGTTTCGGAACCATATAGTTTCTACGTATTTAGGTAGTAAACGTTATGCACAACCCCCAAGCCGGAGAGCTAGATCTTTTGTGATCCTCTTGGACATAAGTGACCGGATAAACTGGAGTCAAAAAAATTATAAGGTCAGGTTTGTTAGAGTTTTGAAAAGGAAGAGCCTTCTATGAGCTGATTGAAAATGGAAAAATGTCTTTTCAAGATCCAACAAGCAAAGCAGAACTTGAGCCGATGAAAGTTGCTGACTTGAAGTTAGTTTTCATGGCATTAGCCTTTGCTCATGCTTTTGATACTTTGTACTTTTTGGGTGAAATTTGTGTTGGCTTGAAAAAAGGCATGCAATAGAAGTGCCAACAGAGTGAAAACTGAAAATAAGTAGTAAGTTTTTATTTACAATGTGAATAAAGGCATTCAATTTAAGTTTTGTAAATCTGTTTTCCATGTAAAAGTAATAAAAATGCAAAATAGTAAATGAAAAGAGGCAGTGCGTTCGAAGCCTGTCCTTGCGCTATTTCCGAACTTGTTATTTTCAATGTTAGACACTGTTTTATCTATCGATGAAATTCAAATCGATTTTCAAACATGCAATGAATAAAAAAGCACCGGGTCAAGAATAAATGTCATGTATTTTTTAAGAATTCTTTATCATCTTTTTGAAGTCAGTTTTTAATGCAAGTTCTTGAAACTGAAATTCTGTATGCTTTCCCTTTCAAAAAAGCCGTATTTTTATTCAAAGGGCCTGTTAGGGCGCTTTTAATTAGCCTCCTATTAGCCTTAAGGTTACTAAACGGTTCTGTCATATTTTTGTTCTTCTTTTTCGATGTCACGAGCGTGGAAATCACTGCAATAGCAATGGTATCTATTTCACACTAGTAGGGTACGAAGCTCCGCTCTGAGTTCAGAAAAGTATTCCAGATGGATTGCTCCATGCTTAAGGTTAACCAAATTCATGAGCCAAATTACGGCACACACTATCGAATAACTCTTAATGGAGTTATATGAAATTGGTATACTACAGCTCGCGTTACCGAGTAATCTAATAGCATAATTTAGCATTCTTTCATCAGTAATGGAACAAAATTTTATTCGATGAATGAAGTGCTCATAATTTAATCACGAAATGAACGCGAATGAATTTTGCTTACAAAAAAATAAAACTAGTCCAAGGAGACATCAACGACATTTGTGATTCAAAAGAGTCTCGAAAAATAATAGTGAATATTGTTGGAAGGATTTTAGAACCGCCGCTGGCTCGCCAGGAGCTCATACTCCACCATCTCTATTTCAATAACAGGGTATAACCTGGTAATCAAAGATCCTGAAAGAACTTTAAACCAAATACGTTGGAGTAGATCCTTCAGAGATTTCTGCTTTTGGCTGCCGAAGTCCACCGCTCGCTGGTTGTGTAAGTCCATTGTGTAAATCCAGTGTGACATTCCCCAAAAGCTCTGTCAGACCACAGATTCGAGCAGTCTATTTTTTTTTTTTTTTTTTTTCATTCTTTCTCAAGACTTGCCCATACTACTTTGGCAGTACCAGTAGAGGCATAATAAGCACAATTGACGTGTAGCTTAAGATGCAACATCTGGCCTCCGCCGCTCTGGCGCCACCGTCAAGTTGACGCCAATCAAAGCCTTCCTGATGAGTACACCCAACCAATCTGAGGCTTTAATTTGTAAGTCGTCGGAGTTCGTGGAGATCCACGATCAGTACCATACATAGTAGCGGTTATGCCGTTAATATTGGCGAATTTTTCAATAATGCTCGAAATTGTAAAAAAATTTCGCTAAAGTGTTGACTGAAATAAAGATGAGGCTGATTTGGTGTCTCTTTTCTTCTGTCTTCTGTCTTTTTTCTTTCAGGTTATCTCCATTCGTGTAAATCTTTTAAGTGTTACGGGATAAACTCATTGTAAACTCATTTTGATGTCGGGCTAAGTTTCTGTTACTCATCTAGTCTTAAATTGGACGAACTTGTTTACTCCTCCAAGTAGATTTATTTTCTATTGCTCATCTCTTAGTTACAAGTTCTGCTCTGTCTACTAACAAATTCCCAATGAGAAAAGAAAAGAATTGTTCTCCGATTTGTTGTTGTGGAAATAGAAGTACCTTGGCTAGTTGAATGGTTTACTTTAGTAAAAAAAAGAAAAGTTTTATGAAAAATTAAATAATAAAATATCACTGCACTGTACCACCCATAGGAATGTATGCAACGATCAAAGCAATCACCTGAAAAGCATCAAAAGGCTAAAGAAGACCAAAAGGACATTAATTTAGTTGTTGTAACCGTAGACCCTTACATCCCCACCACCGTCATCGACATGTGCAATCAAACGGAATCGGAAACAAACTCCGCTATCTCGAAGGCATCTCTAGAAACAAACAACAACGAAGTACCAAAGGAGCAATTTCGTAGTCTTGACGTACCAGATCTGAGTTTATCAAATTTAAAATCTAAAAAAAATCGCAACAAGAAGAACGATTTTTATTCTTCCCAACCGGAGATCATGGAAGGAACTAATTCACTTTGTGTTTCGCCCCTTGATTCGTCTTTTGTTTCGCTAACGAATTTCTCTCCACCGCCAATGTCAAACCAAAAGGTGTCACCTGCTAAAAAGCTTCCTAATAGTGCAATTGCTAGTCTCGCTAAGAATTGTGTCACATTTACTTCACCTATTTTACAGATTTGTCCATCCACTCCCACACCCACTGAATCCGATTCTTCCCAAGTGTCTCCGCCGGAGAACTTTTCCCCACACTGCCTATTCCCCCATGCTGCTGCAAAGCGACCCCCTACCCCGAATTACCTCTCGGTAAACACTCTGGAGCCATGCAACTCCGGGTGGTCCCTTAGCAATAAATCTATAAATCACTCACAATCCCTTGTGACTTTGAGTAACCATACTAACAGCTCGTCATTGCTTGCACCATCTACTCCATTGTTCATAAAACATAATAGATCATCAACGGAGGTAGTTTCATCATCAAATGCCGCTACTGCGGGTGGGGGTGGTTCTACACCAGGTGCGATTGCTGTTATTGACAAACGGGCAAGTCCTGTGTGTAGGACAATGGCCGGTTCTGGTGGACACACACGCAATGATTCTGTTTCGTCTAAGCTATCTCCAAGTCCGTCGAAGACCGCAGGAATAAGCTCTGCTGCTGCTGCTGCTGCACAAACAAACAACATTCCAACATCAGCGGCCAAGGATATTGACTTCTGCAGGAGATCATCTGACTCTGATTTAAGTGTGACACCTAAAGGTAAGCAGTTTCTCTCCTTTAAACAAAATTAATATTTTTTCCAAAAAAAAAATAAAAACCAGTTCATAAAAATTTTAATTAAATTTTTCCACACATTTTATTATCTTATCAAATACACGCACACACAAATGAGTCCTGATAAAATAACACAGATACGTTTGTTTGATCATTGCAAAGCAGTTCATTACATACTCGTAATCAAAGAACTACATCGCAACCATATGCGTTTTTTCCCGTCTCATTATTCATTGTGTTCATAGTGGGACATCTTTTTGTCACAAATCCATTTATCGCCCTTAACGGAAACGTGTAGTGATGTATGTAGTAATGATCTGGTGCATTGAATCTGATTTTTTTGTTTCTTCAGTTTTAACGAACATCAACGTCGAACAGTTCGCATAAGAGTTACATTTCCACCTTTGATTATTTTATTTATAATTAACAAAAATATCGGACACGCTTTTGAAAAACAAAAGGGAAAGAAGTGTGGTCCAAGATGGCTTCGTTGAGGAACACTAGAAGATACGAGAAGAGTTCTAGAAAGAATTTCGTCAGTTGAAGCTGATGAGATTCTAATTTCCATAATAAAAATTCTTTTGCAAAATCCCTAAGGCATCATGATTTCGAAGGGACCACAACCTGGTTTGCACTAGTGATCCATGGGTACGCCGCATATAGGTGAATTTTATAGTTGAGAAAATTCACTTATTTTTTTATTTGAAAAATTTAAGGTTAACTTAAATTGTAACAGTAAAATACTTTTTATATTTGCTCAAATGATAATTTCGATAGCAGGGGAAACACCCTCTTCAAAGAAGTTATAATGATCCAATGTTTGGAAGTAAAAATCCTCACCTCTGGTGGGGAGAAATCAGCACGAAAACAACTTGTTTTGTTGCAGTTCTTACATCAAGTTGTTTGAGAAAAACTTCTCCCCACCACAGTAAGGGATCTTAAATTCTTGAAACATTTGTCGATTGTACAAGACATGAAAAAACTTTGTTCCCCACAAAACTATAAACAACATCCCCAAGGAAAATTTGTGGTTTGATCTTAACTGTAAAAATGCGATTAGGAATAGAGAAGAATGTTTTAGTAAGTAAAGGATGTTTTCTAGGAGGAATAAATCGCATATATTTTAGTATTATGTCTAAGAACTTTGATTTCGAGCATATAGCCGCCGAGGCCCAATTTCCAACCACTTTTTGCAGCATGTGAGGCCGTATGTCAGCTTTACTGCGACTAATAATCTCTTCCAAAGCGTAAATCGTTTCGGGCTTATCTGCCTAGACAAGCGATTTTACATTTCATTCTTACAATTTGCTGATTACTCAACTCCATTTTTTTATACTTTTTTGAACTTGCTCGGTTGAAAGAGTCCTCAAAGATCTCAATATACATACACACACACACACACTTAATTATTGGCACATTTAACTTTTTTGAAAAATAATGCTGCTTTTATAAGCCTTTGCAAAAAACCAGCAAAAGGTTATTTGAAACATTTTAATAGGTTTCCAAAAATTAACATAATTCACAAACGTTGGTATATTTGCCGCACAAAATTATTGGCACAGTACATGGAAAGTTGAAAAAAAGACACAATTAAAACTGTTAGTATTTCGTATGCAATCCTTTTTGCTTTATTACTTTAGCTAATCTATTTGGCATGGAACGCGCCAGTTTTCTTGTCGTTTCTTCTCCAATATTTTGCCATTCTTCGATTAGCGCCTGTTTCAGTTCTGTTATTGTGGTAATAGCGCGTTTCTTAACCCTTCTATCCAATTCTTCCCACAAATGTTCAATCGGATTTAAGTCCGGAGATTGTGGCGGGTGTGGAAGCACATGCTAAAAACATGCGCACATCATGAGCCCTGTGCTTAGGGTCGTTGTCGTGCTGAAATGTAAACGAGCGTGTTAAATTCAACTTATTGGCACTTTTTTTCAAGTTTTCTTTTAAAATGTCTAGATAAATTTTCTTATCCATGATGCCTTCGATGAAAACAAGCTCGCCAACATCCGCAGCAGACATGCAACCCCACACCATAACTCCTCCACCACCATGTTTCACCGTAAGTGGTAAGTTTTTTTTTTCTCCAGAGCGGTATTCGGTTTTCTTCACACGGAAATGCGGCCATCGGATCGAAAAATATTGAACTTGCTTTCATCTGAAAACAGCACATCATCCCAGAAACTGTTTAATTTGCTCCAATATTCGAGAGCGTAGTCCAAGCGCTTTCTTTCGTTGACTTTTGAAATCATTGGCAACTCGAGAATTGTAACCGGCCTCGTGAAGCAATCTTCTTACCGTCATGGGATGAACAGTTTTCCCAAACTCTTCTCTAACTTCAGCTATTCAGCTATTTGGGTTGATGTTATCTTTGGATCAGCTTTTACTTTCCGTACAATCCTGGTCCGTTCAAGGTCATCCAAAAGCCGAGGACGACCGATATGTTTGGAACTTTTAAAATTAGATTCACCCTTAAAGCGATGAACGATGCTGCGAATAGTGTATCGCCTTCTATTCATTACTTGTCCAATCTCTGCATATGATCTGCCTTGGTTATGCAAATTTACCACTATTTTTCCTTCGGATTCGGTGGTTTCTTTTTGTTTTGGGCTCATTTTGTTTGAATGAAACTTCCTGACTCCTAACTTATTTTTCTTGTGAGAAACTGTGACTTTATTTGACAAACTAAATAACTGTTTTGATTATTGACTTTTTTGACGGTACGGCCACGAGAGTGCAAATTTATTGCACAAAACGCTGAGTGTGCCAGTTATTTTGTGCGAGTAATGGAGTAGTTTTCTACGCTAGTTATTTTATTTCTTTGAATGTGGACAACTATAATACTGTCAAATTTATTGCATTTGATACAAAATAAGACAACCATTGAAAGAAAAAAATATTTGTTCAATTGCATGTTGGTAAAGGTTAAAAAGTATGCTTAAAGTTTAAAAAGCTTTGTGTTCCAATAATTATGTCCCATTGTACCAAAGTTAAACCGTCAACTCATAAAATATCTTGAAGAACGAAAGCTTCTTAAGTCATTTTCCAAAATTATTTTCACTCCTTCACTTCTTTTTCATCGAATTCGTTACAGCGAAATTGGCAGATTTGGAGTGATTGCATTGCGTTTGTGGTGGTAAAATTGGTAGATTTCTTCTTTCATTTAAACGGTTAAAGAAGGACTAAAAATCGTTCACTTGAATTTTAAGAATTATTTTGTGGTCTTCTAAAGAAAATTTATTTATTATTAGCAGATTTTTGGAACTGAAAAAAAAATAAAAGAAACTGCGGTTTGCTTTGACAAGCAGTCAGATGAAAGTTTGTTTACGTTTTGCTGTTCCTCCTCCTTTGCCCCGAAATAGAAACGGGAATGGAAAAATCACTCCCAAACCTTACTCCGAAACGATTTTTGGAAAACGTTCGGGAGTGAATTCGATAGTTTATCGGTCAAATGTGTCATTCCAACTCTTCAACTCAATCTGGATTAATTTTGAAAACGATATTAATGACCGACAGTACGGCTTTCGTAGAAAAAGGTCAACTGGTGATTTGAAGGCTTATTTAACTGAAGAATGGAACCAATCTTTACATTGTTTTAAAGAAAGTATGTAAAATTATTGCGCTTGAAATTTCTATGGCATTTTGTAGAGTTTGGCAGCAGTCTCTTTTAGAGTATCGGTGTGTCTGTTCTTCGTTGGGCTAAAAATTACCTTTCAAAACAGTAGTAGTGAATGATATTGAGTCCGATACTCACTTTACAAATGCTGGTGTGCCCCAGGGCTCCGTTTTGTCTCCGACTGTCCTTGTTTTCATAAACGATCTCTTGCCTAAAATTTCTAATCCTCTTAATTGTTTTACTGAGGATTCAACCCTCAGCTTCTCATATTCGTTCCAAGCGCACGTCCCTTTTCTTTGGGTATGGCACTGAAACGGTTGCGCATGATTAGCTCACTGAATTCTGACCTCGACAGCATTTTTATATGGTGTAATAAAAACCGAGTAAAATTCAATGCTTCGAAAACTCAATGCTTTTGTCGTTAAAGCTTATTATTGCCTCATTGTCATTGTCCGTGAATGGTCCTTGCATCCAAGAAACCGAAACGCTGTCAGTACTTGAAATGTATGTGAACGATGATCAGGAAGTTTTTCACTCTTGATCTGGCTACAATTTATAAGGGTGTGCCTTTTTTTGTTCAAAACTAGAGTAAAATGGTATGGTGGTACTGACACATCTGTGAGTCTACTTAATACAGTTCAAAACAGAGCGTTAAGACTGCTAGGTGATAGTTTAATCTTAGAATCGATTGATTCTCTTGAACATCGTCGAAATGTTACTTAACTCACCCTCATTCATGGTTTTTTTTTTTGCAAAAAGTTATGTAATGAAAAAGCTAGTTGTATTCCTCTCCTGAAACAATTTTGTCGTGGCAGTGGCAACCATCTCGCTAGAAATGATCATCAGTTTAACCTTGAGCCCAACTTCGGACTCACAGTCAAGTATAGAGACTCATATTCTAGTATCGCAGTATCCGTAAGTGAAATGCTCTACCTGACTGTTCTTCTCCTACATTATGATTCCCAAAAGTTTAAAAGCAATGTGTCTCTTGCTTAATTCTCTCCTGTTTTCCCAAATGATGGGACTATAACACTTAAAAGGTATTCATAGCCCCTAAAAATACATGGTCCTTCGAGCCTGATTGTTATAGTGAACTAAAGAAACAAAGTGAAACAAAGTGCATAACCGAGAAAAATTGATTGTAAACGATTTTTTGATGTGTTGAATTATACCTACTTGTTTTTTTTTTTTTTTTTGTGTTTTCGTTAGTTTCGGAAGATTACCTAATCTGTTCCTTAAAATCTTTGTTTTAACAGTTGCAGGCCGAACACCGTTGTTACTCCCAGGATGAACTCCTGATATATTTCTCATCCATCCAAGTGATTGATGGTAGCCTTGACAATAGTATTGTCCCCAATTTCAGTGTCGAAGCTGGGAATTTTTACATTCCGTCGATCAAAAATATTCTAGTGAGCATTGTGCCGTGCGTCGTTAACAAAGTTTTTACTTTTATTTGAGTTAACAGTGTCGAAAGCTGTTTATGGTTCCCTTGATTATTCCTTTGAGGTAACATTTTGTTAATCTAACAGGCACTGTACTGAATGTACTTTTTAGTACTTTCCATCAGATCATGAAGAATAGAATGATAAATTACTTTAACTTGTTAGCGGAAGTAGATGATCACAGACAAAAACGCTTAGCGTAAGTAAGCGTTCAATCATTTCAATCAAATTGATTCCTGACTCAAACTTTATGCAAAAATTGGGATAGGCTGTCATAGAAAAATAAAAGTGCAGTGAAGAGATTTCTCCACTCAGGTGATTTTATCCTATTTATTTCTTTGTATTTATAAACTATAGTAGCACAACGAAAGAGAAAACACTTTAATTGCATCCTGTCGTCTGCATTATACTCTTAAGCGGTTTCTACTATTCGTTTTTTCCGATTTGCGATGGTTGTGGAGACGACAGGTGGCAATGAAAGCGTTTTCCTTTCCGTGGTGCTGCTTTATAAATACAATAATTAATTTACTTATCGGGCCATTAGAGAGAGAGGCAGCTTTTGCGTCTTCAACTGTTCTCGAGTACAACGTTCGACTATCCGCAAGAGTCCCGTAGAGGAATGTTATGTTCGTAAAAATATAATAGACTTGTGAAAAGTTCAGTGAATCAGATAAAATCTAACGAGATTTCGAATGAATGCAATTACAATAGTTCTTTAATTATTATTATTTCTGCGTTCCCACTAAAGACTGAATCCCACTTCAATTCGAATCAATGCCAGTGTATAAATAGATCGAATCGAAAAAGGTTTACCCGATCTGACGCAGCTTTGGTAGCTGGATCGGATAGAAAGGGTTTGTGTATTTGTGTATACCTATAAGCCGAGTAATCGGTTGATCGAGTGTATTGAAGAGCGTTTTTCTTTTAATTTTAGTGCACAAATGGCAACTGCTGGGTAAAGAGATTGAGCCTTGATAACTTTCACTGTTGTTCCTACAAAAAATAGGCTGAACTCGTTGAAATGTAAAAATGCTCTGTCTTAATGAAAATGTAAAAGCAGCAAAAGTCACACTAACTTGCTTTTAAAGTTTTTAGTCATTTCGATTCCATTTGAATTCGATTACCCGATTCGGTCAGAAATCCGATCCTAATCCGATTCAATGACCCGATATTGACTTGATAAAACAACTGAAAAAGAATGATCATTAGTTAGCGGTTGAATTCAAATCACTATGAAAGAAAAACACAAAAGTAAAGCGCCTTTAAGAGTCTGGATAGTGGATAGTAATAGGGGTAACAAAGCCAAGCAATTTTGTTTTAAAGTAAGAAAATCTTTGAAATTTTAACATTACACAGACAGACAGCAAATATTTTTTCTATTTTTGATGAAAGAACACTTCTTCTTACTACCGGTCACCTATCAATGACCTTTAAACTATCTGTATACCTTTTAAAGACCGAGCAGTTCTGACTTTCAAATTTTAATTTTATCTTTTGTCTGTTTGTTGTTCTTACAGTTTATGGTCGCAAAAGTGAGTACGCATATTGAGTTTTCTTGATCAGGTCCAGCATCGAAGATATCTCTTTTATTTTATTATTAATTTTATGTTTCGTTTTGTTTTGTTTTAAAGTATCGCTGTTATAAGTGTTCTTGCCGACATGTATTTGTATACTTCAAAGATGTCTTAGACTTGGTTTGTGCAACTTGCCATGATGGTCTACGTTCAATAAATGTTTACTTCGATATTGTGTCTCCACTGATCTGTCAATTTAAATGTAATGTTAGCATGTAAGAACTGGACTGCATGAAAGAGTGACTGGGGATTGATTTCAGTATGTCTGGTAAACCTCCCCACTAGCATGTTTAAAATACTTGACTCTTTCTGCAGTAGTAGTGTAAGGAGGCTTATTGTAGAAAACTGACTCAAGTATCAACTTCGTAAGAATCAAAAACAGAGAAGTGTTTTTGATGTTTTTTGTTTTAAGATTCATTGGGCGCCATTTTTGGGAAATTTGCGAAATAAAGAAGGAAACGAAGTTGATACCAGTTTTTGAATGTTCTTTAGGCTCTACTAGAAATTCTTAGTCTTTCTATCTCAACGAACCAATCTACTCCCTAACGCTTACTTTTTTTTATATAAAAAATAAAATTATATTGTTGTCTGTGTCGTATATTTGTTTGTCTTCAAATGTCATTAGTCATCAATCATTTTCATCATGGTTCTGGGTAGATTTAAAACTTAAGTCGGCTAACATAGACAAGTAAAATTTTGCCAGTAATGAATCGACCCCCAAACCTCGTCATGTCTCCTACCTTCATCCAGGAAATTCTTTCATACAATTTCTTTAAATTTTAATATTAAATATTTTGCATTTGTTCATGTAGTATCGTTATACCACATTTAATAAAACCGTTTTCAAATGGCCTCTCATGCAATGTTTCATCATTTTTGTTTTTAATGTTCACAGCAAGTCATTTATCAAATTATAATAATTCATTCTGAAAAAAAATATATATATAAAAATCCTGTAAATATTTGTGTGTGTATTTTTGTTTAATTTTAAATTTGGTGAGATCTTTTGCGGCGAAATAATAATCGAATGTTTGTTGTTTAGGAAATTCAATATGTGTACCAAGTGAAAGGCTGATTGCAGCAACAGCATCGATGCGGCTGAATTCAGGAGTAAACATCAAAGCGAATCCGGAAAGTATGGATATGTTGGAGTATCCGTTTTTGACGTTGACAAAATATCCAACGGGATTTATTTTACATCTAGGTAAGTTTGCTTCGAGGTTTAATTTTTTTTTTGTCAAAAGTTTCTGCTACACATTTGAGCATATAAGCCATCACTCAATAGCGCGTTTGCCTCGCGTCGACCTCATTTGACAGAACAATCAAAAGTTCAACTATACGAAATCTGTAGAGTCTCACACAATCACGCTTTGTCCTCAGACGCGTCGTTTGACAAACGTAAGCAAACGTAACGAAGCGACCAAAAGTTCAGCTATGTTGAACTTTTGCTCGCTTTCTGACATATCCCTCCTTTTCAGTTTTGCAATAGGCAAGAGTAATAAAATCGATGTAAGCAAACCATCGATTTACGAAACAAATTATCGATACTTCGGTATCGATGTCGAAGTGTGTTTCAGCTGAAATTTATCGATGTTAATACTAGACAAATATTTAAGTTCTCGTTATTACAGCTGTACTAAATTTAATTTTTGTTGGATTATTCAATGTAGGTGTTGTTGAAGCATTTAAACTACTTTGAATTTGCAATGGTGTTTTGAAAAATCGACTTCTACTTTATGTTTTATTTTTCTTATCGATGATTTTGATGAATTTTCGATACATGAGCGAGTATAAAGTCGATTATAGATTTTTGTGGCAAACAAATCAATCAAATTGTACTTCATATTTCGAGCCTTTCCCGCAAAATTATCGCAAGCGACATTTTAAACAAAATGGTTTTTCTTACGCTTTTCAAAAGTTTACATTGTTTCGCAGCTTTCTGCATTTTTAGTTTTACATTATAACTGTTTTACGACAAGTTTCAGCGAAAATAAATTTTATCGTACAAAGAAAACGTCTTCCTATAGAAATTCTTTTTTGTCGCTTACGATAAATTTGTTTTTGTCGCTTACGATAAATTTGCGAGAAGGGCTCGATTTGTGCGTGAAGTGTACTTAAGCTGAATTTTAGAGTGTTTTAGCAGAACTTTGTCGATGTAACTAGTATATAGATATTTCAGCTATCGTTGTTAAGCCTGTATTAAACTCGACTTCTGCCAGACGAAGGTGGTGTTTAATCACTTATATAATTCTGAAAAGATGTTCTTAAAAATCGAGATTTCGATTGATTTTCGATGCATGGCCGCATGGGTTAATATAAAGTCAATCAATATGGGCGATATTGAAGGATTTAAATCATTTTATTTTTGTAAAGGTGCTCGACCAATAACTTAAGCGATAATTTCATACCGTATATTGCGATAACATTTTTGATATCTGTATGAATATATCGATTATGTTGAAAAAATCGACGAAGTTTTTCATTTTAAACAGCAAATGTTATCACAAACATGTGATAACACAGTATATATTCTTAATTTTGCACAAGCTTAGACGAATGAATGACAGTAGGGCAATTTGAGGATTTCTCATGTAACGTGAAGCCTACGTGAGATCGACGCGGCGCAACGCTCTATTGTGTTTTGGCTTTATATCACCTCAGCGCCCGTTACGTTACGATAACGGTTTACGATACTGGCTGCCATTTACGACTGCTTTTGGCGGTTGTTTTGCTATCGGATGCATTTATTCTCGTAATTCATAATCGATCCGTATGACTAATTACAATACTCAAAAGAAACTCTTTGTTAACGTTACGTTTCGATTAGGTTTCACGATACTCGTTGTCTGGTCTCCTACGACTGCTTTTGGCGGTTGTTTTTTTTTTTTGTCGTTTTGAAATTTGTATGGATCCATAATCGGCCTATGTTGTAAGCTATCGTTGTTTTGGGTTTAATTTTTTTGCCTCGCGTTTCGTAACTCGTAGTATGAGGCCAGATTTGTTTGAGGAACAGTATTTTTTGCCATCTGAGCGTATTAACGTATATAGTATATGTATATATATAATTAATCGTATATAGTTTAATGCTATCACCAAGAATTCAGCATTATTTTAAAGTTAAGAATTTGCCATTGTGTTATAAGAAAGAATAAAGCCAAGTAGTCGCCGCGGCTGGCTCGAATAACTTCTAGATGGAAAGTCCAGTTTCCAACAACTTTTTGCAGCATTTGGGGCCGTATTTGAACAATAGCATGCCGAATATTCTCTTCCAAGATGTTAACAGTTTAGAGCTTATCTGATGCGTATACAAGCGACTTCACATGCCACAAAGAATAGTCCAGCGGTGTTAAATCGCCTGATCTTATATGTTTAAAACTCGAAATAATGTCAAAATTAGTCAACAACTATTTCGTTTCGAGAAAATCTACCCAGTGGATGTGTTAGAGCGGCTTCAATTCTTCCACGATGAAGTTGCAAACCATATTTGTTTAGCATTTAAATCAAGTGACAGCTGTCGAAAAGACCCCTTCCGAAAAAAGGATTGCCAGACTGTAAACCACACGTCTAAAAAACACCTTGTCTAATGTAACAATAAAAAGTTAAACTGTTGGAGGGGAGAAAACTTTACATCGACATTTTAATACAATTTGATAAGATTTTGTTCTAGGTTAAGCTTTTTTTTTTTTTTTTTTTTGCAAGTTAATGATTTGAGTTTAACCAGGAGGGGAATCTCGTAATGAAGTATCCGCTTTCTAAGGAAAAGAAGTGCTGGAAATTCCGTTATGGTGTACAGAGACGTTTCTTCACTTTAGAGACATGCTTACAGATATGACCTGCTGCTTCCAACCTCATTCGGTATGAATGTTTTTCAAAAAACAGTGGCCGTTAATTGACCGTTTGAATGGTACAAAACCGACGAATGGTTTAGAGGCACAGTCTTTTGCTAAGATGTCTGCATTCTAGTTACCATTTGTTCCTTTTTTCGGAGGTTTTTAAAAAACATATCTGCTGGAGCACTCAGACCTAAATATCTGTCCATTGTACTACCAGATAGCAACCCTCTTTTGTTAAAGGTTTCCAGATGTTTGGAGTTAAGTCAGAAGACGCTGCCATGAAAAGGAGCCTATGTTACCAGCTCTCACCATGTCTGTGTCGAGTATCTGTAATCTGATCCGAGAAAATGCAAGAACCCTCACCGAGGAAATTCTTAGCGGTGTGCTATCACTTAAGCTTAACACGTTTGATTGCATGAAAAAAGAAGAGTGCCCCGTGGCAATGCCAAAAACCTATATCTAAAGTTTTTCCTGCTATGGGATAGCAAAAATGTTGGAGCTTTCTTACTAACGTCTTCGGTTGTGCTCTTGACAGATTCAATCGTTGATTGAAGCCCTCACTGAGAAACCCAACAGACCAAGACCAAGTTTCGGTTCTGAGAAAGGTGTTTGAGATTCTCGCTTTGCAAGTTCATCGGCCATCTCGTTACCGGTTATGCAGGAATCCAAAGAGACTCAAGGAATATAGTCTTCCGACCGCATTCAAAGAGGTCTTGCATTCCAGGATAACTTTCGAAGTAATAAGAGGGTTGGAAAGGGCTTTGAGCTTGGCTGTCGCTACAAATATAGATACTTTTCCCCATCCAGCCATTCTTTGTAACGTAGCTTATAGCTTTGTATAGCGTATGTCTCCGCTTTAAGGACTGACGCGTGAAGTCGTATGTCATCGCTCTCCACAAAGGCACCAGCGTCAGATCTATCACCAGTTTTGGACCAATTCGTAAAGACCCGATAAGAATTCTTTCCTGTTTCAGATTCTAGAGTAAACCAGTCCTGAACCGAAAGAAAATTGGTCGGGTTTTTTAGACGCAGTTTGAGTTGAGCCTAGAGTTGATCGCATCTTACGGTGTATCCATTAGACATGAGTCAAAAGATATTTTGCTTGCAAATTTTCCAAATCTCCAGTCCGAATTGTGCCAGAGACCACATCTCTTTAAACGGAAAATGGTCTTCAGAGTTCATCCCATGATGTTGGTATTAAGTGGAGGAAGATTCAGATATGCGCGAGAACGGCGCCCTGAGTGCAGGGAAAGACCCAGTACAACCAAAACATATTGTTCTTTAAAATTTGGAGGCAACAAAGTATGTAATAGTTTGTTCCAGTAATTGACGCATATGAGATGATTGGTTTAGTAAAACTATAGTTGCAAAAGATGTCGAACATCTTTTGCAACTTTCTTTTGAAAACAAAATGTTGACGCTCCCATAAACCTCGGTTCTAAGAGGACTGAAGGAGGAACCGTTTCTAGCACGTTTAGCCTAGTTTAGCGTAGTCTCTGCTCTTAAGCAAATGCTTCGTAGGCCGAATCCAACCGAGAGGGAGAGCACAGCGACGTAAGATCCATTGAGCTCAAGTAAAGAGTCGATCACCATGCCCCATAGAAAAGGAGAACGCCACCTTATGGACACCCTTTGTTCACTTTTGCTGTAACATATTGTCGAAACTCTGCTTCATCCGTTACATTATAATAACGCCTGAATCATGCTTCGGCTTCCGCTTCTACCGTTTTAAGTGAATCGCTGAAAATCCCAAACTTATTGCCAGTTTGAGCCGTCAGTATTGTGTTCTCCCAGTTTTCCCTAGACCAAATGACTATGAAGAAGTTGTGGTACGCGTGTAGGCAGTCGTGCATATCGTTGATAGTCTTTGAAGTTTTTTTGTTCTGCGAAGTACTTTACTTTTTTATCAAATGTAGAATTTCACTTGAATGGTAAGATGAACACGGAACATGAAGCTTTTTGAGGAAAGACTGAGACAGGGGTAGGGTACCCCTCAAACAAGTAAACTTTTTATCAAGCTCAAATAAGCAACACCATTAAGATTTTTCACGGTCAGTGCTATTTTCACTTTAAAATAATTGTTGGGTCTAAAGTCAACGAGGCCACTTGCTTAAATTGTTAACGTACGATTTTCTGGTAGTACAATAAATATGTATTTCTTTACAGGAGCTACAGTAGCAGCACGTTCAGTTAAACTTCTCGAACGAGTCCCTAACCCCGATGAGCCAGAAACGCGGGACTCGTGGTGGACTGAACTGAGAATGGAGATACGTTCGCATGCCAGAGCTTTGGGTTGCAACGTTGTTCTTGGCTACTCAGAAGCAACAACAATTTCGTAAGTGTAACAAATTCTTTAATTCCTCCTCCAAACTCACATATTACGTTTGATATTATTTTAGAGATGATGTTTGTGTTTTGTCGGCAACGGGTACTGCAGCTGTTATCAACATGATGTACAATCGGACTACTTCGCAAGTCGAGCTCAATAGTGTTAAGCCACCAGGAATGTCTACATCTCTTGAAGAGCGTGACATCCTCAAACAGGAAATCAAACATCTAATGGACCCTTCGCCATCTTCGAAAGAAGTCATATCAACCTCCTATGGAGTGACACAAAAACACTCTCTCCTAAGCCAATTAACCAGTCCTAAGCTTGCCTGCACCATGTGCCACGTACCATACAGCCTAGCCTCAGTTCCGTTCAATGTAAAAATGAAAAAGTGTGCCGTATGTCGAAAAGGCAAGGTTCCAGATGTCATTATGGCCACCGTAGAAATCCCTGATTCATTGCTCGTCACTGGACGAGGTTGTTTCATGCAGGCTCAGGTCGTACGTGCGAAAAAAGACTTGCGATCAGAGTCGAATGCCAAGGAAATATCCGATGGACTACCATTTCTGGAGTACGAACTCCATCGAGTTCTAATAAACAAGCTCAAAGCCAAAGGCATGAATGCCATATTCGGCCTCAAAGCTCAAGTATCTGTTGGAGAACGACTGATTGCTCTAATCGCAACGGGTACTGCAATCTTCCTTAAAGCTCTACCCCCACCAGCTGTGCCGAAAATAGTTGCTGGTAATTCTTGGACAGACAAGGCAAAGCTCAATGAACTGCAGAAGAATCTGCAAGACACATACGAACGCAATCGAGAAATCTATCAGCTCAAGTCCATGGATCCCGACTTTGAATCGAATGGCAAAGGACATTCGGACACAGACGATTCCGACGATGAAGTACTAGAGATGGATTTAAATGCTGGCAACAAGGGTACCTGTGTCCTGGAAGTTGATGACATAGAGGATTTGGAAATCATTTCTCTCCTCATGGAGCCTTCGCCACCGAAAGGTTTTCATGTCGTGAACACACAGACTGTGCCAGGCCTGCAAGACTTGGAAATTGTAAGAAATCTGCAGTTTTTCACACAAGTTTGGCGAGCGAAACTTGGCCACAATCAAGGTGTCAATGGGCTGGCTAATCATTTTCAAAGGTTTGTTTTGAAACTAAAAAAAAAATCAGCTGAGTTTTATCTTTGTTCTTATGTTTTACAGACTTTGTCAAACGATATTCTTTAAGCTGCGCAGCATGATGCCGTGTGCGATTTGTGATCTTCGTTTTCTTCTAGATCTACCAGAGAGCGTAAGTAAATAGCTAATCCCAATTAAAGTAATTATTTTCATTTGTTTTTCTTCTTTAGGATGAAATACAGCTCTTGGTAACTGGGATGGCTCTCGGGTTAGGAGAAGTGAACAAATTCAAAAACCGTCGGAAAACAATCAACAATGACGCTGCAGTGAACATGAACATGAATGGAAGTGCTAAAAAACAACACGACGAGGAATTAATATTTCCTCTCGACGAAGATCAAGCCTTAGATTCAGCGCCCCCAGCACCCATATCAACTACACCACCAATTGCATCTTCTTTGTATGGTAGTCATTCACTGAAGTTAAGGAAAGGTTCGACATCGGGAACAAAAACGGGTTCTGTATCAAGAGGAATGAAACATGTAAGTAGTAACTTTATACAACAAGAACTTTAAATATTCTGCTCAAAGTTTCTATGAATTTTTCGCAACCATGTCTTGTAAGGGATTGGAGGGACCTATAATTTTCTGCCGGTTCCGAACAGCTAATCGAGAAAGCGCTTTTCATGGCAATGAATTTACTAACGGAGGACTTGCCAATTCTTCGCGAAAGGCGATACTAATGGAAAAACATTTTTGCCTCTGTTGGCATTCGAACTACTAACCTATGGGTTAACAGCAGACAACTACCCATCACGCCATCTTTTAAGAGTGCATTCAACTGCGGCACAAGATAAACAATATCTCTTATCACTTTGGTGCAGTTGCTAGGGGCAAGGAAGAAAAGGAAAGATTTGAGAAGTTTGATTTTTTCTCGCGACTCTTTCAGCTTCATTTTTGTCCCTCGATTCGATATGAACACTGTTTTAGCAGCTTTCATCTTCGATTCGATTTTAATTGTCACAGGTTTTACGTACTGTGCTTTGACGCAGACTCCGACGGACCTGTTGCCTTTGTTGAACGCGTTCACAGTTGAGAGATTTTTTGCGCGTCTTTATCATGCCACCACTCCTTGAGTTCATGAAAAAAATCTAAGTTTTTGCAAGTGCTGGTCTGCTATGAACGGTCTCTCCGTCAATCCTCTTAAAACCAAAGTTGGTTTCTTCAAAAGACCTAGGAAGTTAACTGGTATAAACAAAATTACACTTTAAGGCGTCACATTTCATTTTCAATCAAAGTCCAAACATGTCGAGTTGAAAAGTGCTAAAGCACTCACAGTCTTCTGGGAATATAAGGGAGCTTTTAGCAAGACATTGGGTCGTCACTCGTCACCGAAAAAGAAGAAGAAGCTGTGAGAATATCTAAAACTTAAGATGTGGCTTTACTCACTTAATTTGTGAAAAGTAAGATTAGCTGATAAGCACTGATTTTCATTTTTTCAAGCACTGTTCCATTATTATGTCGATATGAAAGTCCTACACCTGTGCATAGTACTCATAAACAAGACTGGAAGACGACAACGATAGTTCCACGGAAAAAAGGCTAGAATGGGCATTAAGTACCTTTCAACCCTTCAAATCTCAAGGTATAGACGGGATCTTTCCAGCATTATTACAAATGGGGAAATACGTGATCCTACTACACTGACTAAAAATTATCAGAAACAGCCTGGCTCTGGGGTATATACCCTTACCCAGTCCATGGACGCGAGCTAAAGTCATTTTTATACCAAAAACAGGTAAGAAAGACACGATTCATCCTCATCCTTTAGGTCAATAAGCCTAACATCCTTTGTACTGAAAACCATGGAGAAGGTCATTGATAATTTCTTAAGATCAGAAATTCTAGTAAGTAATCCAGTAAACACAAGACAGAATGCATACTGAGCAGGTAGATCTACGAAAACTGCCTTATACCAATCAAAAAGTAATCGACTCAAAAGAAGCAATGATCGGCTGTTTCTTGGATATTGAGGGTGATCAAAGGCCATACATCGCATGAGGCGGTTAACAAAAAACTTCAGAGGAAGAATACTCCGATTACAATAATAAAGTGGGTTAGTGTATTGCTTAGTACGCAGAAACACACTCTAGCCAAAAGGTTCAGAGAATCATCACAACAAGAGGCTGCCCACAAGGAGGGGTCTTATCGCTCCTACTTTGGAACCTAGTAGTAGATGAACTATTAGAAAAACTAACCAAGGCATAAGGTGCATTGGCTATGCTGATGATATCACATTATAAGCCTATGGGAAATTTGAAGAAAAATCATGGTTGTAAACCGAGCATTATTCGGTGGATGTACCTAAAGATGGTAAGGCCGACCCTTAACTATGGAGCGGTAGTCTGGAATAAGAAAACTGACCAGATGAAAAACCAGGAAAGCATTAGAAAAAGTGCAAAGACTTGCGTTCATATGAATATCAGGAGCAATGAGAAGCTTTCCAACTGCGGCTTTGAAAGTATTGCTAAACCTGACACGTATGCACCTGGTTATAAGAAGCATCACAAATGCAATGATGGCTAGATTTGCCAAAGAGATTGTATGTGTCCTGAAATGTATCGAAAAGAATATAATATCGATTGAGTTACCACTCATTGATCTCCCTCGAGATAGCAAGACCAAGGAGTTCAAATTCGATAAGATCTTCAACGTTGATAACAAAAAGTCGTGACAAAGTGAAAAAGACACCTACTCAATACCCATGCAATGAAATGGTACTACAGATGGCTCAAAAACAACGGAAGGAACTGGAGCAGGAATCTTTGGACCAAGGGCAAAAATTTCAGTACCAATGGGAAGAATATCAAGCATATTCCAAGCCGAAATCTATGCAATACGCAAATGCGCGGAATTAAGCATTGACAGAAAATATTAAAACAAACACATTGCAACAATGGAGGACAGTAGGGCGTTCTTTTATGGCTTCGATGTTACGCGATGCTGTAGTGTCAAAATCATCGTTGTTGTTGTGTATGTTTGACTTTGTTACAAAATCTACTCGATGTTACACTTTGTTGGTCTGTCAAAAATAAGAATAAAGTATTTCTTAAAATATAAAACCAGCTAAAAGAAACTCGTTTTTGATGAAGAAAAAAGAATTCTGAAATGAACAAGATTGAAGATTGAAAAACAAATCTGAGCAACAACAAATCTAGAGGGGTTTGACAGATCAACATCGAAACTCAAGTCCCAGAGATGAGTTGGAAAAAGTTACGAAACGTAACATTCTGACAGTTCAACATTGCATTTAGGAACGACATCGATGTTACATTTCGTAACTTTTTTGCATTTAGGAACGACATAATGTTACCCGATGTTACATCGCGTAACATCCAAGAATAAAAGAACAGACTACAGACAAGCTGCAATTAAGGCCATAAGATCCTACATAATCTCTTCAAAGCTTGTCACTGAATGCATTGACAAATTGAACAAACTGGGCAGTAACGAGAAAGCGGCAATCTACTGGGTACCAGGACATGTAGGAACAGGCAGACGAACTGACAAAGACTGGTGCCGGATCACCTCTCATTGGACCTGAAACTTTTTCTGGAGTAACGGAGAGCCACTTTAATAGCGAAATCAAAAAGTCAGAGGAAGACAACGGAGTTAAACACTGCAACAACCTCCTCAAAATGGAGGTCAAAAAGTCAAGCTTTACTTAGTACTTTCAACTCAGAGCGTTACAAAGACGTAGTAAAATTACGTAGAAGCAGTGTAAGAATGCTAGCGGTTCCTAACCAGACACTGCCGACTAACAAAACACCTAAAAGTACTAGGCAAAGAGATCAATGACCAATGCAGGTACTGCAACAAACAGGAAAAATCTCCTGACCACCTCTTAGGGGACTGCGAAGAGGTGGTCCTTACATCAAAGGAAGAAGTGCCTAGGATCTTACCACGTAGAAGAGAGGGAGGTTAAACTCTTAAACGAGACCACATACTCAGTTCCATCAAAGGAACTAAACTGTATGAAGTACTTTAAATTAAGGAATACCACTCAAGAAGAAGAAAGGGGTACCATAGATCCTAATAATTCATTCATTCATTCATAGGATTGCTACATGCAATAGGTCTGTTCGTTGAAGCCCTGGGGTTGCACTAGGGTCGCCACAAAGCGTTTTTTGAGAAACCTAAATTCACCCTGAGTGTCAAATTGAGTGTTTTTTGAGCCACAGGTTTGCCATAGGTTTTCCCCAAACTCGCCCTAGCTTTTTGCTGTGGCGATTTGAGGGCTGTCAAATGGCATGTATTTTTTTTTTAAAGACAGGGATGTGTGGTGATTTGTGGCTTAGCGTTTTTTGAGGAGTGGAAAGCCCAGATTTTTTTGACAACCCATAGGGTTGTCAAGAAAACCTGGGTCAACCCTGGGGAAAGTTCAACGAACAGACCTAATAACTTGTTGTTTTCCCGTATGCCTCTTTTGACTTTTTTTCTATTAGATTATGGAAAATGCTTAAATATATTTTTTTTTTTACAAAACTTTGAAATTATTTTCAGTTTCCGATCAGAGAACGTTTCGGCATTGACATCACCCCTCTTACCTACGTCCCTGGTGGCAAAATTGAGAAATATCTCGGCAATTTGAACTTCTTCTTCATCCGGGAGAGCACATCGGTTCGTGAAATCGGTGGCATTAGTGGATTCGTACACAGTTTTATCACAGAGGTAAATGATTTTATAAAAACAATATTAGGTTAGTAAATTGATTTTCGTGTTTTGTTAGCTCTTGGCTGTAGTTCGAGCACATATCACAACACTAAGCGGCAATGCAATGGTTGCCTTTTACATGACGGAACTTATTTTGGTCGATAACCAGAGCAAAAATCAGGTAAGAATTTGTTGTATCTTCCGTGTCTATGATGAGATGAAATAAATGTGATCTTATTTCCAGGCGCAATGTCTTGTTAGTATTGGGGGTGATGTTGTTTCCGTGTCTTACCACACCGAGGACTGATATTCAAAGTTAAGAGGGATCTAGCGTTTATTTTACATGACAAGGCCCAAAAGTGGTTACTATTAAACAATGACAGTTTCCTATTGCTCTCTTGTCTAAGACCCTCTTCCTACTCACTTTGAGATAAAAAAAAACTCTTTTGGAACCCCAATGCAATGAACGTACTTAACTAGTTGCTTTTTTTTAAATTAAACTTAAATCAACAAAAAAAAAAATAGTCAAATACTTAAAAACAAAAGAACGAAAATCACAGAGGACGCTGCAAATATTATAACTATAATTTTATCTAGCAAATTGTAAAAGCAAATTACCTTAAATCAAACCTAACGTTATGAGAAAAAAAACAATTGTATTACCCTAAGATTTGAGATTTTAATACTATCTACAATCTACATGACCAACAAAAAATGTATTTGTGTGGACTAAGCCATAAGTTTTGAAATTAATCGACACGTTTGTAATTTAAAATAAAATGAGTTTGTTACTTTGAAATCAATTTTAATTAAAATTTTAACGAAATTGTAAATAAAAATTTAAGGTTGAAGGACATACTTAAAAACGTAAAATATATAAACAAATTAAAAACTCTTACAAAATTCAAATTGCTCATCATAATTGGTTGAAGTTAGAAACAAGTTAATTAGTGTGATAGTATGGAAATCCGTCTATGTGAAACTCACTCTATTTGCATGTTTATGTCTTAAGGGTAAGTGAGTAAGTATAGTTACTTATGTGTGAATTTTGTTTGAGAGATAAATGTGCCAAATACTTACTACTGTAAATGTATGTTGAATCCCTTTCTCTTATTTGGAGTTATTAATTTTTTTCTTAAAAGATAAATGAAGAGAGAAAACAAGTTTGTTTTCACGTGATAACAGTCGAATCAGCTGCCTGTAAAGTTTAGTTAGATTGATTTTAACAATTTAAATTAAATGAAAGTGTTTAACAAAAAAATGTTTTAATTATGTTTCGGGGTCAGCATGAGATGAAGTTCAACAGTCAGTGAAAGTGAGTAAGCTACAGATTGGAATTTAAGGACGATTTTTTTTTTTTTTACATATTTTCATCGTTTAGACCAGGGATTCCCAAACTATTCTGAACAAAGGACTCTTTTTCCAAAATGAACTGATACCCTAGACCCCCATAGGCAAATTACTTTAAAAATATAGTCTCTAGTTTTTACTTGCTTTTATAGGTATGTATTAAGTATAAGCAAGTTTTTCAGTCGTGCAGAAAATTTCTTTTTTGAAATGTCAATTGACATTGCAATGATAGAGAATACAAAAAAGTGGACTCCAATTCTGTCTGTTTGTCTATCTGTCTGTCAGTATATGGATCCACAGCCTGAACCACTTGAAAGATTTTCTTCAAAATTTGCAGTTAGTTTTGGAATTAGGCTTCTAGATTTTGAAATAACGGTGCCTGATAACCAATATGATGATTCTTCAAGTTTAAAAACTTACAGTTGGTTAAGTGAGTAAGCTTAACCTCATTTTCTCCTCAAAATCATACAAAATAAGCATTCAATAAACATGATCAAGACATGATTTGTTAATGCAAGGTTCTTAAAATCGTGCTCTCAATTGAGAAAAAGAAACAAACTCACAATTAAAAAATGCGATGGATGAATTTGGTAACTGTTTACCAATCTAGCTAGATCTGGTTTAATATTTTTAAGTTGCAGCCTTTAATTTCAGCGTTCGTTGACTTTCAAACGTTTTCTTTTTTTTTTTTCAAAATGTTTGCCATCACACTGAAGCCTTTTTAAACGAAATATGATGATGGAAAAGCGATGCGATACTTTTTATCAATATTCCAAATTGCATTTTAAAAAAAGAACATGTTTTTAGGGGTCAATTGCAGAACTTATCGACCCCCAAAATCGAATTTCGTTCTTGTCGACCCCTTAGGAAACCGATATTGAGCGGAGATACACCAGATTTTGTGAACATGAACACTTCCAATCCGTTCGTTGAACTTTCGCCAGGGTTGACCCAGGTTTTCTTGACAACCCTATGAGTTGTCAAAAAAAACCTGGGGTTTCCAGTCCTTAAAAAACGCTAATACACATACCACCACACATCCCTGTCATTAAAAAAAAATACATGCCATTTGACAGCCCTCAATTCGCCACAGCAAAACCTAGGGCGAGGTGAATGAAACCCCACGTCAACCCTAGGGCTCAAAATAAACTCAGTTTGACATTCAGGGCGACTTTAGGTTTTGAAGTCGCGAAAGTAGGTCTCACCTGCTAGTTTTATCTCTTTAGAACGCAGCTATTCAAAATCTTTTCAAGATACAAACTTTCCGCTTTCACAGAGTGAAAAAAAAGTGACACACTAGTATATCCCCTTAAACTTCTACAACGCGTTTTTCTAGAAATCACTTTGTTCAGGTGGTTGACATGACATGATATGTCAATTTCTACCAAACCGATTCCTTTCAAATTTGGAGGATATCTTTGCGATATGATACATGAACATGTATATATCGCATCTGCCTTGGATTTTTTAAAATTTTGCTATTAAGTATGTATAAGTATTTTTTTTAAATTCGAAAATGTAAAAAAAGCAAAACAAAGACTATTTTTCGTTATCACGACGCCATTCTGTGAATTTTGCAAAGGTCAGTACGATAGCGACATCTTTACTAGTTTGTCTGTTTTGGATCACTACAAAGGTTGGAAAGATGTCAAACACATAACACAATTTTTTTTAACCCCCACTCGACCGTCCTCATATTCGACGCATTTTTTTTATTTCCTTTTAGCAAAAATTATATAAAATTAATTTTCTTATTTTCTTATCCTGATATGAAAAATTCCTAAAACTAAAGCTTTCTAGCCCAAAATACCCCCTTAGAAGAGATGAGTTTTCAGATGTAATGGAAATGATGAACGTTATGAGATACTGAATTGTAGGGATTACGACGGTGTTAAGCCAAGACGGGCACAGCCGAAGACGACATGCCTAAATTGGATGCAGACAGACGAAAAGTAAGCTCCCCAGCGTTAATAAGAAAACGGCAGCATTTTTGATATCCCGTGGCAAAAAAGACAGTTGAAAGCTTCACGTTGCAACATGGTACTTTTCTTTTGCCAAGCACGTAAGCCTGTTGGGCTTTAGTGATACCATGGTCTCTTAATCTCTTGGAAAGGATGACAAGCACTTCATCTATGAATGTCTTACGTTTTCCCGAATAAGATTAGATACCGACACTCGACGCATAAATAGGTTCCTTACCATAGCTTTTTTCGAACATTTGTAAAGCTATAACAAATGAAGGTTACTATATGGCAGTACAATTAACCTTTATTTCGGTCAGAGTGCTTTAATTTGTTACTTAAAAAACTCCCACAAACTCTGTCGTTTTGCTAACCAAAGAGAAGAATTTCCTTTTAAGGCTAAGATTTTTCTTGGTCCAGTTGGAACCTGTTGAAGTTGAAAAATGTTTGATGGTTCAAATTTTCGAGTGGCGAGAGTCAGCTTTCGTCCTTTTGTCCAAAGAGATTGGCAGGGCAATACCTTGCAAAATTTTCCAGCCTTTGGTGGAAAGGATTCTTAGTTGCATTGTGGTTTGACCCAGGGAAGTATGCGGTTACTACACATGGTCGCAAATGATCATTCTCGTCCACCATTCACAGCTTGGCACTCTCTCAAGGCCAAGGCGAAACGAAGTCGATTGTCTTTGCCAATCAGTCTCAATCAATCGTTGAGCGAGAAGCCCAGAAATCGTATTTGTGGGACCTCTTAGTGAACTCTGTTTTGTGAGGATGACATTTTTCATTCCAGTTATTTGCAAATTTTCTAGGTGGCTGACTGGATAATCTGCCAAGATTATGTCAACTTTTATCAGTCCTGCGACCTTATTTTTATTTTGCATCTCAGAGACTTAACAATTGTATTGCTTGCGGCTTAAAATTTTGAATGCTCAAGGGCATCTAGATCCTTTGTACTCCCTTCCTGTTAGTTGAATCGAAAACTGTTCTGAAAACTTTGAGCCCGTTTTTCTCAAACCTGCATTTTTCAAATTTGCCGCAGCTGAAACTCACGCAAATATTAACGAATCGTCTTGAAATCTTAACTGCATACTCTCCATATGTTTTTACATACAGCCATCTTCAACTTTTACGATCGGATGAAAATTGTAAATTTGGCAGCCATCTAAAGACGAATTTTTGACGAAATTTGGACCTCTTTTTTAAATTGCTGCCATTCTGTAAATTTCCAATTTTTCACAAATTTTTTTATTTTCTTGTTACAGGTACCAGAAAAATTCAGAAAAATGCGGCAAATTGTCGTCTTCTAATTTCAAGGAGTTCAAGACATGGTCCATATCCCTCTTAGATTTTAATATTTTAACTCGAAGTTTCCTGACAGTTTACATGGATATATGTATGTATAATAAAACTCATAAGATTACAGAATATTTGAAGCTAAAGTTTTTTTTCACGCCTTCAAAAAATCACCTCCATTTGAGCTCGAGAAACTAGCGCAGCTCCTTAAGCGGCACTGAACTTAAGAGGTAACTCATTTGTACACACTTACCTACGCTCTTCATCATCAATGCAAGTGTTGCCCATTAAAAATCCCAAATCAAGTGAGGAGGCAGAAGTTAAAAGTCAAAAGTAAATTTTACTGCAACCAACTTAGAGAACTTTTATTAATTATTTTCATTAAATATTTTACA
Source organism: Melanostoma mellinum (assembly GCA_914767635.1). Lineage (NCBI taxonomy): Eukaryota > Metazoa > Arthropoda > Insecta > Diptera > Syrphidae > Melanostoma > Melanostoma mellinum. The sequence goes on from OU612060.1 coordinate 171,820,156, forward strand.
AAAGTTTGCATTTATAAATAATTTATTTTTAAGTCCAACGAAATTAGTTATATTATTCAAAAAATAAAAATAGAAAGAGATCAATTTTTAACATGTGTGTGTGTGTGTACTGAATTCTTCAAAGTATGTTTTTAAAGAAAACATTTTTTTTATAAATTTTTTTATTTTTGTTTTATTTTTTCTGGCTCAGAGGGAACATTTTTTTAGCGGTTGTCAAGAAAACGGTTGTCAACTGTTGCATAAGCTTAACGTCTCTTGCCGAACCTCAAAAACACATGGTCGACATCTGTTCGCTTGCCATAGTTAACAGGAATCAGGTCATCGGTTTTTGACATCAGCGCTTTAAAGAGTTCAAAAAGGAAAGAAAATGTTAGCCAAGGAAAAAGTGTTTTTTAAACTCTAAGTTTGTTTTAATTACCAGCAGCTTCGTTCTTGATGTATGCTCTCAATGCACTTGACAGTTGATCAGAATTTTCCAAAGCAAGGCAAACTTTCTTGATGTGTGGTGGCATTTCTTCCAGAATACCGGGTTCGCAAAGTGGGGCCATGGCAACAGCTGATGTTTCTCCCATTCCAAAGACAGCAAACAGAACGGAGGAGATGATGAGTGTGGCAACAATGTGGGATGACATCTAGAGTTTTATAGAATAAAGAAAAAACAGTTGAACAAATTAAGTGAAGGATGAAAACGAAAACAATGTTATAAAAAAAAATTATGCGTGGAGTCCCTCCGCGCGGAAGAAGTGAAACTTCAAACTCCCATTGAAGAACAAATTTTACTACAATTAAATGGTCTATGGTCAACTGTTATATCAACAAATTGCAAGCAGTGCCGAAAAGTATGCAATCGATAATACGCGTTAAACGTTTAACGCAACCTTGTTGGATATCGCATAAAAAGTTTCACTTAAAAAAAAACACTCTTGGCACGTACTGCAAATAATAATCCTCACAAAAAACCCTCGTTGTAATTATATTGCGACAACGTTTGAAGATAGTCGTTATCTATTACGAATGCTTTTGCCATGGTTTTCTTATCGTTCTAACATTTCCAATGGCACTATTAAGGTGGTCGTTCGAAGTAAGGGTACGATTGAAAATTATTCGTAAATTTCTTGCAGTGCTGACATAGTCAACCGATATATCAAAGTTCTTGCGATAAATTGGCAGAGCTGTTGATTTAAGTTGATTACGACGTGACATCACAGCAGTGAGAACAGGAAAAAAAAGAACATGCAAGCGCTTTGTTAGTCCATTGAATGTATTCGTAGTCCAACATATTCTATTCACTTTTTTCGTCTACGATCACAAATAAAATTGCCACTCGGGTGGCATGTCGGGAAGCCAACACATAAGCAGAGAGTGACAGCTTGGTAGCGGGGTGGTGGTGTTATTGGAAAAAAATGAAAATTCAGAAATTATCCTGGGAATAACGTTTCGGTCAACGGTGGGGGCTACAGAGCCCAGGTTAACCGACTTTTTTTTTTACTGAAATCGATGCCATGAATTTGAACGGCCACTGGTTGCCACACTCCACACAGCACAATCGATCTTTTACCCAAAAAAAAAAAAAATTAATACAAATCGGGTTATCAGTTCCCATAACACAAAACTACAAGTAGGTACTTGCAGAACTTTTCAAGGCAGCTGGAGACCAGTTGGAAAGGAGTATGCACCAGATAATGCACCATCTTTTTACCGATTTTAAGGCCGCGTATGACAGTATTTACGGAGACGAGCTGTACAGAGCCATGTCTAGTTTCGGCATCACTGCGAAACTCGTACCTCGTACGACTATGCAGGATGACGCTGGAGAATTCACGCTGCTCCGTCAAGGTCGGTAGAGAACTCACCCAGACCTTTGATGTTGAAAAAGGCTTCGACAAGCCGAAAAATTGTCATGCGATTTCTTCAACATCATACTAGAACAGATTGTAAGAAACTCAAACGTCAACACCAGAGGAACAATCTTTCAAAAGTCTGTATAATTACTCGCCTATGCAGACGATATTGACGTAATGGGAAGAAAGAAGCGTTATGTCATAGGTGCTTTTGCGAGTATTGAAACAGAAGCGGCAAAAATGTGTTTGATGGTTAATGAGGGCAAAACGAAGTATATGCTGTCATCAAACAATGACATAGAATATCGACGAATTGGACAAAACGTCACAATAGCCAGACATAACTTCGAGGCAGTACAGGACTTCGTCTACCTAGGTTCCGCTGTAGACACGGACAACAACATCAGTGCGGAGATCAAACGGAGAATAACTCTTGCCAACCGTTGCTTCTTTGGGTTAAGAAGGCAATTGAGAAACAAAACCCTCTCCAGAAAAACCAAGGTAACCTTGTATAAGACCCTAATCATCCCAGTCCTGCTTTACGGAAGCATGAACCTTATCGAAAGCGGATGAGGAAACCCTTGGTCGTTTCGAAAGAAAAATTCTCCGAATGATCTTTGGTCCCGTATGCGAATACAATGTGTGGAGAAGAAAATACAACAACGAGCTGTATGAGCTGTACCGCGACATGGACATATCCAGAAGAGTACGCATCGCGAGGCTACGATAGTTGGGGCATGTAGAGCGGATGGACCCAAACGCTCCGGCTCGACGGGTTTTCGAAAGCACGGAAATCACGGAAGGGGAAGACCTCTTCTTAGGTGGTGCAATCAAGTGGATGATGAGCTCAACCGACTTAGAGTGCAAAACTGAAGAGAACTCGCCCGAAATCGAAGTCGTTATAGAAGGATGTTGATTGAGGCTCAGGTTCACCCCGAACTGTAATGCCCGCCTAAGTAAGTAAGTAAGGCGTACCGTGAAGGAGTTAAATCAACAATCCGGAAACGGTGCAAGCACTTAAGGCAAATATAACCCAAGCAATCGGTTAGCTATAGCACAAGATTCATCAACGATACCATGGAAAATTGGATATTGGAGTGACATAATGCGCTACTGCAAAGCCTAAAGCTGCAAACACTTGAACGACGCGACGTTGTATTGTCATAATTAATTTAAATGTTTGCTCGCAAACTAATCCATATTGGTGCGTCCACACTACGGCAGGTGGCAATGGATTAATTTCGTTCAGTATAGTTCAGTTCAGTTCAGTACAGTTCTACGTTTACAATCACATGTCTTTAGTTGCACCTTTTATTTGATTGAAAGATAAATTAATATTTCATATCATTCAGGTATTCTAATGCCTGAATCACAATCGCCCTTGATCCCCGTCTCGGTTTTATTGTTTTTTTGTTCAATTGAACTGAACTCTTTACATTGAACTGAAGTCTTTAATATTCGACAGCCATTTCAAAAACTAGCGGTGATTTGGCAAATTCATTTTATTTACTTAAAGTGCGATTTCTCATATCCTACTACCGTCAGCGAATCGCTGTGAACAGATGGGACTTCAGTAGTGAAAAGTATTCGGAAGCAAACTGCATCCCACTAAAGTCCTTTAAGTCTTCGAAGACATGCAAGAAAAAGTATTCATAAGATATCCTCAACAATACACATCGCATAGAAAAATCTTCACCTTCAGGATTTAAGTTTCAATCAAAGTTCACTGTTAGTCGCAACTCGCATTTTCAGTTTTCTATCCATCTATCAACGTACAACAGCAACGTCAGAAATTCCTCCAACTCAACCAACACTTTACACTAAAACAAACACAAGGAAAAAACATTTATTGCAAACAATCAAAGAGTTTCGTTATTTCCCCAAAGATTTGCAAGAACTGTTGTCTTCCTTCCCTATTATTTATGAACTTTTCAATCTGTGTGTTTCTACAGGAAAAAAATGGTATTAAATAACACAAGGATAAGAGCGATAACTCTACCACAAAAAGGATAAAGAAGTACCTCGTTGCTATGTTTTGTGACATTTATAATCTTGTTTTCTCTAAAAGAACACAAATCTGATCGTCTATCCTTTAACAAAAGTAATCACATGATGTAAAACTGGATTTATCCTGTCCATAGAATACAAGAAAAGTGCAATTTTTTACCTTGTCGTTGATATACGCCGCAGGAAGTGTACAAGTCCTGCTTAACGATATCGTTGACAAGTCAACAAGCTTATGGAGTCATAAACACCTACTTACAGTTTCTTCTAAGACAAAAAATATAGAAGTAATACAAATTTGATTAAAACCATATCTTCCCTCGCAGACATAAAAGGATGAAACTCAGATTTCCTCCGGTAAATTGCATAGCAATAATCTGAAGGATAATGCAAGAGTAAACACTCTTTCGTTATGTAAATATATACCACGCTCCAGGTACACCTATGCCCGGGGAGGAGGCGGCCGGTTCGGCATGGGGATGACATTAACACTGAATTCTTTTCATAGCAATTTTTATCTATTACCCGCCAAATTGAGGTATCCTCGTTTATATACATTGCTTCAGAAACTCATGCATATGCTCTGGAATAAGGTCTGCAAGACTTGGAGTAGTCACTTGGTCTTGCTAGTAAACTGGTCATGATTTCAATTTAAACGATTTCTTTAAGCGTCGATGCCTGTTGCCTGATGCCTTCTTGTCCTTGTCCATCACAGACGACGACGACGACGACAAGGCCGAAAGATATTTACAACCTGAGAGAGAGCATCCTACAGTACAGAACGTAAATGTAACACAAAGGAGGAGGCGGTGCGCAGATTACCTCCCTAATGATAGATGATTGCAGCGAGTGTAAATTTACACAGGACATCAATATTAATTTTCGTGTAGCTCACATAACGAACACATAACTGCAAATGGATACCTAGATGTGGACGTATGTCAGGTATGTCTCGAGGATAGAGCATAGATTATAGATGATGCAGCAGGTTTACTATGCAGTATACGTAAAGAGGATCAAAAGGAAGTGCAAATAACAGACCATGATGCAAAAACACATTCTCAAAACTGGCTTTCAATGCTGCTGTTGTTGTTGGAAAAATACGAAAACGTGAGATTATTCCTGTTCCTAAAAAAATGCGAACAGAATCGTGTTGATGTAATTCGTGCGAGGATTTCGGGTTTGTTCATATACTTCATTGATGAATGGTAAAATTGTTGCATTGAATGATTTGGCCTGATGCGATGGCCGGTGGGTGGTAGTTGAAGCAACAGGTGAAACGATAGATTTTATAAGCCTTGTGCTGTTCGGAGGTAGGAAAACATGTGCATGTTTGGATAAAGATAAACTCAATTAAAGTACGGTGGATAATTGCATCTGATGATGTTTCGTGTATTCGTTTGGTTTCGGTAATTCGGTAATGCCCAACTATAGACATGAGCGCGCACAGGTTTATGTCGTATGCGAACAAAATGAATAATCATAATGAACTTGTGGGTGCTTTACTATTTTCGGTGTTGCAACGTAAAATAATTTCATTGCAAAACGAATGATTTCAACTGGTATGCCCTTGATTCACCCGTAAAATGCAATATATGAAGAAGGTGGCGCTACCAATTTCGGGGAGTCTGGGTGCTTACAGCGGATTTCAGGGACATACAGATTTATGCTGGTTTGGGACTGCAAATTTAGAAAGCGATTTTCAATGCTAGGTCATTACTCTCGGCCAATTCCTCGCGAAAGGCGATATCTGGGGAAAGTACAATTTTAGGTATATTTTTGGAATTCAAACCTCGAACTCCCACGTAATAGGCAGACATGCTATAGACACTACGCCACGGGCACCTCCCTTCCTTGTGAATATTCACAGTGACAGCAGAAACTCTCTGTCCAGTTTATTTTCAATAAATTTTCTCAGTTAAGTTTAACCAGTCAAAGCAATGATTTCCCTAATTTTGCATTGAATTGAAGAATGGCGCCCAACGTGAAGCTGAAACAAATGACTAAATATGCGGTTCCAGAAAATCAATACTATTGAACGCGTTGACGATGACACTGTCAAAGCTTTCCATTTGTTTTTCACGCCGATTAAATGAAAAAATCCGCCTGTGAAAAGCCAAGACAAGAACCACTGTCTAAATGTTCTTGTCAATAAAAGCGTTTTTTGCCGTTTACGTACGGCAATGTGATAAAAAACGTTTAAGTAAGTGTTATGCTTTGCACAACAGAGGCACTGGAGCTTTGAGGAACTCGCAAGCAGCATATCTTTTGACTCACGTCTAATGGATATGCCGTCTGACACGATGATCCCAAGGCTCAAACTGCGTCAAAATTACTCAGTCAACTTTCCTTCGGTTCAGGACTGGTTCACCCCAGAATCTGAGCCTGGAAAGAACTGTTATCGTATCTTCACAGATGGCTCCAAAACCGACGAGGGTTCTGGTGCTGGTGCCTTTGTTGAGAACGACGACATACGACTGCACTCATCTTTGGAATCATACGCATCCGTTTTCCAAGCGGAGGCTTATGCTATCCTTATGGCCTTGAGCCACGTTACGAACAATTGATGGACAGGGAGAAGTATCTTTGTTTGCAGGGACAGCCAAGCTGTGCTTAAGGCCCTTCTCAACCCTCTAACCACTTCAAAAGTGATCCAGAAATGCAAGAGCTCTCTGAATGCGATCGGAAGATTAAATTCCTTGAGTCTCATTTAGGTTCCGGGCCATCACGGCATAACTGGAAATGAGATCGCCGATGAACTCGCTAGGCAGGGATCTCAGACAGCTTTCTCAGGACCTGAACCGTCGCTAGGTTTGCCAGCGTCCTCAGTGAGAGCTTCAATCAACGATTGGATCTGTGAAGAGCAAAATTGTAGATGGCATGCCTTCATTGGATGCAGACAAACCAAGCGTATGCTCCCCAACGTTAGTAAGAAGACTGCAACATTTTTGCTAGCTCGTAGCAGAAAAAACTGTAGAAAGCTTATTGGCGTTGCCAGCGGGCTCTTCTCTTTTGCCAAGCATTTTAATTGTGTTAGGCTTAAGTGACACCACACTCTGTGAATCTTGTGGAGAAGATGAGGACAACGCAGAGCACTTCCTCTGTGAATGTCCTGCTTTTTCTCGCACGAGATTACAGATATTCGGCGCAGACATGGTGAGAACTTCGAATTCCACAAAACAGACAGACATGGAAGCCATCACACCGCGGAGGTTGTGTTAATGTTGCCGTTGTTTGATTGAAGGGCTTTAAGGTCATGGAAGCTTCTTTTGGCTCTTCTACGAACATTTGGAACCTGGGTTCCAGGACATCGTGACATAATCGGTAATGAAATGGTGGATAAGCTGGCTAAAATCGGGTTAGCACTCGAAAACAACGAAACAAACACCTCAGTTCTAAAGCCACTAGAGCAAGAAAAAACAGAATCAAACATAATTTTCTAATCCCGCCAATGACAGGTCACAGGTGGTCAGAAACATGCCGAGTCTCCAGAAACCTTTGGCCAGATATTTTCAAGAAAAAAACCGAATTTCTACTCCTGCTAAGCAGACCTCGGCTCTCTCTGGTGCTGCCACTTGTGCCTGCACCCCCATGCAACCTAACCTAACCTAACCTAACGAACACCTGAAAAGCTATTGCAAAAGGAAGGTTGCTATCTGGTAGTACAATGGACAGGTATTTAGGTCTGAGAGTGCTCCAGCTTGTATTTTAAAAACCTCCAACAGAAAAAAAAAAAACAAATTTCTATGAAGAACATTGCTTTTGTTGCTCGGGTACTATTCGGAAAGGCTTTCGACAAGGCGATACAGTGATGTGACTTTTTGAACATCATGCTTGATAAGACTATGCAAAACTCAAACTTCAATACCATAGGCATAATTTTTAAAAAGACTGTTCGGTTACTCGCTTTCGCAGAAGATATTGACGTAATGCGAAGAAGCAAGCGTGATGTTATACGTACTTTGCGAGCATTGAAGTGGCAAAAATGGATTAAATTGGTCAAAACCCAGCATATAATGTCATCCAACAAGCACAGAGAATAACGGACGAAATGTCACAATTTCCACACATAGCTTCGAGAATGTAAAGGACTTCAAAAGCAATATCCATGCGAAGATCAAATATAGAATTACCTGCCACTACTTCTTTGGGCTAAACTGGCAATTGAAAAATAAAACCCCTTCTTGAAACACAAGCAAGTGTGTTGAAACTTGAAATGAATATATTCAACAACGGACTGTATGAGCTCACCTAAGACAGCAAGTAAGTTTATATATAGAAGTGAAGCATTTTTGTTGAATTTACTGATATTAAAACTAATCCGTGTTCAATAAAAGAATAGAAGTGGCGCCCAACGTCAGCTACTTGAAGAATAGTTTAATGCATATGCATTCATATACAGTGCTTTCGCTCAGTTTGCATAGTAGATGGAGCAAAACTCTTTATGGTGCTCTAAGTACGAAACGAGACGAAACATTACATACTGCAGCACTGGTTACAAAAACCGTCGGCTGATACACCCACAAAAAACACAACAGAACAATTTACAAATGACAAAAGCACGCTATTGTGAGTAGAGACAGTCCCCCATCTAACCACTAACAGCGCTCAACTCGACTTAATTGCGGTTTGCTAATAGGATGATGTTTTCGAGTGTCTAAGCCGTTGTCGTTGCTCTAATTATAACACTATAAGAGATAATCCAGAATATTAGAAGAACTTATACAAAGTTTAACTAAAAAAGGAAGCGAATGGTAAAAAAGAGATCTCTGAATACCCAACCCCACCCTGAACCAAATAAACAGCATCGAGCTGGTCTCACCATGCGCTGAACAAAAGCTTCGATAAGGTAATTCAGGAATTACACGATGTCTAGTGAGGCCAGTCTCACATAAGTGCGAATGAGAAAAAAGAGGTCCGTAAATGAGATCCGAAAAAATCTTCCCGGTGCGTAGCGGGCAGATTTTTAGTAGTCTCATTTTGTCATTTCTCTTTTCATTTGTTCGCTTTTGAGTTGTTTTTATGCCAACGAGAGGCAACAGAAAGATGAACTGTCAAATTTGAGATGCAGACTAAAGTCTAATAGCTTTTGCCTCACGGGATAAAAGTTCAAATGGAAAATTGAAAAATTGGCTTGTCTCACTAGACATCGTGTAGTTCCTGACTAAGGCTAAGATAGTTGTCAGTTCAACCAACAAATTTGAGCTCACAGGTGGTCCTTATGTCCTACAAGACTCTTATCCTACTAGGAACGGATGCATTTGAAACTTCTAATAAAGTTGGTGAAAAGCGTTCGTGTGAGAAAGATCATTAGGTTTATTCAAAAAAGAGGAGTCCAAGTGCATAATATATCTTTGAGCAAAAGGGTTTGAATAGGGAACAGTGCGGAATAGTTTCCTACTCCTACTCATCCAAACAGCCTGAATTCATAATTACAGCAACAGTTTAACTATGTCTCTATTAGACATTGGAACTCTTTCGGCTACACGAAACTAGTTAGAAAAAAGGCGGAAAATGGCACGGGCTGCTTTAACTTTCAATTGGAAGTCTGGAAAACTACCCAGGGCGGAGATTTTACCCATGCGTTTATCGGAGCTGTGTGAGCTGTACCGTGATATGGGCATAGTCAGAAGAGTACGCATCGCTAGGCTACAATATGGTTGGGCCATATAGAGCGGATGGGCCCAAACGCCCCGGCTCGACGGGTTTTCGAAAGCACACTGCAGGGAAATCACGGAAGGGGAAGACCTCGTCTCAGGTGGCGCAATCAACCGACTTAGAGTGCACTGGAGAGAGCTCGCCTGAAATCAAAGTCGTTACAGAAGGATGTTGGTTGAGGCCCAGGTTCACCCCGAACTGTAATGCCCGGCTGAAATCAAGTTGCATCAAGTTGAAAATCGGCTGAAATCAAGTTGCTTGATCGCCAAAGATTTGGCTTAGGTTTTTATTGATTTATTTTTTAAATGTGTCCTTTTTAAACAAGGGTTCGTATGTAGCAGTTGCAGTGCCGATACTCTCCTATTCAGGTGGACAATATTGGTAAGCTTTTGTTGAGCATATCCGCCTTGTACTTCATTAGAATACGTCCATGCATAGCCATTCTAACAAGCCATTGTTCTAAATGAGATACCGACCTTCATTTTTCACACTACAAGTAAATGAAGTTTGCTACCCTCTGTTGCTTTACATCGAACCAGTAATTAGTTTGAATGCTATAGTTGGTTTCAAACCTTCTTGAAAAAACTCTATCTAACACTTCGAAGTCCGCTTCATTTCTTTTATCATGACCACCCCATTGAAAGAAAAATGGCGCCCAACGCGAGGTGAATTCCTCTTGGCTTTTAATTGTTGGAAGAAGTTCTACGCAGCTCGTAGAAAATTTGAAATAACTTAAAGACGAATTGATTGAAGGTGTTTGATTAAGTTCTTATAGAATTAACTTTGTTTCACTAAGCACTAGAGCGCACATCACACATGCACAGTGCATCAATAGAAAGCCAGCTCGGAGGCTTGTATTTGAAAAAGACGTTGGAAATATAAATGATTCCTTAAAGAACTAATCAGTTCAGTTCCGAGCTCAGCTTGGAATCTGAAACGGAGCATGAGCCGATAATTGAGCCAAACTCTTTTCATTTCTTAGCACAAAAAAACTATGCAAACGAATGTTACTATAAAAAAGCAGTATCAAGAAGATGGCACTAGGAAGGTGAAGACAAATACTAAACTCAATGTACTAATTTAACAACACTTTTAGTTTTTCAGTTGAAACAAAAATTCATTGACAACTACTTTCGGCGAAAAACCCACAACATGCTGTCATTTAAAAATCATAAAATCAACCACAATTATTAAAACACTTCACTTTAAAACAAAAAAAAAACAAACTCACCTTGTTTGTTGTTTTATATGAATTCGTTCTGTTTTAAAGTTAAAATTATATTTATGACTTTGACACTGTTTTGCAAATTTGTATTGTTTTCTTTAATAGAACACTACTTGCACTCGATGAGAGATGGAAACGTTTTGTGTGCTAAACCATCGCAAAGGACTTGCTTTTATACACAAGATAAACTAGAAAGCTCTCGACCATGGATAAAATGCAGATATTTGATTGGTCGAAACAGAATATACAAATCTTGATGGAAAATCTTAACGCATGCTTTTGGTTGCAAGGTGGGGGCATTGTGTGGGGGTTGGTATAGTGTGTTAAAGATTCACTTCCAATGCGTAAATATATGAAATGCTTTTTGTTGATATTTTCTTTGCAGTGTTGAAGATAATTTTTTTTTTTACAATATGAATGAATGAATGGGAACGGTTGCGTAGCAGGCGGAATGATAAGGAATTCTTGCAACCATATGTTTCAAACTGGATTAGCTGTTGCAACGGATGGTAAAACAAAAGGAAGCAAGGTAAGGGATTAGTTGTGTTTTAAAAAAATCAATTTTGTTGATCAGTTGTGCCTTGTGCAACAGGTCATTTGTTTATTCTTAAGCTTAGCGGTTATGTTGTAAAGGAGGGATGTATGGTCTAATTGAAAACAAGTAACCGGCTAATCTGATTTACATATATGACTTTAGATACAATATAAAGAATCAAAGGGAGGTAAATATAATTTGGAAATCCATTCTCTAGAGTAAGTTGTTGACATATTTAAAAAGGAAAGTTGAGGTTGGGAAGGGGTTTGGTATGACATTTGTACTATTTGAAAAAAAATCATTGATGTAATTTTATGGTGTCAGTGAGTATTCTAAGAAAGACATAATATCTTACTGATTTTACCAGACTTTCGATTATGAACTCCTTTTAACTGCCTTTTAACTGCCAATATGACTGAATAATTGCTGATCCACAGCATGGGGATTTCAAGCAAACACTTGAACCAAAAGTAAAGTTCTATTCGATGTTCGATGCTATTTCTTTCTTCTTTTTTTTCTGTTGGTTTCTAAACTACTAAATGGAATATTAATGGCTAATTACCGTTCCATTGCACTATCCGATAGCAAACTTCTTTTGTTAGAAGTTGTTCGAAGAAAGCCAGAAGACGCTGCCATGAGGAGCTTATAGATTACCAGCTCTCATCGTATCTGCGCCGTATAGCTGTAACGCAATACAAAAAAGTGCAGGATATCCGCCGCGTCGCGATCTTTCCACAGAATTTATTGTTAAGTATAACACGTTTAAATAGTTGGCGAAGAAGAGCCCAAGGAACCTTGGTTCGACGTGACCTAGCTCGTTATTTGGCTAGGAAGACTTCGTTTAAACACCTCAAAGCTTTTAGAAAACTCAACCTTGATACTTGTAGAAATAATTACAACGCTGCTAATAAGACATTCCGGAGTTTACGTAAAATGAAAAAGAAATCGTACTTTCAAAATCTAGCAAACAGTTTAAAAAATGTAAACACAGCCAGAGAGTGGTGAAAGATTGCCAGAGAAATACGCGAAGTAACTTCTAATATACGCCAGCTCAACTATCAGCCGCTGAGTTCAAAATCTATTTCCAAAATCTGCTGTCCTCATCGCCAGACTATTGTTCCATCAGTTCCTGTTCACCTCTAATCCTTACACCACAGTTAGACCGCATCGTTGAGTTCAGTGAAGTTTATTCTTCAAGGACGCAGAGCTGCATGCGAGAAATGGTTTTATAATGACACAGAAGTAACAGTATCGAACCAATATAAATACCTTGGTGCTCCATATACGCTACTTGGTCCAAGCTGCTCAGAAATAAATCAGTTCAACACTCAGCAAAATTAGAAATTCACGATGCTGCTACGCGATCAATTATGTTGTACTGCGCTCAAGTTTGGGGATACAGCGAACATAAACAAGTAGAAAAGCTATGACTTTGATTTTTTATCAAAAGATGTTCTCACTGATGTGTTGGTTTGAATAGACACGTTTTTTCACGTCTGGCTACAGTGAGCTTTTCCCGCGCCAAATAATACTAATAATAATTATTTTTGAGACACTTGATCATTAATTATCGGCAATTGATAATTATCCGCAATTAAATATCTTGAACGCACGTTATATCTTCTTTATCTTGTGCTTTAATTTTGGTCTTGAACAAAACTTGAAAGAAAATGTCAAACGTCGCCTTACGCTCTACCACAAACAAAGCAACATCTAAGAAGGGGACCCCGTCTAAGCCCTTGCAGGGAACTCCTATCTCACCCACTGCCAGCTCTACCACAAATGGAAATGACCTTCTTACAAAAAGTCTTTTTGATGCACAGCTTAAGGAACACTTCAACTTTTCATACCAGCATTTTGGATGAATTCAATAAGCTTCGCAACGAAATAAAATTGGAGCTTGAAAATGTCAAGCAACACTGGATAAAAAAATTTGAGCTACTCAATAGCACGGTTTTAAATTTGGCTGAACGTGTTGACAAAATCGAAGCCCACATTAGTGACAACAACTCCAATACTCATAATGAAGAGGTAATTAAACTGCAACAGCAGTTTTTTTACATTCTTTACATTCTTTTCTGCTACGGAGTAGCAAAAATGTTGCAGTTTTCTTATTAACGTTGGGGAGCATACGTTCGGTCTGTCTGCATCCAATGGAGGCATGTCATCTACGGCTGTGATCTTGACAGATCCTATCGTTAATTGAAGCCCTCACTGAGGACCCTGGTAGACCTTACGACGGTTCAGGTCCTGAAAAAGCTGTCTGATTTCAGCTGTTCATCGGCGATCTCATTTCCAGTTATGCCGTGATGGCCTGGCACCCAAATGAGACTCAAAGGTTTAGTCTTACGACGGCATTCAATCAATTCTTGCATTTCTGGATTATCTTCGAAGTAGTTAGAGGGTAGAGAAGGGTCTTTAGCTCAGCTTGGCTGTCGCTACAAACACAGATACTTCTCCCCATCCAGCCATTGTTTGTAACGCAGCTCATAGCCATTTAGATAGCATATGCTCCTCCGCTTGGAAGACGGATGCGTATGAACCTAAAGATGTGTGCAGTCAGTCGTATGTCGTATGTCATCGTTCTCCAAAAAGGCACCAGCGCTAGATCCCTTGTCGGTTTTGGAACCATCTGTGAAGATTCGATAACAATCCCTTCCTTGTTCGGATTCTAGATTGGACCAGTCCTCAAGAGAAGAAAAGTTGACTGTATATTTTTGGCACAGTTTGGGCCTTAGGATCATCGTTTCAGACCGCAGATCCATTTAACGTCTGTCAAAATATATGCTGCTTGCGAGTCCCTCAAAACTATAGCAGAGACCACATCTATTTAAACAAGAATTTGTCTTAAAAGTACACCCCACGATGTAGATATCAAAGGGAGGAAGATTCAGCAGTGCGTCGAGAGCAGCACCCGGTGTGCTGGGGAGGGCCCAGTATAGCCAAGAAAGAAAAATTGGTCTTCGAAGTTTGGCGAACGAGCAAATAGCGTATTTACGTGAGAGCTTGCTTCACCGAACACCTGACGCATAGGAGACAATTGTTCTTATCATACCAGCATAGATTCAAAGGACCCTTTTCCGTGAAAGACCCAATGTGTCGTCAAAGGCTCCCTTACATTGTCAGAAGACTGGCAATACTTTAGCAGTCTTTAACTCGACATGCATAGACCAAAGAAACTTGTTATCTAGGATTTCTCCAAGATGTTTGACTTCGTTTGAAAAAGGTGTGTTGACGTTTTTAAGTGTTAGTTGGGTCAGAGCAGTCAATTTTCTGTGTCTTGTGTAGAGGACAACTTCAGTTTTAAGAGGATTGACGAATAGACCGTTCCTCACACACCAGGTATCAATTAGATTAAGCGCAGCCTGTGCTTGGGAACAGACGACAGCTTGGAGGCTGGAGCCAACCGAGAGCAAGACAACGCAACTTCGCCGTCGTTTGCATATGCTTGGGCGTGTGCGTTTGATCCATTGAGCATTACAAGTAGAGTGCTGATCAGCATGCACCACAGAAGAGGAGATAGAACACCACCTTGTGGACAGTCCTCACGGTTCTATTCACTAGCATTGCTTCAATCCACAAGACTAATGATTCGCCCATACCATTTTCTCTGGCAACATTGCACATCTTGTATGTCAATGAAAACGCCTACTGCAAAGTCTTTCCTGTCAAGCGCGCACTCAATCCTGATACCTGATGCTAACATGATTTTGGAGTGCGGTCTCGAAAGATTTTCCTCTTTGGTAGGCGTGTTGCAAATCTCAACTATTCTTTCCAGATATCATTTTCTAGATTGCTTTTAACAACAGTTGTCAAGTAAGAAAATTAAATTTTTGAATCAAAATATCGTTGCGAAACGATTAGACATTTTTTTCCCCCAGCAACTTAAATGACTCTAACACTTAAATAAAGGGTTTTTCAACAGGGACGCTACAAAAGTAGAGTGACAGGGACAGCAAACGACGCCATATTTCTTGTCGTTCTTTTGACATTTCTCTTCAGTAAGGTTTGCCATTTTGCTATGGAAAGATATACGAGCCAACTACGAGTAAAAATTATTAAAATTTACTACCGAAATTTGGAGTCAGTGGCCGCATCGTTAAGAGCGCTACGTCCAATCTATCGTTTTAGCAGATCAACAATTGAACGCCTAGTAGAAAAATTTAAGTCCTTAGGAACAGTACAAAATATTTCCGTGCCATTGAGACAAAGAAGTGCCCGTAGTTTCGAGAATATTGCTGCCGCTGAGGTTTCAGTTGCAGAAAGTCCAAATGTGTCTCTCACACGTCTCAAGCGTTGGGAATCTCTTTGACCACCAGAAGCGTCGTATGTTCGTGAATTGTACTGAGCAATAGCTTGAACACGATTCAGATTTTCATCGAAAAATCATCTTCAGCGATGAGGCTCATTTCTGGGTCAATAAACAAAATATGCGGTATTGATCAGGCAGCAATCCACACGTATTCCAAGAGTCATCATTGCATCCCGAAAAAATTACGGTTTGGCGTCGTTTATGGGCCGGCCGGCGGCGGCGGCGTCATTGGGACATACTTCTTCCGTGATGATCAAGACTGGCACGTTACTGTGAAGGATGATCGCTACCGTTCAATGATAACCGAATATTTTTGGCCCCAATTGAATGATACGGACTTGAAGGACGGCGCAGCGCCACAAACCACACAGCGAATGTCATAATCAATTTATTGCAAACCAATTTGAAGAAAGTGTTATCTCACGAAATGGTCCAGTCGCTTGGACGCCTCGGTCATGTGATTTGGCGCCGTTAGACTATTTGCTGTGCGGATACGTCAAGTCTATGGGGTATGCCAATAAGCCAGCGACAATTGATGAACATCGTACGAATATCGAACGTGAAATTGCAAGAGTATCGGCCGATTTGTGCTTGAAAACCGTCGAAAATTGGGTTCAGAGTCTGGACTTCTGCAAGCGTGCCCGTGGTGGCCATGCAAAAGAAATCGAGCCTCATACATAATGGCATCAAACGTGTATTTTCACAAGAATAATGAATTTCATTGATATCCAAAAACGTATTTGTTTTATTTAAAAAAATCTTTTGTAACGCTATTATTGAAAAACCCGATAAATTCACATAATTCGGATAGTTTTAGAAAGCGTTTTTGACAAAAAAAAAGGTTTGTATATCTGCTAAAATTTTATCACAATATAAACAATAACTGAAAATTATGCAGACACGATTATTGAACACCCCTAATACCTGCATCTCAATCATAGAGCTTCTTAAAGCAGGTTGAAAGTGGTCCTACAGTCAGCAGTCTTTAAAGCTTTGTAATATTCCAAAGAACTCATCTGTTCAAAACTTTTGTTTTATTTTTCTTAAGACTTCATGATTAAAAACCGACCTCAACATCTGTAAGCTCTGCATTCATCTAAAAATCTGTATTTATCATTATTTGTGTTTTCCTTAAACAAATTTTCTTCGGGCCATTTTGTCTCTACAAGAACAAACGTAATACTCTATACTGCCCACTCTTGAAAGCACAACCTGTTGCTTTTCTGTGTGAACTGTGAAGAATGTTAAGGTTTACCTTACATCCATCATTTCGTAGAACCGCTAATTTGAAAAGAATACCTTCATAGTTCATGGTTTGACTCCTTCAAGTATCTCGCTGGAGAGTGCCAAAGGGACTGAGTTGTAAATGATTGCTTGGATTAAGTGTGAAAATACAATCAAATGCGCTATAAACGTGGGTAGAATAAATTTTTTACAACCAAAGTAGTATGGGTAGGTAAACTCTTGCACTTGCAAGCGAATAGAAACGATTGGGGAATAAAAATCAAATAACTTTTTCTAATTCACATGAGAGTTTACGCAACTTAAAGTAGCACAATGCAAATTATGGACTGTTACTGTGTGGTAAATGTTATCTAAGGAAAATAATAGAGGTTCACAGGATACACCCATACTATGAACTCAACACTTACGTAACTGTATATGGTGTCGTTACAAAGCAGTGCTCTGTTAGCCCACGTATAAGGAAGGTCAAATCATCCCTAATCAAATTTGAGAAGAGCCATTAGTAAATGGAGATGAAAGTTAACATCAACATCAAACAACGAAGAACACAAAGTTATACCTTGGTTTTCTTTTGGAAAGTAAGTGCAACTCCCAAGATGATGACATCTCTGTAATAACGCCATTTCCTACATTTCCAATTAATAACATTTCTATGATTCTTACTGTTTTTACTACGCTCAACTAATAAATGTGACAGCTTGGGCTTTTTTTTGTTGTTATTTAAGTTTAATGTTGGTTGTGGTGTTTTATTGATGCGATGATAAAACCTGGAGGAGAGCCTATCATAAATTGAATGCAGCCGCTTGGCGCCCAATGTGTACCACACACATAATTTCATATGCAGCTTTTTCGGCCGAATGACGATGGCGGCCTAAAGCCCACATACTCGTTACTTATTCATTGATGTGTCGATAGTTTTTGACTTGATTGTATGTAAATTTGGTTTTTTTTACTTTTTGTAATTGATTGGTCACGTCAGTTGATATAACATCAAATTTAATAACTGATTTGGATGTATGTTCTTGTACGTTGAAATTGAAGTCGGTAAGGTGGAGCTTGAATATTTGTGTTGATCGAATCGTTGCATTTGTGTATTCATTTTTGCGGTAGCTAATAAAGGCCAGGCATTCTTTTGCAAACTTAAATCGAGCAAGTTTTTCTTTTTTTTATATCTAACAGCCATTATCTATGTAAACTTTCAGAGGTTCGGTTAACAATTTAAAATTTTATTACAAAATTCTAGATGCTCTTCCTCCGATAAAAAAAGTGAAGTACCTGACAATTTCAATGGATGTTTTATGTCCTTATCTCAGCTCTTCATCTGGATTCATTGGACTTGTTTTGTGAACAATATCTTAGACCATTTTTTTCTTATGTTTGATTTATCTGATGTTTTTCCATAGAACTCATTGGACATTAGTTTCCGGTCAAGAGAAGAAAGCTTCGTGGAAAAGGCTCTGATTCAGATCGGAGCAGCAGTAAAAGGAAGTCTGTTAATTTATTTAGGTAAACCGTGGTCTTCAAGGTCACATAATTTGTGTTCTTTGACGTGCGGGTTTTGGTGTTAGCCATTCTTCTGGTTAGAAGTAAGACTGGCGTCGTCGATAAACCGCTGTATCCTTGTCTACCAAACCACTGCGCCTTAAAGAACATTTTGTGTTCGACGACAATCACTCGATCGAGGTGAGATACGACTGCAATGTAGTAATTCTTTATGGTTTTTGATGTTTGACGAATGATGATGGCGAAAGAGAAAAAGAAATTTTCAATGATTTAAGGGGTCAGGAGCGTGAAAAATGCCATTTTATAATGATTTTTCTGCCAGTAGTTAAGTTTATTTCAAATAAGCAAAAACATTTCATCTTACTGTAACACTATTTCACTGGAATTGCAAAAAAAAATTATTTTAGAAGTAATGGCGGCTAAGTTAAGCAGGTTTTAATAATGGGTCATTGCGGTGACCACTGTAACTCAAAAACTGCTCGATAGATTTAAATGAAACTTATACAGCTTTTAGAAAACATAAAAAGCAAGTGCTTGATCGAACCTTTTTTCAAAATTTACAAAATGGCGTCCTCAGAAATTTTTTTTTCTGATTTTCGGAAGAAAACCAACAGTTAAATAAATTTAAAAAAAATAAATAGGGTGGCGCAACAGAGCGAGGAGCCCCTGGGCCTAGCGCATTTCTCACAACCATGCTTTGTGAGGGAATGGAAGGGACCTACAATTTTTTGCCGGTTCCGAACGGCTAATTGAGAAAGCACTTTTCATGGCAATGGATACTAACGGAGGACTTGCCAATTCCTCGCGAAAGGCGATACCCGTGGAAAAAACATTTTTGCCTCTGGTGGGATTCGAACTCGAACCTCTGGATTAGCAGGCGGACATGCTATCGTATCCATCACACCACGGGTACCACCAACAGTTAATTGTTTATAAAAAATCGAAGTTTAAAAAAAAGTCCAGGTACTAGCTTTTTATGTTTTCTAAAAGCTGTATAAGTTTCATTCAAATCTATCGAGCGGTTTTTGAGTCACAGTGGTCACCAGTTCAGAAAACATAGTTTTGAGAAAAACGCATTTAAAGTTTTACAGTCGATTTATGTATAGTAGTCAAAGCTGAAAATAGAGCTGAATAACTCAAAAGATATTTGTCGGATTTACTTCAAACTTTCAGAGAACATTTTTAAAATTCTGACTACCCCTAACCCTTAAACACTTTCAATAACTGTGCAGAAGCTAATTACGAAACTATCACGATGGCGATGGTTCAAGTTCATGCTTATCACGGATTGCTGTAGTCAATCACTGCTATTTTGGGCTACGGATGCAATTGAAAAACAAAACCAACCTTTTTAATTTACTTAAATTTTAAGAAAGAAACGTTCGGGAGCGTTCGGAGGCCCTTTTAAACCGCTTCATTGGTGCAAAATGATCTCTTCTCACTTTTCTGAGAAGTGACAGTCACTTTAACTATGAATCCAAGATTAAGGTCAAAGCAAAATGTCTTCATTTTCTCGTCACATTGTTGGGGTGCATTTAGACGGGCAGAATAAAATTTAAATTAAAAATTTGAGCTGAAGCTCGAAAAATTATAGCCATTTCAGAGACAAGCAATTCATTTCGAAAATAGTTTTTATATATGAAATCAATTGGTGGTTTAGATCTACATATAGTACCCTCTCGATGGTGATGAAGATACTTTGGCAATATTGTCATCAAATAGTTTTTGATCAACCAAAGCAATCATTGCATCGAACTAAGATAACCAACACTATTTTCCAAGATATTCAAAAATGTTCTGTTATCTGGAGCAAGTAGCTTCCAATGTTTAATAGGGTATGCTTTGGTTTGAAGCAAATATTTTCAATATTATTTGGCGAAAAGGTCCTTTAGCCCTCACTATTTTTACTAGAAAGTTTGCATTTGCTTTTAGATTTTATACTAAAATTGGAGTTATGTCTGACTCCGTATAAAATGTATAATTTGGAAACTACTCTGTAAACATTCAAACTCTTTTTGCCCAAACACTTGGGCGCCATAGGTCAAGCATATTTTATAAGTTGCATTGAAAGTTTTATATTTGTGTCTCGATCAACATTAAACTTATGGCTAGTTTAACTTGTATGCTATTTTCTTTGGAATATTTTTGGAAATTTAAGGTGTAGGTTAACAAAATGCCCAGGCTTTTGAATTCCTGAACTACTTCGATCTTCTCGTTGTAAAGAGAAGAGCTGTCTTTGAGTCTACTTTCAAAAACAAAAATTTTAGTTTTTAAGTTGAAAAAAGATTATTAGAAAACTTAAAATTTTTTACACAAGAAATTTTAAGTTAAATAGAGCAATGGAATTTGTCATTCAAGCGATGGAAAAGGTTTCGTATGCTCTCTACCTTCCGTGATTTGAGCGATTCCGTATCCAAAAAAAATTTGAGAAGTTAAGTGTCGTGTATTTTCAAAGCGTTTAAACAAAAACCATCTATCTAAAACTTTATGGAAAAATATACGAGAGCTTGGTGTTGGTCGACAAAAAAATGTGTCCTTCAGATGTTTGTCCTGATCAATTGAATAGAGAGTTTGCAAAAGTTTAATGAAACAACAATCAAAATTTTCCATCCTGTCAAAGCGTTCGGGTTGTTGACCCCGAATGTGGAGACTTACGAGATAACCCGGGCTTGGATGAAGTCCATTAGGTTGTTGACCTTGATGTTGAGCATTCGTTCCAGTTTCAAGGGGTTGGTGATGAAGATGTTTTGAGTGCTTTATTAGAAATAAAATCTTCAGCTATAGGTCTTGATGAAATGCACCCTCACTTTGCCAAAATAATCCTACCCCTTACCCCATATACTTCCGGTTCTTACACATGTCTTTAATACCATAATAATGACATCATCTTTCCCAGCCATTTGAAAGGTAGCTAAAGTAACACCGGTCTTAAAAAAAAAACTAGCTACTCGACTAGCAAAGCAAGAATTCAGACCGATATCAATTTTGTCGTTCTTATCAAAAATCTTGGAAAAAATCTTATATAAACAGATCTGAGAGTTTTTAAAAATACACAAACTGTTAAGTGATAAGCAGTCCGGTTTCAGAGAATACCCCAATTGTGTTTCCGCTATTTGAAAGGTTTCAGAAGACATCAGAAATGCCATTGACGGAGACGAGGTTTCGTTTTTAGTTTTGTTAGATTTTTTAAAGGCATTTGACACAGTAAATCATATAAGACTTAACACTAAATTTAGAGACCAATTTCGATTTTCACACTCTGCAGCTGCTTTGATTCTTTCATATTTTAGTGGCCGGAGCCAAACTGTTTTCATTGATGAAAAAACATCCCAAAATTTAAGACTCCATTCTGGAGTCCCTCAGGTATCAATTCTTGGCCCACTTTTGTTCAGTATTTTTATCAACCTTCCACTTCAGGTTAAAAATTCATGCTTAGATTTGTATGCGGATGATGCCCAGGTTCGCCTTAGCTGTAAATTAGGCATAGGATGGTGTTAATAGATTTAACTCTGACTTAAAAAGAATCGTTGGTTGGTCTGAAATGAATAACCTGAGGCTCAATCCAAGAAAGTCAAAAATCATTAATAATTTACAAAACTTAACTCGATCATGGCTACTTTTCCGCACTGTTTATCGGAAGCGTCGATAAGGCTATGAACTTGGGCATTCTTTTCAATGCCACTCTTACTTGGGATGACCATATTAAAATGATCGTTTCAAAAATATATGGGTGCTTACGTAGTCTATCTTTATCGAAACACTTTACCCCTTATCACATAAGACTCAGAGTAGCAAAGTCTTTAATTCCCCTATAATAACTTATGGGTGTCAAATCATTGCATGTCATAATTCAGAAACGAAAAGAAATCTTACTGTTGCGTTCAACAACGTTACTCGGTACGTCTATGGTCTCAAACGGTACGACCATATTTCTAACTATTCAAGTAATATTTTGGGTTGTGATCTATACACATATTTGCAATATTTTTCCCTTAAAACTCTTAATAAAATAATCATTAGCAAACAGAAATCATATCTTTTTGAAAGAATACATTTTACAAGTTCAACCCGGTCCTTCATGTTGCTGCAACCAAGATTTTCGTCTACGTCGGAACAGATTACCCATCGTCATTAGAAGACTTCGCGGCACCACACAGTTTGAGACAGTTTTATTCAGACACTTGTTATTGAATTAAACCAACAGAAGGTATGTATAGGTACATATTTGTATTTGTTATACTTTTTACATTTTTACATAATTTACAAAACAATGTAACTATTAGCTTTTACAGTTTAAAAGTAGGTTTTTAGCTCAAAGTAAGAAATACTTCAAATAAATGAATTAAATTAAATTAAATTAAATGACAGAAAGGATTGTCTTCGTAGAGAAGGGCTTTAACTTTGGTTAATGTAAAGTTCACTTCACCAGAAAGATGCTCACAAATATCATCGATGAAAAGATCAAATACCAAAGGAGTAATGTTATATCCTTGAGTAACACCAGCGCTGCTGTAGTTTGAAACTGGTGCGAGTATCCAGATCCATCCCAAGCTTTTGCATTTGAAAATTTAAGAAAATTTTTGTACGATAATTTATAAATGGGAGTCTGTACTTTTAATGTCAACAAAACAAGTGCGGTAAAGTATTTTTTTTCCTTAATATATTCTTTATCTTGATATATTTTTTTGCATAAGAAAGTTTTTATATTCTTTTTTTTAGTCTGGAACTCCATACGTCCCCGGCAGAACCAGTCACTGTGGTTTCGAAAAATTTTTTACATTTCGTATAATGCAAAAACAGCTTTCAGGAACATTTAAACGCATAAAGCATGTGTCTGTCCGATTTCTGACGTCAGTTTTTTTTTCGAAAACAAGTACTATTGGTACTGAGCACCCCTTGTCGGTATCTAGCCAACGGCACACATAAAGGAGTAATTTATTATGTACTTACTTTTTATAAGCCCGAAATTTCACTTAATTACCGAATTTATACCTAATTTTCAAGGGCATTATCAGCATGGCTTCTGAGTTCTGATATGATATTGCGTAATTAATCTGCACAGATCAATAAATGAATAATCTAGGTAAATAGAGCACGCGGTCGTTCATTTTAGCGAATGTTCAGCTGAAAGTCCCATGGAAACTTCGGTTCGCTTTTCTTCCGTCGCAAGATTATGAAACGGGCAAAATTATCAAATATGTAATCATAATAAAATTTGTCACGCACTTGAATGACATTAGATAAACAAAGCAGTTATCACGCCTATTATTTACAGGAGAGTATCGATTTTTGATACCCTCATTTTCTCGAAATTTTCACCCAAAAAAATATTGAATAATAGGTTTGTTCGTTCAAGCCTTGGAGTTGTCCTGTAATCGCCACAAAGCATAAAACCGCCCTCAATGTCAAACATAGTGATTTGGCGTACTGGGTTTACCCTCAACTCGACGTAAAGTAGCCCTAGATTTTTGCTGAGACGAGTTCAGGTAATGAATATTTTTCTTCAAATGTCAGGGATGTGTGGTAATTTTTTGGGCTTATCAATTTTTTTGAATTATCTTAACATACATAGGTTTACATCAGCGACAAAAAGAATGGGGTAAGATTTAAGATTTAAGATTTATTTCATCGATTTTGATGCCATAAGAGATTCTCTCTAATTTGGCTGCACATTGTGTGTGTTTACCCAATTGATTCAGTTCTTTCAATAATTTTGAATTTTAATAGGTATAGCAATGAATAAGTTAATTAACCAGACGAAAACGTAACTTATGACAATTAATGTAATAATAAGAAAAGAAACCGATATTAAAAATTTAAAAGGTGAACGTAAGACTTTACATTTTGCATTTTTTTTTTTTTTATATAATTTGCGCACATATCAAGGGGTTATGACTACCCTTATAATGTTTTAGAACACAGTGCGAGCATTTAGGAAAATAGGAGAGGGTTTGAAAGGAGACACCGATGCACGTTGCTTTTGAATTTTTGTGAATCGTAATGTTGGGGAAATACAGAGCCAGGTAAAGCATACCACATTCGGGTGGTGCGGCTGAAATACGAATCTCCATACTTGACTGTACGTCCGAAGTTGCGCTCAAGTTAAAACTGATGAGCATTCCTAGCGAGGCGGCTAAATTATTTCAGGGGAGGAATGCAACTGGCTATTTCACTAGAGCACTGTTTGTAAAAAAAAAACGATAAAACGACGATGTTCAAGAGAATCAATTGATTCTACGATTGAACTATCACCTATCAATTTTAACGCTCTATTTTGTACCCTATCAAGGAGGTGCAAAGATGTTTGAGGAGCACCTGACCAGATATGGGAGTTTTGGGTGGATGAAGGCCTTATAAATTGTAGCCAGATCAGAAGTGGTGAAGAACTTCCTGCATCTTCTCAAGAAACCTAAGCATTTAGCAGCGTTTTTGGCGACTTCAAATATGTGGTCGTTCCAACGAAGATCATCGTTTACACACATACCAAGTACTGACAGCTTTTCGGTTTCTTCGATGCAGGTACCATTCATGGATAATGGCAATGGGGGAATGTTAAGCTTCAACGACAAGAGACAGCATTGAGTTTTCGAAGCATTGAATTCTATTCGGTTCATAAGACCCCATGAAACAATGCTGTCAAGGTCAGAATTCAATGAGTTCCAGTTCCACATCCGAAGAGCAGGGACGTGAATTTGGATACGAATATGAAAAGCTGAGGGTCGAGTCGTCAGCAAAACAGTAAAGCGGATTAGAAGTTTCAGACAAGATATCATTAATGAAAATGAGAAAGAGAGTCGGAGACAAAACGGAGCCCTGGGGCACACCAGCATTTATGAGGTGGGTATCAGACTTGAAGCCATCCAATACAACTTGTATTGAACGGTCGGAAAGGTAGTTTCTAATCTAACGAAGAAGAGACTCATCGATACCAAAAGTACTCATTTTCGATAATAGAGCTTGATGCCAAACTCTATCAAATGCTTTAGAAATATCAAGCGCAATAATCTTACTTTCTCCAAAACAATGTAAAGATTGGTTCCACTTTTCGGTGAGATAAGCCATCAAATCACCAGTGGACCGTTTGCTACGAAAACCGTACTGACGGTCATTAAGAAGCTTCCGTTCTTCAAGATATTTCATAAGTTGACGGTTTATCAACGTTTCCATGACCTTGGAAAGAAGGGACGTAAGTGCAATTGGACGGTAATTGGAAGGGGAGGAAGATTCGCCTTTTTTAGGGACCGGCTGGACAAATGCAGTTTTCCATCTGCTCGGAAAATTCCCAGCAGAATAGGAAAGATGGAAAAGTTTACGCAGTGGTTTTGCCAGCGTAGAAGAAAACCTCTTCAGAATAATGGCGGGGATACCATCTAGACCAGCGGATTTATGTATGTTGAGATCTTTAAGGACTCTCGCAACCGAGCGAGTTCGGAAAAATATCTGCTTCATCACAGAATTTGTAGACTCAAGCTCAGGTGGAGCCAAAATGCTATAAGGAAGTGTCGAGTTGGCAGCAAATTGAGCTGCCAGCAAATTGGCTTTGTCGATGGAGCTGACATACGGAGAGTCATTGAAGACGAGCGTTGGGACCGATGACGTGGTCGAGTTCTTAATGTTCTTGACAAAAGACCAAAAGCTTTTACTTCTTTTTGGACACAACAGTATTTTTTGCCTAACTTTTTGGTGATGTAAAAACTTAGTCTTTTGTATTTGAGCATTACAGCTATTTCTGGCCCGTTTGAACAAATTTCGGTTTTCAGCAGTAGGGTTGTCTTTAAATTTACGAAAACTACTTTCTCGATCCCTAATCGCCTCTTTACAGCTTGAATCAAACCACGAATTCTCTTTGGGGATGATACTTTTTGTTCTGTGAGGAACAAAATTTCTCATGCCGTTTAGAATTACGTTAGATATCATATCAGCTGATGCATCTACATTTCCGTCGAGAAAGCACAATGACCAATTAAAATTTCGAAAGAAGTTATTCAGGCCGTCCCAATTGGCTTTCTCGTATTGCCACACAGTTCTTTTAGGGACTTTATCCTTTTTTACCGTGACGGAAAACGAAAAATCTACCGATATGACACAATGGTCCGATTTGCCTAAAGGAGATGATACTACAACCCTGTATTTTTCGGGATGAGAAGTGAGAAATAAATCAAGAGTGTTGGCCGCATGGCCTTCAATATCTGGAACCCGAGTGGGCTCATCAACAAGTTGAGTTAACTGGTTAAACTCAGCGAAGATCTCAACACATTTTCCTTCGGGTGTTGTCTGGCCAGAATGTCGAAGCCAACCTGAATTGTGTACATTGAAATCGCCCGCAATTGCGATTTCAGTGTGAGGATAAAGGGAGACAATTCTTATTATGGACTCAGATAGCGCATCAAACTCGTTAGAGGTTGAATTGCTATCTAAACTGCGGGGCTTCTATAAATAAAACAATAGTGAATGACTTGCTTACGGACGGTGAATTTTAACCACATGAAATTAAAGTTCGTATTAGAACAAAGGCCGTAATGTGGTAGAAGCTGGTAAGCAATATCATTTCGAACATAAACGGCGAGGCCATGAGAAGAGAAGAATAATGGCACTAAGCTATACCCAGGCGGGTTGAACTCGAGGGATCAGAATCAACACCCACCTGTGTTTCACTGAGTGCCAAAACAGCTGGCGTGCATTTTGCAGTGTGAGCGTACACAGCAAAGAAATTCGATCTTAGCCCCCTAATGTTGCTAAAATCGAACCGAAATTTACCCAGCATTACGATTCACAGAAACACACAAAACAAAGTATCAAACGCAGACGCAACCTAAGTCATTTAAACTACACGACGAGTCTATCCATAGTCCCAAGTATTTAAGCTCTTTTACTTTTTCTATGGTTTAGTTTTTACATTTCAAATCAATACTTATTCTTTTCTTATCGATTATCATGTGCTTTGTTTTTTTAAGATTCATGCACAGTTTTTGTGTTTCCATCCAATTTTGAAGTTTTTCGAGGTCATTTTTCATCATTTCTTGCATAAGATTCGAATGTTTTTTAAAGATTTCACCTTTCCGCTTGAGTTCTTTTATATCGTTGACGTATAAACAGTAAAGAGTCGGACCAAGTACACTACCCTGTGGTACTCCAAATTCTACCTCACAGTACGAGCTTTTGATTGTATCTACTTCAGTCACTTGTTTTCTTTGATTGAGATAGGATTTAAACCAGTTGAACGATGTGCCTCTAGCTCCGATCGATACCAATTTTCTAAGAAGTGTATTGTGATGAACCGTGTCAAATGCTTTAGTAAGATCGATAAAAACCAAACCAATAATATTTCCTGCATTTTTTTCTTGTTGTATAAACGATACCATGTCAGTTAATGTAGAATTTGTGCTTGACTTTTTTCTTAAACCATGTTGTCGTTTGAATCCAAGATTGTATTTATTTACGTGTTCTGTTAACTGTTGATTTGCAACTTTTTCAAGTATTTTTGAGATTACAGACATGATTGATATCGGCCTATAGTTGTTTATGTCTTTATAATCTCCTGATTTAAATATTGGGGTAACTTTGGCAATTTTCATTTCATCAGGGACGATTCCTCCTCGTAGGGATTTGTTAACTATTGTAGTTATGGGGGTATGTAAATATACAGATAGAGTTTTTACAATGTCTGTTGAGAACCCGGAGATGTCGGTGGCCTTGGAGGATTTCATGGAGCTTATGATATTTTGTATGTGCCACTCAGATGCCTCTTGAAATTTGAAACTTGAAATTTCTCTGTTTTGGATCACCAGTGCGAAGTTTGTGTCATTAAATTGATGGGCAAATTGCGTTCCTATCCTACATTTGCCAGGTGGTTATTGATATCTTCGATCTTTTTCTCCGTCTCGTCTTCTGAACAATTTTTAAGAAGAGCACAGTTGTTCTGTTGCTTACTATGACTTCATTTATACATTTCCAAGTTTTTGCGTTGTTATTTGTACTTTTAGAAAAAATTCTACAATAATATTCCTGCTTTTTCATTCGTTTTTCTGTCGTTAGAAGGTTTCTGAAGTATTTGTACTGTCTTAAGAGTAGTTCATTGTTTTGGTCTTTACACAGTTTTCCATACCAGAAATTTTAAGTTTTAATAATTAAAGTTATTTGCTTATCAATCCAAGGTATACTTGATTTATTTGTATTTTTCGATTTGTGTGTTGCTTTGTTAACCATTTCAAGCAATTGTTTTTGAATGCGTTCGTTATCTTCAGTAGAAGATGTATGTGATGATGTTGTAAAAGTTGTATTTTCCATCATACGCTTTAAAATATCATGGTTTATTTTATTTAAAACTGTTGGACTCGGGTCAATATGCTGCATCTTAGATATGTGATTGGTTTTAAGCTCTGTAACTATCAGCTTGTGATCGAAGCAGTCAAGCCTTCCGAAGTGGGAGTGGACCTCTAAAGTTGGATTAGTGACAAATAAGTGATCAATGTTGTTTTCTAGTCTGATGTTTACAGTTTCATTACTAATGTAGTATGTATGTATAGAACTCATTGTGTTTAAGTAAGTATTCTTAAAGTTATCATTGTTTTGAGATATGTTAATATTGAAATCTCCAACTATGAAGGTATTGCTTGAAGAATTTTGTTCTAAGCATTTTTCAATTTTTTTTAAAAATTAAACTTTAGCTGGCAATTCGTTAATAGGAGGCCTATAGACATAGATACATACAACTTCTTTTTCATTTCCGGCGTTACGAGTAGTGATCTTGAAGCGATCACAACTCTCCCACTTTTCCGCTTCACACTAGTGATCCGCCTGTGGGGTACGCCGCGTTGACCTCAGAAAGCGTCGGCAAGCCTCCCGGTTTTGGATTGTTCCATGTCTGAGGCCAACCAAACTATAACCACTTTTTTTGCAGCTTTAAATAAGTCTTACAATGAGCAATGCAAATTGGCACTATAAAATGTTAAGTTCTTTAAAAGAATATTTGCACCAGAAATAAATAAAAGTTACGGTACAAGTGAGATGTATTTAATATTCACTTTGCTTCAAGTTGTATTATTGAAATCACCACACTAGCACAAAAATCCAGTACACTTTTAATGTTTTGCGGTGCTTAAGCAATTCATAAATATATTACGCGACTTTAAACGCAAACAGATGTGTATTATTATGAGAAAACCGATGGAAAATCGGGAGCAAAATCAGAGGACTTAATGATATAAAAGGGTTACCGCCTGATATAAAAGGGTTACCGCCTGACTGAAGATGCTTCACTATTGATCATAGATCCCAGATATTTAAACTTTTCACACTTGGGAAGCACATTTCCATTCAAATAAATGTCTGGAATAGGCTTGTCTGAAAAAGGGCAGCACAGGTATTCCGTCTTCTTAGCGCTAATACGGTACCCATTTCCTTCCAGAACATCAATCCAAACGTCAGGTGCTCGTTGCAGGGATGTAGGATCCTCGCTTATGATGGCTCCATCGTCAGCAAAGAATAATTGTTGTACTTTATTGTCCGTTACTTTTCCTTCGAGTAAATAATCCAGAACAGTAATAAAGAGCAGTGGACTCAAGACACTTCCCTGATGTACACCTACAGTTATTTGGAATTCTTCGGTGACTCCAGCTGGGCATCTCACTTTTGTAACTGCTCCCTCGTACATGTCCATAATTATTCGCACATAGGCTTCAGGAACTCCTCGGTGTCTCACAACAATTTTTGCTGCTCAAATGTTATTTGTATCGTCACTCTCGTTACAGACTTCGGAGCATTCTTGTACTAACTTTTATGAACTCAATCATAGAAAATCAGTACTTCTTACCACAATGTTGCTTTGACTCTGATGTTACGTTGGTTCGTGTACAAGACTACGTAACGTGGCTGCAACTCAAAGCAAAAAGTTCGGTTTGGTTGTACTTTTGCTTGCTGTGACAGTTAAACACAACAACAAAATCACAATATTAATTCAAAGCGAGTTGAAAGCGCTCGCTTGTGATTGTGGTTCACGCATTAATGCTTTTTATTAATTTTATTTTAAAAAGGAAAATTTATAAGTGGGCTAGCAATTCTACTTCTTTATAAATTTTCGTAAAAAAACTCTACAAAGTTTAACTTGAGTAAAACTCACAGCGAACCGCTTCCACTTTTATTGGTTGCATTGATTGGGGTTGTTCTGTATTTGTGTTTATAGTGAGTTCACGTCATAACTAATTGTTATTTCATTATACTTATCTGGTTTTTATGATACTGATTAGGATATTACCTACTATTCGGTTTTATTATCTTTGCAGCAATGAACCAAACACCTTTACCTTCTATCCCAGTCTGCTTCGAAAAGCTTTCACGGCTTTCAAAGCGTTGACAGCATAACATTTTGTCAATATATGGGTGTTTTTGGTTTCAAAAGTTGAGTATCACATCGGCCATGCGAACGTTATATGGCCTACACAAAAACACATCTTGGGGTCTTTGTATGATCCGCTCTTCACTCGATTAACGTAATGAGTATTCAAAGTTTAGTTTCTAATCACATAAAAATTTATTCTACTCCTATAGTTATAAGCAATTTGTCTAAATGAATGCACTCCCCATTGACAAAATATAAATAATAATTATTTACTTTACATTCAGACGAGTATAAATAGAAAGAAAAAAAAACGATTTCCAAATTATTTCTAGTTGGCAGAAGACATCACCGGATCTGGTGTGTTCATGGCATATCCGAGCTCTTGCAAGGCACGCCGAATGTCTCCAAAAACACTCGGATCTTCAATCGTAGCTGGAAGCACAACTAATTGGCTCTTAGCAAAGTCTGCCATTGCTTTTCGCATGGTTTTCCCTGTGAGAAAATTATTCGAGAATAAAAAAAATCTCAACAAAAAGGAGACAATACTCACCAGAACGAGTCCTTGGTAACGCACTGACTGGTGCTACAAGACGAAATGAAGCAATCGGTCCAATGACATCTCGAATTATAGAAATAATTTCACCGCAGATTTTTGTTCGGGTCTTCGTTGTGCCTTTTTGAAAATACTATTAATCAAACATTTATGTGACTTACTAAAATTAATTCTAATGCACCTTCTTTTGTTATATATAAACAAAGTGGCACTTGTCCTTTTGTTGCTTCTGGAACTCCAAAAACAGCAGCATCTGCAATATCTGGATGGCGCAGAACAGCATCTTCTAGGCTAGAAGTAGAGATTCGGTGGCCAGCGACATTTATAACATCGTCATCACGTGCGGTTACGTAAACGTAACCACTTTCATCGATGTAGCCAGCATCCATAGTGTCATAGAAGCCCTGAAAGATTAAAACAATCTCATGTTGATCTCAAATAGTCTTAAGTTAAGTCAGGAAAAAGAGTTTTTGAAGTTAAATGCCTTTATACACACTTAATATTTTTTTTTTTTACTTTTGAGTAAATGGTGATTGCGTTACGAAAAGTTGCATCGCCAAAAATTGCATAGGATTGTAAAGACTTTGAAATTTTCTTTCATTCGTTTGGTCTAATTAATTCCTTAAAGTAACACCATAATCACAATCACAAGCATGCGAGCGCTTTGTGTTCGCTTGGAATTGTTTAGTTTTGGTTTTTTCTGTCAAAGCGAGCAAAATTTCAACCAATCAGAACTTTTTTCTTTGAGTTGGAGTTACGTTACGTTATCTTGTACACAAACCAACGTAACATGGAATTTAAAGGAACATTGTGAAGAAGTACTGATTTCCTAAAATTGAACTCATAAACGTCAAGCGAAACCGAAGCTAAAGCGGTATCATTCATTTGGGATATGAAAAGCAATGTTTTGATTGGACAATGACTCGTGCGTGAAATAAAAAGCAAGCAGAAGTTGGGGGTACTGCAATAAAATATTTTTCTTTACATTTGAATGTAGTTTATGATTTTCCCTTGCTTTGACAGTTTTTAGATCCAAAGGAAAAGAATCATAAGCATAAGCATACCTAAAGTTGAACCAGGTTTTCTTAACTACACCATGAGTTATCAAAAAAAAGTTGGTATGGATCTTCGGTTCTTTTACACTTCCACTCACGAAAGCGTCCCCATGTCAATTGAAGAAAAATACCTGCCGTTTTAAAGCTCTGATCTATGCCTGAAAATTTTAAAGCAAAACCTAAACAAACTTAAAAAATACTTAGTTTGACGGTCACAGTAAGGAGAGGTTTTTTAAAAAGTACGTATTCGCCTCGAAAAGCCCGACTATTTAATATTTATTTTTTAGGGTGAGATAAAGAGCCGAACTACCGCGGCCGCATGCGAGAGAGAAAAGGAAACCCGACAGACTCGCGTCGTAACGTGTACGTAACGAAGCGGTTTTCTCTTTCATTAGAAGTTAGCACTTCAAAAAAAAAAATAGTGCGTGCAGTCCCCCCGCGCGGAAGAAGTGAAACTTCCT
Source organism: Melanostoma mellinum (assembly GCA_914767635.1). Taxonomy (NCBI): domain Eukaryota; kingdom Metazoa; phylum Arthropoda; class Insecta; order Diptera; family Syrphidae; genus Melanostoma; species Melanostoma mellinum. The sequence continues at coordinate 171,852,885 of OU612060.1, forward strand.
AATATGAAAATGAAAATAGGAAGGGGTAGAAATTTATTTTGAGTGAACTCGTATTGTTTCTTTAAAAGAAAAAGAAAAGAGATGGATCGGAGTAAATAGCTACTTAACACCATTTCATAGAACAATTTTTTATTTTTTGTTGGAGATTAGAGGACGAAAACTAGGATTTTAAAGATCTATGTACATACATAGTACTTATGTATGGAATAGAATACCAGGAACCTTTCTGAAACCGTTGATTGGCCAGTGTCAGTGGTAGCTGACTGACAATGAAGACCGCAGTCTTAACACCTAAGCCCAAGAGAACATTTACATACATGCTTAGACATGATCAAAGATGTTTAGACATGATCAAACATGTTTAGACATGATCAAACATGTTTAGACATGATCAAACATGTTTAGACATGATCAAACATGTTTAGACATGATCAAACATGTTTAGACATGATCAAACATGTTTAGACATGATCAAACATGTTTAGACATGATCAAGCACGTTTAGACATGATCAAACATGTTTAGACATGATCGAACATTTTTGGGCCGGGCTTAAATGGAAATTGCTTATATATACATGATTATGCCTCCGCTAACTACTACATACTCATTACTACATATATTAAAATTCTAATAAAATCTTACAGTTACCACTCACCAAAAGCTCTGATTTGTACATACATACATAACATACATATGTATATTGTCTTCCTAATAAAATTCCGCAGTCAGCACATTCGAGGAGAAACTTAACAATTGGTTGTTTTGTTAGAATAATTTAACTCAATCGATTTACACATTTAGTAAGCACTTATCTACGTACATCATACATACATATATTAAACAAATTAAAAGAAACTGCATTAAATATTTTCTATCATTTCATTGGAGAAGAAAAGAAAACACAACACTGATCGATTATTCACTGAGCAATTGAAATAATTTTCGCACGCACAGACATGATTTTCTTCAAAATATTTCCACCGAAAAACACATTTTACTACAATGAAATCGTTGGGATGAATGGCGCGGAATTGATGACAGCGTTTAACACGGGAGTGTAACACGGGAGTGTAACACGTGAGTGTAACACGTGAGTGTAACACGGGAGTGTAACACGGGAGTGTATCACGGGAGTGTAACACGAGAGTGTAACGCTTTCATGTAACGCTTTCATGTTTGCAAGTCGCATAAGAAGTTTCACTTCAAAAAGGCTTGCGACTACAGTGCAACCCAAAAGGCTACAACAAACGAATCAAGTATAGAACTTTAAATAACAGAAAAAGTTTTCAAATTTATGTGAGTAATTTTTGGGGTCTAGTACAAAGACTATGATCGAACAATCAGTAAGTAGGGCTGGTAGCACTAACAGAAAAATATACAGTATCCAAAAATACGTCATCAATTTTAAGGCTTAGCTCACTATATGATCGAACAATCAGTAAATTAAGAGTTATCCTCGTACGTATAATAAGGCTGGTAGCAGTCTTTTCTGAGGCAACTAAAGAGGAGAAGCAATTAACCAACCCGAGGTGCGGGTGGCGTACCCCACAGGCGGATCTCTAGTTTGAAGCAGTCAAGTGGCCAAATGGCAAAGATGTGGTTCTTTCGAGATCACAAAGCTTATAGCTCTTAATAAAAAAAAAAGACGAAAAGTAGGTACTACAAAATTCATTTGATGTGATGTCAGATCCTTCATTTTCTACTTTCGATTTGAAGAATGCAACAACAAGAAACAACAGATTACCGTATCTGAAAGTTCTTATGAGTAAGAACCGTTATTCTGAAGAGGTGTTCATCTAAGCTGGCAAAACCACTGCGTAAGACACTGACGATTTTATGGTTTATATCATCGAAAAGTGAAACCAATCTTTACATTGTTTTTGAGAAAGTAAGATTATTGCGCTTGATATTTCTAAGGCACTTGATAGGGTCAAGCATCAAGCTCTTTTATCGAAAATTCGTGCTTTTGGTGTCAATGAGTCTCTTCGTCGTTGGATTAGAAGCTACCTTTCGAACCGTTCAAAACAAGTTGTGTTGTCTGGCTTCAAGTCTGATATCCACTTTATAGATGCTGCTTTATACCTTCACTTCATCATTTTCATAAATGATCTGTTGTCTGAAATTTCTAATCCTCTCAATTGTTTTGCTGACGACTCAACCCTCAGCTTTCCAAATTCATGTCCCTCCTCTACGGATGTGGAGCTGGAACGGTTGCGTATGGTTAGCTCATTGAATTCTGACCTTGACAGCATTGTTACATTGGGTCATAAGAACCAAGTAGAATTGAATGCTGTCATTTGTCGTTGAAGCTTAACACTTCCCCCTTGTAATTATCCATGAATGGTACCTGCATCCAAGACACCGAGAAGCTGTCAGTACTTGGTATGTGTGTAAACGACGACCTTCGTTAGAATAACCACATATTTGAAGTCGCCAAAAATGCTGCAAAATGCTTAACATTCCTAAAACGATGCAGAAAATTTTTCACCCCCTCTAATCTGGCTACAATTTATAAGGCCTACATCCGCCCAAAACTTGGGTATAATTCTCATTTCTGGTCAGATGCTCCGCTAACACCTTTGAGCCTACTTTATAGTATAGGATACAAAACAGAGCGTTGAGATTGATAAGTGATAGCTAAATCGTAGAATCGATTGATTCTCTTGAACATCGTCTAAATGTTAGGTTAGGTTAGGTTACAGTGGCTGTTAGCTCGGCTAACACACTTAGGCCCATTGGGTCCATTGTGATACCACAATGGATTTAATGTATCCTTATCCTAATGGAACCGATTCGAGCTTACAATGAAGCGGGAGAGACGCAGAGCGTCGATTTAAGCAACCACTAGGGTCATAAAGAAGTAACCTGGGTATACCCTACGTTTGTGAGCTAAAAATGGGCATGAACAGAGAAGGTGGGAAATAGTTTCCTCCTCCTCCTCATTCATGCAGCTTCTGCAAAAGTTGTTTGAAGTGACTCTTAGCCTTGCGGCATGTCGTCTAAAAACACAGTGTCCTGTAATGACATCTGCTAATGTGTTTTCTTTTGAGAGAGATCCAGCCGTTCGGCCGCTTTAGATCTAGCTTGGGCCAGATTTGTTTCGTTGCGTTACACGTTAAACTGCTTTACCATCGCAAGAATTTGTACGTAGCGATTGGTATGCCGATACTCTCCGTTTTGGGTGAGAAGGTCAAAAGTGTTCCGTTTCTGGCGAGTTCATCTGCTTTGCAGTTTCCTGGAATGTCTCTATTCCCCGGCACCCAGCACAGGTGAATGTTAAACTGCTTTGACATCTCCCTGAGGGATGATCGGCAGTTAAGGGCTCGAATAGAATTGAAGGAATTTGATGCCAGGGATTGAATGGCCGCCCAACTGCCTGAGAAGATGCATATATCCTTTTTGGATATCATGTTTTCTCTGAGCCATGATAGAGCTTCGCTAATTGCCATCACCTCCGCTTGGAACACGCTACAATGATCTGGAAGACGAAACGAGATGTTCAAATTCATTTCGTCTGAATAGACACCACAATCTACTCCTTCATATGTTTTCGAACCGTCCGTACAAAAATGGACGTGTTCGTTTTCCAAGAATAATTGGTCGTCCCAGTCTGTTCTGGATGGAATAATCGCCCGGAAATGTGTGTCAAATTAGAGTCTGGGTGTGGTGTAGTCTGTTTTGAGTTTGGGGATTCCGAGTTTGTTCAGAATGTCGGCATGACCAATATTGTTGTTGGTTGATTGTTGTTGATTGTTTACTATAGATGTCAAGTGGGACTAAATGAAACAGGATGTCCAGTGCCAGTGTGTTGAAATGTTACTTGCCTCACTCTTTTTATCGCTTCTCTCCCTCTCGGTGCTCTCAGTGCTCTAGTGAAATAGCCAGTTGCATTCCTACCCTAAAACAATTTGGCCGCAATACCCGCCTCGCAAGGAATGCACATCAGTTCTCTTTTCAGCCCAACTTCGGTTGTACAGTTAAGTATAGAGATTCATATGTTAGCCGCTCAACCCTTATGTGGAATGCTTTACCCAACTCAATTTTCCCCATGCAAAATAATGTACACAAATTTAAATTAATGTGCATCGGCATCTCCTTTCTTATCCTTTCCTTATTTTCTAACATTATAAGGGTAGTCACAACCCCTTGAAGTGGGCGTATAAAAAAATAATGTTAAGTTTCTAAGGCTGTTTTACACTCTAGCTCTAGTTAGAGAGATTGATGTGGCATGGAAGTATCATCTATCGGGTGCAGCAACAAATATTTGTCCCGTTGAAGCCAAAGGAAAGGGACGAACGGACCAACTGTCTACAAAATATCCACTTGAAGACAAAATTAAATAACGATATGTACGAATTGTCTTCTGTGAATGACGACAAAATTCTGCACAAATAGCGACCAGTATTGTGATGATATTTTGAACGAACAGTCTTCTGGAAAGCAGTTTTTCACAGCTGCACAGCTTTTCGAAACTAATCGACACTACATAAGAAGAAATCAGTTAGGCGGTTAACAACTCCAAAGTCTAAAGAAGGTAAGGCCGTTGGAGCAGATAAGAAGTTGTAAGAGCTTGAAAAAGTGCTGCGATCAAGTCAAAAGGACTCGTTGTTTTCAGCACCAAGATTCAAGGAATGATAGAGAGAAATGTGCAAAGGAAAATAAGAGAATAAACGAGGCTATTATGGTAACCCTCAGACAACTAATTGTAGTCTCACACTATGACGATCAAAATAAATATTCTTCTTTTTCATTTCCGGCGTTACGAGTAGTGATCTTGAAGCGATCACAACTCTCCCACTTTTCTGCTTCACACTAGTGATCCGCCTGTTGGGTACGCCGCGTTGACCTCAGAAAGCGTCGGCAAGCCTCCCGGTTTTGGATTGTTCCATGTCTGAGGCCAACCAAATGCTGCTGTTTTTGCATTTGCTTGTACCAGGAGTGTTTTGGCCTGCCTTTTCTTTTTCGTCGCGAATTTGTTGAAACGTTGTACGATATTGCCTTTTGGACGGGGTTCTGCGGATCCCTCCTTTGAACATGACAATACCAACTGAGCCGGTCGTGCTGAATTTTGTCCAAGATGGTACTTTTGACATGAAGGCTTCCACGGATCTTAGTACTCCTAATTCGATCAAGCTTTGTTACTCCTGCTGTCATCCGAAGCATCTTCATTTCGGCTGCCGTCAATTTGCTCTCATACTTTTTGTACATTGTCCAACATTGTGAACCGTATGTCAGAGCTGGACGGACAACTGCTGTGTAGAGTCTTCCCTTCAACTTAGGGGGCATTTTTCGATCACAGAAGATAGCGGAGTTTTCTCGCCACTTCATCCACCCTACGCTTACTCGATGATTGATGTCGTCATCACAAGATGCTTCACTATTGATCATAGATCCCAGATATTTAAACTTTTCACACTTGGGAAGCACATTTCCATTCAAATAAATGTCTGGAATAGGCTTGTCTGGATCAGAAAAAGGGCAGCACAGGTATTCAGTCTTTTTAGCGCTAATACGGTACCCATTTCCTTCCAGAACATCAATCCAAACGTCAAGTGCTCGTTGCAGGGATGTAGGATCCTCGCTTATGATGGCTCCATCGTCAGCAAAGAATAATTGTTGTACTTTATTGTCCGTTACTTTTCCTTCGAGTAAATAATCCAGAACAGTAATAAAGAGCAGTGGACTCAAGACACTTCCCTGATGTACACCTACTGTTATTTGGAATTCTTCGGTGACTCCAGCTGGGCATCTCACTTTTGTAACTGCTCCCTCGTACATGTCCATAATTATTCGCACATGGGCTTCAGGAACTCCTCGGTGTCTGAGGGCCACCCATATCAGATCTCGTGGTTGTCGATCGAATGCTTTTTCGAAGTCAACCAACACAATATGCAAATCCTCTAAGGCATCTCGGTGTTTTTCCATAACGATCCTTATACTTTGGATTGCGTCTGTAGTTGACTTACCCGCGACAAACCCGCATTGGTCATCAGACAGCCTTATTATTTTCCGCAGTCGGCTATCCAAAACCCGCTCAACGATCTTCATAGTGTGGGACATCAACTTGATCGAACGATAGTTGTCACAGCTTCTGGTATTTCCCTTGTACATTGGAAGAAGAAAACTTTCCCTCCATTGATTAGGCAAACTGTCACCTCTTACAAGTTTGGAGATGAGAATCGTGAGCCATCTTAACCCGATGTCTCCCATATTTTTCCAAAACTCATATGGTACCTCATCTGGCCCAATCGCTTTACCTTTTTTGGAGTTCTTAACTGCCTCCCTAACTTCTTCGACTGTGACGTCGGATACTTCCGTACAGTTAGGTGCAGCTGTTGGAAAGTGGCGCCGAGGAAACTGTTCATTCAAAAGATCATCACAATACTGTCGCCACCTGTTAAAAATTTTGTCGTAATCCACAAGTAGCAGTCCTTGAGCATCGTTGATGAACTTCGGTGAACGAATCTCCTGCGCATTTCTGCTTCTCTGAGCGGCTATTTTGAAAATGGTTGCTACCTTATTCAAGTTGCTTTGTCTTAGCTCTTGGATTGACGATCAAAATAAAAAAAAATCAAATAAAGAAAGTGGCGCAAAAGCACTTAGTTAGCTTTAACGCATTTCAGAGGCCAACAAATTTGTGCCGATTCTAATCGGCTAAGATAGAAAAACCTTTTCGTGACAGGGTAATTACTCTCGGAAGTTTTGCCAATTCCTCCCTAAAGCGGAGGTCCTATACCAGTTAAAAACAGAGGCAGTTAGACATTTATACTGGAAACTTAGTTCCCAGCAACCGATTATCCTGTTGAATTTTTTGAGAGCTTCAAGTCACCTAGTCCTAGACGAATCATTATAGTCTTGTCGATCAAAGCACAGCCTACTTTTGCAAGCGTGCAAAGTGATACACAGTAATAGAATGAATGAAAACTTTCAACGTAACAAGTACCAAAAATGCAATTCCCACACTTACGGGATATTTCTTGAAATACGTCCGCTCAAAAAGCTCATTGTTCCTATACAGTGTTGACATATTTCCTGGTGGAAGTGGCAATTTCAAGGCAATTCTTCCAAGTTTAAGAGGTTTGCACTCAGTACCATCAGGTTCCAATACACGAACTGCAATTCAAAACTAAAAAAAAAACTGCAACAACAGTATAAAATCTTAAAACTTACTATCGTATCCAACAAAAGGCAACCCAGTTGTATACCTCGGTGGATTGAGATTATGCTCGAAACCAATGCAAGTTGAGGTTATGGCTGAACCCGTCTCAGTCTGCCACCAATTGTTTAAAACTGGCACCTTGAAGATCTTTTCCATCCAGTTCTTTGTTTCAAGATCACAATGTTCACCAGCTATGAATATCGCTCGCAACGACCCCAAATTGTATTTACGACCATATTTGATCTCGGGATCAGCTCGTCGGATGACTCGAAAGGCTGTCGGCACTGACATCAAAGCATTCACTTTGTGTTGCTCGATAATGCGGAAGTACTGTCCCGGATCTGGAGTTCGATCGGGTTTTCCTTCGTACATTACTCCGGTCACCCCATAGAGAAGGGGTCCGTAACAAATATACGAATGCCCTACAACCCAACCTAGATCCGAAGCCGACCAACATGTGTCCCCTGGCTGAAGACCATACAATTTCTTCATGGTGTACATCAATGCAACCAAATGTCCACCAATTGGACGTTGGATACCCTTTGGACTATCGGTTGTGCCGGAAGTGTATAGAATGTAGAGTGGATCATTGGCTTCAACTGGAACACATGCAATTGGATCAGCCAAATTTTGCACAGTGGTCCATAGGATGTCAGTCTTGCTGTTGATCACGGTGTATGCCACGTCATCCCTCTGAAAGACAATGTTGCACAGAGGCTTCCATTGCGACATTTCGATAGCATTGTGCAGAATATCCAAGTAGGGAATAATTTTTCCTGGTTCAACACCACAGTTGGCAGTAATGATCAGCTTTGGCTCAGCATGTTCGATGCGAGAACGCAGCTCACTAGCAGCAAAACCTTATAAAGAAAAAGAAAAAGAAAAAATTCATGATCAAGTATTTCTTTCTTCGCTTACAGCACCGAAAACCTACCTCCGAAGACCACGGAATGAACGGCTCCAATTCGAGCAGTAGCAAGCATGGCTACTATAGCCTCGGGTATCAATGGCATGTAAATGACAACGCGATCGCCCTTGTTTACTCCCAGTTTGTGCATACCTCCTGCTAGAAGTGTGATCTTTAAGAGGGGGACATTTTTTTATCAACTCAATCGTATGTAAAAGAAAAACTAAACTCTTGCTTACTTCATCGTATAGCTCTTGGTAGGTGACTCGCCTTATGGTATTCGTCAATGGGCTGTCGTGAATCAAGGCCACCTGGTTTCCTCGTCCGTCAACTAAATGTCTATCAACGGCGTTGTAACATGCATTGATATAACCACCAGTATACCATTTAGTAAACGGTGGATTGCTATTGTCCAGCACTTGGTCCCATTTCTTGTCCCAATGTAAAGACCCCGCTACTTCACCCCAAAATTCTTCAGGGTTTTGAATTGATTTATTATAGTTGTCAAGGAAAACAGGATCGTGGACGTCGGGGACTCGAGAGGTAGCTAAAAAGTAAAACAAAAAGTTTAATTACACTTTATGGGACGTACATTAGGCTCAAATAATTTGTATTTATTTAAAACTAGCTGAGCCGCCCGGCATTGCTCGGGTCTGTAGTTTTAAGATTCCCGTTATCGTTTTTCATTTCCCTGGGAATATGGGGATGAAATATAAGTCTACGTCATTGAGGGATAATGTAACATCCTAGAGTTGAAATAATTTTTGAAATCGGTTAAGTAACTTTAATGTTGCCGTTCTCCTTCCCGTTTCTGTTCCCATGAGATTTTAAAAATGAAATATAGTCTTAGTAACTGATGGAAAAGGATAATGTAGCACCCCTAATGCTGAAAGAATTTTTGAAATCTCTGTTCCGCCTTAAAGGTAATAAATAAGCAGATTTTTGAACTCATTAAGTTTTTTTTTTTAATAGAAAAACACAAAAAAAAATTAAGTACCTACATTAATCGTTCATTATTGTTTTTGTATTTTAGTACATAGGTTGCGCTTCACTTAAGTACCTTGTGATACACGACATTTTTTGTTTTATTATAAGGCGCAAAAACAAAGCAGATGGTCTTCCGACCCGTGTACATGCCACATATAATTGACCATGGGAAAAACATGGATGTTCTAGATTCAAACCACAAACTTTTAAAGATTGGCCTTGTGATTTGTTGATGGTATATCGGCTGGGATCATTGGGATCCTCGGAATGAGAACTTCTTCACCTTTGAGTTTTCCTTTCAGTATCGCCGCGTAAATGACATTGTTCATCAATTTTCTAACCACCAAAAGCGTACCGTTGAACAGTTTTGATTGGTTTATGTTTCGAAGCATGATTACCTACTACGGAGCCAACCTTTAGGCGCAAATTGTGCGGTGTTAAGCCAGGCACATCCAAGGAGTTTAAAAATTCAATTGGATAGTTGGTGGCTTCATCTTCATTTGTGACGCAGTCCATAGATTTGAATGAATGCATTGTTCCAATGATCTTATTTTGAATTATGTAGTTCAGGTCATCTACATCTTTATTTTTAATCGGTACAGTTGCTCGCTAACTCAACCATTCATTATTTTTGTAGTTTGAAATAATGTTTGGAAACACATTGTTGATAAGTTCGTCTTTTGATGAGACAAAACTACAGAAATTATATGGAAATAATATCAATCCGCTTGATTCATCGACAGGTACTTGACCATTACCGATAGTCAACAATTTCTCAGAAAAATCTTCAGCAAATGTTTCATTAAGCAATGCAACTCTCATGTTTGTTGTCAGCTGCAGTTTCTTCACAGAGCGCCATAGATACAACGATTTGAGGCAAGCGTTTATTTCGTCGGCACTGCAGCGGAATTACTGGCAGTGTTTGGCGGAAATCGCCAGACAGTAAAATAATTGCTCCTCCAAAACATTTCGAGTCATTGCGTAAATCTTTCAATGTTCGGTTAAGTGCTTCTAATGCACGTTTATGCGCCATTGTGCATTCTTTTCAGATGATGATTTTTGATGCCGATAAAACTTTGGCCATTGCTGAGTGTTTTGCAATTTTACACGTTGGTTCTTCAATGTTTGAAGATTTAACGGTAATTTTAATGCTGAATGACCCTTACGGCATCCTTCTAACAATGTGGCTGATATTCCAGAAGAAGCAACTGCAACCGCTATGTTGGATCTCGCACGAACAATGGCTAAAACTACTGACATAAGGAATGCCTTACCAGTTCCACCAGGGGCATCTAGGAAATATAAGCCACCATTTTCATCATCGATTGTCTTCATTAAATTATCATAAGCTTCCTTTTGTTGGGAATTCCACAGGGGTACATTCGTTTGAACTACTAAACCTAATTCCTGGTGATCATATTCACGTTCCCGTTCCAAATTAAAAATCATTCATTTCACGATTTGGCGCTGGCAATCCTAACATTGTTAATAAACTACCGCACATGAGGTAACTTATATCTTCGATCAAGAGTAAAGCACGATTATGTTTCTTCTCATTCATTTCAATATACTAATTTCTGGAACTGACTTGAATTTGATGTAAAATATCTTCTGACATATTATCCTTGTATTTATGCCTCAGGTTACATGGGTTTGATGGAAAGCATGTCGAAATCATGATAGCGAATAGTGTGCGTATCTGACTTGGAGATGCAGAGATAATGGCTTCAGCGATTGTCGTATCCCAATAGGTATCGTTTTCTAATAAGTTCATTTTTTCACATGCAGCATGATATGTTGGGAATATTACACCATTAACAGTCCGTAGTGTCTCAAATGACGTTGGCCCAAGCACATTTACCAGCAACAACCGCAAATAGAAACATTCATCAGTATTTGGATGAGCTGTATACAAACGACCAAGAGCATCAGTAGAAAGAACATCCGGATACCAAGGGACCGCATCGCCTTGCTTCCGTCTTTGAAAATTCTTCGATGAAGCATTCCAAGTATAATAACGTGGAATCTCCGAGCAAAGCAAAGTTCGCTTTGACAGATCGCAAAGAAATTGGTCAATGTAGTTGCTGGAGGTGTTTCAGTATACGTTGCATTGCATTCGAAGCCGTGAAATATGCTCGTTGACCATTCTACAGATGCAGAATGCACTTCACTTTATTTAATAGGCAATGGCTTCATTTAATAGATTATATTATATTTATTTAATATTGATTTCAAACAAAAATCCAGTTTATTTCTCAAGATAAGTCAATTTTTTTTTTTCTTAAGAACAGTGTTTTGTATATAACGAAAGCTAACGCATTGCATTGATGTCGTTTCCATAGGAATAGGGTAAACGCACTAGTACCCGGACACTTAACTTTTTTCTCAACTTTGACTTCAAACCATTTTGTAACCATGAATGCTACAGCGAAAACTTTTATTGATTGTAAGAATATAGACATTTCTCAATAATATGGCGTTCAAGTAAATTGCAAAGAGATCATTGTTAAAATAAATAAAATAACAACTCAGAAAAGTTCCATTTGCGTTAGTACCCGGACAGCAAAGTTTAGTACCCGGACGCCTTTGTTTTAGTACCCAGACACAATCATTTTAAGAGACAAGCCATGTCTGCGTACTGAAAATATAAGACAAGCACACATTTTTTGTATCCATACAGGGCTTGTCTCTTAAAATGATTAAATCTCTCAATGATTAAGTCTCTTAAAATGACTGATCTAGTATCCGAACGCTTTTGTTTCAGTATCCATACACAATTATTTTAAGAAACAACCCCTGTCCGGGTACTGAATATGCATGATAATCGCACTGTGTTAGTACCCGGACAGCATGTCTGGGTACTGAAAAACATATTCAATTTTGGTGTTAGTTCCCGGACACCACAAATAATGGCAAAGATTTTATTAAATTTGGTTTTTTTTGCAAATTGTTTTAGTTAATCATATTTCCAACGAAACCAATGTCTTTCCATTACAATAAATTAACGATTACTTGTTAAATTGCTTACTACTAAAAACTGTTCCCACTATTTTTTTCTTACCTAAATCGACAACGAGACCGCATCTTCAAACCTTAAACAATAAAATGATGCGTAGTTCCTAAAGTACGCATTTAGAGTACCTGAAACTTTGCATGCAGGTATAGGACACATTGAAGGACCCATGTATGTTGTTGTTTGTTGATTTTTTTGTGTGATGTATCTATTAATCGCAAAAAAAGGTCAATGTGTCCGGGTACTAACACTGTCCGGCTACTAATGCGTTTACCCTATATGGATAAAAAGTATCATATGTCCGTCTCCTGGTCCTAAGTACACCCCCGACCAATTTCCAGACAAATCGGTTCAGCCATTCTTGAGTTATGAATAGTGTAACTAACACGACTTTCTTTTATATATATACAAGAAATGAGCAAGTGACGTCGCCGTCGGTCAGTTTTGAAGATTATGAATATGCCATTAATTATTTATATCATAGTCAAAAATAAACAAACTAGCAATTAATTCTTCTCATTTAAATAGCTTACTCTTTAGCCAAAACGATCCCTAGCTAGCTCTTTCCAGTTTTGCACACCACGCGTTCTTCTACCGCGGCGTTCTTCGAGGCTGGATTTCAAGAATTTCTGAGCCTGAGCATTGTTGTGAATTCGTTCACACAACCCAGGCATCTTCGTCTCCATTCCCCCTTTATGCAGAATTGATAAATGATCACAAGACAAATCTTCCTCTCGAAACATCCTAAAGACTTCTCGTCCACTGATGTCAAAGTCCATGGCTTTGTGCCATACTTATGAACCGATAGGATGAAGTGCCTCCTTCATGAAGGGACACTTTAATCGGCCGAGCGAAGGCTTTACTACTCAATAATTTTCTAAATTGGGGCCTTTCTTGTGCTCAGCACTATATTGGCCTTCTTGGCTTCCGTATCAAGGTTATGAAACGCACCGTTGATATAAACTTGTATTCTTCCAATGTTGCCAATGTCTTCGCCATATTCAGATAATTGGATGGACTTTTTAAAAATCGTACCACTAGTGTTGAAGTCAAAACTATGCATTGTCCTAAGCAGCTCGTCTCTGTAAACCCTGATGTCATATACGGCCCTAAAATCGATGAAGAGATGTTAGGTGTTGATTTTAAGTTCCTCGGTTTTTCTAAGACCTGCGTAGAAAGAGACTTGATCGATAGTGATCTGAAACCACTCTGATAAACCCCCTTCAGTCTTTTGGCGAACGGCTCCAGACGTTCACATAATGTTTGAATATTTCTTCAACTGACTTACCTTGAATTGAAAACCTGGGAGTACTATGACTACAGCAACAAGCATTGAAGGCCAGTGGCAGCAATACCTTCACAATAGACAGACTAAAGTTCAAGACAATTAACATCAGTGCGGAGATCAAACGGAGAATTGCTCTTGCCAACCGGAGCTTCTTTGTCTTAAGAAAGCAGTTGAGAAATAAAATCCTCTCTAGAAAAACCAAGGTAACCATTTATGAGCCCTTGGTCATCCAAGTCCTGTTATACGGCTCGGAAGCATGGATATTAATTAAAGCGAATGAGGACACCATTAGTTATTTCGAAAGAAAAACACTCCGAATGATCTTTGGTCCTGTTTGTGAAGACAATTTATGGAGGAGATTCATAAACGAATTGTATGAATTGTACCGCCACATGGGCATAGATAGAAGAACAAGCAACGTGACACTACGATGGTTTAGACATGTAAGGCTTATGTACTTCAACACTCCGCTCCGGCTGGAGTGGAGAAGTTTTCGAAAGCAAATTGCAAAGGAAATCGTGGAAGGACAAGACTTCGTTTTAAGTGGTGCTATCCAATGGTCGACAGTGGCTTTGCTAATAAAAGTAAACTAAATAATTCTAAAGGTATTTGTTTCGCTAAATCTAAATATGAGCTCTCTATCACATCACTTACTTTACTTAGGTGGGCATTACAGTTCGGGGTGAACCTGGGCCTCAACCAACACCCTTCTATAACGACTTCGATTTCGGGCGAGCTCTCTCGAGTTTCGCACTCCAAGTCGGTTGAGGTCTTCATCCACTTGATTGCGCCACCTAAGATGAGGTCTTCCCCTTCCGCGATTTCCCTGCAATGTGCTTTCGAACACCCGACGAGCCGGAGCGTTTGTGTCCATCCGCTCTACATGGCCCAACCATCGAAGCCTCGCGATGCGTACTCTTCTGGCTATGCCCATGTCGCGGTACAGCTCATACAGCTCGTTGTTGTATCTTCTTCTCCACACATTGTCTTCGCATACGGGACCAAAGACCATTCGGAGAATTTTTCTTTCGAAACGACCAAGGGTTTCCTCATCCGCTTTCGATAAGGTTCATGCTTCCGCGCCGTAAAGCAGGACTGGGATGATTAAGGTCTTATATAAGGTTACCTTGGTTTTTCTGGAGAGGGTTTTGTTTCTCAATTGCCTTCTTAACCCAAAGAAGCAACGGTTGGCAAGAGTTATTCTCCGTTTGATCTCCGCACTGATGTTGTTGTCCGTGTCTACAGCGGATCCTAGGTAGACGAAGTCATGTACTACCTCGAAGTTATGTCTGTCTATTGTGACGTTTTGTCCAATTCGTCGATGTTCTGTGTCCTTATTTGATGACAGCATATACTTTGTTTTGCCCTCATTAACCATCAAACCCATTTTTGCCGCTTCTGTTTCGATACTCGCAAAAGCACCTATGACATCCCGCTGTTTTCTTCCCATAGGCGAGTCTGCATAGGCGAGTAATTGCACAGACTTTTGAAAGATTGTTCCTCTGGTGTTGACGTTTTAATTTCTTACAATCTGTTCAAGTATGATGTTGAAGAAATCGCATGACAGTTTGTCGCCTTGCCTAAAACCTTTTTCGACATCAAAGGTCTCGGTGAGTTCTTTACCGACCTTGACGGAGCAGCGTGAATTCTCCAAAGTCATCCTGCATAGTCGTACGAGTTTTGCAGGGATGCCAAAACTAGACATGGCTCTGTACAGCTCGTCTCTGTAGATACTGCCTTGAAATCGATAAAGAGATGGTGAATATCGATATTATGTTCTCGGGTTTTTTCCAAGATCTGCCGTAATGTGAAAATTTGGTCTATTGTGGACTTCTCTGGTCTGAAACCACATTGATAAGGACCTATTAAGTTGTTGACATGGGGTTTCAGAAGTTTATATATTACAGCAGACAAGATCTTATAAGCGACGTTAAGGAGGCTTATCCCTCTATAATTGGTGCAATTGTGAGGGTCTCCTTTCTTTAGGATCGGGCATACGATACTGAGGTTCCATTCATCGCGCATGCTTTCTTCCGACCATATCATGCAGATCAGCTGGTGCATGCTCCTTTCCAACTGATCTCCAGCTGCCTTGAAAAGTTCGGCATCAAGGCCATCTGCACCTGCAGTCTTATTTGATTTAAGTTTGCATATAGCAAGCTTAACTTCTTCTAGGTCGGGAGGACGGCATTCTTGATCATCGTCCAAGCTGAATGGGGCAATCTGCCTGACAGCGGAATTTGTGTCCTCATCGCCGTTAAGCAGTCTGCAGAAATGCTCTTTCCAGATCCTCAGTAGCGACTGTGACTCTATAACTATGTTTCCCTGCTGGTCTTTACAGGCTAGAGTTCGGGGCTTGCCACACTGGCAGGATCTTTTTACCTTTTGGTAAAACTTCCGAATCTCGTTCCTGTCATGGCACCTCTCTCATTCCTCGAACGAGCGCTTCTCATGCTGCTTCTTTTTCTTTTTGAGAATACGGTGTTCTTCCCTTCTTTTCTCCTTGTAGATCTCGTTATACTGATCGTAAGCAGCCCTTGTTCGTGTTTGCATCAGCATTTGTGGTGTTTTTGCTTGGCTGCATTTACCTGCCTGCATTCTTCATCAAACCATGGGTTTCGTTTTGGTGGCTGAGTGAAACCCAGAACCTCAGAGGCAGCGGTTCTGATGGCTTCTTGGCATTGCTGCCACTGGTCTTCAATGTTTAATGCTGGCGGCATGGGATTCAAGGATAATTGAAGGGACACTCGATTGGAAAAGGCATTGGCAATCTCTTGCGATTGTAGCTTTCCGACGTCATATCTCTTCACATCGTTAGTTCGTGCTGGTCGTGAACAAGATATCCTCATTCGTACCTTGGCTACAACAAGGTATAGTGGTCAGAGTCAAAGTTGGCCCTTCGGAAAGTTCGGAAAGTTCGGAAGGAGTGCCTTGCGTCGATCGCAACATGGTCAATTTGGTTGACGGGTGATTAATCTAAGGATCACCATGTACCTTTATGAATTTTGAGATGCGGGAAGCGTGTACTTCTTACAACAGGATTTAGCCCCGCAGCAAAATCGATTAGCCTCAATCCGTTTTCGGAGGTTTTGTCGTGGAGGCTATGCTTACCGATTGTGTTTCCAAAGATGTCCTCCTTCCCTAGTTTTGCGTTGAAATCGCCAAGAACGATTTTCACGTCGTGTCTAGGGCACTGCTCATATGTTTCTTCGAGGAGCTCGTAGAAACAGTCTTTGGAATCGTCGTCTTTCTCTTCTGTGGGGGCGTGGGCGCATATCAGGCTAATGTTGGCGAATTTAGCCCTGATGCGGATGGTCATTATACGCTCATTGACTGGATTTTGGCTAATCACCTTATCCCTGAGTCTTCCTCTTACGACAAATCCGCACCCAAATAAGCGCTGTTTCTGTTGTCTGTAGCAGTCACCAAAGTAGATGTCACAGTTTTTCATCTCCTTTATGCCCGGTCCACTCCATCGCACTTCTTGGCCACACCCAAAAATATTGCAACCGCGAGTATGCTTGTGTTAAGTGTGAAGGAAAACACGCAACTAAAAACTGTCCATCAAGCAAAGAACAGGAAACAAAATGTGTAAACAAGCAAGCTAAAGAGGCTGCCCACTTGCTAAAAGATTTCCAAAATCCAAAAGCAAAATGACATCCGTTGAAATAAACCGTAGCAATTCAGCAAACACAAAAAAAAACTCCTAAAGCTGAAGATAAAGGTAAGAAAGAACTTCCTAAGGAAGCTGTTAAAAGCAAAAGCGACGAAAATAAATCCTATTCACAGATTGTTAAAAACGTGCGGAAGAATGAAGAAACTTCCATTAAAGAAATTCTTGAACTTATTCTTAAAAGAATTGACAATCAGGATTTGAACATCAAACGGCTAGTGAAGTGAAAAGTCGCTCTTAAAAAACAATGATGGACGGAACACTAAAAATTGGAACATGGAATGCAAACAGTCTTTTACACCATTTATCAGAATTAAAAATTTTCTTAGACATCGAACACATAGATATATTTGTCTGGTGTCCGAAACTCATTTCTCAAGTGGACTGGTTCTTGATGATTTAATATCAAACTATATTTGCTACCACGCTCCTCATCCAGCTGATAAGGCTAGAGGTGGATCGGCAATCCTCATAAAAAAGAGCTTAAAACACCATGAAGAAGCTATGTTTACAAACGAGAATATGCAAGTAACAATAATTAGTATTGGTATGAAAAAGAAAGACTTCAAGTTGGCATCAATATACTGCCCGCCAAGGCGTTCCCCGACTGAAGATGATTATACAGAACTGCTAAATCTACTAGGACATAACTTCCTTGTTGGTGGTGACTTTAATGCTAAGCACACCCATTGGGGATCCAGACTTATAACAACAAAAGGCAGAAGGCTTTACAAAGCATGCCTCAAATACAATGGTGAGTTTTATTCATCCATATACTGGCCATCGGATTCAAGTAAAATACCAGACCTTGTTGACTTTTTCATAGTTAAAGGTATCAAACGAAACCATATAAGAGTCGAAGGTAATTATGACTTATCATCAGATCATACACCGGTGATTTTATCACTTAATGAATCAGGGATAATGGAAAAAAGTAATCCTAAGCCTGTAAATAAATAAAACAAACTGGAGTGAATTCAGAAAAAAGCTTGAAAGCTATATAAATTTCGGATCCCCTATGGAAACAAAAGAGCTAATCGACCTTGAAGTAGTACAATTCATTGCCGATGTTCAACAAGCTGCACCAACTTACTCGAGTAGGAAGCAAACTGAAACAAAATACCCTGCCGAGATAAGAGAGTTGATACTGGAGAAGAGAAGAGCTCGAAATCAACTATCGAACAAAAAATCACCTGGGTACGATCTAATAACTGCTCAGGTTATGAAAGAAATGCCATCAAAAGCCTTCATAAAACTCCAAATCATAATAAATGCATGCCTGAAGACCCAATACCAAAGCATGGTAAGCCACCAACAGAAGTGACGTCTTACAGACCAATATCGCTTATACCAATAATGGCAAAAGTCTTTGAAAAATTGCTACTGAAAAACCTGAGCAAAGTCATAGAAGAAAGAAATCTAATCCCAAATCATCAGTTTGGATTTAGAAATAAACATTCCACGATAGACCAAGTTCATAGAATAACGAATGCAGTTGAAAAAGCATTAGAAGAAAAACAAGTATGTTCGGCTATATTTTTAGATGTTGCTCAAGCATTCGACAAGGTATGGCATGAGGGGCTAGAGTACAAACTGCAAAGGGACCTACCCAGGCAGAACTACGAAATACTAAAATCTTATGTCTCAAACCGGCTCTTCGGAGTACGGTATGATAAAGAATATTCAAAGCTAAGTAAAATACAAGCCGGTGTTCCACAAGGAAGCGTCCTAGGACCTACCCTCCCAACGGGTCTCTCGCTATATCCACCTTGCCGTGGTGAGGAGGCTTACACTGGAAACCTCAAGCAAGATGGCTGCGGTTAGATGCTCCTGAGCGGAAAATCAGCTACCAGCTAGGGTTTTGGGCAAACTAAGTGAGACCCACCCTTATGAAAATTTATGAAAAGGAAACAAAAAAGGAATAAAAAAATAGCGGAGATATACGCTAGAGTGTCAGCAGATGTCACGGCTACTGGCTTGAGCTTTGCCTTACGATCTCAATATCGAAAGGAGAAGTCGCCAGTGACTGACTTTTCTTATTTCATTTTTTGTTTGGTTTGTTTGACGATCTTACTTATAATTTTGGATCTTTTCCTTTTTTCTTTTTCTTTTTTCGTTCTTTTCTTTTTCTTTTCACATTTTCTTACAGATCCAACTTATAAAGCAATCGAAGCAACTCTAAATAACAAAAAGGAAAAAACTGAGTTAAAAATGAACAACCTAAAGAACAACAATGTTTCGAAGATGACCGAGGAAAGGAAAACCTCCTCCTCGTCCCATTCTCCAGCTTAGGTATGGAAGATGGAGCCAGTAGTGAGGCTATCATTGTTGATGACATCAGTGATGCCAGCTCCATAGCAGACTCCGATACCTCAAACCTATCGTGCGTGTCCAGGCGGAGTAAAATCTCCAACTGCAAGCGCACGGTCAAAAGGCTGGGGAAAGAGAAAGACTCCATAGCGCACGGGCCTTTTTAGACAGGGAGAACTTGGGAAAAGACGGGCCAACTGCTAGTCTAGCACCAAGCCCCCTGCAAGGTATGACCGACAAAACTGACAAGACTGACCAAAACAAACCGCATAACACACGAGCCTTTTTGGAAAGGATGGGCCAACTGCTAATCCAGCACCGAACTCTCTCTCCCTTCTTGTTAAGAATGCTAAGACTTCGATGGGTCCGCCTGCTCCTTACGCTGATAAAATTCAGCCGAAGAAAAGGCCAACCCCATCGATGGCTGGTGCAGAGACTACAACGAATACAGGACATAACACGAAGGACAAACAGACAGACCCTAAAGTACGGAAATACAGCGGAACTTCTAACCCAGAAATGGGAAATGAAGTCTTTGCTGAGGGGAAGGAAGAACGGATGCGTGAAGGTAGTGTAGAAGGCCATAGCCCTCCGCAAGACCTGAACGTGACTGAAGAATCCAACCCCGAAAATCCGGCACTCAACAAAACAACGGACAGTCTGGCAACTGTCATCGACAGAAATGCCGGACAACGACGAGCGAGGGTCCTCAGCATAAACGAACTACTACTGAGACAAAGACGCAACGTGGAAAGGACCGTCAGACGCCTATCGAAAAAGAACCCCGAATCTTTAACGGTAAAGGCCCAAAGGGCTCTGGTCAGGTCCGAACAAACACTACGGACAGTGACTCCAACAGACATAACAAAACGAACTGGACAAGACCCAACAGACAAAAAACGAGCTGGCTGCGGAGCAAATACCGGAACTGGTGAGTTGGCCTCCCTGCCCCTTGTCGACACCGGTATGCCGAGCTGCTCAAAAAGAGCAAGAAATGCCAGCTCCTCCCCAAATAACTCCTCACCCAACAGGATACCTAAGAGGATGAAGACCTCTTCAGTCCCTGCTGCAAAGGGCCACCCAGTCGCTATTGCCGACTTTGGGAAACCCGACCGCAAACTGAGTGAAGACGAATGGCAGTTACTTGAGCTGTTTACTTAACCAGATCTTACGAGCTTACTAGTTTAGTCCCAATTCTAAGACTATGGAAACTGGAACCGAAATCTTCCTAAATTCGTCTCCACTGTTTATGCCCGGATTTTATCGAAACAATAGTTATAAAAATGGTCCTGAGAATATGGGAAGATGTGTTTGCTTGTTTAGTATTACCCTAGTATAACGATCCAACCCAGGAAATTTGGGCTGAAAAGTATAGCAAAAATAAACCACCGAAACACCACAATTGTTTTTTCAGCTTTACCCATGGTTTACCCAGGGTTCCTTGACAGCTCTATGAGTTTTCAACAAAATCTCAGTTTTTGGTTCTGAAAAAAAAAGCTAAACCACGTTCGCAACCTGCATTTGCTTCTTTGCGGTGAGTTGAGGGAAAACCTATCGCTAAAAAAATACTCATTTTGACCTTCAGGGCGAGTTGAGGTTTTTCAAAAAACCCAGGGCTTTATCATCAAGAAAACATTTAAAAATATTAATCCGTGTTCACTTCCTAGAAAGTGAAATTAGCTTTGTCTCGGATATCTTGTCTTTGTAATCAGTTTCTAAAAAAACTTGCAGCTTGCAACAACGATTACAAAAGAGAAAATTAATAGCGTTTGAGCTCTAGGGTTACCAAACGAAACCGAAATAGGAACAAGCGGAAATAGGCACCCGGAAACGGATTGAACAGGCCGCCAACTACACTACTGATCACAGTTTACCCAGCAGATCAGAGAATAAAGTTGTTATTTAGTCGGCATTTGGCAACAATATCAAGAATTTACTTCGAAAGCCGAACGCTTATTCGCCTTTTCTCTTAAGGCGTCGCACATTGGGGACAGAATGTTCAAAACCACCTAGAGACCTCAAATATTAACCAAATTGAACCATTTTTGCACAGAAATTTTGGAAATTAAATTCTAAAGAGACTGACGAAGCCCGATTTTTTTTTTTTTTTTTTTAAGTCTATATGTATAATAAAATATCTATATATTGTAATGTGCACCCAACATTTCATGCTGATTTCCTAATTGAAAACGTTAAACCGAAAACACAAGTGCTGGCAACGCTATAATGGAGTGCTATAATGGCAGACGTTGTTTGTGAGTGAGTGTGTGTGTGCAGAAAAATACCGGGAGGGGAACTTGTCTAGACATCATGGTTCATAGAAAAACTACTAGAAATCTCTCGATGTTTCACACTTCTATATAAAGAGGGAGCTGACGCAACCAGAAGTCAGTTTTATTTAGAAAGTGATAGTGTGAATATTGAATAAACGTAATTGAGTTGAGTTCGAATAAAGTGTATATCGAAAGTAGATACTGAATAAAGTGGTAGAATTAAATTGCAAGGTAGAGTTTTATTTTTGCGAACTAAGCGCACGTTACAATATATAAAATAGGATGTATGTATGTATGTATGTATGTATGTATGTATGTATGTCCGGGGTAAACTCCTAAGCCACCCAACGAATTTTTATGAAATTTTTAGGGTAAACATAGTTTAGTCCAGAGATGGCTCCTGTCAAGGTTTGATCCCCATATTCCCACAGGAACGGGGTTGGGAACGGAAAATTAGAAACTTCTCCACATATTTCAAAATTTCTTTCAGCACTAGGGGTGCTTCATTGTCTCCCTTAATCAGTAACTTTAACTATATTTCATCCCTATAATCCCACAGGAACAGAAACGGGAACGAGAACGGGAACCATAAAGTTACTCGACCGATTTAAAAAATTCTTTCAACTCTAGGATGTTACATTATCCCTCAGTGACAGAGACTTATATTGCATTCACATGTTTCCACGGGAACGGAAGATTCCTTCAGGAACGGGGTTAGAAATAGAAGCTTAGAAACTGCTGGACAGATTTCAAAAATTCTTTTAGCACTGGCATGCCACGTAGTCCCTCAGTAACTAAGCGTAGAGTTCATCCCTATAATCCCATGGGAACAGAAGCAGGAACGAGAACCTTAAAATTATTTGACGGAATTGAAAATTCTTTCAACTCTGGGATGTTACATCATCATTCAGTGACATAGACTTCAATCACTTATTTCCATGAGAACAGAAGATTCCAACAGGAACGGGGTTGGGAACGGGAACTTAGAAACTAATGGATAGACTTCAAAAATTCTTTCAACATTACGGGTGCTACATTATCCCCCTTACCCTTTGTCAGTAACTTAGGCTATATTTTTCATCCCCATAACCCGACAGCATCAGAAACAGGAACGAGAACGGGAACATTAAAGTTACTTGACCGATCTCGAAAATTCTTTCAACTCTAGGATGTTATCCCTCAGTGACATAGATCTATATTTCATTCAAAAATTCTTTTAAGCATTAGGATGCCGCATAGTCCTACAGTAAGAAAGATTATATTCATCCACAAATTCCCACGGAAGATGGAAAACGAACCTTAAAACTACAGACCCGAGCAAATCCGGGCGGCTCAGCTAGTATTTAATAAATATAAAATATATATGATAAATATAAAAAATAAATATATAAGAATACTAGCTGACCCGCCCGGCGTAGCTCGGACCCTACGTTCAATCAAATTGAAAGTTAAGTAAAAAAGTTTCAAAGTTTCTATTCTAGTGGGAGAGTGAGAATGAAATATAGTTTATGTTACTCAGGGACAATTATAAGCACTCTAACGATGACAGAATTTTTGGTTCCAGTGGTTTTTGAATTTCCGATCCCGTTCCCATTATCGTTCCTGGGAGAATTTGAGGATGAATCTAAATACTCGCCCATTGCCATTATCCATGAATGGTACCTGCATCCAAGAAACCGAAAAGCTGTCAGTACTTGGTATGTGTGTAAACGATGATCTTCGTTGGAATGACCACATATTTGAAGTCGCCAAAAACGCTGCTAAATGCTTAGGTTTCTTGAGACGATGCAGGAAGTTCTTCACCCCGTCTGATCTGGCTACCATTTATAAGACCTTCATCCGCCCAAAACTGGAGTATAACTCCCATATCTGGTCAGGTGCTTCTCAAACATCTTTGCGCCTACTTGATAGGGTACAAAATAGAGCGTTAAAACTGATGGGCGATAGTTCAATCGTAGAATCGATTGATTCTCTTGAACATCGTCGAAACGTTACTTGTCTCTCTCTTTATTATCGCTTTTTTCACAAACAGTGCTCTAGAGAAATAGTCAGTTGCATTCCTCCCCTGAAACAATTTAGCCGCAACACCCACCTTGCTTAGAATGCCCATCAGTTTTACCTTGAGCCCAACTTCGGGCGTGCAGTCAAGTATAGAGATTCTAATTTTAGTCGCACTACCCGTATGTGGAATGCTTTACCTGGCTCTGTATTTCAACTACATTACGATTTACAAAGGTTCAAAAGCAAGGTGTATCGGTGTATCCTATTAAATCCTCTCCTATTTTCCTAGATGCTCGCACTGTGTTTTATAAGATTATAAGGGTAGTCATAACCCATTGATGTGTGGCTTATTATAAAACAAACAAAAATTTTTCTATGGTACTCAGGTGCAATAAATTAAAAAAATTCAAATCTTTATTCTTATCACATCAGTCAAAAAATAAAAAGAATTTTTCAAAACAAACCTTATCATTCGCTATTTATTATTTTATTTTTTTGTTGTCAAAAAAAAAAGACAAAATCATTGTTTGAATTTAATTTTTAAATCATTACAGTTAAGAATAATGAAATTGTCAATTTTACTATATTCCAATTCCATCTGCCGGGATGATTTGGGAAACTAAACCATCCAGGGCGCCACTCAAACGCATACAGAAAAAATAATTTAAATCGGTCAAGCCGTTTAGTAGGAGTTCAATTACATACACACGTACAGCAGAATTATATATATAAAGATTAAAATAATGATTTTTCATGATCTCGACTATCCGTTTGCTACATTGAGTAAAAAAAAATTATCAACAACGAAAAAAAACGAGCACGTTTTATTTTTTCAACTTTAATCGCGAATAACTTCTGAGGAAGCACTTTGTGAAAAAGTGTGAAAAGACTTTTTTTTAGAAAACTTATTTTCCTTTAATTATAGCAGTTTACTTTATTTTAATTAAAAAAACATTATTGCATGATTAAATAAAAATCTAAAACAAATAAAAATGTACATAAAAAAGCCACACTATTTGCAAAAATGACTCTGCAATCATTCAGTTTTTTGGTTGAATGATTATAAAAAGAAAATTAATGAAAAAAAACGGGAGCCATATGTGTCAATGAAATTGTCTAAAATTTAAATTGACAATTATGCGTCAGATAAACTTATATTGCATTATATCGTCTAACATCAAATCTATCATCGTGAATTTAACATATTTTCTATTTGAGGGTGAGGTTTATAAATTTAGGGTTATGGTTATATATTAAATTGGGCCAATTTGTTTCAAAAACCATATTGAAATCAATATGTGAAAAATTGCAAAAATGTTCTTTAACCCTTAACTTAAGTCGTGATTATTTCCTACGCTTCTTAAGTCGTGGGTCCAGTGGACCCAAGCCGTTTTAAATGTCAATAAAAAAAAAAGTATAATATATTTTATAATTTTTTTTTATCAAACTTCATACTTAAACAATAACAAACAATTTTTTAAGAAACCAAACACAGGGACTATCATTTGTACTTCAAATTTGCACTTTCGCCAAGCAGTCTCAATTTATATAGTTTAAAAGTAGTGTGTTTAAAAAAATTTAAAATTAAATACTAAAAACAAAGTTAAAAATCCATCAATAGATTTTTTGGCAATTTTAAAACCAATTCTTCAAAACTGTAAATTCAAAAATTTAAAATCAGTTTCTGAAAAAATTTTGACAATGGTCAAAGTCAGACAAGCTAAAAACTTAAAAAAACATACTTTTTTCGAACAGGCCATACAAATGGGCAGCTTGTACTTAGCACACAAATGTACCGTCTTCGATTTTTTATTTGCCAGATACAAATAGCACCTTTTCTTTTGTTTCTTTCGTCATCTTGGCCATTGTCTGACTATTCAGAAGACAATTCTGAGTCTGAATGGTGATCATTTCAATACCAAATCGTCGTCACTGACGGCAGAGAAATCGTTTTTCCGAATAATTGCTAGAATTAAGATCAATTTCCTTTTCTTCGTTGCTAAATTCCATAAACAGCTGTTGCTCCAACATGTTTTCGGGATATGCAGAAAAACTTCTTTGATTTGCAATTATAAATCAGCTGAAACATTACAATAAACTGAAACAATAAATAAAATAAATAGCCGAAAAAAAGTAACGTAAGTTAAGTTGTGGGTCCAGCGGACCCATGTACACGCGAAAACACACCTAAGGAGAAGCGAGCTAAATGCGTCCTTCTCACTACACATACATTGGCTTACTGTAGGAAGGTACTGAGAAGTTGAGAGAGCTGCGGTGACTGTGCCGTTTTCTATACACATTTATAGATTGTGTGTGGGTCCACTGGACCCACGACTTTAGTTAAGGGTTAAATTTATAACGAGGAATATTGTCGTTACTACAGTTGCTTGTTAAAATCCGACCTCGTCAGTCTCTTAAGAATTTAATTACGAACATTTCTGTTCAAAAATTGTCTCATTTGGTTTATTATTGCGATCTCTAGGTGGTTTTGAACAAAATATTTGCTCTTTCCCCAATGTGCGTCGCACAGTGGTTTCACTTGTATGGGAAGGGTGGACAAAATTCAAAATTTTATTTTAAACTGTTATAAATATGTCAAATAAAGAACTTTCAAAAATTATCAAGAACAATTTTTTAAAGGTTTCGTTGGATAACATATTTTCTGGTATTAAAACGTTTGGATTTTAAAAATTTCGGAATTTGGAATTTTTGGATGGCTATTTGAAAAAAAAGTTCGATTTTCATTTCAAAATTTGGACCTTTAATGGGCTATAAAATCGGTTCTATTGAGAAAAAATAAAAACTCTACGGTTAAGTAGGTACTTTTTGTTTGTATTATACTATTCAAAAATAAAAATAATATGTTTCACTAGATTTAGCTACACTGTGTCCTTTCCTCACGGTATTCCAAATTTAAAAAATATCAATTCGCTAGATCATATTGCTAGAATATATAAAATAGTGGAAAATGGTGTCTCACTTCTTCTTCTTCTTTTTCATTTTCGGCGTTACGAGTAGTGATCTTGAAGCGATCACAACTCTCCCACTTTTCTGCTTCACACTAGTGATCCGCCTGTGGGGTACGCCGCGTTGACCTCAGAAATCGTCGGCAAGCCTCCCGGTTTTGGATTGTTCCATGTCTGAGGCCAACCAAATGCTGCTGTTTTTGCATTTGCTTGTACCAGGAGTGTTTTGGCCTGCCTTTTCTTTTTCGTCGCGAATTTGTTGAAACGTTGTACGATATTGCCTTTTGGACGGGGTTCTGCGGATCTCTCCTTTGAACATGACAATACCAACTGAGCCGGTCGTGCTGAATTTTGTCCAAGATGGTACTTTTAACATGAAGGCTTCCACGGATCTTAGTACTTCTAATTCGATCAAGCTTTGTTACTCCTGCTGTCATCCGAAGCATCTTCATTTCGGCTGCCGTCAATTTGTTCTCATACTTTTTGTACATTGTCCAACATTGTGAACCGTATATCAGAGCTGGACGGACAACTGCTGTGTAGAGTCTTCCCTTCAGCTTAGGGGGCATTTTTCGATCACAGAAGATAGCGGAGTTTTCTCGCCACTTCATCCACCCTACGCTTACTCGATGATTGATGTCGTCATCACAAGTTGCTTCACTATTGATCATAGATCCCAGATATTTAAACTTTTCACACTTGGGAAGCACATTTCCATTCAAATAAATGTCTGGAATAGGCTTGTCTGGATCTGAAAAAGGGCAGCACAGGTATTCCGTCTTTTTAGCGCTAATACGGTACCCATTTCCTTCCAGAACATCAATCCAAACGTCAAGTGCTCTTTGCAGGGATGTAGGATCCTCGCTTATGATGGCTCCATCGTCAGCAAAGAATAATTGTTGTACTTTATTGTCCGTTACTTTTCCTTCGAGTAAATAATCCAGAACAGTAATAAAGAGCAGTGGACTCAAGACACTTCCCTGATGTACACCTACTGTTATTTGGAATTCTTCGGTGACTCCAGCTGGGCATCTCACTTTTGTAACTGCTCCCTCGTACATGTCCATAATTATTCGCACATAGGCTTCAGGAACTCCTCGGTGTCTGAGGGCCACCCATATCAGATCTCGTGGTTGTCGATCGAATGCCTTTTCGAAGTCAACCAACACAATATGCAAATCCTGTAAGGCATCTCGGTGTTTTTCCATAATGATCCTTATGCTTTGGATTGCGTCTGTAGTTGACTTACCCGCGACAAACCCGCATTGGTCATCAGACAGCCTTATTATTTTCCGCAGTCGGCTATCTAAAACCCGCTCAACGATCTTCATAGTGTGGGACATCAACTTGATCGAACGATAGTTGTCACAGCTTCTGGTATCTCCCTTTCCCTTGTACATTGGGAGAAGAAAACTTTCCCTCCATTGATTAGGCAAACTGTCACCTCTTATAAGTTTGGAGATGAGAATCGTGAGCCATCTTAACCCGATGTCTCCCATATTTTTCCAAAACTCATATGGTACCTCGTCTGGCCCAATCGCTTTGCCTTTTTTGGAGTTCTTAACTGCCTCCATAACTTCTTCGACTGTGACGTCGGATACTTCCGTAAAGTTAGGTGCAGCTGTTGGAAAGTGGCGCCGAGGAAACTGTTCATTCAAAAGATCATCACAATACTGTCGCCACCTGTGAAGAATTTTGTCGTCATCCACAAGTAGCACTCCTTGAGCATCATTGATGAACTTCGGCGAACGAATCTCCTGCGCATTTCTCCTTCTCTGAGCGGCTATTTTGAAAATGGTTGCTCCCTTACTCAAGTTGCTTTGTCTTAGCTCTTGGATTGCCTGATTTGCTTCAGCAGTTGGGGCAGAAATCTCTTCCAGCTCTCGATACAGGCCCTCCGTGCTTTTTGCTTGAAGTTGGGCGCACTTTTTCTTCGCTTCTTTTCTGCAGCTCTTTTTGAAACGCGCTTTTTCATTTGTATTTCTTGAGGGGCACTTCGACCAAGCTTGGAAAGCTGCTTTCTTCTTTCTAATCACTGCTTTAGCTTCATCATCCCACCACCAGGTTTCTTTAACTTGTTGGTGGTGTCCTTTTGAGACTCCAAACAGTGATTTGGCTCTCTCTAAGCAGGTTCGTTGTAGGCGATCCCACATATTTTTTGCCGTGATTGTATTTAAAACTGCTTCGATGGTATTACACAGCTGACTTTGCATATACGAAATGAATTGCTGTCCTTTGGTTTTCTCCAGATTGTACCACTTGATTCTCCTAGGAGCCTTTGTTTGTTTGACTTCCTTCACCGCATCCGTAAAAAATTCTGTTAAAAGAAGACGGTGTTGTTGAGCGGCAGCTTCTCCTAGTATCACTTTGCAGTCTTTCACCCGAGATTTCATGTAATTGGTTACCAAATGGTAATAAATCTGGGTTTCATTTCCTCCACTGCTGTAAGTGATAAGGTGTCGGTCTTGTTTGATGAACATGGTATTTAGTACAATTAGTTCGTATGACTTGCACATATTTAGAATATCTTCACCAGGAGTGTTCCTGGTGCCGAATCCCAAACCTCCATGGCAGTCTTCATAATCCTCGTTTGTCTTCCCGACATGTCCATTCAAATCTCCTCCAACAAACAAATACTCTTCTTTTGGGATGCTCTTAAGTAGGTTATGAAAATCAAGCCAGAATGCATCTTTTTCCTCCTGCTCACACCCTATTTGGGGAGCATATGCACTGATTATATTCCAGACCTTTCCTTCCATCACCAATTTAAGAGACATCAAACGGTCACTGGACTTCAAAATGGTCAACACGCTGTTACATAAACTTTGGTCAAGGATGATACCGACTCCGTTCCTACCTTGTTCCGTTCCATAGTAGAACATCTTGTAAGCCTTGGTCTTTGCATCTAAGAAACGGGCTTTGTTTGCTGTGTTTCGCCATTTCGTTTCCTGAACACACAAGATGTCCACTCGCCTCCTTCTCATCATCTCTTCGAGTTCGAGACTTCTACCAGTCATACTTCCAACGTTCCAACTCGCGACTCTAAATTTTCGTCCAACTCGTCGCATTACTTTGCTAGCCCCCGGAATCCGTATAGCTCTGACCCGAACATTGCTGCTCGGTCCAGGATCAGCTCCATGCATAGCAATGGAACTGCCTGGCGGGGTAGTGCTTCTTATGTTCGCAAGTACATACTTCCATAATGCTCAAAATTTTTCAAAAATTTTTCTTTCATCCTTTTCGACACATGCATGCTCCATTTAATGAGTTTGATTTCCCTTTTACTACACCGGTAATCTCCAGTCGTGTAAACCCCGGGATCTGCATGCATACTTGGGGAGAGTTTTTAGGTGGCATGTGTGTCGCTAGACTCACTTTGATGTTAGTCGTCTAGATATGATTGTTCCTTTAGTCGCCTTTTACGACAAGCGGGGAGGCGCTGCGCTGCAGTGCTATTCTAACCCGACACTGCACGGGTAAAAAAAAAAAATGGTGTCTCACTAAACGGTAAAATTGTACAATTTGCGCAAATTTGCGCAAAAAAAAATCATTTATATTCTGAAAGAGTCCATAAATTATCGTGGGCATTTATGGGAATTTGATGTTTTGACTCTTCAGAAAAACACGAAATATTAAAAAAATAAAAAACTTTGAACATTTTTCAATATAGGTCAAAATAAGAAATGTATGATTTTTTTGCACAAAAATCGCTGAAAACATATGGTTATACATTGTTTCACTATTTGCATACCTTTCTTCCAAAATTAGCTTTAAACAATACACCAAAAATAAATAAACCTTAGTATAGTATTTGCAATTTAAATTATTATTTAAAATTGTGAAAAACACTCAACTTCGTGGCACGACGGGCAAGCAATAACCAATTTCAAAGAAGAACTTCTTTTCCCTTTTCAATGTCCCGGTATCTAAGATAGTAATTGCATTGAAAAAAACTACTTTGTTTGACCTTGAAATTTTTACTTTTGGCATAATATGGAAGAAACCACTATGCGTCGCTTTTACAACTCAGGAGCCAAGCTTCCCATATGGTAAGCGAAGCTATATTTTTTAAGACAAGAGTATATTTAAGAATTGAGTTTGTTTCAAAATGTGTATAGTCATATCTCTTTTGGTTTGATCGCTAAAGCATTACGTATACGTCTCACAATATTAAAACGTACATTCATACTTATGTACATACTCTATTATGTACTATGTGTTTATCATTTTCGCTATCAAGTTCCGCTGTTCTAATTTTTTAATTTCGTTTCTAATAATAGTAAGTAAAAAAACAAGCCTAGCTATCAATAAATTTTATTTGTTTTTGGGTTTTGATTTTTCAATGTTGAAAGCTTATTATTTATTCACCCCAAACAACTGATTCAATCCAATCGTTGTAGTTATATACACGTGTGTATACTCCCGGTATTCCCTGATTACCACACGACTGGCCGTAAGCTGTGACACCAATGATTGTGTACATACAGGGGTGATTAGTATGAACAGTTTGAAGAGGACCGCCAGAATCTCCTTGACATGTATCTTTGGTATCGTAACGGGCGCCAGCGCAAATTTGAATCCTCTCATTTATACCAACCGGCATTTGTTCATCGGCTTCCTCATTGTAAATTTCGTCACATTCTTTATGTGTAAATAGCTCAAGAGCAGCTTTTTGGAGATGCGCAGCACTTTTACCTGCGTATAGTGTATGGCCCCAACCAGTGACAACTATTTGAGATTGATTGTTATAGTCTACATACGGCAAGCAAGCCGGTCGAATATACGGAGTGAAATCAACTTTTGTGTCTAGTTTAATTAGGCCAATGTCATTATACTTGATGGAGCTGTTGTAAGTCGGATGTGGGATTACTTCAGCAATTTTGTAGTATTTCGGTTGTGCATCATCAGTGTCAATTTCTGTATTCAAGTCACCAAGTCGAACAACATCGAACCGAGCTTTTGGACAATAACTTATTGGTTCAAAACAATGAGCTGCAGTTAGTACATAGTATGGGCTAATGAGTGTTCCTCCGCATCCCCATCTATATTTTCCGTTTTCGCTCTGACATCCTATCTGTGCCATGTGGGGAAACTCCCTGGGAAGTGCATCAGCACCACCAACAACTAATGGAAATGTATATTGGGAACAATTTGAAGTGGTCTGCTTTATTGGAAGAGATCCCACCGAAAGTCTTGTCAGATATAGTACACTGTCAAATGATTTTGTTTTGAATTCTTCGCATTGTTGCACGTATTTCTTCGACTTCAATGAAGAAATGTCTGCACTCGCAGACTGTGTTGTTACAATTTTTGTTGAGGTTAAATATACTAGGAAGAAAAGCACTAGTTTGATCCGCATTTTAAATACGAGTATAGAGCTCATGCGAAGAAATATGCAACTAAATACTACAACGAAATGCGTGTATAAGGAAGTCTGATCACACGAGAGAATATTACACTACTAGCTTAAGCGGCCACAAATTAAGTGCCTGACACTAAACTTATTTGTCTTCATTTAAACTTAAATATTGAACAATGCGAGATTGCAGAGGTGCGGCAGCAGTGCTGTCGTTTATGAAAAGTCCAAGGCAGTACATTCCAAAAAGTTTTGCATAATTTTTGGACAAAAGCAATACGCATATAATTTTTTTATATTCATATTTTTTTATTTTTTCATAACAAAAAAGAAACTTAGATGAATAACATTAGAAGTATGAGAGAAAATTTTTCTTCACTTGTTACGCATATAGATTCTTTTGCTTGCGTTCCAGATATAGTTTTTTTGTCTGAAATTTGGATATATGAGTTTGAGGAAAATGATTATTTTATACCGGGCTTTAAGTTTTATTCAAAAACTAATGAAAATTATGCTGCAGGCGGAGTTGGTTTTTTTTATCAAAGATAACCACTTTATTATTGAAGTCTTGTGCGCTAATTTACTTAGTGCTGATGTTTTAAAGGTTTCCGTGGAAATTGATCAGGTTACGTACGTATTTGTTTGTGTTTACAGATAACATATGTTTAATGTTGTGAACTTTATAAGTGAATTCACTGACTTCTTGGCTAGGGAAAACTCAAAGAATTTAATTATTGTAGGTGATTTCAATGTAAACATTTTGGATGATAACGATAAAACTGCCAATTACTTGACACTACTTGCTTCTCATGGTCTTACGTGCTTCATTTTTGAACCTACTAGGCCAGCCTCCGGAAGCTGTTTAGACCATATTTATAGTCGTCTAAGTAATTTTAATCTTAAGGAGTGCGAGAAATGTGTTTTCGATTTTAAAATTACAGATCACTGCATGACCGGACTTGTTTTTGACATTTCTAAAACGAGATGTTATAATCCTCCTAGGTCAGTTGAAAGAAAAGCAAAAATTGACTTTGCTAAACTTAAAAATGGTTTATGCTTTGAGTTTTGGGAAGATGTGTATGCTTCCAGCGATCCATCTGCTGCATACTCAATTTTCATCGACTCTCTGAAGAAACAAATAGCGTCCACCTCCTTTTTTGTATCACCCAGAAGACGTGTTAAGCATCTAAAGCCCTGGATATCCAGACCAATTGTAAATAAGGTTGCAACAAAAAAATAAGCTTAGATTAAAATGCAAAAAGAATCCTGGTAACCAAGTATTAAAAAAGAAGTATAAGAAGTTATGTTGTGAATTAAAAAAAGAGATTCCTATATGTAGAGACACCTATTACCGTACACAATTCAACTCTGTACAAGGTAATATAAAAAATGAATGGCGTGTTGTAAACAGCATATTGAATAAAACTTCTGTTTCTAAGAAACCTACTGTTTTGGTTGTGGATAACTCCGTAGTAGTCTGCAATAAGCTCTGTATAGCTGATGCTTTCAATTGCCATTTCTCTAATATTGGCTTAAATATTGGACCAAATAATAACCATCAAACGTGTTGTAGTTGTCTTTCTATATGTCAACGCTCTGAGAATATCCAAAACAGGAGTTTCGTTTTTCAGCCTATATCTTCTCTCGAAATACTGAAAGTTATTTGTAACTTGCCCAAATCGTCTTCGTGTGGAGCTGATGGTATTTCTAGTTATGTACTCAAATATATTGCGTATTACCTGGTAGATGTATTAGCATATTTATTTAATCGCTGCGTATTTGAGGGTGTATTTCCAGAAGAGCTAAAGTGTGCAGATGTTTTACCGTAATTCAAAAAGGGTTCTCCTACTGAAATTAGTAATTATAGGCCCATCTCACTTCTTTCTGTCTTCAGTAAAATTTTTGAAAAACTTATGAAAAGTAGAATTTTGAGTTTTTTTTTTGATAAAACCAAGTTTTTCAATCCAGCTCAATTTGGTTTTTTAAAGGGCAAATCGACGAGATGCTCTCTTACAATTTTGTTCATTAACAATGTCACAACTAGACGAGAAAAATGTGTAGCTGGCCTATTTGTCGACATCACAAAAGCATTTGATATGGTCAATCACAATATATTGCTAAGGAAGTTGGAGAAAGCTGGTTTTAGGGGTTTCATGCTTCACTGGTTCAGGTCTTTCCTTGAAAACAGGTCGCAAAGAGTTAAAATGGATCATACAAGAAGTGACGTAAGGTTTCTTAATTTGGGTGTACCACAGGGTTCTGTACTGGGCCCAATTCTATTTTTACTTTACATCAATTCGCTTTTTGCTCTTAGTTTCAAAGGTTTACCAACTGCTTTTGCTGATGACATTGCGTTCTCATACGGCACTTACAGTCCTTTAAACCTCGTTTACAATATTAATTGGGACTTAGACCTATTGGTTGTTGAAAGTTGAATGTTGTAGATTCAAACTGTTTACTTGCCACTGTTCGTCTGGTTTCTCTCCTCCCTCCTTTTATGGTGATATGAACTGTAGTGATAAATGTTTTCCAGTTGAGAAAGTCAACGAGTTTTAATATTTGGGACTGACTCTAGATTCTCGGATGAGTGTTGCTAATCATGGTGAATCCTTGAAGAAGTATTTCCGGTGTACACTGCGACATTTTTATTATTTGCGTAATGTATGCTCAACTAAACTGTTAATGACAATTTACTATGGTATTTTCCATTCTAAGTTACAATATGGAATTGCTTGCTGGGGTGGTGTGTATCGTAACAAAACACAACCACTTTTGGTATTGCAGAAATAGTCGTTAGAAAAATCTGTCGTAAAGCTGGTAGGCACTCTAGTTTTCCTTTGTTCTGTGCTCTTAAGATACTTCCAGTTCGTCATTTATACTGTTTCAAGGTGCTAAAAACTTTTTATATGAAGTCTGGGAATCTCAATTTTCGTTTAATTTCGAGATACAATCTTCGTGGAAACCTTTCAAACTTATTATCTGTTCCTTTTTTCCGTACCACTGCTTATCGTAACTTTTTCTCTTTTATGTCTCATCGGTTGTTTAACATTCTTCCTCAATCAATAAGGACTATAACTATACCTGGAAAGTTTTTTAAAAGCGTTAAAATTTGGCTTCTTTCCTTAGACTATCTTGCTCTGGAGTCTTACATTTTTGATGTTTTGGGTTAATTTTCATTCACATTTCAATTTTTTACTACATCTGTTATTGTTGCTTAGTGTTTTTAATATCAATTTTTGCATTATATAAAAAACAAAAAAAAATTAATTAAAATTTTATTATGTGAATTCTACAAGGGTAGAATTCACATAATAAAATTTTAATTACAATTACTTTAATTTTTGATATTTATAGCTTTTGATGTGGTATTCAACTCTATTTTTTAATTTCTTTAAAATAATGAATGTCACCAGCCTTTCTTATATTTTTCTTTAAGTTAAATGGAATTTTTTAATTTTTCTATTATTCAATAATTGTTAAGAAATTTTTTATGAAACAATAAATATAATCTAATGTAATAACTACTTTATCTATTTTTTGCTTCGGTTTACTAACTTTGATGTGGATGGTTTTGTTGGTCCGGATGAAGAAGGAGAACGTAGGTTTTTTGATCGCCTTAGAAAAGATCTAAGGACAATAGGAAACAATTAGAATCGCGTTGCGCAAATTCATTTTTTTAGGGTGCCAATTAAAGGGATAAGGAAAAACCATCAGGATAAGTTGAGATAAATGGAAACACAAATTTTTTCCTGATGAGTTTTTATAGCGAACAGGAAAATATGTCAGTTGCCAGGTTCTCAACCCTACGCAGCTACACACCAGCAACTGGTTTTCCTTATGCAATGTACACAAAAAAGATAATACGCTGCGAGTCTATCATTGGAATACATGGAAAATGGAATCCAAATAATTGGAACGATTTGTTTCACTTTGGCTGAAATTTCAATCAGCTGTCACGAAAAT
The DNA here is from genome assembly GCA_914767635.1 of Melanostoma mellinum. Taxonomy (NCBI): domain Eukaryota; kingdom Metazoa; phylum Arthropoda; class Insecta; order Diptera; family Syrphidae; genus Melanostoma; species Melanostoma mellinum. Next base: position 171,888,784 of record OU612060.1, read on the forward strand.
TGAAATTGTAACAGGAGAACAGAAAAATACAATTTTAACTGAAAATATCAATTCAATTGAACATTTTTTGTTCAATTGACTTATTTTCTCGATTCATCTGTCGAAAGGCATTCTTCATAATCAGAAGCATTTTTATCCTCAACAACCTGTCTTGTATGTAAAAAGCAACTTTTCGAGAAACCGATGACTGGTCAGCTTTTGGACTTCTGCATTGATTTCTATTTTTATGTATTATCACAAGTTCCAAAAGAATTCAGAAATTAGAACACAAAACACTGAGACGAAAACCGAAACTGAATCTGAAACCGCTTCCGCCAGATTGATTGGCTTACATACATAAAAGTACAAGCAGATTACCATGGTAAATAACATAATTTTGCACTAGTGTACGTGAAAAAACCCTCTATGCGTTATATATATATATAAAGAATAGTAAACTCGATATTCTTTTTGGCTCAGGTTACAGCTCACAATGTTCCTTTGAAAATATAAATTAGCGATTGATGCGCCTCCGTTCCCTCAGTCCAAAGCTTCTTAAATGGGAAATTGATTTTACTATTCCATATATGTACATATATACATCCATATAAACAATGATCTAAGTATGTACAAAAGTGTGCCATTGTAAGAGACACTTAATATTAAAATGTGCTCTTAGGTGACCCTTATCTATTATTTTAAATGTACCATGTACACCCTGTGTGCTTTCTAATGTTCTTATGTACTAATGCACCTAAATGAAAACTATAATGTTTAACATCATACTGTTAACTTCCCATAACAGAACAATCGAAAGATTAAGAGACAGTTTTTATGTAAAAGTTCAATTTAATGTTTTGCCTATTGATTTATGTACACTTATATGTGAACCGTAAGCTTAGGTATATCTGTTTGTTAAGTATCAGTTCAAGTGCAGTTCGAATAAAGCAACGAGAGAATCAACACGCATTTTTTGAAGTTAATGACTTATGCTTTTCTTTTTTGTAAATTAAAGTCTTACACCATGCTATTCATGTTTGTGAAATTGAGGATGTGGAATGTGGATAAGGAACTTGAGAGTGTTTTTCATGGAAAATATTGAAAGTGATGCCAGCTCTACATTTTTTCTATGAAATTCGAAAAAGCAATACAAGTGGCAATACAAAAATTAAAATGCAGTAAAACAAAAAAGTGTGCTGTACGGCAGTACTCAAGCATTCGACAAGGTATGGCATGAGGGGCTAGAGTACAAACTGCAAAGGGACCTACCCAGGCAGTACTACGAAATACAAAAATCTTATATCTCAAACCGGCTCTTCAGAGTACGGTATGATCAAGAATATTCAAAGCTATGTAATATACAAGCCGGTGTTCCACAAGGAAGCGTCCTAGGACCTACCCTGTATTTGCTATATACAAGGGATATTCCAGTGGATAACAACACCATTATGGCTACTTTTGCAGATGATACCGCAATTTTCAATATAACAAAGAAAACAAATACTGAAATCATCCAAAAGTTCCAAAACAAAGTCCTTCGTGGAATAGTAAATGCACCATGGTATATAAGAAATAGCGATTTACATCGTGACCTACAAATAGAAACGGTTACAGAAGTTGTAAGAAAACATGCTGTATCACACAATCAGCGACTGCATAGTCATATCAACTCTGAAATGGAGTCCGTATTAAATACGAGAGGCAATGTTCGGAGATTAAGAAGAACCAAGCCACACGAGCTAATGGCCTAAAAGTCATGGGAAGCATTAAAAGTTTAAGCTTCCCTTAAAGCGATAATATTATTGAGAAAGAAAAATCTGTTGTCGATCGTTATAGATTGGTTCTGATTACGAGGAGTTTTAGTGGGTAAGAATCCCACACTACTTGGTATCGAATACTACTAAGTGTCTTTAGAAGATTTACTCCTGACAACAAAAAAAAAAAAATTTATCGACTTCAGTTCGTTCAAATACTGATGAAAGAATGTCAAAATGTTGTACTAAAGTGCTCCATAATGGGAGAAGTAATTCCAAAAACACATAATTCATTCACGTATTACTTGATCACGTGTCCGGTTTGGATGTGCCGTATTCAAATTCAGTTACAGAATTGTTCTATCACATCAGGTTCTTGAGATTATAGCCAGAGTAAGGTTGTGTCACACTATCGGGAACTCTCACGGTACCTTCTCAATTTAATTGCACCCAGGCATTAAAAATGGCGCACTTTGATTTTGTTGCATTCAAATGTATGCACAATACACAATCATACGATAGTAGGCTTTTTAAAAAAACGCTTCTCAACCCCAGGACTTCAACAAACAATTCTTTCAATTTGTTGACAAAAATCAAAACATATTTTACCTTTCTAGACTACATTTTAATATATTCAAATCGTTCAAGCCTTTCTTCAATGCCACGAAAGACTTTCGGGTACGTTTTTTAAGTAGGGGCCCATTTTATTAGAAAAACGAGTGTTTTACCATAAGTGTTGAACTCAGATAATGCAAATCATGTCGTCAAAAAATTCTAGGGGTCATTTTCTTCACTCAAAGTTGACTCGGAGACTCATGAATAAACGTTTCAATTTGACTTTTTTCACTTGAATTTTGGAGTCAACTTTCTATTTTTTGTAATTAAAGTAGTGAATTAATCCCGAGTTTCTCATCAACTACTCTTAACTTCTAAAAATAACAAAAGTTGAAATTGTGGGTAAGAAAATAGCTCTAATCATTTTTACGAACACAAATTAATACCCCCCCCCCCCCCCTTGATATTTTTTAGCCCCTCAATATTGTATGTACTTTTCCAAACACAGAAATAATACGAGGATAATCGCAGGCAAGCAACAAAGTATTCGGATGCTAAGCTGTAACCAATGGATTGGTTATTACTTTTGTCTTTCGATGAATGAAGCTTAGTGTTTCGATTGTAATTTCGACTTAAATCGCGGCGTACCGCACGAGCCCATCACAAGTGCGAACAAAGTTAACTTTTAAGTGGGAGATCTATGATCTCTTCGAGATTGTGATGTGCTTAACTCCAGAAAAAAGAAGATGAAGAGGGTGTTTCGATTTTAATACTTAGTGTTTGGGTTAGAATCGAAAACTTAGAATTGGGGTTCACAAGCGTTTTCATTTGAAAAACATTAATTTTTTTTTCGTTTTAAAGACTATTGATCTTTTCAAACTTTTATCACTTTTTTTCGAAATCCCTTACATTGTTCACTGTTGTCCTTGGTTTTTAAATTTTCCATCACTATGGCCGATGAGTCCGTAGGCTGAGTAATCGCTTGGCTGATTTAAAGTTTTTTTCAACTACAATGTTGTTACAATTAAATGTAATTTTTTTGTCAGATTTTTCTCACTAATTTGAACTGGCACAGCGTTTGATTTCAACTAACCGGAATGGAAACCTTGAACCTCTTTGGTAAAGAATCTATATTAGACTAAGCTTAGCTAGTGTGTTCGACTGATTACCCATTAGATTTTTGCCTCAACGACTTGACTGTCTGGCACGTTATTGAAGAAAAAGACAACAAATGTGGTGCGACACGTCGTCGGGTGAAGTAAAAATTTGAATTTCTGGAATTAATTTTAAGCCGTTGGTCGGTCGTTGTCAGTACCTGAATTTATTTCCACTTTTAATATGAAAGTACACTCACATCGTATGTTACACTTGTTATTTCAATAAAAAAAAAAAGAGCGACTTTAAGGGCATCGGTATTGGTTATACGAACAGAAATGAAAGTGAAAGTAATCTACAAAATTACATTGAATAAGATAAAACAGGAACTTAAGACTTCGTAAAAGACCTAAAAGACTAAATAGAGCTTGTGGAATGCAGAGTTAGAAATTCTTCTTCTTTCTTTTTCGGCGTTACGAGCATCGTGATTTCGGCACAGCTCTTCCTATTAGCGAAGTTCACACTATAGACAGACTTCGTTTAATGGATGTTTGATAGTCGGATGTACATAGTTTGCGTTGAGACTTATCAGATTTGTCGTCCAACATTATGCCATATATCCCCATAGTCCAACTTGAAACATTCAAAATTAAGCATAGTACCCTGCTGAAACGAAAAGAAAAATCCCAATGAAAAATCAAAATGACAGAACGGAATCGTAAACGAAAATCGTAAAAAAAAACTCGTCGTCCGCCATCTAACGGACTAACTTGCTTTTCGATTCAATCAATATAACGACTGAGCAGCAATCGCTTTTATTTGACTTTTATACCAAAAACGGATATAATCAAATCTGTAGCTTAAAAAATAATTTTTCAAACGTTCTTGATCTTGTGTTTACTAATGTTTGCAATAACTTTGTTTTAGAAGAGACTTCATCTATCGTTTTAAACAAAACCAGTGTTTCCCACAAGACATTCAAAATTATCTTTTTCTGTAGCGACAAGACTCGTCCGAATATTGATGAGAAGAAATTATTCTTTGATTTTTAAAAAAGCTGATAATCATCAAATCAACTTACATTTAAATAGCATTGAATGGTTAAGTGAAACCTCTACAGTAAATGAAAAGGCTGTTAAGTTGTATATAATATTTAAAAACGGAGACAGATCCAACATCAAAAATTATCGAGGTATTGCAATCCTGCCAGCAATTCCCAAATTATTGGAGAAACTGGTAACTGACAAGCTGAACGTGGAGCTGATTTCAGTTTTAAGCGAGCATCAACATGGCTTTCTTGAAGGTAGATCTACAACTACCAATTCAGCAGATTATACCTCATTCATTCTTTTAGAAATGGAACCAGGCTGATGCTATCTATACTGACCTCAGCAAAGTTTTCGACAAAGTTGATCACAATCTGCTTATTTTTAAATTAAAAAAATATGGCTTTCATGACACCTTATTATTGTGGATCCAATAGTATTTGTCGCAAAGGATGCAGTTTTGTGATGTCTTGTAACGTCAAATTAATGTAACTTCTGGTGTACCCCAAGGTAGCCATCTTGGCTCACTTTTATTTTTCCTTTTTATAAATGACTTCCCCTTACTGTTTGAAGGTTGTAGATTTTTGATGTATGCCGACGATCTAAAGTTGTTTCATACAGTTAACAATATTGCCGATACGCAATTATTGCAGCAATGTTTAATCAGACTAGTTAAGTGGTGTAGAGCTAACGGAATGATGATAAATGTGGAGAAATGTGATACAATTTCTTTTTTAAGAAAAACATGTGGAATAAATTTTGACTACTCCATTGACGGACAAAAAATGATAAGAATTGAGGTAGTAAAAGACTTAAGAGTTTTAATATGTTTCTCATAAAGTGCAAGGAGCGAGGGACCAGAAATCAATGTGGGGATGATCAAAACCCTAGTGAAAGAAAAGAAAAGAAAAATACAGTTCAAAATATTATTTTTGATAATGTATCAATAACTGATAGTAAACAAAACAGTTAACCGATAAACTAAATAGTTTTTTCGTCTATATTGTTGTTGAAATTAATCAAGTTATTGCGAATGTATTGTATTGTGATTGTATTGAAAACAATGATAAAATATTAAATTACTATTAATTATTAATTAATATAATTAATAATTAATAATAATTATTATTATTATATTATTATTAAATATTTAAATATTTAGCGAGCTAAAAACTTTTATCGGTAGCATGAAAATAAAAAAGATGCGAATATGTTGTCTGTTAGTATGATAAAGGACTCGTTACACATAGTTGGTGCCAGTTTGTGCAAAATAGTTAATGAGTCACTGAAAGAAGGTATTTTTCCGTGATGGTTCCCATCACCAAAAATAACAACCCATTGAAGCCCGAGGACTATTGTCCGGTAAATATGTTGCCAAATGATGGAAAAATTCTTGAAAAAACTGTCCAAAAAGAATTCCAAAAGTATATGGAAGAAAGTAAGCTGTTTGTTAAGACTTAATCAGCTGTGAATCTCTGATAAATCTTATCATTGCTGACTGGAAGACTAAAGTGCATCAGAAAATGAAAATAGTTGCCGTACTTACTGACCTGAGGAGGGCGTTTGAAACTCTAGACAGAGAAATTCTTTTGGAGAAACTGTACAAATACGGAGTAAGAGATAAAGAATTGCGGTGGTTCCAGTCATGTCTGTCTCAAAACCGATAAGTGTAAATTTAGGAGTTCCACAAGGATCAGTATTAGGAACACTGTTATTTATAATTTATGTCAACGAAATGCCTAGAGTATTTAAACATTCCTTTTTAAAATTGTTTGCTGATGATGGTTTGTTATATTTTACTGTTGAAGACGTATAGGAACGTATTCAAAAAGTAAATGGCGACTTAACGGAACTTAACAATTGGTTTTATATGAACAAATTAAGTTTAAACGTAGGCAAAGCAAAGTGTATGATTCAATGGAGAGACGGTCTCTGAAGTAAAGATTGATAACCAAGAGATAAAAGTAGTAAAAAGCATAAAATATCTTGGAATAATGTTTGATAATAAATTAGAGTTTAATACACACATTGACTACATTTCAAAAAATAAATTGGGGAAAAAATTGGTTTCTTTTCAAGAATTAGGAAAAGAATGTCAACTTTATGTACAATAAAGGTGTATAATACAATTACATATTAAGCCTCATTTTGAGTATTGCTCCACTATAATTTATGTTGGAAATAAAACAATGTTAGACAGATTGCAAAAATTACAAAACAAAGCAATGAAAAATAAATTTTAAACATCACATTGATAAAGTTCATTCCAAGAGTATGGCTGTGCTTGGTTTCGTTAAGCGAAAATCCAAGGAATGTAGTGATCCCTATATCACTAACAGCCATATTATTGAGAATTCGTAAAACTAGAAATGAAACTAGTTTCAGGTAAAACTAGTTTCGTTTCAAGTTTTGCAAAAAATAATCAAAACTAGTTCTAGAATAAAATTGGCATTATTCATTTCTGAAGAAAAACTAGTTCGAGTTTTGAAAATCATTTCTCGTTTTGAGTAAAAAAAAACTAGTTCTATCAAAGAAGCTGCTGTGATTTTGAAAATGAAATAGAAAATTAAAAAAAAAAATCTGTAATTTTCAAACGTTTGAATGTATGCACGAATATTATTCGCATCTTGAACGAGAAATACATTATACATATGTATATAAAAATAAAATAAATGTACGTAATCTTTTTTAATTTTCTATTTCTAAGCCCCAATTCGTGGAATATCATTCTACGCGCCATCTTTAAAATTATTTCCTTACTCGAATTATTTGATGACGTTTCGAAATTTATTTAATCTCTGTTGACATTGATGAATAATACAAAAAGCCTTCAAAACTAGTTTTGAAATCCTTAAAACTAGATATTTCCAGTTTCATGAATTTCTAGTTTTATCAAAAACTAGTTTTACGATTTCGGGTTTTATACGTCATTATTTTTTTGAATAATACCGATTTGTTCAAAACTTGAAACTAGGAAACTTTTGTAAACTAGTTCTATGTAAAAACTAGTTTTGAAGTGAGTCAATAATATGGCTGTAAATATATTGTTCATTGGTCCGGTCACTATTAGAGTACTGTAGTGTAATTTGGTCTCCGTTATATGCTATTGATATAAAGAAACTTGAATCCGTCCAAAAGCAATAATTGTTGTTCGCCTTGAGAGGTCTTGGATGGAACCCCGACAGTTTTGTTTTACCTCGTTATTTACATCGACTTAATCTTATTAATCGATAAAGAGATGGTGAATATCGATATTATGTTCTCGAGTTTTTTCCAAGATCCGCCGTAATGTGAAAATTTGGTCTATTGTGGACTTCTCTGGTCTAAAACCACATTGATAAGGACCTATCAAGTTGTTGACGTGGGGTTTCAGACGTTCACATATTACAGCAGACAAGATCTTATAAGCGACGTTAAGGAGGCTTATCCCTCTATAATTGGCGCAATTGTGAGAGTCTCCCTTCTTTAGGATCGGGCATACGACATTGAGGTTCCATTCATCGGGCATGCGTTCTTCCGACCATATCATGCAGATCAGCTGGTGCATGCTCCTTTCCAACTGATCTCCAGCTGCCTGGAAAAGTTTTACATCAAGGCCATCTGCACCTGCAGTCTTATTTGATTTAAGTTTGCATATGGCAAGCTTAACTTCTTACTTCGGGAGGACGGCATTCGTGATCATCGTCCAAGCTAGATGGGGCATTCTGCCTGACAGCGGAATTTGTGTCCTCATCGCCGTTAAGCAGTCTGCAGAAGTGAGCTTTCCAGACCCTCAGTAACGACTGTGATTCTACAGCAATGTTTCCCTGCTGGTCTTTACAAGCTTAAGTTCGAAGCTTGCCACACTAGCAGGATCTTTTTGCGTTTTGGTTAGACTTCCGAATCTCATTTCTGTCATGGCACTTCTCAATTTCCTCAAACGTACGTTTCTCGTGTTGCTTCTTTTTCTTTTTGAGAAGTCGGTGTTCTTCCCTTCTTCTCTCCTTGTAAATCTCGTTATACTGATCATTAGCAGAACTTGTTCGTTTTTGCATCTGCATTTGTCGTGCTTTTGGTTTGGCTGCCCGACTGAATTCTTCATCGAAGCGTGGGTGTTTATAGAGCTCGAGTGAAAGCCAGAACATTAGAGGCGGGGGTTCTGATGGTTTATTTACATTTCTAGTCTTCTACGCATAATGCTGGCGGCGCAAGAATAAAACATAGTACGAAGAACGAAACAAACCCTTGCGATTGCAGCTTTCCGTTTCAGAGCGTTACTTTGTGCAAGTCGTGAACAAGATATCCTCATTCGTACCTTGGCTACAACAAGGTAGTGGTCCGAGTCAAAGTTGGCCCCTCGGAAAGTTCGGACATCTAGCACACTGGAAGAGTGCCTTGCGTCGATCGCAACATGGTCAATTTGGTTGACGGTTGATTGATCTGGGGATTGCCATGTACCTTTCTGAATTTTGAGATGCGGGAAGCGTGTACTTCTTACAACAAGATTTAGCCCCGCCGCAAAATCGATTAGCCTCAATCCGTTTTCGGAGGTTTTGTCGTGGAGGCTATGCTTACCGATTGTGTTTCCAAAGATGTCCTCCTTCCCTAGTTTTGCGTTGAAATCGCCAAGAACGATTTTCACGTCGTGTCTAGGGCACTGCTCATATGTTTCTTCGAGGAGCTCGTAGAATCAGTCTTTGGAATCGTCGTCTTTTTTCTTCTGTGGGGGCGTGGGCGCATATCAGGCTAATGTTGGCGAATTGAGTCAACAGTATCTACAGAGACGAGCTGTACAGAGCCATGTCTAGTTTCGGCATCCCTGCGAAACTCCTACGACTATGCAGGATGAGTTTGGAGAATTCACGCTGCTCCGTCAAGGTCGGTAAAGAACTCACCGAGACCTTTGATGTCGAAAAAGGTTTTAGGCAAGGCGATAAACTGTCATGCGATTTCTTCAACATCATACTTGAAAAGATTGTACAAAACTCAAACGTCAACACCAGAGGAACAATCTTTCTTTCAAAAGTCAGTACAATTACTCGCCTATGCAGACGATACTGACGTAATGGGAAGAAAAAAGGGTGATGTCATAGGTGCTTTTGCGAGTATTGAAACAGAAGCGGCAAAAATGGGTTTGATGGTTAATGAGGGCAAAACGAAGTATATGCTGACATCAAACAGACACAGAGCATCGACGAACAGATATAACTTCGAGGTAGTACAGGACTGCGTCTACCTAGGATCCGCTATAGACTCAGAAAACAACATCAGTGCGGAGATCAAACGGAGAATAACTCTTGCCAACCGTTGCTTCTTTGAGTTAAGAAGGCAATTGAGAAACAAAACCCTCTCCAGAAAAACCAAGGTAACCTTATATAAAACCTTAATCATCCCAGTCCTGCTTTACGGCGCGGAAGCATGGACGATAAAGTAAAGGGTAAAGGGTTTCCTCATTCGCTTTCGATAAAGAAAGCGAATGAGGAAACCCTTGGTCGTTTCGAAAGAAAAATTCTCCGAATGATCTTTGGTCCCGTATGCGAAGACAATGTGTGGAGAAGAAGATACAACAACAAGGTGTATGAGCTGTACCGCGACATGGGCATAGCCAGAAGAGTACGCATCGCGAGGCTACGATGGTTGGGCCAAGTAGAGCGGATGGACACAAACGCTCCGGCTCGACGGGTGTTCGAAAGCACATTGCAGGGAAATTGCGGAAGGGGAAGACCTCGTCTTAGGTGGCGCAATCAAGTGGATGAAGACCTCAACCGACTTGGAGTGCGAAACTGGAGAGAGCTCGCCCGAAATCGAAGTCGTTATAGAAGGATGTTGGTTGAGGCCCAGGTTCACCCCGAACTGTAATGCCCGTCTAAGTAAGTAAGTAAATCTTATTAAAATGGGCAGCCTTGTAAATCGTAGAGAGTTTTCCGAAGCTTTATTTGCGTTCGATCTTTTAAATGGAAATAATAACTCACCGTTTTTGTGTTCCAAAATATTTGTAAATCCTAACGTTCGTATTTTACGACATATCAAATTTTTAAAGGAGAGCAACTCAAAGACTAATTATGCTTCTCATTAATGTTTCCACAGATATTCAAAAACATTTAACAAATATTTTGACTTGTTCAATGTAAATATAAATAGGGAAAACTTCCGGAGAAAAATCCTAAATAGAATGATGTTTGAAGACTCTTCTTGACTTTCTTTTGTGTATTTTTGTTTTAAAGCAAACTTTCACAAATAATAATTAATTACATAAACAATGCCTAATTTATATAGCAAATCCGTTTTATTTATGAAAAAATTGGTTTTATATAATACTTAGTACAACAAATGTACTATATTTTATTTTCTATGTAGTGCAATCTTTGTTAAATCTCTCTTATTTTTATTTATACTTAATGTTGTTTTATTTTTGCAAAATAAACTAAACTAAACTTTAAATTTATCGCACCTATTACTGAATATCATAAGTGGAGACCATTATAGTGGCTTTATTTTCATTGTCTGAGATAAATAGCATACTTCAACTGCAGAGCGTCTATCGCGGCTTTCAAAGCAGAGAGAACTGTCATCATTTCCACCATTTTTTTTATTTAGCAAGCAGTTCTGCTATAAATTGATAGCAAGTGGGGACACAAAGTAAGATTTATATCTCGTAATAACGAATAGAAAAAATCGCATAGAATGAACGTTAATTTGTTCATTCATTAATTCATTCAGTTCATCGTCATTTAATGGCCCTTCCAAATTCTGATGTGAATAATTCTTTTAGAGCCAAACTATGCAACTCAAGTCTACCCATTATTGACAATTTGAAAATTGCATTAACATTTTTATTGACTTAAGGTTTAATTAGTATTTGTAAACCAATTCTACCAATAGTCCAACAATCCGAATATTTTTTTACCAACAGATCAGTGTGACTGTATTTATACTCATTTCTACATTCTCACAAAATGTTTCCGGGCGTTGAACTCTTTGGTTTGAAAGGTCTCCAAAGGCTTGTTAAGTATCATTGCATTGCATTAACAAACAGGGCAAACAAACGCATGGTATGTAGCGTATTACATATAATATAGGAAATTATTACAATCTAAAGACTTTAAGCAAAGACGGATCACTTTATAAAAGAGCATCTCACATTTTTGTCCGTGATTTCACTTGCTTTCTTTCTTCAATTCCTCTTTGTTCTCTCTTACTGACCAGTCTCCTTTTTGTTCTATATTTTAATCTCAATCAAATTGAATATCAAAAACGTTATGTGTTGGACAATTTACAATTTTAATCGAATTAGACTGCCGAGTAAAAAAATAAAATTTAAACATAACATTCAGCACCCATGCCTATAAGCGAATATTAATGGCCGCCTTTCCTTGGAAAATAATGTCTTTTGTTACCTAATGTTTAAAGTGCTGTTGTAACATTATTATTGATTTTCAGCCTTGAAATTTTGATTAATTTTAAGCAAATCATATGGCCTACAATAGCATTTATTATCACAAACTATTTAATTCTAGCTAAAACTTTCCGTTAAAATCACTTTAGGTTTGTTTGGTGAGAAAAAAACGCAGAGCAGTGCAAAAATGTCAGAGACCAGATTCCGTATTTTTTAAGACGGAAAAAGGTTCAATCTTCTACCGTCGATTGTATCGTCAAAGATTGTTTCATTTAAATTCGCTTTCAGCGTTTGAATGAAAAATTGAAATTCTGTAGAAGCAATCCGCATTTGGTTTGATCAGCTAAAATATGAATCCCTTTACTTGACTACGCCCAAACTTTAGCTTAAGGTGAAACTAATGGTCGTTCCTAGCGAGGCCGCTACTATTGTGGCTTAAAGGTTTCGTTAAACCAAAATAATTGTGCAGTAATGCAGTTGCGACAGCGACAGAAACGCTGGTAGCATTTCTGTCCCTGCGACAACTGGATGATTTTGCAGTCAAGTATTCGCTTTCTAAGGAATTTTAAAGGCGTATAAGTGCTGAACATTACGATTTGCTGAAAAATTTCCTTTAAAATTTTGAAACGAGTTGAACGTACCTTTGTTATTCATTAAATAGAACTGTACTATGTTCGCGTAATTGCGCTGAAATTCACCTACAATCAGATCCTGTTTCAGCACAACAATTTTTGGTAGTTGTCCACAAAAGAAAGTTCTCACGGGAGAGTAAAAAGTATCGCCATCCTGTCAATTTCTGCCACCAAAATTTCTGTGCACAGGAATCGTGCCGAACAAAAACAATAACTGTCAAACACACGTTTTTCCAAGCGTAGCTGTGAATCTCTTATGCTTCAGTCGTTTCTTTAGTTTGTTAGCAATTTGTCACTTTTTGAGCGATTTTCATCTCATCTTCTAAAAGATCAATGCTATGTTACGTGGGAGTTCGACGTTCGAATCCCAGAAACATAAAATAGTTTTTCTTTTCGTATCGCCTTTCACAAGGAATTGGCTAGTCCTCTGAGAGTAAATACACTGCCACGAAAAGCGCTTCCTAGCTTAGCCGTTCGGAATCCGTATCGAATGGTAGGTACTTGAAATGCGTCACTCCTAGGTTCGCAAAGCTTTGATATGCTACATTTTATTTGTAATAGAGTTTTTCTTTGCCAGTTGGGAGAGTAACATAGCTGTCTTCTGTATACTAGTTTGGATCCTGTGATAAGAGAACTCTGTACTTTTAGGGTTGCTTGACTGTCCAAAAGGATGAATATGGTTTCGTTTTAAGTGAAGAATTTTTCATTTTCGCACATTGGTCGATGGTGAAGACTTCAACTTGAAATGTAAAAGAATCTTTGCTAAGTCTTACTAAATAGTTCATGTGAGGTTATTCTCTGATAAAACGGGAATGGGAACTATGCGGACGAAAGTGAGCGTAGCCATAAATAAATGTTAGTATACATATGCAACACAATACGGTTTTCCATAAAGACTCAAGAGCTTAAACTGTCAGTAAACTGAGGGAGTGGGTCAAAATTTTGGCTTCAAAATTGTGCTTTCCAAAATTCTGCTTTAAAAACGAAAATTCTGCTTTTCAAAATTCTGTTTTTTTTTTCATTCCGGCTGACAAAATTCTGCTTTTCAAAATTTTGGCTTTCTTAAAAGGGAAAATTCTGCTTTAATTCACATTCTTTTTTATTTGCAGAATAACAAAAACAAGGTAGGAGAACGACAGAAAGTAAAAGTTTGGAATTATTATCAATATTCTGCCATTTATAAAGAAAAAGGTGGTGTAGAAAATGTAAAGCGCGCGCTTTATACTATTTATTTTTTCCTTTATCCTCTCCCCATGCTGTGTGCGCTCAATTTCTGTTTTGCCACTGATAAGCTCCTTTCGTAGGTCTCCAATTAATTTATAGACACCTGCGTGGCTACGGGCAAGGGCAATTGTTACTTTAAGCCAACGATTCCAATACTCTATCTTGTTTTCCTTGGGAATGCATCTCAAGTTTTATCACAGTTTTATCATAAATTAACTGAATTATGTAATTCTTTTGAGTAGGAGAGCGACAATGAGGAAGTCAAAAAACTACTTCTCTACTCTAAAATTCTTAGAAAGCAAGAGTTTGCAATTATTATCAATATTCTGCCAATTATAAAGAAAAAGAAGGTTTGGAAAATGTTAAAAAGCGCGCGCTTTTTAACATTTTCCAAACCTTCTTTTTGAAGAATTTTGACCCCAACCCGTAAACTGACAGTGGCTTTTACAGTTTAGTTTTTCTAACAGTTCAATTATTGTACTGTGCATTCTATTGATCGTTGATACAACTTCGAGGAGCTCTCATTGGAGCAAATCTATTTAAAATGTTAGACGATTATTTCTACCCTTTGCCGTTCCTCATCAACGCAGGTGCGATGTCTTAAAAAAACAGTATCTTGAAGTTTTGTTTCTATTTGCTACATCACTTCATGTTGTGCCTACTTTGCTAAGACTATTTATGTCCTTTCATCATTCTTCTTATTTATCTGAATTAAAATAGTACTCATACGCCACAGTAACTGGCAAAGAATTTAATAAACAAAAAACTCATGCTACGAAAAGATAACTTTGATTCTATCCGAAAACTTGATAAGTATCGTTTTATGTAAATTTTATCACTAGCTTTGTTTTTTAAAATCTTCTAAATACGAGTTTTTTCAAAGTTTGCTAGTAAAGATCACTTGGAGTGAAAAAATAACATTCAGCCATTTTTTTTTTATTTGTTTCAACTCACAAAAGTCACTCAATATAAAAACTAAATCTGTTCACTTTCCCTCAAGCAGATAGCTTGCTGGTACAGATCGTCCAAGAAGTAAGCGTAGTCACCACCAGCAAGGTTTGCTTTCGAGAACGTTTGCTTACAAGCTAGTTTTCCTTTCACAAAGTACTTTCTACGCATGGTGTGAAGCAGGCACCATTATAAAGAGAATTTTGTTAATCAGCTGAGGTACTTCCTGGAATCTCGCTTTTGTCTCATTTGATAGTCTTGTTGATACACAAAAAATCATCAAAAAATATCATTTGAATTGTTTGAAAGTTTTTCTCTAACACAAAGAAAAGAAGACCTATGAGTACGAAAATATACATAAAGGGAGTGCAGGAAGGTGCATTTTTGCGAGCTAACTAAAACCTAGCCTGCGGCAAATATTCAATACATCTGTATGCACCATTAAGTTTACATGTGCTTTTGTTATTAACTATAACTTTTAACAAAAACCCTACTTCACTTGAGTTGACACTCGTTTGATAACTTTTTGTTCGATAAACCAACTTTACATTTAACAAAAAACGAATAAAAACAAATGCTTAACTAACCTGATTCATAGCATATGCTGCACTACATCATCAGCATTCACAACTTACCGTTGTTGGACTGCAAATAAGGAACAGACTTTTATATGAGTACATAGACACATAGGTAGTTTATTTTAAGTACAGAAGGCTAAGCAAGTAAGTAGTGTAAAGTCAGTTCTTTTTTGTCTTTTTGTATGTAAAAAGAAGTTCAAGTGCTTCCAATGGCCTATGTTCATCTAGTTGTTCTATCAGCAGAGCTACATTTTCAATGGCATTTTTTTTTTTTTTTTTCATCATTTAGCATACCAATACATGTAAATAAGACTCAATAACAAAAGTTGGTTGCAAATTGAATGAGACAAAGCTTAAATGTCTCAACCGTTTTTAATTACTTCATTGAATTTTATTGCTCGTCGATTTATTG
This sequence comes from Melanostoma mellinum, assembly GCA_914767635.1. NCBI lineage: Eukaryota > Metazoa > Arthropoda > Insecta > Diptera > Syrphidae > Melanostoma > Melanostoma mellinum. Next base: position 171,904,382 of record OU612060.1, read on the forward strand.
CTCAATATTGGTGTTTTTGGACTTCCACATCTTTTGAGACAACTATCGTCTAAATTCTAGGTAAAATAAATAAATAAATAGAGTGGCGCAACAAAGCGAGCAGCCTCAGGGCCAACCGTATTTCTCACAACCATTGCCTTTTTGAAAGAATGGAAGTGACCTACAATTTAATGGCGATTCCGAACGACTAATCGAGAAAGCGCTTTTCATGGCGATGAATTTATTTGCCAACTCTTCGCGAAAGACGATACCCGTGGAAGAACAATGTTGCCTCTGTTGGGATTCGAACCACGAAACTCTAGGTTAACAGCAGACATGCTAAACAACACGCCACGGGTACCACCTAAATTCTAAGTACCTACAAAAAAAGAGTTGAAAAACCTTAAAAAATTACCAAAATTTATAAGACGATAGTTAAATTACCCTCCTTTGTTCACTGAAAGCGAAGTTATGCGACACAATCTAAAGATTGGATGATAATCGTATAAAAGGTACGAAATTCATATGCTCTGGTGTTAATTTTGAAGAGCCAGGCAAATAAACCATTTTAGTCGTTTTCGCAATATACCCATTTGCACAATACCTATTTCGTTCGAGTCCTGAAAAAAATTAAGGAAAAAACTTTTGCGAGGAATTGGCAATTTCTCCAGTTTCTCCCATAGTAATTTCATGCCCCGAAAAACGATTAGCCCTTTGCAATTGGCCAATAATTGTATATCACTTCCATTCCTCATCAGGCATGGTTAAGAGAAATGGCTCCCCGCTCTGTTTGAACCTGGATTTTCGACCGAATTCGGGCGAACTCTCTAAAGTTTCGCACTCTAAGTCGGTTGAGGTTTTTCTCACTAGATTGCACCACCTAAGACGAAGTCTTACCTTCCACGATTTCCATGAAATGTTCTTTCGAAAACCAGTCGAGCTCGGCTTAGCTCAGGCCCTACGATGATCTAATTAAATAAATGAAGTAAAGTAAATTCCAAATTTACTTTCCAGCTTGAAAATAGGAACGATAGTCTATCTTACTCAGGGGCAATGAAGCTTTCCGAGTTTCTGGTTGTGTTCCGAGTTCCCGAGGGAATATGGAAAACAACTACGTCATTTTTCAGGATTTAGACAATTTTTGATAAACATTTCATTCAAATTGGATCAGTGGTTTTGAAGCCTTTTCAATGCAAACAGTAAGCTTTTTTTACTTTCCCGTGGAAATATGGAAATGAATAACATTCTAAAGGTAAAAAGATTCTTAAATCGGATAAGCCTTTTCTTAATCCACCTGTATGTTCCCATTCCCCCGTTCCGTTCACAAACTCTAGAAAGATATATTTGCTATAATGGTGTCAGTTGGTGAACTTGAGGAAAGAATATTGTCTACTTTAGAATGCGTTCACGAATCTTGAGAGACGTATCATGAAAACACTATCAAAATTTCTTGCGTAATGGGGGCGTTCAATAATCGCATCCGGATCCGGATAGATTTTAATTGTTTTACCAAAGGTGCAAAGTCTTTAAGCCCTGCGGAAACCAGCACGTCCTGCGGTTGCGACCTATGGAAAGCATTCTTATGGCGCTCTCCATTGGTTTCACTCAGGGAACCACTCATTTTAAAACCCAATGGAACACCCAAAATTTTTTCCATTCAGTTTAACGTAATTTCCTTTGTGTGAGTGAAACACATATGGCTCTTAAAAAATATTCCTTGAAGAAACTTTTCGTTTTGACATTTGAGTAACATGTGCTAGTGCTTCTGAGCCGATTCTCACTTCAAATCATCGCGCTGACTTTCCTTCTTTTGTTTATAATGTTGCTTTTGCAACGCTAGATCAATTTGTGATACACATATTTAGCTTAATATAAAGTTGTGATAGTGAAACTTCAAACACTTCTTTATTTTCGGATTTCAAACAGGTTTATGCTACCTTTCATCATTGTTAACTTTTGGTAACTTGTACTTTTTGTACAACAATTTACATCCTGACTAGACACCACTAAACTACATATGAATGCCTAAGTCACACCATCCACACAACAGCAAGCATAGTTCACATGAAATTCCTTCGCTAATAGTTATACATTTATCCTGAATTCCAGCAGCCAGCATGTCAGTAATCTTGCGGAGCTTAGTAAAAATGTCCAGCCATCAACCCGAAGCTGAACAGTAGCTGCAAGGCTCTATTAAATCAGCCAGTCATCGGCACAGGCAAAGTCCAGAGAACAAGAATTAGATCGGTAAGAGGATATTTTAAACCATTAATACATAGATTTCCCGACTGAAACTTCCAATTATTGCTTACGATAGGCTTTCAATAGTGGTAAGCCTTAGTTTGCAGCTTTCTCGTGCCCTTCGTGTCACTAGGGGCCGTAAACAACCCTACTGATCACCCAGAGCTACTGCCTGCCTGCTGTTTTTTCGTGTCACCAGAGCTGATAAAGAAACCATATACCCTGCTGTTTTGCGTGACATCAGGAGCCATAAATGAACCTGTACTTCTCTATTTGTTTCAGATTGAGGTATTCGGCCCTATCGAGGTAACCGTCAGAGCGGAATTCTCTCCGATCGGAGACATTTTGCTTCGTGGTAGTTCTCCGATTGGACGATCCGACGTTCTCCGATAAATTTTTTAATTTTGGGAATTCAATGCATTGCTGCATTTGTGAAAAATTTCTTACGACGACAACTATTTCGAAGCAAAATTGAATCTCCGAAAAAAGATGGGTTGCGGAGAAAACTCCGCTCCGACGGTTACCCCGATAGGGTCGATTACCCGGAACGAAACCTCGTCTGAAAAGCAAAAAGCGCATCACATTCAGCCTTAGTATGAGTTTTACGTGAACAGCATTCCCCTCGAAAAAGATCCCATTTCACTTTTCCCTTATTATGAGTTTCGGGGGAAATATTTTCCATGTTCGAAAAATTGCCCTTACTATGAGCTTGAGCTATATTTCCCCGTGAAATGTGAAAACGTTGGGAGCAATTTATTTCACTTATTTTTGTAAGGCGAACAAGTGAACAACAAAAGCGGAAAAAATGTATAGTGGAATTTTGTACAAGGGAAACTCATAACAGCATTTAAAATTCCGGGCGAACAAAAATGTTCCTGGCGTGTTCACTGGAAACTCATAAGGCTGATTACCTAAAAAATTCTGGGATACATGCAAGCAACAACTCTAGATACGTTTTTGAATAGGATTGTACCTCTGCTAACTTTTTAAACACATAAACAAAAACAACTTTCCGGGTACGTTTATTGAACGCCTCCATTTACATACATAAATAGTTTTTCTACAGTTACGAATTTTGAAACGTTTTACAGGTGTTTCTTGTAATTAGAACAATCTGTAGTAAAAATTGCAAAGTAAAGGAACAAAATTCCAATTCCAAATGAAGATTTATGTATTTGTACCATCGTCTATAAATACTCACCAAATAAACTCAAAGCTCATTGGTTTATTACACAAAAGTTTCATTGCAGTGATAAGTCCAAAGCAGCATCAACTAAATTTAAATGTATATTCATTCCATTATTCAATTTCGTTTTAATAATTTGATAGAGTCGAAACTATCAAACCTTGTCATTGTAGCTTTCAAGTGTTCGGTGTCATTTTCAATGCACTCGCTTCAAGGGCAGACCCATACATAATTAGAAATAAAAATTAAATCAAACTGTCGATTAACATAATTAGTTTTGTTTATTTTGCTTTTGTTTTCTTATTCTTTTTGGACTTTTGCTTCTTTGTTGCACTCGTTGGTGCTGAAGTATCCATGGGTTCGTTAGCAATTCCAACAATAGAGTCGTCAGCAGTTTCAACAACTGGTTCGACACTGAAACCTTTTATGTACGGCTCAACCATTTGAAAAACTAACTTTTCATGTTGCACGTTGCGAGAGTCCAAACTCAATCGTACACGGACTGGATCAAATGAATGAAACACAAAGTTACCACAACGTTGTGTATGGTCCTAGAAAATAAAAAAAAATGTTAAAAATCCGCAAGGTAAGAGTCCTTTACCAGGTTACATCTTCATTGTAGACAAACGAAACGTTGGAATCTTTATTGGCTCCATCCTTTGCATTTAGATAGAGCGTGCCTTCCAAACCGAACTTTGGGATCAATATCTGTAGAGCGTTTTTGCGTACGAACAACACATACCTGAAAGAGAAAACAATTAACGTCGACGAATATTATTATTCGAATTACTTACCCTTCTTCATCTTGTGTCTTGCCACGGAAGAACAAGTGAGTGTTCATCGCTACGGATGCTCGACCTGCGTACTGGGCCATTTTATGACGGTAGTTCAAATTCTGGCACAATGCTTCGTTTGCTTTTTTGTCTAAAAGACCCGCATAAGTGCTGTCGGCTCCAATACTTGCCGCCAACAGGCGATGCACTATTATATCGGAATATCTGGAAGGAAACATACTCAGAAACAAGCAACTACATACTCAAAAAACAAGTCTAGCCTACCTTCGAATGGGTGAGGTGAAATGAGTATAAATCGGAGCAGCCAAACCATAATGAAAGAACTCATCTTTTGACATAGTTCCACTAATGAAATACAAAGCTTGCATCATGCAGCGTGTTGTAAGAATCCTGATCATTACATTGAAGTATGGATTGTCTTCCTTCACTGCCAGATCCAACGACTCGGCTAGCTCCTTTCCACTTTCGGTATTTATCTCATAGCCCTGATTCCGTGCAGCCTTGATCAGCGGATCAAAGTTTGATGGTGGCGGCTTCGGATGGCGTCGCAACATTGAACATTCAGGGAATTCATTTGCAATATGTTCAGCTACAGTTATGTTTGCGAGTAACATGAACTCCTCCACCATGGAATTGGTTTCAAGAATTTTTTTAACCTCAACTTCGAGGGGCTCATGAGTTTCGCTATCGACTTGGAAGCGAATTTCCGGCGAAGCCAATACCAGTGCTCTGTAAATAAAAGTTCGTTCATGTTGTCGCTTTAAAAATGAACTGCTAAAAATGTTTATGTATGTGTACGCACCCGTTATCCATACGTCGCTTCTTTAAGATTTTCGCCAACTTATTGAGGTTTCTCAATGACTGTGCCAACGCGTCATTCTGATGTTTGTCGTCAATAATAATTTGAGCCTCTTCATAAGTCATGGCTTTTTTCGATTTGATGACACTTTTGTGGAACTTCTTGTTGATTATATTTGCTTTATGGTCGAGTTCCCAAACACAAGAAAATGCAAATCTCTCTTGATTGCCAACCAGTGAACAGAGATTTGAACTCAATAGTTCAGGCACCATGTCAATGCGTTTGCCCACAAGATAAACAGTTGTTCCACGTGAACCTGACTCCAAATCTAAAGCATTACCAGGGCGAATAAAGTGGCTTACGTCAGCAATATGTACACCAGCTTCTAGATTTCCATTTGGTAAAGGACGACAATGCAGGGCATCATCGATGTCAGTACATCCTGGTGGATCCACTGAGCAGATGTTCAAGTCACGTAAATCCACGCGCTTGGCATAGTCCTAGGGAATGATTTTTTTTTAATTGAATATTTCGACAACCAGTTTATAGAGGAAATTTTGATTTATATTTTGATGGAAGTGAAACCTTAGTTCGGACATCTTTGGGGTCAACTTTGACTCGGACCACTAACTTGATGTAGCCAAGGTACGAATTAGGATAGCATGTTCACGACCAGCACGAACTAACGCTGTGAAGAGATATGACGTCGGAAAGCTACAATCGCAAGAGATTGCCAATGCCTTTTCCAATCGAGTGTCCCTTAAATTATCCTTGAATCCCATGCCACCAGCATTAAACATTGAAGACCAGTGGCAGCAATGCCAAGAAGCCATCAGAACCGCTGCCTCTGAGGTTCTGGGTAGCACTCGGCCACCAAAACGAAACCCATGGTTCGATGAAGAATGCAGGCAGGCAAATGCAGCCAAGCAAAGAGCACGACAAATGCTTTTGCAAACACGAACGAGGGCTGCTTACGATCAGTATAACGAGATTTACAAGGAGAGAAGAAGGGAAGAACACCGACTTCTCAAAAAGAAAAAGAAGCAGCATGAGAAGCCCTCGTTTGAGGAAATAGAGAGGTGCCATGACAGGAACGAGATTCGGAAGGTAAAAAGATCCTTCCAGGGTGGCAAGCCCCGAACTCAAGCCTGTAAAGACCAGCAGGGAAACAGAGTTATAGAGTCACAGTCGCTACTGAGGATCTGGATAGATCACTTCTGCAGACTGCTTAACGGCGATGAGGACACAAATTCCGCTGTCAGGCAGAATGCCCCATTCAACTTGGACGATGATGCCGTCCTCGCGACCTAGAAGAAGTTAAGCTTGCCATATGCAAACTTAAATCAAATAAGACTGCAGGTGCAGATGGCCTTGATGCCGAACTTTTAAAGACCAAATTTTCACATTACGGTAGATCTTGGAAAAAACACGAGAACATAATATAGACATTCACCATCTCTTTATCGATTTCAAGGCCGCGTATGACAGTACCTACAGAGACGAGCTGTACAGAGCCATGTCTAGTTTCGGCATCCCTGCAAAACTCGTACGACTATGCAGTATGACTTTGGAGAATTCACGCTTCTCCGTCAAGGTCGGTAAAGAACTCACCGAGACCTTTGATGTCGAAAAAGGTTTTAGACGAGGCGACAAACTGTCATGCGATTTCTTCAACATCATACTTGAACAGATTGTAAGAAACTCAAACGTCAACACCAGAGGAACAATCTTTCAGAAGTCTGTACAATTACTCGCCTACGCAGACGATATTGACGTAATGGGAAGAAAAAAGCGTGATGTCATAGGTGCTTTTGCGAGTATTGAAACAGAAGCGGCAAAAATGGGTTTGATGGTTAATGAGGACAAAACGAAGTATATGCTGTCATCAAACAGGGACACAGAACATCGACGAATTGGACAAAACGTCACAACAGACAGACATAAGTTCTTCTACCAAGGATCCGTTATAGACACGGAAAACAGCATCAGTGCGGATATCAAACGGAGAATGGCGTCTTTTCGTTAAGAAGGCAATTGAGAAACAAAACCCTCTCCGAAAAAGTCAAGGTGAACCTGTATAAGACCTTGATCTGCTTTACGGCGCGGAAGCTTCGACCTTATCGAAAGCGGATGAGGAGGAGGTCGTTTCGAAAGAAAAATTCTCCGAATGATCTTTGGTCTCGTATGCGAAGACAATGTGTGGAGAAGACGATACAACAACGAGCTGTATGACCTGTACCGCGACATGGGCATAGCCAGAAGAGTACGCATCGCGAGGCTACGATGGTTAAGCCATGTAGAGCGGATGGACCCAAACGCTCCGGCTCGACGGGTTTTCGAAAGCACATTGCAGGCAAGTCGCGGAAGGGGAGGACCTCGTCTTAGGTGGTGCAATCAAGTGGAAGAAGATCTCAACCGACTTAGAGTGCGAAACTGGAGAGAGCTCACCCGAAATCGAAGTCGTTATAGAAGGATGTTGGTTGAGGCCCAGGTTCACCCCGAACTGTAATACCCACCTAAGTTAGTAAGTAAGTAAGCATACACCATAGCCTACCACTGAGACGCGAGCAGTTACTTTTTTTATCATAAAAAATTAGGACGTGATTCACAACACCATCGCGAAGGAAAAAGAAGAAAGGCAGACCAAAACACAATTGCCACAGACAACTGCAACGAAATCAGTGCTTGGTTGACCTCAGACATGAAACAATCCAAAACCGGGAAGTTTGTTGTCGTAATCTAAGGTAAAAGCGTCGTATCCCACGAAAGTATCACTCGAGTGAAGCAGTTAAGTCGAGATCACGATGATCGTAACGTCAGAAAAGGAAGAAGAGGAAGAAGAATTAAGTAGTTATTTCATAGGATTACGAGTTTTCTGGGGACCTTCTACAGATCTTGAACATGCAGGCAAAGAACTTCAGGAGCTTTAATATCATCTTCAAAGGATTTGGTTTCCTGATTTGCGAACTGCTTTTTAAATCTCTTTTAGTTTAAAAAGACTCCTTAAGCTGCACTGGACATCCTATTTCACCTAGTCCGACTTAACATCTACAGTAAACAAACAGCTGCGAGTTCGGCTATTCGTTTACAAGAAGGATTACAATAGACCAACAACAATATTGGTCATGCCGACATTCTGAACAAATTCAGAATCCCCAAACTTTAAACAGACTACACCACACCCAAACTCGAATTTGACACACATTTCCGGATTATTCTATCCAGAACAAAGTGAGAGGACCAATCATTCTTGGAAAACGAACACGTCTATTTTTTGCGGCTTCAGACCTGGAAAATCTACCACCGACCAAATATTCACATTGCGCCAAATCCTGGAGAAAACCCAAGAGTACAACATCTACACCCACCACCTGTTCGTCGACTTTAAAGCAGCGTACGATAGTGTTAACAGAGTAGAAATGTATCGTGCTATGTCTAACTTTAGAAGGCCTGCTAAACTGATACGCCTTATCAGGATGACGTTGGAGAACGCTGGCTGTTCCGTCAAAGTTGGTAGAGACTCTACTGACACCTTCGAAACCACCAGAGGGCTTAGACAAGGCGACGCACTGTCATGCAGCTGTTTTAACATTGTGCTTGAAAATGTAATACGTAGCACACATGCCAGTACATCGGGCACCATTTTCAATAAATCAACACAATTACTTGGGTTTGCAGACGACATAGACGTGATAGGAAGAACAAAGCGAGCAGTAACTGGTGAATTCACTACTATGGAGTCAGCAGCAAGCCAAATGGGGCTGAAAATAAACGAGGACAAGACGAAGTATATGCTCTCATCAACAAAAGTCCAATCCCACCACCGACTTGGTCAAAATGTCACCATTGCCAGGTATAACTTCGAGGTATTCAGTGAATTTGTCTACCTGGGCACTGCTGTAAACTCAGCCAACAACATCAGCGCTGAAATCAAACGCAGACTAACTCTTGCTAATCGCTGTTTTTTTGGGTTTAATAAGCAATTGAGGAATAAAGCCCTGTCGAGAAGAACCAAGGAGACACTATACAAAACACTCATCATCCCGGCTCCGCTATATGGTGCAGAAGCATGGACCCTCTCCCAATCGGATGAAAAGTCACTTGAAGTCTTCGAGAGAAAAGTTCTGCGTACGATTTATGGTCCTGTTTGCGTTAATCGAGAAGACAACGTTTGGCGAAGAAGATACAACGACGAACTATACGAGCTGTACAGCGACATAAGCTTAGCCAGAAAAATTAGAGTCCAACGACTAAGATGGCTGGGCCATGTAGAGCGAATGAACATCAAGGCTCCAGCGCGTAAAGTCTTCAACGCCAAACCAGAGGGAGTCAGAAGCCAAGGTAGACCTCATCTTCGATGGAGCGACCAGGTAGAAGGAGATCTCCGCCAACTTGGAATGCAAAATCGGAGACGGCAGGCTAGAGGTCGAGCCGGCTGGAGAGGCATATTGGACAAGACAAGCTCCAAATGGTTTTATTAGGATAAGGAGACATTAGATCTACTGTCGCAACACAATGGACCCAACGGGCCTAAGTATGTTAGCCTGAGCTAACAGCCACTTTAAAATAACCTAACCTAAAACCGAATACAAACGGATATTAATTTTAGAGTTGAAGTTGTGTTTAACGCAATACTTAATCGTGTCTGTCACAGGTTGAGTCTCCCAAGCTCATGACAGGCAAATGCCAACGTTTTAGGCAGCAGTACTTAATCAAGAAAGTCCATTCAATTCAAACAACGGAAAGAACCATCGACTCTCTTATTGAATTTAGTGTGCTTAGTTCGGACACAAGACTGCCTCACAAATTAAACATAAGAAAATCTATCAGCAGCGCATGGAGATTCTTCACAACTGCCAACAGCACCCAAACAAACTGAAAGACCATCTACAAAGCAGATAAAAGCCATCGTGTCACCGTCGCATGCCTTTTGGATGTTGAAAAAGCATTTGACAGCCTTTGGATTGAAGCACTCATCCATAAGCTAAATCTTCTAAACTAAAACTTCCATTAATAAAGATAATTTTTTCTTTTCTCTCCCACAGGAACTTTTTCGTCCAAATTAGAAGCGCAAAGTCCGCCATCAAGAACATCAGAGCAGGAGTCGCTCAGGGATCAAAACTAGGACCATTCCTCTTCAACATCATGACGTCGGACCAACCAACCCCAAGGGACTGCGAAAACCTGCTTTACACCGATGACTCTCTGTCATATAGCACATTCATATCACCAACCATAGCTACCCGGAGAGTGGAAACTCACATCCAACAAACTATATTCTTATTATTGTAAGTGGGGTATTAGGATCAACTCAGCAAAGTCAGAACTCGTTTGCTTCAGAAGGACCAGAGGCAGAGGCCGTTGTTCTGCTGGTAGCTGCAGAGCCACATCCGTTACTCTACCTGATGGAACCAGACTGGGTGCCCAAAGAAACACAAAGTATCTAGGCATCAATTTCAATGAGGTGCTTAGATTCAATCCGCACTCACGCACTGTACTGAAGAAGGCCAACTTCGCTTTCCACCTACTGTACCCTTTGCTGAGGAGAAGAACAGGACTAAGTCAGCCAACAAAAATACTGATGTACAAGCACCTGCTGAGACCCGCCATCAACTAAGAAGATAAACTGATGGGTAGGAGATCTTTAGGGTTAGTTTGAGAATATTTTCCAGCTTTTGGTATAAACACTACCGTCACTTCCCTCCAAGTAGCGGGAATGTGCGCCAGTTTTGAGCAGCCCCTCAATAGATTTTTAAAAGTTGGTAAAATCATATCGATGGATCTCTGAAGCGCGACAGTTGTTATGTTGCCTGGGCCCGGGGAATTGTAAGGTTTGAAACTGTTTATTGCGCGTATTATTTTTTCCCCCTTGAAATGAGATCGTTTTAGTGGTTTGCTGGCATGTTATGTCAAACTATGCTTTGTCCACCGGAAAGTGTGTATCGAGCAGCAGATTGAGTGTTTCTTCACAAGATTTTGTTCAGGCACCGTCTACTTTTTTCAGAAAACTTGGTACCGTTGGATTTTTTTTTAGAGAATCTTCCTAATACTTAAAGCCTCGGATGTATCTGTTCCAGAGGTGCAATAAAGCAGTGCCTGTCTCATAGGTCATAGATCATAGTCATTGGGTTCATAACTGACATGCCATCATCACCTGCTTTCTTTAAAAGTACCATTTCAGTCAACTTTTATTCCGAAGTGCTGATTTAGCGTAAGACTCAACGTTTATATGTGAAGTTTCAAGTGCTCTTTATTTCAAATATCTAGGTAAAACAACGCTATCAATCGCTGGAACAGTGTTTGGCTGACAAACTACAGTTGTAACTCCCCCCAACAGCTGCAGATTTGCTGCCTGTATATATAATTTCTTTATGTTCCTGGCCTGGTTCACGAAAATGTACGTGAAAGTCAATACGGCCTGGCATTAGAACAAGCCCTTTACAGTCTATTCTTTCATCAGATCTACTTGTTGAAAAGAATGATTCATCAAAGTCAACAATTTTATCCTCTTCAGTTAATAATGAACCTTTTATGTTAAGTTGCCCTGTTTGCAACAAACCCCAAGTTTGAGTCCTTATATTTGAGTATCGATTATAGAATAAATCTAAAGTTTTTTTTTATTAAAACACAACCAAATTAAAACACAAACTAAGAGCTGTCTTGAATTAAAGTGCTTTTGGGTTCCTTGATTTCTTTCTTGTAGGTTAGGTTAGGTTAGGTTTAAATGGCTGTCAGGAATACACCTGACACACTTAGACTAATACTAGGTCCATGGTGATACCATAGAAATTATGTGAGGGAGTACCTCACATAACAAAACCATTTGGAGCTTTTAATAAAGCGAAGGAGATGCAGGGGATCTGTGTTCGCCAGATCGCTTGGATCATCGAGAAAATATTTCCCCAGATGCCGTTTTCTTTTAAAAGAGTGCAGGACATGAGCAGAAGAGGTGTGGGATTGTCTACTCCTCCTCCTCATCGAAACAACTTCTGCAGAAGTCATTAGAGGGAACGCCTAGTCTTATGGCGTGTCTTCCTATCAGACAATGTCCGGTGATGACATTGATTACGGAGCTAACTTGCAATCTGGTAATGGATAACAAATGTCTTGTGCGTTTTGGATCTAGTCCTGGCCATATCCGTTTTGTTGCCACGCACGTGGTGATATTGTTCCACCTATGATTTGTTCTATACATTGCCTCTTGCTTTAGCATAAGTTTACATATAGCGATTGGTACACCAATATTCAACCTGCTGGTTGAGATCGGTAGATTGGTTCCTTCTCTGGCGAGTTCATCGGCTTTGCAGTTTCCCATGATACCTCTGTGCCCCGGCACCCAAAAAAGGTGAACATGGAACTGTTCAGCCATCTCCTTAAGAGATAGGCGACAGTTAAGGGCGGTAACTGAGTTCGTGGAAATGGCTCTGAAAGATTTGATTTTTTTAAATTCTTCGTGTTCCCAGGTCGTTCTCGTTGGGATTGAGACTTGGAACTTATTATCAAAAACCAATTGGGGGATGGTGTAGTCGGAGTGGCAAGGGATTGATCCGAATAAATTCAGGATTGTAGCCTGACCGATGTTATTTACGGTCCATTGGCAGATAGCTCTCATACGAATGGCTGCACTGGCGGCCATTTGTTTGCTGAAAATATCTAGTGGTGTGAGGTTAAGGAGTTTATTTAGGGTAGCTGAGGGTGTTGATCTCAGTGCTCCGCTTATACAGAGACAGGCTGTTCGTTGGACCTTGCTTAGATTATCTTTCTTTCTTTTTTTTTTTCTTGTAGGTATTCAGGGATTCTTTGTAGGAGCCCCAGTGTTTGGAATCTCTTAAAGTCTTAGCTTTATAAGAGTTTCCAAATTTGTTTTCTTAGAATACCTACACCATAATGGTTTCGTTTCTTCTTGCCTCTAGAAGTTATTAAGGGGCATGGAGATCTAATTGATTGATTTAATGCAGAGGTGAATATCTCAACCTTGCGATTTAGTTCTACAGTGTTGACCGGACGGACTAAAAGATCAGTGTTTATTCGAGATAAAGCAGTGTAACTTCCTCTACAAAGTGCGTAGAAAAAGATCTAAACTAGAAACGAAGTCCCAGTCCAAGGAAAATGTGATCAATTGGGAAAGTTATAAAACCTAACTGAGCTGATAATTACCGATTTAAAAACAAACAAAAAAAACCTACCTCTTCGGTTATAGTCCAGGGCATCTTCGGCAGAAAACTGAGAACCTCCTCGGAGAACTTACTATGCGGCACATCATGTTCCAAAAGAATTACCTCGTTCTCCGTCTCTGTATTACCGAGAGGCCCAAGAGCTCTCACAAAATGACCATGAGGATATCTCGATTGTCTTGGCCATGTATCAATAGCTACAATTATCCTCTGCATGTACAACTTATCTGCTTGTCTGCTTTCAATGCGAACTCTCGGAATCTTTCGATCGGCTGGAATAAAAACGTGCCGCGTGGATCCCTCAACTGTGTTCTTTTGTAGTATCCCACAATATTGACGCCACTTTCGACGAATTATGCCTACAATGACGCCAGTGGGCTTGCCCTTCTCTCCGGTTTTCTTCTTTTGAAAGACTTTATCTTCGACTGCATCATCGAGATTGTCGCCGTTATCGTTGTCGTCTTCTTGGAGAACAATTTCACTTGGAGCTGACCATTGGTCTTCCGGAAGCAATCGAATGGCAACGATATCGCCATCTACGGCACGATTTAAATTTTCACGTCCCTGCACTAAAATCTGAAAGGACATAAATTTGCTGACAAAGTGTTTATGGAACAAACCAAGTTTAGTTTACTTGACTCTCGTAATCTTCATTACTAACAAATCCCTCGAGATAATTTTCTCTCGAAGCCATAAAAGAACCCTGGAGAAGTTTGCCCCCGCGAATGCCTTCATGGATCTCTACAATGCTCAAATGAGGAGGGAATATTGGCAGCCGCTTGCTTTCCACGTCAAAATTTTTGTGGGCATATTTATCCAACAAGAAAGGATGGTCAATCAAAGACTTAATGTATTCCTTAGCTGAAGTCACAATAATACCTTCGGCCTCCGCTTTTTCACGGTTTCCAGCATCGTCTGATAGAAGGACCACTCGAGTTCTTTTATCACCGGTCATTTTTTGGTTATCACGAAGATGATCGTCATACCATTTAGCAGCGCATCGTATAGCCCGATCGTTGCGATCGTTGGTACTCTCGCCAGGCTTCCGATCCACGTAGGTGTCTCTGAAAAAATAATTCAAAACCTCAAACATAATAATGCGAAATAGACGAAAGTTCTTACTTATGATGTTCATTCACAAATACATAAAACTGCCTTGCCGCGTGATTGAAGATATCTCGAAAGCGATTGTAGACAGAAGAGCTTCGGTGTTTTACTTCCTGCAAGACAGTTGTTAGGACAATCACATTGCAAATGGCATCCTCCTCAAGAACGTCGATTTGATCCAAAACAACATTTGTATCCAGGATAAGATAATGAGGAAAATTAAACATGGAGCTTTTCGAAGTAGCATTGCGGTCTAGAATGAGTTCCTCTTCGCTTTGAAAGCAGCTATTGCAGAGATGCGATCCGCATCCCAAATCATCTCGAAGATAGTGTTCACGGACAATCTGTGATTAAGAGAAAGAATAATATAGAGAATTGTTATAGAAAATAGTTTAGTTTACCTTCAAGATATTACCGCGTTTAGTTTTACGCGTAAATTCACGAATAGTTTGCATGTTTGTTTACTTCGGTTTCTTGCATGCACAAAATTTGGTTATGTTTTCAAAAAATTTGACATTTCACGTGTCGAAGATCCGCCCTCTGGGTTTCGTTTTCCAAATCAAGAAATCTTTATAGGTTGACGTTATACTTTTTATATGATAAGGTAGTTTTTTGGAACAGGAAAAATTTATTTGTTTTTTTCTAAAATTCACTCCCTAAATCAGGGGTCAAATTACCGCATCAGTGATCGAGTGAGTGAGAAGTATTTTTGTTTCATAATTCACACCATATTACAAAACATCAGTCTGTTGTTCATTTATCAACTTCAATTCGTTCAAACACTGACGAATGAATGTCAAATTGTGGTAGTAAAATGCTCGATAACGTGAGAAGTAATTCCAAAAACACATAATTCAGTCACGAATTACTCGATCACGTGTGCGCTAATTCGACCCCAGGAGTGATTTGGAAAATTGGAGTGATTTTTTTGACAGATAAGCTATAATATAAATGTCAAATCTGTCAATTCAAATCTTCAACTCTCCAATTCACTCCGGATTTTGTTTATTGGAAAACAACATAATAAGAAAGCCCAAGAGAAGAGTAAGAAATCGAATTATTCTGTAAATCACTTCAAAACATTTTTTTTGTGTGAAAGCGTTAGCTGCAAAACTGGCTTTCCATATTTAAAAAAAAAAAACCCGAAAAATTTGTTTCGAAGTTTGAAATGACGTGACCTACGATTTTGATCTGCAGAACGTGTTTCTATTTGTTTGTACCAAAGGCCGCAAATGTGCCACAATAAGATTATTAGTCCATCGTTTTTACAGCGATCGGAACGGAACACTGGTTTGCACAGGGCCTTAAATATTCTCCCAAACCAAAGCGTTTTTGCAGTTACGGTAGCTGCAAAAACGCTGTTGGCAGCATTTTTGCCGTCGTGATAAAACAATGTATGAAAAGCCCGTTATTTTAAAGGTAAGGTTTCAAGAATTTGTGCGAAAACCGCATTTTTGTCCCGATGGAAAAAGACTGTTAATTTGAACCCGAAGCGAAAGCCTACTTTAGCCCACTTTTCCTTACCAAACTGTCTTATCTACAAAATTCAATTGTCACTTATGTCAACATTGCCAGCGAACAAAAAACTTAAAAGAAAATAAAAGTGACGTCGTTTGCAAGTGAACATGCAAAATTAAATACATTAAATACATTTTTCAATCAAAAAACCTATTACAAAATAGTAATTAAACTAACAAATGGACTCCACAAATTCAGCCGGGGTATAAAACAATTTTTCATCACCCACAGCCATTGGATTTGATGGGAACACCCCTTTTCTGTTTGTTTTCTAGATGGACCCCAAGAAGAACACAATTGAGTCCATGACCAAGGAAGAATTAATAAACAAATGTAGAGGCCTTCTTAATCTTGCCAAACAAGCTAAAAAAGCAAAAGATGGTAATCCTTATACTTTTATAGTTTCTAAACTTGTTTGACCATTACCCAATCTCCTAGAATTTGCCGAAGAAAACCAAAAACTCAATGAACGCCTTACTCATTGTGAAACTCAACGTGAAGCTGATAAGAAATCTCTCCTTACTATGAAAGAAATGCTTGAGGAATTTACCAAAAACAAGCTGGAGTTATCATCAGAAATAAGTGAGCTCCGTTCAAAAAACAAATCACTGCTGGAGGAGCAGAACAACTATCAAAAGGACAAAGAAACACTTGACATCGAAAACGAGTCCCTGCGACGTCAAGTCAACAGACTTACAGAAGACAATGATGCTTTGCTTGTAGACATCGACCAAATGGAGCAGCAGCTTCAGCAGGTTTGTTGTTTTTTTTTCCGGTTAGTGTCTGGATCTTGATTTATTTGTTTTATTTCCAAGGTCAATGTTCTCGGAAAGGAACAAAAACAACACCTAGATTTATTGGAACTTGAAGTTGAGAAACTGAAGAGTTACGAAACGAGCAACAAACAACTGGCCACTGAATTTAAAAATTTGCAGGTAGCCTACAAGAGTCTCGAGGAATCTTACACCAACATCCAAACAGAATTACATGCCCTTGAAGACAAATACCAAAGTTTGAAGCAGATCAACTCGGAACAACGATCGAAATTTCAAGGATTACGAGAACGATTTATTGAAGTCCACAAAAAGCTAAAACAGCTCAAGGAGTGTAAGCGAATTTTGGTGGAAAGTCACCATGAATACGCTGATTCAATCTCCAGGTGGCAGTTGGAGATTACACAAGCCTCTGAGCAACTCTGCAGTCACATTCAAAGCCTTACGAAAGAAAATGACGACTTGAAGAATGAGATTCGGAAGAAGAGCGATGTTGGCATAATCGGGCCCCAGCTACCCGTGCTGATAGATTACTGTGAGAAAGCGCTTGTTGAGTATCGTCGCCAGAATGAAATCATCGACCAGCTCAAGGAGGAAAATGAAAAACTTAAAAAGGCAGTAGAACTTAAGATTCAACCCACCACTGATCAGGTGGACCATGCAGTCAGGTCTGAAGAAAAGGAAACTGAAGTCGAGATTCTCAAATCGAAAATATCCCAAATGACAGAGGAAACCTCACAAATTGCTGAATACAAAGCGGAATTTGAAAAGAACTTAACTTCCGTTCAGGTTAAGACTGAAAACGAGATCCAAAGTTTAAAGCACGAAAACGCAAAGTTGCTGAACGAAGCAGCTGTGGCTGATGAACAAGTGCAAAAACTACAGTCAGAGATAAGCAGTTTTAATGGAGAACTGGCTGATGTCGTCAAAAGACAGAATGCCATCGCATCGCAATTACCTATTCTCATTGATTGCTGTGAAAAAGCCAAACTTGAACATAGACAGCAGAATGATCTTTTAGACAGTCTAAGGGGTAGACAAGCTGAGGAAAACAATGAAGAACTTGTAGCTAAATTGGAAAATGATCTAGGAACTTTGCGAGAAGCCAACGAAAAACTCAAAGAAGAACTTTCCAAAGCCAAGCAGAATGAACACGAAGCGAAGGATTTGCTTAAGATGAAAAACGATCTGAAAGCCAGCGCACAGGTATGTTTTAATTTTTTCAACATTTGTGATATTATTAGGGTCCCCGCAAACTACAAATTTTCTATCGGCCGATAGTTCGAGCGGGTGTTATCGCGCACACTACGCCAACTAATTAGTTGGGTTGGAGGTGAGTGCGCAGAGAATTGACGTTTCTACAACCAGCGATTTAGTAGAACTGGGCAGCGCCATAATAGAAAAAAACAAAAAAAAAAAAATATGCACGACCATCCGGCACCAGTATTTGGAGCGAAATGAACTATCGGCCGATTAAACAATCGGTCGGTGTGCGCCCCGATAAAACTATCCGCCGATATAAAGTTTGTGGTTTGCGGGGACCCTTATTGTAACTTTATTAAACAGTTATAAATTACGGAATTAATATAAAAGGAAGTTGGCAATAGCTACCAGGGTTTTCTACTTGAGATAAATAAATCAATGTTGATTGAATACTACTTTTAAGATTTAGTATAGTTAGTCTTGAAACATCTCTTATGTTTTGCTCAGATGAAAATCAAAAGGTTTGTTTGGATTTTGGTCGATGAGTTTATATTTTGCAGCTAACAGACGATTATCGTTCAATTGTCTATCGTAGATTGCGTCGTCGAAAGATTGTTTCATATAATCTTCCTTTCAGTGGTTGGTGGAAAGCTAATTTACTATCGTCTTTCAAATTTTGCCCACTTTTTCGGAATCTCAAAACGTTTTTTATTACCTAGAATTCAGACGATAGTCGTCTAAAACGTTACAGAATCCGGCCCCAGGTCTTGACGTGCTGGAAGTGGATTGTTCACTGTTTTATGGTGAGGGACTCGTTCATGGTTAAAATGTAGCTTAGCTTTGCATTTGAGTGCCCTAGCCTTATGTAGCACCTAAGAATATTCGGCGACCGGTTAGCAGGGTAGTTGTCTTTGTTTGCTTCCGGATTAATAATTGAAAAGTTTTAGGTATATTATGTCCAGTTCATAATAAGGTTCTTTTTGCATCTTTTTTGTCAAAAATGTAGAATATTGGCAGCGGTTCTTACAGTTTATTGTTATTGTCGTTAATTACTTTAATCTGAAAAGTGCTGATGTAATAAGTATTAATTGCGAGATTTCTGAAATCAACAACTGTTTTGTCAATTTTGTATGTGTATATAGATTCAATTTTGTTCCGTAAATGAGTTTTTGGAGAAGTTTTCTGATTTTCTCGAAAACAATATGTAAAAATTTAATTTTGATCGGCGATTTCAGTTCCGATCTGCGACTCAATGCATCACCACGCTTCGCGATGAGTGTCCGTACCTTTGCTAATGCCCATATAATAATAAAAAAAAGTCAGCAATATAATATACACTACGGACTCGATTAACGCAGTAACCGAGGCTGTTGCACTTACTGGATCATGTTTTCTTTGACACAAATTATGTTTGAAATATCATATACATATCATTAGAAAGCGGAATGTGCTTTGTTCTTTTCTTTTGAAACCATTCATATAAAGCCTTTTCCATCTGTGGATACTCAGAAGCCTTAATCGTAACTCGTTTCCCTGGTACGGACTCTGCTCTAGTCACAAATTATCTGAGCGATTTTCTTTTTTTTAATTAGGCATATTGTTGATTTATGAACATTATATCATTTAGTGATAATGCCGTCTGCCAAAATAAAAATAATTGTAAAAACGTAAATGATAAAAATAGTAATTTTAAATGTTTAAAGTATAAAATCCTTTCATACAATGTTGCAGGATTAAGTAACAAACATATTTTTATTGATTTTTATAAGTTTGTAAATCAGTTCGATTTTGTTTTTTTGTACGAAACGTTTGTAACAGAAAGTAGTTTTATTGATTTTGAAAATAAATTTAATAATTTCAATTTTAAGTGGATACCAGCTATTAGGACTCAGTCTAGAGGAAGAGCAAGTGGAGGGTGTTTTTATGGATTCAAGAAAGATATAAAACTTATTAAGTGTGAATTCGCAGTATTTGAAGACGTTACATACTTGAATCTCCAGTTTAATAATACAAGTTATCGAATACTCCCGACTTACGTTAACTGCAATCGATGGGAGAATGATTTTGAAAAGATGGAAGGCTTCATGGCGAGGGGCAGAAATTCAAATATGCTGGTAGTTGGTGACCTGAATGCGAGGATAGGAAACGAAGCTGGAAATGAAAATAGAATGGCGGGTATCGAACGAAGGTCTAAAGATAAAGTGTGTAATGCAAGAGGTCATAAACTGATTGATTTGTGTGATTCATACGGGCTACGAATTCATAACGGAACAAGCTCATCAGACAAAATGGGGGAACTTACTTTTGTCGGCAAACAAGGTAGCTCGGTTATTGACTACAGCCTCGTTGGTGCAAATTGGAATGAACATATTTCAGATTTCGAGGTTGAAGAGGTACTTTTTTCGGACCATCTTCCTGTAGTGGTAACGTTTGAACTTTCGGCCAGGATACCCGAATCAACTAGAACAATGAGCGTTTTACCAAAGCTTAAATGGAAAGAATCTAATGCGATTGAGTATCAAGCACAGCTAAGCAGGGCTCTTAGTCAATCTCAGCGTACACTCAATTTAAGACAGTTAGATGAAACTATCAAGGCGTCATATCCGACCACCATTTCGAACAGGGATGTTCGACGAAGTCATACGGCCCCATGGTTTGACATTGAGTGCAAAAAAAGCCAGAGACTCATCATTTGCTTGGCTTAGAGCTTATAAGAATGCGTCTAACGGATATATCAAGAACCAGTACTTACAAGCAAATAGCGACTACAAGATGTTGTGTAAACGTAAGAAAATGGAGTATTTTGAAGCTGAGTCCAACAGATTAGCACAGTGCAGAAATTCGAAGGAATTTTGGACCTTGGTAAGGAATCTAAATGGCAAACGACTCACCATTCATTGTGATATAACCGCAAATCTTCTGGCTGAACACTTCAGGAACTTGTTGAATCCAACTCAGGAAGCAGTTAGCTTTCATTATGCTGCTCCTAATTTCAGAAATGATGTTTTGGATGCCAATATAACACAGCAAGAGGTAATTCTAGCTGTGGAAAAGCTTAAAGAAGGAAAAGCAGCAGGAGCGAATGGGTTGTCAGTTGAATTTTATAAGCGTGGCACAATGGAGTTAATTGGATGGCTAGCAGTAATATTTAACAATGTATTGGAAACCGGGACGATTCCTCAGGACTTTTGTCAATCGATTATTTTTCCAATCTACAAAAAAGGTAACTTGGCTGAAGTGTCTAACTATAGGGGCATATCCTTTCTAAATGCATCATACAAAATCTTCACTTCGATACTACAAAAACGACTCATCACCTGGATCAATGATAATAACCTTCTGAGCGAGTTCCAGGCAGGTTTCAGACCAGGTTATTCAACGATAGACCATATCTTTGTTTTAAGGAGTATAGCTGAATCGTTTCTCAACAAAAGTCAAAAATTATATACATTTTTTGTCGATTTTAAGTCAGCGTTCGATAACATTGATAGACAAAGTCTTTTTTATAAACTATATGGTATCGGTTTGTCGAGAAAGTTTGGGAGAGTTATTGAGAACTTGTATGAGAACACAATGGCTTCAGTATGGAATGGGGAAGAGATGTCTGAATGGTTTAGGACGGAATCAGGAGTAAGACAGGGGTGTACATTAAGCCCAAGTCTTTTTGCACTGTTTATAGAAGACTTAGTTACAAGCTTGCCCAGTGGAATCGAATACGCAGGACAAACGATTAAGGCTCTTCTTTTCGCTGATGACATCGTTATCTTGGCCTCTTCACCTTTATCTATGCAGCTCATGATAAATCGGCTTTCGCAGTATTGCAGACTTTGGAACTTGACAGTGAATTTGGAAAAGTCAAAAATTATGATTTTTAAGAATGGAGGGGGTAGAAACTGTGCCAATGAAAAATGGTATTACAATGACCTAGCCATTGAAATTGTTACCGAATACAAATATCTTGGACTTTACCTCACAAAGAACTTAAATATGGAGAAGCACTTGAAGGAGAAGCTGGGGAAGGCCAAATGTGCGATATCAGCGCATCGTGGAAACAATGCTTTTATAACAAAAATATTGCCCATAGTAGCAAATTCCAAGTGTTTCAAGCGGTATCAAAATCAATATTGTTTTATGCAGCACAAATCTGGGGAGCTAAGCAATATGAAACGGTGGAGAAGCTTCTGCGCTACTATATTAAACGAATCTTTGGACTGCCACCAAACATGCCCAACTACATGGTTATGTTGGAAACAGGTTTATCGCCTCTTTTCATAGAAACACTAAAAATGCAAGTTGACTATGTTTTAAAAGTTATGAAAATGGAAAATCATCGACTTCCCAAAATAGCAGCTCTTCAAGTCATAAATTCGAAGACAAGTTGGTATGCTGAATGGATGCACTTAGCCAGAGATTGTGAGGTTGACCTGAATCTGGATAATAATGATTTCATTAATTGGAAAAAAACGCTTTATCAGCTTATTTCTTCAGTGGACCTCAAGTGTAGAGAAAGTTTTCTGAATAACGCAACAGGATCGCTGCATAGAGAACTCTATTGTAGACTCAATCACAATTTGAATGAGAGGAATTATTTTCAGGACATAAATGGAGTCAACGAAATTGCGATGATGGCCAGGTTACGAGGTGAACTATTGCAGCTAAACTTCATGCCACATAGACCAGATTTACCTATTATCTGCTCGCTCTGCAATTTAAACGAAAGAGAAGATACTTTTCATTTTATGGGAAAATGTCCTGTCCTGAAAGAGATCAGACGTAACACTTTTGGAAGCGATTTCATAACGGAAAACGAAGTTATACGAATGCTTAATGAAGTTGAAGTACCAAAATTATACCTCTACTGCAAACTTGCTTTAAATTATAGACACAAAATTATTACTGAAACCTTTTGAACTTATAGTTACTGCTTTTATAGTACACATATCTATCTATTCAATAGTAAAATCAATCAATTTAAATTAATGAAGATTTTCTTTTTATTTTCTTCTAATTCATAGAAATAATTATGTTTTGTCAACCAGGCAGACGGCATAAAGCCAAGCTTTTAAACTGTTATTGTTAATTATGTACCCAAATTTACGAAATAATAAATCTAATCTAATCTAAAATCTAAAATCTATTTTTTACAAATTGCCTTAATTGAAAAACCTTTTTCTAGTTCCGATAAAATATCGCTTCTATTTTTAATTGACAATTTTGTAATTTTTTTTGTAACACAGGCTGTATGAATTTTTAGTAAACACTAACGAAATTGCAACCCACTCAAATAAACACAGATGCATTTTAAGTGTTTGTTCATGTTCTTGCAAGAAATATTGTTCAGATAAACTAGCAAGTAAAATAATGGTAGGAAATAAGAATCAAAAGAAGAACGTGAATATAAAAAACGGATAAATAAACACATTAAGTTGCACTTATCGAGGTAGCTTTTTTGAAAAGTTGCACTTATACAGTCAAGGCGTGTTAAGATTTTAGTGTGTTCTGAAAATCGAGGAGTTGCACCAATCGAGGGTTGCGCACACCGAGTCTGTGCTGTATATAGTGCTCCATTAAAATAAATACCTACCACTAATTTCGCGCCGTGCATAGTGTGCTGTGTAGTGTTTTTTTTTTCTCCCCACCGTGTTAATTCTGTGCATACCACCTAATCTAATTCATCAACAATAAAAAAAAAACCACATCAAAAAAAAAAAAAAATAGCAATAATCTACACTCAATTGTGCGGTCCCATTGTATGTCATCTCCTGCCCTACACAACTCTCGTTGTCTCGGCATCTGCATACATTTGTTTTAATCTGATTTGTGTGTGCAGATGTAGAAACTTTGAATTTGTCAGGCGGATAGTCAGCCGAAGGTGGGGGTTTCCTGTTTTGGCACTGAGTGAAACACAGGTAAGTGTTGGTTCTGATCTCTCAGAGTTCAACCTGCCTGGATATAGCTAAGTGCCATTATTCTTTTCCTCCCATATTTATGTTAGACATGGTATTGCTTACCAACTTCTGTTAAAACTCTTCTGGTTAAAATTCAATATACGTAAGCAAATCATTCATTATTGTTTTATTTATAGAAGCCCCAATTTAGATAGTAATTCGAGTTCGATGCGCTATCTGTCTCCGTCTCAAGAATTGTCTCCCCAATATACTCACACTGAAATCGCAATTGCGGGTGATTTCAATGTACACAATTCTGTTTGGCTTCGACATTCTGGCCAGACAACACCCGAAGGAGAATATGTTGAGATCTTCGCTGAGTTAAATCAATTAACTCAATTTGTTGATGAGCCCACTCGGGTTCCAGATATTGAAGGCCATGCGGCCAACACTCTTGACTTATTTCTCACTTCTCATCCTGAAAAATACAGGGTTATAGTATCATCTCCTTTAGGCAAATCGGACCATTGTGTCATATCGGTAGATTTTTCGTTTTCCGTCACTGTAAAAAAAGATAAAGGAAACGTTGATGCATCAGCTGATATGATATCTAACGTAATTCTCAACGGCATGAGAAATTTCGTTCCTCACAGAACAAAAAGTATCATCCCCAAAGAGAATTCGTGGTTTGATTCAAGCTGTAAAGAGGCGATTAGGGATCGAGAAAGTAGTCTTCGAAAAAAGACAACCCTACAGTAGACAACCGAAATTTGTTCAAACGGGCCAGAAATTTTTGTAATGCTCAAATACAAAAGGCTAAGTTTTTACATGACCAAAAAGTAAGGCAAAAAATACTGTTGTGTCCAAAAGGAAGTAAAAACTTTTGGTCTTTTGTGAAGAACTCGACCACGTCATCGGTCCCAACGCTCGTCTTCAATGACTCTCCGTATGTCAGTTCCATCGACAAAGCCAATTTGCTGGCAGCTCAATTTGCTGCCAAATCGACACTTCCTCATAGCATAGTGGCTCCACCTGAGCTCGAGGCTGCAAATTCTTTGATGAAGCAGATATTCTTTCGAACTCGCTCGGTTGCGAGAGTCCTCAAAGATCTCAACATACATAAATCCGCTGGTCCAGATGGTATCCCCGCCGTTATTCTGAAGAGGTGTTCTTCTACGCTGGCAAAACCACTGCGTAAACTTTTCCATCTTTCCTATTCTGCTGGGATTTTTCCGAGCAGATGGAAAACTGCATTTGTCCAGCCGGTCCCTAAAAAAGGCGAATCTTCCTCCCCTTCCAATTACCGTCCAATTGCACTTACGTCCCTTCTTTCCAAGGTCATGGAAACGTTGATAAACCGTCAACTTATGAAATATCTTGAAGAACGAAAGCTTCTTAATGACCGTCAGTACGGCTTTCGTAGCAAACGGTCCACTGGTGATGTGATGGCTTTTCTCACCGAAAAGTGGAACCAATCTTTACATTGTTTTGGAGAAAGTAAGATTATTGCGCTTGATATTTGTAAAACTTTTGATAGAGTTTGGCATCAGGCTCTTTTATGGAAAATCAAGTCTGATACCTTATAAATGCTGGTGTGCCCCAGGGCTCCGTTTTGTCTCCGACTCTCTTCCTCATTTTCATAAATTATCTCCTGTCTGAAACTTCTAATCCGCTTAACTGTTTTGCTGACGACTCAACCCTCAGCTTTTCATATTCGTTTCCAAATTCACGTACCTGCTCTTCGGATATGGAGCTGGAACGATTGCTTATTGAATTCTGACCTTGACATTGTTACATGAGGTAATAAAAACCGAGTAGAATTCAATGCCTCGAAAATCCAATGTTGTTTCCCCCAATTGCCATTATCCATGAATGGTACCTTCATCCAAAAAACCGAAAAGCTGTCAGTACTTGGTATGTGTGTAAACGATGATCTTCGTTGGAATGACCACACATTTGAAGTCGCCAAGAACGCTGCTAAATGCTTAGGTTTTTTTGAGACGATGCAGGAAGTTCTTCACCCCTTCTGATCTGGCTACAATTTATAAGGCCTTCATCCACCCAAACTGGTGAGGTGCTTCTCAAACATCTTTGCGCCTACTTGATAGGGTACAAAATAGAGCGTTAAAATTGATAGGTGATAGTTCAATCGTTGAATCGATTGATTCTCTTGAACATCGTCGAAACGTTATTTGTCTCTCTCTTTTTTATAGCTTTTTTCACAAACAGTGCTCTAGTGAAGTAGCCAGTTGTATTCCTCCCCTGAAACAATTTAACACCCGCATCGCTAGGAATGCTCAGCAGTTTTGCCTTGAGCCCAACTTCGGACGTACAGTCAAGTGTAGAGATTCGTATTTCAGTCGCACTACCCGAATGTGGAATGCTTTACCTGGCTCTGTATTTCCCCTGGATTACGATTCACAAAAATTCAAGAGCAACGTGCATCGATGTCTCCTGCTAAATCCTCTCCTATTTTATTAATGCTCGCACTGTGTTCTATAACATTATAAGGGTATTCATAACCCCTTGATGTGCGCGTTAATTATAAAAAAAAAACTCTCTGGTCTCAGTGGTATCACAATAGACCCTCTGTTGTCTAAGTGTGTCGGTCTCCGTATACCGGCAGCCACATCTAACCTAAACTAACCTTGCTATCGCAGGAACTAAAACAAATAGTTTCCGTTAAATATTTATATTTTTTTTTTATTTTAAATAAAAAACACGTTCAATTTTAATCTTTTATGTATAACTGCTCTCGCTCTGTTGCGACACCCTATTTATTTATTTATTTTATTTATTTTTGAATCCAATTCTGGTCCCAAAAGGGCTCTATTACATCAAATTACTGAGACTATCTTCAAAAGTCGTAATACACGGTCATGCATTATTTTGAAGATTACTTATAGTCTCGAAAAGAGATATGAGTTTTGAAATTTTTTGTACGTTTAAACATAGACTCAAAAGCAGCTTAAACTTATTTTTTTTTTCGATTTTGAAGGCTTTATATTTCAAAAACGTGAAGAGACAGAGCAATTCTGAGGGTAGATTTGAGTTCAGCGAGCCAGAAACCTATAAAAATATAGTTTGCTTTTAGCGTAATTCAAAAACGTGAAATTTTGCAGATCAGTGTAATTTGTATTTGTTTTTTTTTTTTCCATAGGTGTGCGAAGACCTTCAATCGAAGCTAGAGAAGCAGGAGCGGGAGAATGCCGATTTGCTAAATGAAATGCGTGAGTTGAATGAAGCTCTGAAGGGTCGTGGCGATGTCATTTCCAAGCAGCAAGCTAAACACCAAGATTTGCTTTTAGAAATGAAGAAAACCTCTAGTGCTCTTGTCAAAATTGAGGCTGACCTCGAAAGCAAGGAAGCTGCCATTAAGGAAAAAGAAATGAAAATCGTCAAGATGAGTGAAGACAACAAGTCAGCTTTGCAGGAAGTAAATAGATTGCAAAATGCTTCACGAGAAAATGAACTGCGTATCAAGTCTCTCTCAGATGAATTAAATGCTATACGTTCTCAATTAGAGAACCATGATGCCCAGAGTGAAGCTCTTTCAACGTCAACGATATCCCGCGCTGAAGAGCTGGCGCGTTTGCGTGAAGTTGATGATAGCTTTGAAGAAAAGTACAACAAACTAAGAAGTTTGGCTGTAAAGATGAAGAAAAAGTCACACGAACAGACGCTTTGTATAACCGAGATGGAAAAACAAGCTGCTGACTCGAAAGCCAAAGCAGCTGAGACAAGCGATAGAATGATGTCGTTAGAGAACGAACGGGAAGCGCTCCAAAAAGAAGTGAAAACTTGTAAAAATCAAATAGAATCACTCAAAACAGAAGTTGAAAAGTTGAAATCCTCCAAAAAGCAAAGTAATGTCCTAAACCTCGAGATTGAGGCTTTCGAAAAGTCTCTAAACGAGACCAGTGCTAAATTGACTGCCAAAACGGCTGAACACGACCGAGTGCTCGAAACTCTACATAGTAAAGAAACAGCCATTGAGGTTATGAGGAAAGAAATCAAGATTCTAGAAGAAAGCAAAGAGAGCGAGAAAGTGCATTCAGTCGAGCTGAAGAAACAGATTGATAAGCTCTCTGATCAATTGAAGGACGTTGTGCATAACAAACAAGAGCTCAGAATCAAGCTGGACGAATGTCTCAATGAGAAAACATCTCTCCAATCGGAAGTGGAAGAACTGAATCTGCGAGTAGAATCACTTGCAAAAGAGCGTGAAGCCGAACGAATTATCCTCATCAAAGAAAAAGAAAACCTTGTTCAGAGGATAAACTCTTTGGAGGACGAGCTTACTGCGTCCAACAACCGAATTACACTTGCCGAACGGTCTTTTGAAGATCTCCACAAGGAATTTAATAGTTACAAAGTAAAGGCTCAGTCGGTGCTACGTCAAAATCAAACAAAAGAATCCTCAAAGGAGCGAGAGCTGGAGGAGGAGCTGAGGCTGGTAAAACAGGAACACAAAGATTTATCCGATCGTCTGCAAACATTCCAAGAAAAATACCAAACCAGTGAAAAGGCAATTGAAGAACTCCAAGAAGAGAACAGATGCCTACGCAACCGTAATTCAGAGCTACAAAATACTATAGCTGACCTCCACCAGAAATCAGAGGCCATAGCACAAGAAAATAAAAAACAACTTGAGACATATCAAGAGACACTCAAAGGACACCGTCTTCAGATCGAAGCACTTGACTCATGTCACATGCAGCAGATACAAGACTTGAAAGCCAAATTTAATCGTGAAATTGGCGAGCTTAAAGCAACGAAATCAGCAGAGACTATTCCACACAAACCACTCGATAAAACCGACTACATTCTAATGGAACGTGAAGATGCCGAAGGTTCCGAGGCCGAAGCAACACACATGCCCAAATACGTTGTCCCAAGAAAGAGGTCAAATCATGATTTAGTTCCATTGGATGAATTGTTAAGTTCGCCCATTGTTGACAGTACATATCCAGTGTTGGAGAGGAGACAATCATTATCGCCATCAATAGAGTTGCAGGAAACTAAAGAGCTTTTGCATAAGCAAGAAAGCCGAGTGCGGCATTTGACTTCTTTGTTGGCCGAAAATGAACAGGATTTGGCTAGGCTGACACAATTGAACGAAATATTGAAGGAGGAAGTCAGACGACAGGAGAGGACGGTTGAGCGGGAGAAGCACATGCATAACTCGGAGTATTTAAAGAACGTTGTTCTAAAGGTGAGTAGTTTTATCTCTCTATAGGTGGTTGTACGTACCATAGTACTTGTCTTTTGTGAGAAGCCTCTGATGGTTATTGAAAAACTCGAATATTGAATTGACTCGCCTTAATTCAGTATCAGCCGCAATGGAAATTGTGAGTCAGCAAAGTAAAATGCACGATAGAGCTTCTTGAGTATCTCCCGTACTTTGATTCAAAGCCATCACCTTTTTTTATGTTTACGAGTCCACCAAAAGTAAATTCTAGGACAAATCGTTAAATCGTTCTTTTAAGTTTTTTCTAGCTTGAGTTCCTGTCGAATTCTTTAGCAATGTTTTTTTTATCCATCAAGTGAAAACCACGAAATGTATCAAAAACTTTTCGTTCATTTATCACTTTTTGAAGTGAATCGCTGTGATTTGAGACTCGAGGAAAGTAGAATACGTCACGACAGGGAAAGAAATTCATAAAAAATAAATAAATTGGGTGGTCCAACCGAGTGAGAGGAGCACCGGGCCTAGCACATTTCTCACCTCACAACCATGCCCTGTGAGGGAATAGTGGGGACCTACAATTTTCTCCATATTCCGAAAGGGTAATCGAGAATGCGCTTGAATGGCAATGAAATTATTATGGGAGCACTTTGCCAATCCCTCGCGAAAGGCGATACTCATGAGAAAACATTTTTGTTTTCTGTTGGCATTCAAACTACGAACCTCCCGCGTAATGGGTTAGGTTAGGTTGAATGGGGGGTGTAGCCACAAGTGGCAACACCTCACTCGGATCTCGAGGATCCATTGTGCTCCCCGGAAAATCAGAGGATGAGGAAATGGATTGGAGGATTGGAGGTGGATGGTTATTGTGGTAGGGAACTCCCACTGAACCATTTGGAGCCCTGAGTAAATTTCAGGACGTTACTCAGTGGGAGGTTAGAGATGTCGCCCAGTTCGTGGGTTTTTTTCCGAGTGTGGGCCAAGCTATGAAACTCACAGAGGAAGTGGAAAGATCCCTCCTCTGCCTCCTCATCTTGGCATCCTCTAGATAAGTCGGATGTGCTAATGCCCATTCTCATCATGTGGGTACCCAACGAGTTGTGACCCGTGAGAATGCCAATCAACAGAGAGAGCCGAGGTCTGCTTAGCTGGAGTAGAAATTCTGGTTTTTTCTTGGCAATATCTGGCCAAAGGTTTCTAGAGACTCGGCATGTTTCTAAAGATGACCACCTGTCATTGGCGATTTTTAGAAAATTGTGTTTGATTCTGCTTTTTTCTTGCTCTAGTGGCTGTAGAACTGAAGTGTTCGCTTCGCTGGATTCAAGTGCTGACCCGATTTTTGCCAGCTTATCCGCCATTTCATTACCGATAATGTCACGATGTCCAGGAACCCAGGTTAAACTAACTGTGTTTGTCTCACTGAGCAGTCTAAGGTTACTGCGACAGCTGTCTACTAGCCTGGATTTTGTGGTAATGGATGAGATAGCTTTAATGGCCGCCTGACTGTCTACAAAAAAGTCAATATTTTTGTTGATCAAGTTTTGCGTAGCAAGGTGCTTCGCGGCTTCGCACACTGCGAGTACTTCTGCTTGAAAGACACTGCAGAAGTCGGGAAGCTTTATTGATCTATTCATGTTAGGGTAGTCTGAAAAGATACCTGATCCTACCCCTTCGTCCGTTTTGGAACCATCTGTGAAGACGGAAATGTGATT
Organism: Melanostoma mellinum; assembly: GCA_914767635.1. Lineage (NCBI taxonomy): Eukaryota > Metazoa > Arthropoda > Insecta > Diptera > Syrphidae > Melanostoma > Melanostoma mellinum. The sequence goes on from OU612060.1 coordinate 171,934,944, forward strand.
TTCTTTTATAACCCTGTTTTCTTCCCAGCTTTCTCTAGTCGGAAAGACTGTTAGGGCCACTGGATTGAAATCAATATGCGGGGGGGTATAGTCTGTTTGGATGTCTATATCTGTATGGTTCATGATGGTTCTATGGCCTGATATGCCTGTTTTCCAATTGTTGCATTGTTTGAGTCGCAGTGCGCTTTTGGCCGCCATCTCCTTAGTAAAGAGATCTAGGGGGGCTAGCGACAGGAAGGTTTCCAGAGCTGCAGTTGGTGTTGTTCTCATGGCACTAGTTGAGCCAATGCATGCAAGCCTTTGGATTTTGGTCATGGTCTTAAGGTTTGAAGCCTTCTCTAATGATGGCCACCAGACTAGACAGGCATATGTGAGGATTGGTCTTATTATGGATGTATACATCCAGTGAATGGTTTTGGGACCAGGTCCCCATTTTTTACCAAAAATTCTACTACAAGTGTAGAAAGCGATTTGAGCTTTCCTTTCTCTTTCTTTTAAATTTTCTTTCCAGTTAAGTTTACGATCAAGGACAATTCCGAGATATTTTGCCGTACCAGATAAGTTTATTGGTATTCCATTAATGGAGGGAGGAAGTATATCTGGAATGTTACGTTTTCTCGTAAACAGAACAAGTTCTGTTTTTGTAGGGTTGACGTTTAGCCCACAGTTTTTCGCCCAGCTGGTGAGCTTGTTTAGAGCTGTCTGAAGAAGTTCACAAAGGGTGGTTGTGAATTTTCCCGAAGTCATGATGACGATGTCATCGGCATAGGCTACTGCTTTTATTCCGCTCCTGTTGAGTTTAACCAGGATTTGGTTAACTACTAGGAGCCAGAGTAGCGGGGATAACACCTTGAGGTGTACCTCTACAAGTTTTTACTTTCAGGGTACTTTCACCCATTTCTGCTTTTACTATTCTCGTTTGGAGCATGGAGTCGATCCAGTTTGATAGCGTTGGCTCGATATTTATGGAACTTAATGCCATGCGAATAGCATTGTATTCAACGTTGTTTAAGGCCCCTTCTATATCGAGGAATGCAGCCAACGTGTACTCTTTATATTGGATTGACTGTTCAATGGTTCCGACTACTTCATGAAGTGCAGTCTCAACTGATTTGCCCTTTATATATGCATGTTGGGCTGTAGAGATCACATTGTTATTCAGTTTTGTTCGGATATGCGTTTCTATAAGTCTTTCTAGAGTCTTAAGTAGAAAGGAGGATAGGCTTATTGGTCTGAAATCTTTGGGTTCAGTGTGAGAGGGCTTACCGGCTTTGGGAATAAATATGACTTTAACTTCTCTCCAACTAGTTGGAATAAAGGTGAGGTTTAGACAACCTCTGAATATTTCCACTAGTATCGGCACAATCAAGTCTTTGGGACTTTGGAGCATCATTGGAATGATACCGTCCGGACCCGCAGATTTGTATGCTGAGAATGAGTCTATGGCCCACATTACCTTCCTATTATCTACTAATAGATTTCCTATGTTGGATCTAACGTTAGCGCTAGGGTTTCCGCGTTCTGGGATGTCATTTGAGAACACCCTGGAAAGTGGGTGTTCATGAGTGACTCTAGAGTTTCAGAGCATGAGTCAGTCCATGTGTTATCAGGTCTTCTAAGAAAACTAGGGATATTTTGGACCTTGGACATGACTTTTCTTAGCCTTGCTGCGTCATTTGTGCACTCAATATCTGAGCAGAAGTTGCGCCAGGCTGCTCTTTTTGCGTAGGTAGTTCTATTTTTGTATTCATTTTTACTGATCTTGTATAGGTCCCAGTCAGCCGAAAAGTTGCTAAATTTTGCTCTATTGAAGAGCCTCCTAGAGTTCCTTCTAAGGGTCGATAGTTCGCTTGACCACCATATGGGGTTGGATCTACCTTTCCCTTTGGATAACGGGCATGAGCTTTCGTAGGCATTGATTATGTCTGACGTAAGCTTGTTTACCTGTGTCTCTATGGCTGAGCAGTTAAGCAAAGGCTGATTGTTGTTCTGGCTGAGAGTTAGGGCCAGTTTTTGGTTATAGAGACCCCAGTCAGTTTTCCTAGGGTTTCTATAAGGGATACAGTTTTCAGATTTGTGTTCTATTTCGAATGTTATCATTCTATGGTCAGAGAAGGTTAATGACGCGTAATGGGTAGACATGATAACCATTACGCATGGGTACCACAAACCACAAAAACATATACACACATAAGTGTAAAGAATTGATTCGGCGAGAGAATGAGTTAGAATACAAGTATTTCCTATAACCTTCGTATTTTCTTTGTTCGGGCTTTCGTAGTCGCCTTTGTTTTTTCTGAAGCTTCCGTGTTTGAATTGCACATATACACTTTTTTTGAAAGCATTGGCCTTTTGTCGCAGTTCCACAACCCCATAATCACCTCGGCAATGTGTTTTAACCTTAAACACATAAACAAATCAATACTTGATTTATATTTCTTGTCAGTGGTAAATTCCATTGCTGAGCCCGTTATAGGATTGTTGAGTTACAAAAAAAAAATGCACCTAATATAAAAACTAACTCATGTACTGTCCTATTTACACAGTTTGTTTCTCTCAACAATGGTGATGAACGAACACGTCTAGTACCTGTTCTGAATACGATTCTGAAGCTTAGTCCCACTGAAACGGACATGCTTCAAAATGTCGCCAAGGGGAAGGGTAAGTACGCTTTTACAATTCTCCTTTCTCAATTCTAACCAAATGATCTTTTTCTCTTTAGCCCTGGATAATAACAATAGAAGCTGGGGAAGTTTCCTACCAAGTTGGAATACGAGTTAGTTAGTTCATAAAAATCCACATAAGGGCATTTTTCTACAAACTTTTTCATGTTTTTTTGTTTAATTATAATGATATGTTTGTCATTTATTTATGTTTTGTTAGTAAAGCTTTAGATTACATAGGACGTATAAACTTGTAAATACCATGATATTTTTTCTTATTACCACTGTAAATAAAATATAGTATATATACATACATATGCAGTGAACCGTTATAATTCATTGACGATCAGGTTCTTCGTTCTTAATTTTTTTCCTTGGCTGAAAATGCATCTATCCTTGCAAGTGCTTATGCAATTAATTTTTCAGTTTTTTAAGTAAAGCAACCCAAAGATTTTGAAGAGTAATCGGTCTGATTCGAATTTCTTATGCAGGCGGTCAAAGAAATCAAACAAACAAGGGCTACGAAGAGAATCAATGACTATAATCTGGACGAAGAAAAAGGCAAGCACAGATATTTGTGTAACATCAACACAGTGCAAAATGCAGAGAGTACAGCACGAACCATGTAGAATCAAAATTAAAAAAACAAGTTTGCTTAGATAGAGCCAAATCATTGCTAAGAGAAGAAAGCGACTTTCAAAGCTTGGTTCAATCGCCCTTCAAATAATAAAGCGAGTTTCTTACAACCATAGCCTTCGAGGCGATGGAGGGACCTACGAAATGCTTTTCATGGCAAGGAACTCACTATCGGAAGACCTGCCAATTCCTCGCGAAAAGCGATACCCGTGAATTTTTTTTTTTTTTGCTTTCTGTTGGGACTCGAACCACGAACCCGCGTAACTGGCAGACATTCTAACCAATACGCTACTGGCGCCTTAAGAATGAAGCGAAGATTAAGTGCGCCCAACACACAAGACCACAGAGTGCATGTATAATAGACGTGAAAGAGGTTTTTGCCCCGGCTGCTGATGTAAACCAAGCTATTCAAGAGATACGATAGTACAACTTGAATTATGGGGGAACTATCTTCAAAATAAACAATCAAAGAAGGTGAAATGCTCAAGCATAGCCTTTTGTGGATGGCGACAAAATTCTGGACAGGTGGCGAAAGTGATGTGATGGCCTATTGAAAGAATAGTTTCCTCGAGAGCGCTTTTTGACTTCGAAAAGCATTTGATCGACAACCACGAGATTCAACATGGATGACTCTCAGACAACCAGGCACCGAATCATGGCACACGTGATCGAGTAATACGTTACTGAACTATATGTTTTGGCATTATTTCTCACACTATCCGCACAAAATTTGACATTCTTTCATCAGTATTTGAACTAATTGATAAGAGTGCACTTGCCGAAAATTCTAATCTGTGCGTAGATTCTTCTCTCTTGAAGATCTCCGATGTTGTATTGAACGATGATGTTGCTGTTGATGCTGTTGGAGAAGAAGATGCTACTGGTGCCATTGATGTTGCTGATGATGATGTTGCTGTTGTTGCAGTTAATGCTGCTACGTTGGATGTTGCTTACACTCATAATTTTATTGATGTTTGTAATGTTGTGAATGCTGCTGAAGCTACCACGCTGGCTGATGTTACGCGTTCGGAAAATGTTCTTGTTTCCGATAGAAACCAAAATAAAAAAGTAATTCTTGGATCAAATACTTGCCAGAGTGATCTGAAAGTAGCTTATAAACTGAAATGGAATCAATTGGTAGTTTTAAAAGCTCTACAACTGCTGATGAAATTCTTAAGTTCATTGCTACAAATCTTGGAGTAAAGTCATCTCAAATCTTATGCCATTCTAATGGTTTTAAAACACGACTTCTTGGAGGCCATTCAATATCACCATTTCTTGAAATAATCGAATCTCTAAATTTTTCTCGCAATAATTTAATTGTTGCATTTGCTGTGTGACACGTAGCCCCGTCTTGTTGAAACCAAATGCTGTCAAAATCAATTTCTTCCAATTTCACTCATGAAAAGTTGGTTATCATCGATCTATACCGCTCTCCATTGACAGTCATGGTGTTACTAGCTTCATTTCGAAAGAAGCACGGACTGATGATTCCACCTGCCCAAAAACCACACCAAACTGTCTATTTAGGTGAATGTAATGGTTTTTCATTAATATTTGTGGATTTTCATCGCCAGTTTTGTTTATTTGACGCACTAGTCAAATAAAAGTGGGCCTCTTCGGAAAATATGATTTTCTTAAGAAAATCGTTAACGACTTCAAGTTTCTCCAAGGCGAAATCTGAAAGTTCACGACGCTTACGGTGGTCCAATGGTGAAATTGTAAACAAATGGCCGAAACGCCCCAACAAAATCATATCATTCCTATTGGAAAACTCTTTAGATCAAATAAAAAAGAACAAGACAAAGTCCTAAACGATAAACTAACGTTTAAAACGAGCGCGTTATATGATGCAGCAAGCAGCACTAAAACATATAACAAGATAAAAGAAGACGAACATACCAAACATAGCATAGAAATAACAAAATCAAAAAGAAGAAAAAACCACAAAAACAACACCAAAGATCAAACAGTTGATCAAACAGTTGCGTCGCATCCTCAAAAAAAAACATAAGTTGACAAACGCTAAGCGTAAAAATTTAGTAATTTATTTATTTAAATAATAAAGATATATGTATTTTAAAAAGTACAGTGGTGGTCCAGTATAACGAACGATATAATGTCCAGAGTCAATTCGTTATATCGAAAAAGTCTTGATGAACTTTCATTGGTTCGTCTAAACTGCTTTAGCCAGATTTTTTGTCGTCATGCATTCTTCATCAAACCATGCGGCTTGGGCATGAGCTTCTTTCTCGATGCTTTCTCCATTTTTCGTATAATCACAACTGAAAGACACAACAATTGGCTTGTGGTCTGAATATGAATATTTGGATTGAACCTCGAAGTCGGTGATTACTCTATTCCACTTGCCTCTTGCAAGACTGTAATCAATTACGGAGCAACCTCGTGCTCCGCTCCATAAGGTATATTCCCCTAACCTATCACTATCGCTAGTACCATTTTGAATTCGAAGTCCCATTGAGTCGCAAAATTGCAGAAGCTTTCTTACATTCTTCTTTTTTGTATCCTTTGATTTTCGTAAAAGTCCTTCACGTTCATTTACAACTCCTGATTTGTTCGCTATTCTCGCATTAAAATCCCCAATGAGTAGCAGATTTGGAGTTGGATATTTTTCAACAAAGTTCTTTATTTTATCGAAGTCCACATTCCAATGGTTATAGTTCAGGTAAATTGGTATGATACGAAATATTTCGTTACTTATTTCGATGTCCAGAAAATGTACGTCTTCGAAGCACTTAAACTGACAAGGAATATGGGCATCTTTTTTGAAACCAAACATGAATCCTCCACTCGGTCTTCCCCTCTGATGTGTTCTTATTGCAGGTATAATCTTGAGATGATAGTTTTTTAATTTTTGTTCGTAAATAGTAAAATTATCTTCTAAAAACGTTTCATATAAAAAGATAAATTCAAACTTATTGATATCATCATAAAAATCACGTTCCTTGTTTCTTAGCCCATAAACATTGTATGAAAGGATTTTGTAATCGTTTGTGTCTTGAGTTGAAGGCATCATGATGTAATCCTCATCCATTGAATTTGTTCCATCATTGCCACCATCAACAATTGAAGACGACACTGTTGGCATTACATCCGATAGTGAAGTTTCCTTAACAAAATCATTTTGTGCTTCCTGCGGTTGTGTTATTTGTTCTGCAGTTTTTTTTGGAAGTTTTTTCTTATGCACAATAGGTGGTTTGTTTCTTTTTAAAAACTGATCTAAGCATTGAGAACGATGTTGTAAGAACTCTAGATTTTTATTATCATCATCCTGATTGCGAAAATCTAGACACCACACACAAATTTTATCAGATGATATTCCATGCATCAGGCGCATATGTTTCTCCATTTCACGGATTTTCAAAAGTCCTCCATCACCCACACATTTACTACACGTTAAAACTATTTTAGATCGAATCTTGCAAGCACTATATCGTTTTTGCAATTTTCTTATCACATCAGGTACATTGTTTACACTCAATACATCACCCCCAGTTACCACCACTTCATCTTCAATTAACACCCCCTCTGGATTTAATGCATCCATTCTTTAACAACTGTAAACTTAGACAGACTTCCAAATGCTTATTATGTTCAATTTATAAGCAATCGATCTAAAAACCAAAAACCAAATTGGTTAACATTATAATCATTTACAAAACTAGTCGGCAAGTGAAACAGTTTTGGTTCGTATTCAAAACAATTTCAGATCTGTAAATGCTTAAAATGTTCACTTTATCAATCTCCAAATTGATTGATAACCAAATTTGTTAGTGCTATGAAAATTTTCAAAACGCGTCAAGTAAAAAATATAAAATTTGCCTAAATAATTGTGCAATGTTTTTGTTTTCTAAAATAAACATATACATTTTCTAAATATATTAATATATTTCTTTTTATTTCGAATTGGTTAATACCTACACTATTGATAATAAAACACGACATGTCCACTATAACAACATAAAAGTATCGGCAAGTCCTTGAACGCCAATGCCAGTCTAGCTTCTGGCACTGGATATGCAGTGTTGTCAATAACATGTTCAGATTGTTGGTTAGCAACATCTGCTTGTGATATTAGAGCACAATCTTTTAAGGTGGTCATATAATAGGTTTGTTCGTTGGAGCCCTGGGGTCGCCACAAAGCATTTTTTGTGAAACCTATAGTCGTCCTGAATGTCAAACTTGGTGATTTTCGAACCCTAGGGTTGACATGGGGTTTCCCACAACTCGCCCTAGGTTTTTACTGTCGCGATTTGAGGGCCTTCAAATGGCTAGTGTTTTTATCCAAATGACAGGGATGTTGTTGGTGTTCTTGTGGCTAAGCGTCTTTTGAGGACTGAAAAACATTCTCGCTTGCTTGGAATTTGTAGTCTCAGTGTGAATAATGGACGTTTGGACATGGACAATTGGTTGGTTGAAGATACTTACGAGTTACGATGCCATGAGAGTAAAGAAAAAAATAAAAAGTATTGCTGTGTGTAGTGCGAACAATACACGCGATCTGTTGACGGATCTTACAACGGGGGTGTGAGATTTTGGTAGTTTGTTGATACTTACTTTGAGATATAGGAATAGGTAGGAGAAAATAGTGACAATAAAGACAAAGGTGGTTTCTATTGTCTATAGCCAATTTCAATTTAAGTACTCTACAACAAAAACAACAAATCTCTGAAGAATGTGAACAAGAATTAGGTACTCGAATCGTTACAGAAATCAAAGCTATACCTACCATGAAAAGAAAACAAACAGCCTTGGCATTCTTCGCAAACAATTACAGCAGGACAAGAATTCTCTAAGGGAAAAGGCTCGCGATAATCGGGAACCATTTTGGTTAGTTATCTTCAAAGAGAGAAAAATCTACGCTGTATTTGTCAGAAACAATTTTTGTTAGACTAAAAAGTCTAACAAAACTGCGAACAACTGCTAGTTCAGTCTTCAGTTTAGTTTTACACTTCAATCAGTGCGGACGTGTTTCGTGTGCTCCGTAAAATAAATTTGAAAATTACAGCGCGGTTTGTCGGCACAAATGAAGTAGCTTCAACTACAACGAAGAAAATGTCTTTTTATTATTATGTGTGTGTTTTTGTTATTTTTTTTTTATTTGTGGTTACTCATCGTTTTCTCATCTGGAAAATGAACTCAGTCAATTGGATAATAATTTGTCTGTAGCCAATTTCAATTTAAGTACCTATTCTACAACAAAAACAACAAATATCTGAAGAGTGTGAACAAGGATTACGCGAATAAAAGCTAGGCTCATACCATGAGAAGGAAACAGGCAGCCTTCGCAAACAATTACAGCAGCTCAACAATTTTCTTGATCTAAGGGAAAAAACTCGCGAAATGAAATAATCGGGAATCATTTTGGTTAGAAAAAGAAAAATGTTATCATCAAAGAGAGAAAAATCTACGCTGTATTTGTCAGAAACCATTTTTGTTAGACTAAAAAGTCTAACAAAACTGCGAACAAAAATAGTCAACGATTAGCACAATCACAATCGAATGAGTTGCCAGTTCATTTTAGTTTTACACTTCGTTCAGTGCGGACGTGTTTCGTGTGCTCCGTAAAATAAAATTGAAAATTCATATATGTACCTATATTACAGCGCGGTTTGTCGGCACAAATGAAGTAGCTACGTGCGTTTTAATATTTTAATGCTGTGTTATACAGGAGACTTGTTTTAAACGTTAATTTATCGTTTAGTACTTTGTCCTGTTCTATTGCATTGGCTTTGTATATTTCAAATTCTTCTTTGGCATCGGTACTAAATTGGTATCAAAGTTGGAATAGTCGTGTTTATCATCGATTAAATGTAATGCAAAATTGGATTTTGTGTTTTGATTGGGTTTATGTTCTTTACATCGTTCATAGAATGCTCGTCCAGTTTGTCCTACGTAGTATTTGCCACAATCGTTGCATTTTACTTTATAAACGCCTGATGACGTTTTTAGTTTTATGTTGTTATTGGTTTTGAATGATACTTAGACGTAATTTTTTTGAACTGCTGGTTCATTACTTCAGGTACCTATAGTATGTTTGTATATTCAGTTGAAATATACTTGGCTGCAGTGTCGATGATTGTGTTAGGGTGCTTTCATAATTGCATAGTTGCGTTAGTCTGACCAATGCATAATTTTCATAAATGCATAATATGACAAATGTAAATATTTGCAGCGCAAATGTGCAAATGCTTTAATTCGTTTGCTTTTCGATTTTCATCTTCAGAGAAAGAGACAGACAGTACAAAACACAACTATTTTTTTTTCTTTATTCAAGTCAAATGTCAGATTTCAAGAAGACTATTAATTACCGCGGAAAAAATACAAAACAAAGTAAAAGTACAAAAAAATGGATGGACGAAAACTCTTCAGGCTCCAAGTGATATATAAACAAAAAAGTACTGAATTAAATAAATAAACTGTTTTTTTTTTTTGGGGAAAAAGAAAGAAAAGTATTTTATGGAACTGTGTACACAGAAAAATTCTTTCAATTCTTTGACAGATGACGCAAATCCGAAAAAGTGTTCATAAATGCATTGTAAAATGCATGCGCAAATATTTTGAATGACGTTAGTCTGATTGCAAATGATCGCATGTAAACAGAGCAACCGTGCAATTATGAAAGCACCCTTATACTGTTGAAGATTTTTCTTTTTCATTTTATTATTAGTTTATCTATTGTTTTTGCGTTGTTCCATTTTGTGTTGCTATGTATTTTATTGTGTCTTTTTCTTTTTTGTAGTCAGTTGCATCGATGGGAATTGCCAATGCTCTTTGCATAAATGCAAATTAAATTATATTCGATAGCGAATCAATTTTTAAAAAATTTACTTTATTATTCATCGACTGACAAACTGCAACTGAACTATCCTAACTTAAGAATATCTTAATGCTACTCTATGATGAGTTATCCACGGTGACATGTTCAAACATGATGTTGGGATGCTTACAATAGCATATCCGTTAGATTGATTTCGTTCGGTGGCATTTGGTTGTTGAATCATCAATTTCTCCAGTGGGTTACTGGGTAGCTGTGAGTCTTAACTTGCATTGTATGCTGACATTTTTTGTGAGTGGGAGTGGTGGGATTCTCGGTGTATGTTTTTGGTTTTTTTATATATTTTGAATTTGAGTCGGTTGTTTCTTTTCTTACGTTGATGTCTAGGAAATTAATTTCATTATTTGTTTCCGTTTCGGCTGTGAATTTAATTTTGTCATTAATGTTGTTAAGATATGTTTTAAATAGTTTTATTTGTCTATAAGTGCCGTCAAAAATTTCGAATGTGTCGTCTATGATTCGGCGTACGGGCTAGAGTTTGAAAGGCTGTATTTATTTTCGAAGTGGTTTAGGTAAATGTCTGCTAGTAAGCCGCTTAGAGGTGATCCCATTGCTAGGCCTTTTTCTTGTTTATAGTATATATTTATAATATTGCTATAAGTTCGCTAATTTGATTTGATTTGATCGTGTCAAGTGTTGCATTTGCTTCGAAGTTAGTCTTCAATATGTTTATTGAGTCTGCAATTGGTATGTTTGTATACATATTTGTAATATCAAATGAGACCATTTTGTGATTTTATATGTGTTGGTTTCTGATGTTATTTATGCAATGTGTTGAGTCATTCAGGCTTTTATTGTTGCGTATTCCTATGTTATTTGTGATGGTTTTTTGGAGTATTTTTGCAACTTCATACCCTGGTGCAGGTTTGAAGTTGGTCAAGGGTCGGATGGGTATTGGATGGTATTATGGGTTTTTGGTAAACCTCTGGAATGTGGTGCCTTGGCGTTTGGTTGTTTGAGTTTGTATTTCTTGATGTTGGCAATGAGGTTTTTGGTGTTTGTATGATTGCGTTATTTATTTCTCTGTCGAATTTCTTCGTGGAGTCATTCTCGAGTGGTATTATGTTGTTGTTTTGTCTATATTGTCTTGTTGGTACCTAGGTATGTGTATAGGTGTGTATCTATACTGCATCCACCTTCCACCATTGCCATTTTAACTATAAATAGATTTCAAAAAACCTTGAATATGATTACTCCAAAATGCATTCTCCCTGCACGCGCAACGCTTTATCGCTGAATCATGTAATTGCTGCTACTGCAATTTGGAAAAACAACACTACTGTAGAGTCAAATGGGTTAAAATATTTCTATATGGATTTTTTGCGTAAAATGAAATTTGCTATTGTTTGGAAAGAGAGGATTCTTTCGTAGTCTTGTTAAGGCTTGTTAAGAGTGAGGAAGAAAAATAAATGTGCTTTGGTTTGTTGTCAAAAAATCTATTGTGAAGTGGATTCCTTTGCAAGAAACTTGGAGGAAAGTTTAGATAAATATATTTCCTTGCAACAATGTTTTTTTGCCTGAATATTAAGCAAATTGCAATGTTTTCCAAGTGTAATATTTGTGATAAGCTTTTGCTTATGTTATACCTACATATATTGACGATATCACCCAAAGCAAGTTTTTCAAGTGCAAAAAACACGCAAAGCAGAAGCCATTGGTTTTGGATTAAATGTATAGCACATTAGTTTGCTTGGCGGTGCAAAACGACTTGGAACTACAACTGCTGAGGCTGCTGAATACATCAATTACTTCTTTTCCTGTTACCCTGAAATAGAAGTCTATATGGAAATAATAGTACTCCAGGTTGACGATGAACTGCTGGTGGAAGTAGAAGATGCAAACAAGAAACAGCAAACAGTGAGCTCAGGTTAATATGGTGTTAGATAAGTTATTGTCTTTTGTAAAATTCTAACCAATTTGCACATTCTTTTTAGTGCTATATGTGTGATAAAACGAAACACGAGAAGCTCCAGGAACTGGTGAAAATCTAATTGGAATTCCAGAGAAAAAAGTCCTTGAAAAACATCTACATAGAACATCTGTCTGATGCAATGATAGTAAAAGAACTATGACCTCCTTGCCGTAAAGCCTCATCCTATGAGCCTAAGATGACTTACCAAAAACTTGAATCAATGAAGCAGAGAAATTTAAGGCATCATCTCAGTCGTATGAAGTTCTTCCGACACCGATCGTAATACTGTACGAGTTTGTAACAGCGATATCTACTATCGGTAGGTTCATCAAACAACCACACAGAAAGTTGCAAGTATTTACTTTTAATTGTGTTTACTTTTACAGGGTTCAACTTTGAGAATGTAGAATACAAGAATATCAGCTTATCAGCAATAACAGAGAATGCAGGGGCGAGAGGGGAATTGATTTAGATGTTAGCTGAAGAAGAACTTATAGATGCTTTTTAACTTATTCGCCAACAAACAGGTGAGTTGGTTATTATTAAAATAAATGTATAACTATTATGAGTTCATTTTCATAAAAATTTATAATTCCAAAAATTCAGTCGTCGCTTCAGTTCACTGTCGACACTCCACCCTCCACCGATCGGCGATATTAATAGACAAGGACGGAAAACCATTTCAAAGCCATGCTAGTCTGAAACACTTGATAAAGTTGAGGTAAAAGGCACCGAAACGTTCCAACTATAGTATTCGCAGGACAACAGCAGCAGCGACAACATCAACAAAAGCAGCAAACCCACCAGATTGATATATATTTTAGCAATATACATAGGTATATGGGAATATTATGTTCAAAATGTAAGGCCTTACCTATCGTGAATAAAATTTCCCTGGAAACATATAACTCATAAAAGTTGTAAATGTGTATACTATTTATTTCTATGGGAAATCGTCTTTCTTTAGTTTGGTCACTGTAGGGTATGAGTAACCTTTTGTATTTAGTGTTTTTCGACCACTGACGAAAACACTTACATGCATTTATTACCTTTGCTTTTCAGTTCATTTATTTATTTCAGATCTACTTGCTAGCAAAATGTATAAGGGTAGCAAGTAGCATAGAAGTATTGCTATCGAACTTCAACTCTTGAATATACCATCCACATACCTAAGTGAACAAGCACAGTGCAATTTTTGAACTGATAAATCCTTTATGGGAGACTGCATGCAGGTTGCGATACCAGCGATTTTGGCAAAGGTGGTCAGTTCAATATCTACAGCGCCTTCAAGAATTTGCAAAATAGCATGAAGCTATGCCATCTCTCAAGGTTGGAACATTTGTCTAAGTCGTAGACGAGCGATACCCTCCAACGAAATGGCCCTTTGCCCGAGTAATCGAATTCATCCCGGACAGGGCGGATGAAGCTTTGTTCCAAGTTCCTTATTTCTTCCTTAAGCTGAAGAATACAATTATCACGCTGGTGTATCATACTATGACAGTAAATATCTCGTCATTATTACGATTCATAAAGTCTTGTGCTTTTTTTTCCTAGGAAGAAACTATCATCACTGAAGTTCTACCCATTCTTTGTCAGATAATTGCAGTAGCGAATCATTTTTTATAACTCGAAAAACAGTTAAGCCAACAAAAACATAACCAATGCAAGGTTTTCGATATGTATCGGTTTGATGATTAAGTTGATGCTAAAACTCAGGAGTATTATCAATTTTCTGAAACATATCACTTACGTGGTAAAGGACACACAAGACTTCGTTCATATGCCATGTCACGACAGTTAATCATCCAACGTCCTTTATCTTTATCCTTTTCACGACGTAGACTCGGTTCGTGACCGTACTAAGACCTCGTGGATATAAGGGGTTTTCCAATAAGAGTGATATGATTTCTTTTTTGAAAAAAAACACACAATTCAAATATTTTTTATTTAATGTGCAGTTCAATCAATACAATTAAGTTCTAAATAAAACGTCATTCAAATGGCCACCACGTTTTCTTCTGCAGCAACAAATTCGATGAACCCAATTTTCGAGCACTTTTTCCACTAAATCAAGTCGTATATCATGAATGGAACGTTCAATAGCTTGAAGAGAATCTGGTTTATTTTGAAAGACCAATGACTTCAAATAACCCTACAAGAAATAGTCTAATGCATAAACTGATTCGACTTGAGGATAATGATCGCAACCTTAATTTTGTAAATTTTAAGATCAATATACCGGTTGAAATTGCAAACTTGCAGCCGTATTTATTAGATTTCGCTAAAACACGCTTAAAACGCATGTTAGTTATTCAGTGATTAAGAACTTAATGAGACTTTAATCAGTGAATAAAAAATCCTTATTTACAATCATTTTTTTCGCCCATACTAGTTAATCATCCCTTATGTCAAAATCATAAAGAAACTCTCTTATTTTGGTTTCTCAATGGTTGAACTGACAACAGAAATTTGTTTTTGTTTATATTTTCTAACCTATGGACGATGAAATGTTGGTCACGCAATATACATTGTTCTATATATATGTATATATTCTATTATTCTTTGGCTTTAATTTTGTTGTTTTGTCCAAAAAGCGAAAATCAAAAACGTTTCCGAACTGGAAAAATTGTAAGAAAAGAATTTACAAAAAAGGAAAACAATGCATATTTCTGTCAATTGAAAACACATTTACTACATCCAAATTATTTATAAAGTAAATGTTATTTGAGTACATTTCCATTTTAGTTATTTTTAAAATTCTCAAAGATGTAAATAAACCACTGAATGACAACTCAATACTCACAATCAAATGACATTTATACGCTAAAACACGCTTAAAACACGCTTAAAACACACATTTCTGTGTTTAAGCTAGTCAGCCCTTATTCACTGCCGAAAAATGATTATAAATACGATTTTTGTTTTAATCAACGATTAAGCGTGTTTTAAAGTTCCGCGGAGTTTAAAATGCGATTATAAATACGGCTGTTGATCTTTATTGACACTTTTTGGCCAACAGGTGTTAAGATTTGCCCATTTATGTTCAAACCAAAAAACTTGACAGGAAAATTATCTGCGAATCCAAACCTAATTTCGTTTGATCACGCATCTTGGCAAGATATTCCAGCGTTAAAAATTTACTATCATAATGCCAGTGGTATCCGAACAAAAGTCGTTGATCTTTTTAATAACTCCTGTCATTGTTTTTATGACATTATTGTGATTGTTAGCCGTGTTTAATGAAAAAAAGAGTAGAGCAGCGTAGCTCAGAGCAGAGCAAGAAAGTGTGGAAATGTCAGGCAATTTAGAGCAGAACAGCTGGTGTCAAAAGTCAGCTGACAAGAAAGCAACAAACATTTTGCTAGTTTGCAAAATTATGTTTGGTATCCTATTATAATAAAAATCTATATGCGGAAACATTGGAATCAAAACTAAACTAACATGCGATGTTAATTCAATTGATTTTAAGTTAAATTCGATTTCAAATAGATTGCAAAACGCAAAATATAAACAAAAATATTTGAATCTTACTCAAAAGCAAGTGCAGAAAATGCTGCTCTAAAAGCTCTAAGAGCTGCTCTAAAAGCTCTAGAGCAGGTCATTAAACACAAAAAGTTCTTGCTCGGAGTAGAAAAATTTGTCATTAAACACCAAAAAGCTGCTTTTTTCTGCTCTAGATCGATCTAGAGCAGGTCATTAAACACACTTGTTGAGTCATGGCTTTATAATGGAATTACATCAACCGAAATCTTTGACTGCAGATTGTACAGCGTTTATCGTCTCGACCGCTGCAAATCTTCTAAGGAACGTGGAGGTGCAATTATTGTAGCTGTCCGGAATCATTTATCTTGTAACGAAATTAATCTTCCTATTGAAGACATAGAACAAATTTGCATATCTGTTACAGTAAATACTCTTCCTAAATCAAATATATTTTTTCTAGTAAGTTATGTGCCTTCAGGCAGCTGTCTTGATATATATGAAAAACATATTAGTAACATTGAACATGTAAATAATCTTTGCTTTGATTCTGATAATATTTGTGTTATAGGTGATTTTAATGTATCTAATGTAAGATGGATTTGGTCTGAATCTGATAAGATGTTAATTCCTTTTAATATGAAAACTGATTTTGAGCTCACATGTTGGTTAAATTTAATTCAACTAAATGATATTCCTAATTCTCTGATGAAAATATTAAATTTAATTTGTATATGCTGCGAAGTAATGTGATTAAGGCTCCTTTTTCTTTGTTAAATAACTCAATGCACCTTAAGGAATTAATGTTTGAAATTAAATATTATGCTTATTCGTTAAACGATATAAATTCAAACTGTAGATCCTTTAATTTTGTTAAATCCAACTTCCCTGATTTAAATAACTATCACTCCAACATTGACTGGTGTAACGAACTTTTGTCTTTAGATCTGCAATCTATGTATGGTCGCTTCATTGAGATTATAGCAATGGGTTTCGATCAGTTTACGCCTCTTATGCATAAAAAAAGGTCGTCTGAACCACCGTGGAGTAATAAACAGCTCAGTAATCTTAAAAAGCTTAAACGTAATACAAATTCAAGAAATCAAAAAATCAAGCTAATTATCTAATCTTTAGTAAACTTCGTAAAAACTTTGTCGTTCTCAGTAAATTTCTATATAGATCATATATCTTGAATATCGAGAGTAACATAAAAGGTAATAGCAAATCCTTTTGGTCATATATCAATTCGAAAAGAAATTCTATAGGAATACCGAATTCTATGTTCTATAGAGATGTTGAGTCTGCTAATTTAAATTCAAGGGTAGACTTGTTTGCAGAATTTTTCCAATCGGTTTATACTTCTTCTACATTCAATAGTAGCTCATTGAATAATGTGGTGAATAAAATTGATGTTGGAAGTATCCAATTAAATCATGAAAAAAATATAATTGCGATTAATTCTCTCAAGCCAAACTCAAACCCTGGTCCAGATGGTTTACCTGCCATAGTTCTCAAAAATTGTTGCAATTCAATTTATCTACCGTTGCTCACTATTTTCAATAAATCGCTTCAGGAAGGTTACTTCTTAGAACAATGGAAACTCTCGTATCTCGTGCGGTCGTGCCCATTCACAAATCTGGTGCTAAGAATAATATTGAAAATTATAGAGGTATCTGTAAGCTTTCTGCTATTCCTAAATTGTTTGAAAGTTTAGTGAAAGGAAAACTTGATTTTCTAACATCCGAGTTCTTGTCACCAGAACAGCATGGCTTTGTATCTGGTAGGTCTACTGTAACAAATTTAGCGCATTTTGTATCTTTTGTCACTAATTCCATGGAAGAAAAATTTCAAGTAGATGCTGTGTACACCGACTTCAGTAAGGCTTTTGACTCTGTCAACCACCAAACACTTCTGAAAAAGCTTGAAGTATTTGGATTTCACTGGGCGCGTTCGTTGCAATTCAGATTTTCAGATTAACTAACTATTCTCGGCCTCTGATTGGCCAGACGTTAAGTTTTTCAGTTGACAACTCATCAGCTGTTAGTTTTTACCGATTCAGTTTTTCAGTCAGGAAAAGAAGGCTGAAAATCTAGATTTAGTTTATTAAGCTGTCAGATGCCATAAGTGACATCAAAAAATTATACAAGCCAAGTGAAGGTGATTTTTTTGAGCGCGATTTTAAAGTAAAATAGAAAATAATGTAACGTGCGCTTAGTTCGCAAAAAATAAAACTCTACCTTTCAATTTAATTCTACCACTTTATTCAGTATCTACTTTCGATATACACTTTATTCGAACTCAACTCGACTTTTGGACTATCACTTGTATTTACTCTTAACTTTATCACTCTATAAACAAGACTGCTCACTGGTTGCCTCGGGCGGGCTATTTATATCGAATGACATGCCATCTAGAACTCTCCAGTAACTTCTACATTGTCTCCACTCTACACTCTTTTGGCTGTCAAACATTTTCTACACTCACACACACTGGCTTACAAGCAACGCCCGTCATTTATACCATTCCATTATAGTGTTGCCAGTTGTGTTTTCGGTTGAACGTTTTTCGATTAGGAAATTGGTATAAAATGTTGGGTTCACGTTACACTGCCCCCTCCTTAGGATTGTTCGTCCCGAATAATTCCATCTGCAGCCTCGCCACTATATCGATGCAGCCTGTCACAATGAACTACTTTTAACTTGCCTCTTAGTCCTCTTTGGATGCGGTAAACCACGTCGTTAATCCTAGTGACTACAGTATAAGGACCTTCCCAGTTTTGCTGAAGTTTCGGTGACAATCCCTTTTGACGATGCGGATTATAGAGCCACACACGATCTCCTGCTTGGAATCCTGACGTTGTCGCTTTTGTGTCGTACCGTGTCTTCATCCGGTCGCTGTAGGTTTTCATCCGTTCCCTTGTTCTTTTATGGATGTCAGCGAGCCTCTCCTTGAGGTCGTCCACATACTCGTTTGTGTCCTGTGGCTCCTCTGTGGGGCATCCAAATTTAAGTTCGCTGGGCAGCCGCATGGTTTTCCCGAACAGGATGTCAGATGGTGTTTGTCCTGTCGAGCTATGTACTGCACTTCTATAGGCCATCAGGAATAGCGGTACGTGCCTATCCCAGTCTCTTTGGTAGTCGCCTACGACCTTGGTGAGGTGTTCTTTCAAGGTCCGGTTGAATCTTTCAACCATCCCATCAGATTGTGGATGAAGCGGTGTGGTTCTCGTCTTCTTAATGCCAAGTAGTCCGCACACTCCTTGGAAGATGTTTGACTCAAAGTTCCTCCCTTGGTCGGAATGGAGTTCCATAGGCACGCCAAACCTACTCACCCAGTTACCACCGTTTTGGCCTCTTGATTTGGGATGGCATACGCCTCAGGCCACTTGCTAAAATAGTCCATTACAACCAGAATGTACTTGTTTCCAGCGTTGGTCTCTGGAAAAGGCCCAGCCACATCTACTGCAATCCTCTCAAAAGGCGATCCAACGTTGTACTGATGCATCTTACCTTGAATCTTCCTACCAGGTCCTTTGGTTGCAGCACACTTGTCACATGTTCGGCACCACTTCTCCACGTCATCTCTAGCATGCAGCCAGTAGAACCGATGTCGCACCTTCTCCAGTGTTTTATTAACTCCCAGGTGACCTCCAGAAGGTCTGTCGTGCATCTCCCGAAGAACTTCACTGACTTTCGATTGCGGTACGATCAGCTGCATCACATATGTTTTACCATCAGCGGACTCCCATTTTCGCCTGAGGACACCTTCTTGCACATACAGTGAGTCCCACTGTGCCCAATAGGCTTTGAGAACTGGACTCCTGTCGGAAATGTCACCCCATTCAGGTTTCTCCTCATTTTCTTTCCATGCGAGAATGGGTTCGATATCTGGATCTTCCTGTTGAGCAGTCCTCACTTCCTCATTGCTCCATCCGCTTATTGGATCAGCTCTTAGTCGCTGAGCGGTAATGATTTCTTTGTCTTCTTGCCGCTTGCAATGCTTGCAATCCACTTTGCAAGGTCTTCGGGATAATGCATCGGCGTTTGAGTGCAGCTTTCCTCTGCGGTGTTGGATCTGGTAGTCATAGGTCTGCAATCTTTCTATCCACCTTGCGACTTGACCTTCTGGATTTTTGAAGTTCAACAGCCAGTTCAGAGCACCATGGTCTGTCCGCAGAAGGAATTTCTGTCCATAGATGTACTTATGGAAGTGCTTTGTTGCCAAGATGAGAGCTAGCAGTTCCCTTCTGGTCACGCAGTAGTTTCTTTCGGGTTTCGATAGGACCTTGCTGTAGTATGCCACCACTTTCTCCTCGCCATCATACACTTGGGATAGTACCGCCCCGATTCCAACGTTGCTTGCATCTGCGTCGACGATGAATGTTTTGCCAGGTGTTGGATGTGCCAGCACTGGAGCGTTACAGAGGCGGTATTTGAGTTCCTGGAAAGATTTCTCACACTCACCTGACCATTTAAACTGCTTCCCCTTTTCGGTGAGCTGATGCAAACTCTTTGCAACTCCAGCGAAGTTCTTAACGAAACGTCGGTAATATGTGGCAAGTCCCAGAAAGCTTCGGAGTTGATGTTTGTCCTGTGGTGTTGGCCAATTTTTGACGGAGTCAACTTTTTCAGGATCAGTCTTTACTCCTTGGGATGAGATGATGTGTCCCAAATACTTGACTTCGGTTTTGAAAAGTGCACATTTTTCTGGATTCAGTTTAAGGTTAGCCTCTCGAAGTCTCTGAAACACGGCTTTAAGGTTCTTACAATGTTGGTCAAATGTTTTCCCGTAAACAATGACATCGTCCAAGTAGACTAGGCAAGCTTTCCACGTCAGTCCTTGAAGAACGCACTCCATCAAACGCTCGAATGTTGCCGGAGCGTTACATAACCCAAACGGCATAACTTTAAACTGCCAGAGCCCATTACCTGTAGAAAACGCCGTCTTTTCCCGATCATCAGGGTGGATGTCAACTTGCCAATATCCGCTCTTCAAGTCCAGCGTCGAGAACCACTGCGCTCCCTCCATGGCATCCAGGGTATCACTGATTCTCGGCAGGGGATAGCTGTCCTTCTTAGTTACATCATTCAGCCTTCGGTAGTCCACACAAAAACGAGTGCTTCCGTCTTTCTTTTTCACTAGCACCACCGGTGACGCCCAAGGACTTTTGGAATTTTCGATAAGACCGTCCTTTTTCATTGCTGTTATCATTTCCTCAACCTCACCTTGTTTGGCCAGTGGAAGACGTCTTGCGGGTTGACGAATCGGTCTTGCATCTCCTATGTTGATGCGATGCTGCACCAACTGTGTCCTACCATATTGCCCCTTTTGCGATGCGAAGATATCCGTGTACTCTTGTAGGAGACTTTCAGCCATCCTTGTTTGTTGGTGATCAAGGTTGGATGAATTCAGTATTTTAGCTCTGATGGTTTCGAGCTCCTCCGGAGTTATAGTTTTTCTCGGAGCTTCGTCTGTGATCTTCGTAATTGCTGCAACCGATTCGCAACGTCCAACGGCTTCTCCTTTCTTCAACTTTACATCGTACGGTCTGGTGTTTAGTAATCGTACAGGGACCATTTTGTTTTTCGGTGCTACCAGTGTTTTCCCAATGATGACGCTTTGGGAGGAACACTCTGGGTCTGGTTCCACCATGAGGTATCGAAGGCTTCCAAACTCACCCTCCAGTTTCGTCCAAACGAACACTTCAGAAGAAGGAGGCAGAATAAGATCTTCCCTGATGACAGTTCTCAGTGTCGACGTACTTTCGTTCGAATAAGTCATTGGAAGTTCCTTTTTTGGTACTTCAAAACCTGATTACCGATGTCCAAAATAACTCCGTGCTGTTTCATAAAGTCGATTCCAATGATGCACTCGTCACATATATCCGCCACCAGGAATTGATGAGTAAACACTAGGTCGGCCAGTCGGATCTTAAGACACACTTCTCCATATACTCTTGCTGCCTCTCCCGTTGCGGTTCTTAGACGGTAGCTATTGGTGTTATGAAGCCACGTCGTCTTTACCAGGTCTCGACGTACTATGGAGGCTGTGGCACCGGTGTCGATGGTAGCCACATGTTTGTTCCCGTTAATAGTAGTCTCCACAGTCAGACTTTTGTTGTCTCGTTTGGTCTGAGAGACCTGGATGGTGGTTCTGGGGCCATCGATACAAGAAACCAGCCTCTGCCCCTCGAAGTTGGTTCTTACTCGTTTCCCTGATGGGAAACGGGCTGATAGGCAACGCTGGTGTTGTTGTTACCTTGCTCTGGGTTGGATCTCTTGCTTCCACAATGTTGACAACTGGCTTTGTTTGGTGGTAGTCGGCATTGACGCTGTAAGTGCCCGGTCTTGTTGCAGTTCCAACATCTTGCTAGTCCGCTCCGGTTCTTTTGTTTTTCAGCTCTTTGGCACGAGCATTCTTCGACTATGGCCTCTCTAAGTCGATGTACTCCCTGAGAAGCCTGTTCTGCTGCTTCAATTGTCAATGCGAATGCTAAAGTTTCAGAAAGAGTACGTGTTCTAGCAGTTCGCACAGACCTCTGAAGATGTATATCAGCAATGGCACGAACAAAGGACTCAACAGCAAGCTGGTTGATGATTTCTTCTCCAGCATCCGGATATGCCAGGTGAACCAGTCTTTCGACGTCTGCTTGGAGCTGCTGTAGACTTTCACCCCTTTTCTGGACTCTGTTATTGAGTTGGACTCGGAAGACTTCTTTCAAGTGGCTATCTCCAAAGCGTTTATCTATAGCTGCCACGAGAGAACTAAAATCGCCACTCTTACCAGCTGGAACTGTTTGAAGTAATTCAGCTGCTGGTCCTCTAAGAGCAAGAGTCAGTGCAATGTACTTGTCTTCGTCATCCCAGCCATTTGTTGTCGCGGCTGCCTCAAATTGTCTCTTGTAGACTGGCCAAGAAGACTGTCCATCAAATGTTGGGGGTTTCATCTCCTTTTTCTTTACAAACTCCCCAGCAGACTCTCGAATTTTGATTTTCCGGATCTGGTCCAATTCCTTGGTCAGAACAGAAAACTGTTTATCACATCTGGTTTCTACGATTTCGAAACGATTCTCTACAACAGAAAGCTGTTTCTCCACACCTTCAACGCGTTCGTCTAGGGCACAAACATTTTTCTCAATGTTACCCAATTTACCTTCTAGAATGTTTTTCTGACCTTCCAAAACATTCTGTTGCGCCTCAAGCCTTTCGAGAATATTCTGTTGTTCCTTCTTTTGCTCGTTTCGTTGCTCTTCAATCAGCTTCTTTTGTTCGTTTCGTTGTGCTTCCAGTTGTTCCAGAACATTCTGCTGTTCCTTCTTTTGCTCATTTCGTTGCTCTTCCAGCTTCTTTTGTTGTACTTCGAGTCGTTCGAGAACATTCTGCTGTTCCTTCTTTTGATCGTTTCGCTGTTCTTCCAGACGTCCGAGAACCTTCTGCTGTTCTGTCTTTTGTTCTAATAAAAGCTTCATTATACTAGAAAAATCTACACTTTCACTTGCTTCCTCTTCCTCCACTTCTGTTTCAAAAACAAAAGTGTTTACGTCTTCCCCTTGCTGTTCCAAGTGGTTGCGCAAGCGCAGGACGAGCTCATTTTTCGATCCCGCTCTAGAAAGATTTCGCTTACCTAACTCACTTTTAAGCTCAATGCAGTTGAGCTCTTCTAACAACTTACCCATTTTCACTGTATATAATTATTATTTTTCTTTTTTACTTTTTTTTTTTTTTACACTTTACTAGTCAAATAAGTTTTATTTACACTTCTGACACCAATGTAACGTGCGCTTAGTTCGCAAAAAATAAAACTCTACTTTTCAATTTAATTCTACCACTTTATTCAGTATCTACTTTCAATATACACTTTATTCGAACTCAACTCGACTTTTGGACTATCACTTGTATTTACTCTTAACTTTATCACTCTATAAACAAGACTGCTCACTGGTTGCCTCGGGCGGGCTATTTATATCGAATGACATGCCGTCTAGAACTCTCCAGTAACTTCTACATTGTCTCCACTCTACACTCTTTTGGCTGTCAAACATTTTCTACACTCACACACACTGGCTTACAAGCAACGCCCGTCATTTATACCATTCCATTATAGTGTTGCCAGTTGTGTTTTCGGTTGAACGTTTTTCGATTAGGAAATTGGTATAAAATGTTGGATTCACGTTACAATAAATTAAAAATGCCAATATTCAGTGTGTGTTTTGATGGGAGAGTTATACAAGTTGACGAGAGTGATGAAGTTTATCTTCGACTGCAGAATGGTAAGAAAAATAAAGTTTCAAGGTAGCTTGAAAAAAAAGTACAATTGTTTCTATTACAGATGCAGAGTACGCAGAGGAGTATTTACAAAGCATACTCATTGAAGAATCTCAAAATTTGTTAATGAATTTTTTTGACATAAGCTCATCAAAATAGTAGCAACTGACATGTCTTGTTAGATAACCGTTCGACGCAAAACTGAAGAAGTTTTTCAGTTAATCTGAAAATCTGAATTGCAACGAACGCGCCCACTCTAATTTGCTAGGTTGGTTGGCATCTTACATCACTCATAGAAGTCAACAAGTGCAAATAAATAATAAGTGTGCTTAATGCTATGTCCGCACCTGAAGTTAACCTGGGTTTCGTTCCAGTTTGGTTTGAGTTAACCAAGTAGTGTCCGCATATGCCAAAAAGTTTTAAGTTTATCTTTTTGTCTTAAGTTAAAAAGAGACAGACATAAAGTGTGAGCAGAACGTCAACGACGTATGAGAGAATTCATTCTCTCTCCACTCACTTCCACTCTCTTAAATGTCAAATTCAAAGGAATGTTGGAAATAGTGCATTCAGCGCGCTTGGTTTCGAGTAGGTTATCTCGAAACCCAGTGACTAAAAAGGTTTCGTTTTGTATGGCAAACCACTTCGTTATCATGTTGGTTTGGGATTGTTTTGAGATAACCCAGGTTAACTCTCAGGTGCGGACATAACATAAGGCTACGTTTATGACCGAGCGTAATCGCAACGCGCGATGCGATGAGAATCGCTACTAGCGATAGATTATATTAGTGCATTATGGTGGTGTTCACGACACAGCGATTTAGCGAAAAGCGAATTGAGCGATTACAAGCGATAAAAGCGACGAAAATTTGCAATCAAAATATTTTGATTCGTTTGAGCGAAACCAGCGAAACAGCATGGACATTTTCATAGAGTGTGTGCGTGATAATCAATATATTTATGGAATTTATGCCATGCAGATTACCACAATCGAAATATAATAAGAAAAGCTTGGGAGGATGCTGAAAAAAAATGTGACTTGGGACGTGAGTAAATATATTTAATATGTTTTTTATTGTTTTTAATTATTGTTATATTTAAAAAAAATTTATGCGCCCTTCGCTGTTGTGATTTGTTCTTATATACAGTCGCAAGCAAAAGTGAGTGCATGTTTTAAAATTCTATGTTTCAATATCTGTAACTTCCACAATATTAAACCAAATTCAACCAAATTTTCAGCAATAATTATTTATTATGTATTAATTCTCAACTGCTCCAACGTGAATAAAAAAAATGTTGAGTTGTGTTGTTAACTTTCAATCGCTTGCGATTACGCGCTACTATAAACACTCAATCGCCCGCGATAAACATAGCGAAAATGTGACAAGCGATGGAGCGATTCTCATCGCATCGCGCGTTGCGATTACGCTCGGTCATAAACGTAGCCTAATGAAAAAAAGAGCAGAGCAGCGTAGCTCAGAGCAGAGCAAGAAATGAGATAAATGTCAGGCAATTTAGAGCAGAACAGCTGGTGTCAAAAGTCAGCTGACAAGAAAGCAACAAACATTTTGCTAGTTTGCAAAATTATGTTTGGTATGCTATTATAATAAAAATCTATATGCGGAAACATTGGAATCAAAACTAAACTAACATGCGATGTTAATTCAATTGATTTTAAGTTAAATTCGATTTCAAATAGATTGCAAAACGCAAAATATAAACAAAAATATTTGAATCAAATGTCAACAGCTGATTTTGACACTTCCACTCCCATCTGCTCTTACTCAAAGCAAGTGCAGAAAATGCTGCTCTAAAAGCTCTAAGAGCTGCTCTAAAAGCTCTAGAGCAGGTCATTAAACACAAACAGCCTTATTTATAAACCTTTATTATCGGCGGATTAAGGTTACTACGAACTTAATACTCCACTAATACTCCAAACCTTATTTATAAAAAAAATACACCAGTATTAGCGGCGGATTAAGCTAATACTGGTTCATAACAGCCGTATTTATTAGATTTACTTAAGACGTCTCTTAGACGTCGATAAGTTAAGTTTCAATTAAAATTTAATTGGAACTTAAGAGAGGTTGATTAAATTCTTATCGATAATCGATTCTGCGTTGATGCTAAACTAATTGATAGTTGTGTCAAAATAAAGTAGTAAAAACAGAAATCTAGTCCAATTTAAACTGCGTTTTGACAACCATTCGTTTGTAAACAAATACAAAAAATTAAACCTAAAAAAATTCGTGTATTTGAGTAGCTTTCTAATTTGATTATTTGATTGAAATCTGTTTGTTAAAACTGAATTAATTTCAAAAATGAAGAGGCAAAATCATTTTTGGGATTAATGAGTTGATTTCTAGATTCTTTTGATGAAGCAATGTAGGTATGTGGTGCCTTTTTGAAGTGGCCGACGTCCTGAAGCGCTACAGACTTGACAACATTGAGCACAAGCTTCTTTCGGAAGAACAAGCTGCTCGACCAAATTATGCGGTAAGCCAAGATCATACAAAAAACATTAACAATTACCTACTAACGTGAGTTTTGCAGAGTGAAAAACAACTAGCCATGGATCAAATGTTCGAAGAACTGATGGAAACTAGAAGAAGACCGACACAATGTGGATATCATCTCATGGGCAGATTGGGGAACTGAATAGAACAAGTAAAGTCCGAGGCCCGAGACGGAAAAAGCAGTTACAGCCACCGGTCCATGTATTGTTTATATGCTGCAAGAAGAGGACATAATCGAAGACTGGAAGGCTATTCGGAAGTCTCTTAAAAGAACGTGACTTAATGGCGAGTTCTCGAGATGTCTTCTTACTTGGATTACCAACAAAACTTGGTGATACGTTTTGAAAATTTTTTAATAGAGTTTTATTGTGAAAAGAGTGCAAACTAAGGATAATAAAAAGGCAATGATAGTTTTTTGTCAATGAAACAGTCTGCTTTTATTTGGTAATCTAGAAACCTTTTTCAAGTAGCCAGTCTGTGACTACCTTTACATGATCTCCATGAAAGTGTATTTGTCCACTGAGCTCGTTTACACAGCTTGCAACAGTCCTTCCTCTAGAGGCTTCCACCACTTTATGTAATTCTTTTTCAAGCGCCCAAATATTACCCTGAATGTATCTGATGACTGTCTAACGACAAAGACCGCGGTGTTTGGTTTGCAAGCAAACAGGAACCATACAGTTTTTGCTGCTTGCAACAAAATAATCGTGTTTTAATTTCGCTGGCGGCAGTGGTGGTTTCCATCCAGATGGGTACTCAGCTTTTGCGATAGGCTTTGGAACTATTGGACTTTGCAGTAGTCGCTCGACAAATTTCCATTCAGGAGGATTTTTAATGACCTCGACTTCGGGGTATACTGAGATATCAGCAACTGGGTTGGATGATCTAAAGCTGGAATAACGATGTGGAACTTGTATAAGAGTTGGAGGTTAGGAAATGTGTACATAAACCGAGATTACTTTAAAATATTTAGAATATTTTATTTTATTGACACCGATTTTCCCGAAACGTCAGAATGAATTTTTAATTTGGATTTAAGAGACCTTTAAACGTCATTATTGGCATTTAAGTTAAGAGGGCTCTTAGCAAGGTTGCTTAAATGTGAAATTTGATTATCGATACGGATTCGTTACTTAAGTATTACTTAAAGGGCAATTAAATCTAATCGATGATTAAAAGTTCTTTATAGATACGGCTGAGAGTTTTAAGGGAGTGTAATAATCCCTGAAAATCCTGACAATTGAATTATAATTAAAACACGTCTGTTTACTGGGAATGTTAAAATCGGAATAATAATTTATTAGAAACTCAGAATATATATTTTCTCAGACTAATAGTTCAATGAATACTTGTTACTTTATCAACTGAGTATTAATTATTATTATTTATAGGAACAGATCTCCACATCCCTTCTATATTCTTTAGTTTCAATTTTAACTCTGGTCGTAGACTTGGAGAGGAAAAAGAGTTATCTTCAGTGACTTCAACTTCTCTCGACTCAGAAAATTTTGGAATTTTCTTAACATGACTTATGTTCCGTCTTACGATTTTTCCATCATTCATTTTAACACTTACTTCATTAGGCATCCGTTCAATTACCTCGAATTCAGTTGGTATAAAAGTTGGTGTCAATTTATTTTGCGAAACCATGTTGCGAATAAACACTTTGTCTCCAACCTTAATGTCACTTTGTTTTGCGCAACGTTTCATATCTGCTTCCTGTTTTCCTTTCTCCTTGTTAATTATGTCTAAATCTCGTGCTCCAGAGTCTATGGTTTCTGCATCTATATCTTGAACAGAAGGAATTTTGTCTCTGATCGTTCTGTTATAAAGAAGTTCTGAAGGTGCTTGTCCTGTAGTTCCATGTGGTATTACATTATACATTAGTAAAAATTTCTGAATTTCCTTCTTATAATCAGACCCATTGCTATTTGCAATTTGAAGTCTTTTTAAAATAGAACGGTTCATATTTTCTACTTCGCCGTTTGCTTGGGGCCAATATGGTGGTGATGTTATAAGATTTATGTTATTATTCTTACAGAAATTCTTGAATTCCTGACTTAAAAACTGACGCCCATTGTCCGCTTTTATAGTCTTTGGATATCCTAGTATGCAAAATACATCTTCCAAAATTGAGATTATTTCAGATGACGTTATTTTTTTTATGAATTTAATTTCTTGGTATCTCGAATAGTAATCTATTATCACAAAAACGAACTCTTGATTCGGAAGTGGACCTAATAGATCCATAGCTACACATTGCCAGGGTCCGTCTGGAAATGCATGTCGTATCATAGGCACTGGTGGATTAGGGCGGGACACTAGTAAACATTCACGGCAACTTTTCACCCAGTTTGTAACGTCTCTGTCAATTGAAGGCCACCAAACTTTTGATCTGAGTCTTCTTTTCATAACTGTTTCTCCTGGATGACCTTCATGTGCAAGATTTAAAACTCTGGTTCGCAGGTCAACAGGAATGATAATACGAGAACCTCTCAAAAGAATATTTCCCAAGGAGCAAAGTTCCCACCTGAATGGAAAATATTTATTTTTAGATATCAATCCCCATTCATTCTGTTTAGTGCTTTCTACAGCCTCCATTAGTTCCCTATCCATTATGCTGGCTAGGGCTATGTCAGTTATTGTAAGTGCTTCTGGGACCGTTGCTTCTATTATAGCACAAATATTCTGTTCACAGAGACTGTCGAATGAATTCTCCTCTTCAATCTTACAGAGTCGCGAAAGTGAATCAGCGATATTATATTTTCCTGGTTGGTAAACGATTTTAAATTTGAATGATTGAAGCCTAAGGACCCATCTTTCAATTCGGGCTGGTGGCTTAGATGTTGCCTTAAAAATGGCTTCTAATGGCTTGTGGTCAGTTACTAATTCAAACTCTATTCCAACAAGATAAAAATAGAAACGTTCCGTTGCCCAGACTAAGGCCAAACTTTCCTTTTCAGTTTGAGAGTATCGTCTTTCAGTTGATGAAAGACTTTTGCTAGCAAAAGATATAACTCTCGGCCCATCTTCTTGAAACTGAAGTAGTACCGCTCCTAGGGCAAATGGACTTGCATCTGCTATTAATCGAGTGCGATACTTACAGTTAAAATAGGAAAGAGCAACTTTTAACCTTTGAAACGCCTTTTGTTGATCACTACCCCAGATAAATTTAATATCTTTTTTTACCAGCTTCCATAACGGCTCTGTAACGTCGGACAAATCCGGAATAAATTTTCCCAAATAGGTTACGAGTCCCAAAAAACTCCTGGTTTCTTCTTTAGAAGTAGGTGGCCGAAATTCAATTACACTTTTAACTTTTTCTGGATCCGCCGAAATCCCAGTATTTGAAAGAATATGACCCAAAAATTTCAGTTTCTTGACTTTAAAAAGACATTTTTCTTTGTTGAGAGTAATGTTCATATGCCGAAAAATATTAAGAACTTCTGCAAGTTCTTTATCATGTTCCTCTTCTGAAAGTCCAAAAATTATTATGTCATCTAAATAATTTAGAGTATTTCGGCATGATACTAAAATGCTCTCCATTGTCTTTTGAAAGATTTCTGGAGCTGAATTAACTCCGAACAGCAGCCTCTTGTAACGAAATAATCCTTTATGAGTTATAAAAGTTGTGATTTCTCTACTCTCCTCATCAAGCTCTAACTGATGATATGCATTTTTCAAATCCAAGCGAGAAAAATACTGAGCTCCTTTTAATTTTGTTATTAAAGAGTCAAACGTTGGAAGAGGATAGTTTTCTCTCCGAATAGCAAAGTTAGCTCGGCGCATGTCTATGCACAAACGAATATCACCGTTCTCTTTGAAAGCAATTACAATCGGTGAAATCCATGAACTCGGCTTTTGAACTGCCTCAATTATATCCAAGTGAATAGCCTCTTTAAGTTTGGCATCTACCTTATCCTCCAAAGCTATTGGTATTCGTCGCAATGGCTGTTGAACTGGTCTTACGGATGAGTCAATTGATAATTTAATGGTAATGTCCTTTATTTTTGGAAATGGCTGTAAAATTTCAACTGTATTCACATCAATACCAAGTTTTAAAACACCTAGCTTAATAGCAGTTTCACGTCCCAAAAGAGATTGTTTGGCATGTTTAATTACATAAAAAGTTGTAATTATTTCTCTCTGTCTCTTAACACTTATTGGAGCTTCAAAAACAAACTTAACTTCTAGTAAGTCCTTACCAGCGTACGATCTAAATCTATTTTCACATTTTGTTCTCAAGCTTCCTAAAATCGCAGAATTTGATTCAAATTTCTCCCAATCTTTTTCACTTAGTAAGTTGAACTTCGATCCAGAATCAATGAGCATAAGCAACTTAGTACCCGCAATGTAGCAAAATATGTTCTCACTCATAGATTCATTAAAGTCATTTGTAACATGGAAACAATCAAGCTCATTAGAAGTTTTACTATTCTTACCGTTATGGTTTAAGTCTTCTTCGTCAATGAACTGAATTTTTGAAGTCTCAATTCGCCGACGTTTGAAATTTGGATTGTTGAATGATGTATCTCTACGTCTAGTTAATTTTGTTTTACACATCCTTGAAAAATGGCCCATAAGCTCACACTTGTTACACTTTGAATTTCTAGCAGGGCATGTTTGGTTGTCACCCAAATGGTCCAGCCTTCCGCACCTAAAGCATTCTTTTCCAAGACCTGAAAACTTTTTGTTAGCAAAGATCTTATTAACATCATTGGATAAAACAGAATATGTCATTGTATCCGTTTGACTCCTTATTTGCTCATGCACCAGACACCTTTCTAAAATTTCGTCTAAAGTATGTTCTTTTTCCAAAAGTCGTTTCTTAAGATCTCCTGTCGCCCACACATCAATAATTTTGTCTTTTAGATTTATATTTGCAATTTCTTCGTGTGTATTTCCAAATGAGCATTTAGCTGCTTGATTTCGAAGTCTAATAATAAATTTGTTAAAACTCTCTCCTTCTTCCGGTTTGAGTGTTCGAAATAAATGTCTTTCAAAAGTAGAATTGCGTTTTGGTGAAAAATAACTATTTAATTTTCCAACCAAAATTGAGAAAACATCTTCGTTTGTGTCTTTCTCAACTTCTTCAATAAGCGCACCAGGAATATTAAAAGCTACCTCTTGAAGTTGTGATCCACCCAAATGAAGAAGTTTATTTTTCTTCTTATAAGGATCAATAATTTCTTCAGATTTGAGAAATAATTCAAAACTACGGTACCATTTTCCCCACTCTAGTCGAATCAATGATTTGTCGATGATCTCGCACAAAAATGGCTTTATGGTCGCATCACTCATTTTACGTTCGTTCATAAACTTTCTATGTTTTTCCAACTTTTTCCCTAAATAAAATTCAAAAGGAAAAAACAATTATTCTGCAGATATACATTACACTATTTTACATATACATATTATGTACATACATACATACACATATGAAAATGCATATGTACATATATCATATTTGTATTCACGTTCCTATATGTTCATATTTTTTTTTTTTTTTTTTTTATGTACCTATGTACATACACATTTGCATCAACTTTTTTGCAATATTTTTTTTTTTTTTTGTGCATCAACTTTTTTGCCTTAATACTTTTGCATCAACTTTTTTGCAATATTTTTTTTTATGCATCAACTTTTTTGCAATATTTTTTTTCGTGCATCAACTTTTTTGCATTTATACTTTTGCATCAACTTTTTTGCATTTTTTTTTTTCTTTTTTTTATGCATCAACTTTTTTTGCAAATCCTTATCTTTCTATTTTGTATCAACTTTTTTACAAATTCTCATTTTTTTTTTTTTACCAAATTTGTATATTTACCTCGTCACCAATGTAATAATCCCTGAAAATCCTGACAATTGAATTATAATTAAAACACGTCTGTTTACTGGGAATGTTAAAATCGGAATAATAATTTATTAGAAACTCAGAATATATATTTTCTCAAACTAATAGTTCAATGAATACTTGTTACTTTATCAACTGAGTATTAATTATTATTATTTATAGGAACAGATCTCCACAGGGAGTATTAAGGTCGTATTAAGGTCTTAATGTCATTTTGTTCAAATTTTTGGAGGAAAAGTGGAAAATTATTTTGGTTTTGTGAATAATTTTAATTCTTTTTCCGCCTTAACTACGAGATAAATAAATTAATAAATGAAAACTAATATTTCTTGTTTTGTTTTGTTTAATATCCATTTTGGAAAAATTTCAGCCAACCACAAAAAAAAAAAAACAATCATAATGCTCGGGTTCAACGCAATTAAGTTTTTCAGATAATCTATAACTCTTTTGGCCTCTGATTGGTCACAAGAAACGCATCAAAAGAAAATCTAAGACTCTGGCCAATCAGAGCCCGAAAGAAGTTAGATTATCTGAAAAAACTTAATGCATTGAACGTGCACAATGGCATTTGTTGACGTTTATAGTAACCAAAGCTATAGATGGGTCATTTTTCTTATGAAAAATTTGACATAAGCAAGTATTAACTAATACGGGTTGGAAAACGTTTTATAAATAAGGATTCGCTCGACCTGGCGTAAGGGAGTATTAAGTGCTAATACTAGTATCAACTAATACCAGGTTGAACCGAGTATTAGCGAAATCTAATAAATAAGGCTGAAAAAGTTCTTGCTCGGAGTAGAAAAATTTGTCATTAAACACCAAAAAGCTGCTTTTTTCTGCTCTAGATCGATCTAGAGCAGGTCATTAAACACACTTAGTGACTTTCGCCGAATTTCGGTGCACCCTATATTTCATCCCCACTCTCCCACTAGAATGGAAACTTGGACATGGGTAAGTACAGAAACAGACTTATTTTTAATAAGGATTTTGTCTCCATGTTATGTATATTTACTATTATACTAAAGTTGATTGTTATGAAATTCAATTTAACTTAATAGACTTATTTATTCTATTTTATTTGTCTTTCAACTTAAAAGGCTTTTCAATTTCCAATTCATTACTAAACACAAATTATTTAGCGTATTTTACTTTTGAACAAATTTGTATCGTAAGCTTAACTTAAACTTGTCTATCGCTCGAAAGATATCTCTTTCCTAAACTTAAATCCTGCCACCTCATCACGAGGATTGCTATTCAAACGCACCTCATACAGTCTGGGGAAACGCAGTAAATACAATGCCTCTCATCATGTCTTTCAAAAATTTCAAAAAATTTAATTGCTGAGAAAAAAAATTTTGTTTTCAATAAATAAAAACAAATAGGGTGGCACAAAAGAACAAGGAGCTCCGGGCCTAGCGCATTTCTCTCAACCCTACCTTGTGAGACATTGTGAGGGAATGCAAGGGACCTACAATTTTTTTGCCGATGCCGAACATTTCATTGAGAAATCGAAGGACCTGCCGATTTCCCGCGAAGAGCGATGTCCATGTCCGTGGAAATACATTTTTTCCCCCTTGATGGTTCTGGGACTCGAACCTCGAACCTCCCACATGGCACACAGGCAGACACGCTACCATTACTCTACGGGCACCACAATCTTCAGAAAAATAAAAACCGCTCTTTTTTCATTGAAGATCATTTGTTTTTGATTTATTTCAAACATAATTTGTATATGTTGTCAAATAATGTATTGCGATTCGAACACACAAGCAATTTTGTTCTTTTTTTTTTCAGTCAATTTGTTACTATAAAACGTTCGCTTAGAAATAAAATTATCAATTCTATAAAATATAATCTGTTTATGTGGTAATCAAGCTAATACTTCTAAATACTATTGCCAAACCCCAGCATAATTTCCAACTAATGTTGCGGGAAGTGGGCCGCCAGCGGCAAATAGCCGCATACCAGTGCTGTCATAGCAGTGCGTATAAATTGCAGGAACATATTTTACTTGGAAGCCATCCATCTCGTCTTCGGGATACTGGAAGGTGAAACCAAGAAATCAAACAAAAAACAGATAAGTTAAGATCGATGGCTACGAGTTATTTGTTACCTCTTTTCTTACCACAATGCCTTTGCTGCATTTTAATGCAACTGTGCGTGATGCATTGACACTGCTTTCGAGATATTTTCCTGCACGGATGTCGTAAAAGAGGAGCATTCCCAAGCCAGTGCCTACAGTTAGAAGATTACCTTCAAATGTTGTTGCACGTATGCCACAGCCGCTATAACGTGAAGTGATTTTTTGATTGTCTGAAATGTGAAAAGATAAAAGGGAATTAGTATTAAAGTTCAGTATTTCTCTTATTTATCGTTTCTATTATCAATATGGAATGTACAAAAGTAATCAATGCTTTAAAATAACAAAAGAGATTGCTTTTATATTTTTCGAGTAACTTGGTAGGAACAGTCTTTGGAATTATAATCCCTCTCTCTCCGCTGCCTTTCCTATCGCACTTCTTGGATGGTGGTTATACATTGCATAATTGCAGTACCTAACATCCCGCTTATAGATCCATAGGTTCTTTTTACGTTTACTTGAATTTTCAACAGTGAAATCATTATTGCTATCCGAGGCTGTTAGTTGTATCGGAAATTCTGCTACAATGGTTCGAGAGCCACCATCTCTATTTCAATACCATTTCCATCTTTTCAGACTACAAGTCTGTTGAGATAGAACCAGGAAGACCTTCACCTAAACTATATCATTGTTCCTTTTTGACGGTTACCACTGGTCTCCTTCAACTGGAGATGAATTGCTAAACTAGTTAGTGCGAAAGTTTTCCGCCTTAGAAAGCAAATACTTGACTATGAGATTATCCCCTTAGATAAACTCAAACTCATTCACCCACAGAAGATTGCTAACTTCTGGTTCAATTCAGGAGCAGGAGAACTGCTCTGAAACCTCACATGGGCTGGCACAATAGGTATCGTCCAGACACCGCAGTGCCCGGAGCTGAACAAGCTCTACCCGTCCCCCAAATCTAATCTAATCTAATCTAATCTAGTGCGAAAGTTGAACAGAGAACAACACTGAGTCTCTGCGAGTAATAACTCAGTGCTGTTGTGCCTTTAGTCACAAAGAACACACACAGTTCCCACAATTACCCAATTCCTATGAATCGCATTCAAGACACATAGTTTGATTACGACCAAGTGTTCCGCATGTGTTATGTATATTGTTATACAATCATAGGAACGGCAATCGAACTATGTCAACTAAATAAACACCATACAATAAGGGATCATATTGCAATAATGACCCATCGTAGTGCAACTATGTCAAGTGCGACACTTGCATGTTGATGTTGCACTATTGTATTGTTATTGGTTAAACAAACTGTGTCAAGCGAATGGAAACAGAATGCGTGGTTGACCTGGAAGAAGTGACGATCTAGGCAATAGTAGAGGTAGCGTAAGAAATGATGAGTAGAAGTTTGGTCACTCTGTTTCAAAGACCAACAGCCATATTATGATTGTCAACAGCACTCATCGTGTATCAATTGATTGATAAATCGGTATTATGAATGCCAATTGATAAATTTACTTCCATTGTGAACAGTGTGCTCGTACTAAGCGTTGACACACCCTACATCTACGTACAAAGCGACCATTTTAATTTTCTGCATTCAATGAGCACTAAACACATTTAACTTCAAAATTCAATTTGGAATGAATTTTTGCTATACGGCACAGAAAAAAGACCTCACGATATAGCCGTTATACTAGTCAACCACGTACCCGTGTTTTGGCTACACATTTCATTTCCAGTAAAATAAACCAAAAAAATGTTCATCAACGACGAATTTGCGATTGACTGAAAAATTGATAGATATCAAAAAAGTTGATAACCATAATACCGAATTAGCAACCAGAGACGTTCACAATGGATTGCAAAAAAGCATTTCATTCACAACTGATCAAAAGTTCTGATGGTTGTTATCCGTAATACCATTTAACCAATTTCACTGATAAACGAACAAATTTATCAAGTATCGTATTGATATTTGACAACCATAATAGGGCTGCAAAACAAGAAGGTTGTTTTCACTCGCTAGTCGGAAAACCCAACAGTGCTCGAATACCAGAGCTCATATCGAATTCCATAGCGGATGAATTGGTCTTACAGAATCAACGGATGATTCGGTTCGGTTCGGTTCTTTCTGTCCATGAAACATACAAAAGAACCTGACCGTCCAGGTTGAGGTTCGTGCATAACGTTAACTACTCAGCCTCGAAAAAATTTTACGGCTCCGAAACAACTAACATCCTTCGGAAGCAGAGATGATTTCACCGTTGAGGAGCCTAGAGAACGAACAAAAAACAAAGATTGCGGGATTTGCACGTGGAACGTTAGATCCTTCTAAGGCCTACGTGCAGCTGAAGAATTAGCGGAGGCCTTAGACTGCTGAAAAATAGATATAAACGCAATTCAAGAACGGCAATGGAATGGGCTGGGAAATCTACAATGGCGATTGTCATAGACAGAAACAACGTTGTTTGGCCTCAGATTTGTCGTTAGAGACGCTTAATATTCGTCTACGCCCCTACAGAGGAGAAAGATGATAATTCCAAAGACTGTTCCAATGGGCTCCATAAACAAACTCATGAGAAATGTCCTAGATATGAAGTGAAAATCGTCCGTGGCTATTTTAATGCAGAACGACATCTTTGGAAATACAATCGGTAGCCTCCATGAAAAAACTTCGGAACACGGACTCAGACTATTCGATTTTGCTGAGAGGCTAAATCTTGTTTTTTTTTTTTAAATTATATAGGGTGAAGGTGAAAATTACCTTTACAAGAACGTCGACCTGAAAGATCTTTTGTGCTGTTGCCTTAGGTTTAAGAACACGTAGGTATAGGTTTGTTCATTCGAAGCTGAGGTCATGTAAGAACCTAAGAATCTTCGAGGAAGAGGTGTTTCTGATAACAAGGGTACCGGGGAACCCTTTATTGAATATTTTAAGCCTGGATCTAGCTGAGGTAGGACATTCACATAAAATGTGTTCAGCTGTTTCTATGTCTTCAAGACAGAGACGAAAGCTGTCATCTTGGCTGATGCCCATGTTTTTAAGATGATACTTGAGAGAGCAGTATCCAGTGAAGAAGTCCGTAAGTAACTTTGCGTCACGTTTGCTCATGTCAAGAATTTCTTTCATACGTTTGTGATGGAATAAGTCAATGAATAGTTTTAACTGACGATGGCCATTTGAGTTGTTCCAGGTGCTGATCATGTTCTGTCGTTCCCAGGTAGCTAATTCGTTTTTAAGGCTACTGATTGGGAGACCACAGTAGGGTTCAGGGCCTTTGAATTGAGACTGAGAGCCAAGTCTAGCAAGTCGGTCAGCCTCTTCCTTACCCGGTACGCCTTCATGACCAGGCACCCATGAAAGAGTTATTTTATTGTAAGTAGCTAATTGAACTATACATGTCAGGCAGTTCCAAACTAGTTTGGATTCGATTTTTGTCGAGGACAGAGCCTTTAGTGCTGCCTGACTGTCAGAGCAGATTAGGATACTTGATCTTCGGAGGTTTCTTCTAATGCATTCCCTAATACAGAATTCTATAGCCATTACCTCTGCCTGAAAGATAGTAGTTGTGTTACCAAGGGATGTAATCTTGTTGTTAGTAGTACGCGGTACCCGATTCTCAAATTCATAAAGGCACATCGCGATCGCCAGATCAATCAACCGTCAACCAGATTGACCATGTTGACAGAAGACAGTCTTCCAGTGTGATAGATATC
Organism: Melanostoma mellinum; assembly: GCA_914767635.1. Taxonomy (NCBI): domain Eukaryota; kingdom Metazoa; phylum Arthropoda; class Insecta; order Diptera; family Syrphidae; genus Melanostoma; species Melanostoma mellinum. Next base: position 171,972,934 of record OU612060.1, read on the forward strand.
CGAACTTTCCGAGGGGCCAACTTTGACTCGGACCACTACCTTGTTGTAGCAAAGGTAGGAACGAGGGTATCTTGTTAACGACTTGAACGAACTAACGCTTTGAAACGATATGACGTCGGAAAGCTACAATCGAAAGAGATTACCAGTGTCTTCTTCAATTGAGGGTCCCTCCAACTATCCTTGCATCGTATGCCGCCTAGCATCAAGCACTGAAGTCCAGAGGCAGAAATGCCAACAAACCATCAGAACCGCTGCCTCTGAGGTTCTGGCTTTCACTCGGCCACCAAAACGAAACCCATGGTTCGATGAAGAATGTAGGCAGGCAAATGCAGCCATACAAAAAGCAAGACAAAAGCTGATGCACCAGCTGATCTGCATGATATGGTCGGAAGAAAGCATGGCCGATGAATGGAACCTCAGTATCGTATGCCCGATCCTAAAAAAGGAAGATCCTCACAATTGCGTAAATAATAGGGAGATAAGCCTCCTTAACGTCGCTTATAAGATCTTGTCTGCTGTAATATGTGAACGTCTGAAACCCCACGTCAACAACTTGATAGGTCCTTATCAATATGGTTTTAGGTCAGAGAAGTCCACAATTTTCACATTACGGCAGATCTTGGAAAAAACCCGAGAACGTAATATCGATATTCACCATCTTTTTATCGATTTCAAGGCCGCGTATGACAGTATCTACAGAGACGAGCTGTACAGAGCCATGTCTAGTTTCGGCATCCCTGCAAAACTCGTACGACTATGCAGGATGACTTTGGAGAATTCACGCTGCTCCGTCAAGGTCGGTAAAGAACTCACCGAGACCTTTAAGGTCGAAAAAGGTTTTAGGCAAGGCGATAAACTGTCATGCGATTTCTTCAACATCATACTTGAACAGATTGTAAGAAACTCAAACGTCAACACCAGAGGAACAATCTTTCAAAAGTCTGTGCAATTACTCGCCTACGCAGACGATATTGACGTAATGGGAAGAAAAAAGCGTGATGTCATAGGTGCTTTTGCGAGTATTGAAACAGAAGCGGCAAAAATGGGTTTGATGGTTAATGAGGGCAAAACAAAGTATATGCTGTCATCAAACAAGGACACAGAACATCGACGAATTGGACAAAACGTCACAATAGACAGTCATAACTTCGAGGTAGTACAGGACTTCGTCTACCTAGGATCCGCTGTAGACACGAACAACAACATCTGTGCGGAGATCAAACGGAGAATGGCGTCTTTGGGTTAAGAAGGCAATTGAGAAACAAAACCCTCTCCGAAAAAGCCAAGGTGAACCTGTATAAGACCTTGATCTACTTTACGGCGCGTAAGCTTCGACCTTATCGAAAGCGGATGAGAAGGAGGTCGTTTCGAAAGAAAAGTTCTCCGAATGATCTTTGGTCCCGTATGCGAAGACAATGTGTGGAGAAGAAGATACAACAACGAGCTTTATGAGTTGTAGCGCGACATGGGCATAGCCAGAAGAGTACGCATCGCGAGGCTACGATGGTTAAGCCATGTAGCCGGATGGACCCAAACGCTCCGGCTCGACGGGTTTTTGAAAGCACATTGCAGTTAAATCCCCTCCTCAAGTGGAAGAAAATCACAACCGATATAGAATACAAAACTAAAGAGAGTTCGCCCTAAATCGAAATTGCTAGGGAAAGATGTTGGTTAAGGCCTAGTATCACGCCAAACTGTAGGGTGCACCTAAGTAAGTAAAAAGTGATTTGTTGTTTACCAAACAATGAATAAACACTTACCTGCAATGTTCTTGCATCCAGAAGAATGGTGTAGGACCTGCATCCAACAGCATAAATCCCATCGTTGTGGTAGGCTATGCTAACGTTGTCCTGGCAATTTCGTACTTTTCCATAGAGCTTTTGTTTGAAGGTTTCCACATCAAAAATGTGAATATATCCGTTCAGGGAGAGTGCAGCAATTTCCTTGAACTCCTTGTTAAAGCAAAGCGAACGAATCTGAAAAACAAAAGTCCAAGTTACAGAATACCACAGACTTGTGCCATTTTCTCACTGTCTGTGCAGTCCGACAGATGTTTACACAAAGCGGATTAACTGTGGCAAACGTTGGGCATGCTTCCTTGCCACCATCGGGAAAATCCATGTAATCCTCATTGATGCGCCACAAAGACAACTTGCAGTCTTTTGAACCCGAAAGCAAGAACTGATCGTCCAGCCAGCACATTCCCATTATCAAGTCTCGATGGCCATTCTCGCCAACACAGACGGGATCGAGAGTAGGCAATCGATAGACAGCAACATCGGCTGAGTTTCTTGCTCCAGTGGCTAAAAATGTCCGACTTGGATTTATTTCAATGGCACGAAGACCGCCCTGGACTTCGGGATGATTGACTCGGTTGTTTGACAATGTTGGTATGGCGTCTACACGTCGCATGTTCACATCGTAGACAAGCAGCTGTTACAAACAAAGAACCCCTTGCAGGTGTACCAAACAAATAGATTGAAGCAAACAAAGTTCACCTACCTTGTTACATTTCGTTCCAAAAACAACCTGGCGATTGCTAAGCCATTTTGAGCAGAACACTTTGTTGATGTATCCTAAACTGATTTGAGTCTCACGGAGCATATCGTGAGTGAGAACATAGCGACTAGCATACTCAAAGTTAACACTTCGGGTCTGTGAAACAAGCAAAAAGAAAAATATGTAAAAAAAACTTTATGGACTTGATAAGAGTCAAAGAATTCACCTCGTCAAAGCTTGACTCCCGACTTCGAAGATAATCAGTTAAATTGAATGATGTGTTGAGAACTTCTTCTTGTTGTTGAGGTGTTTCTTCGTCACTACCCGAGTCATCGTAGGTCACAAAGTCTGGTTTTCTTCTTCGCTCTTGTCTTTTGGTTTTGCATGAGGGGGAAAAAAATTCAACCATTAGGTTGGGTTATGGAATAACCATTCAAATGTACACATACCTTAGGATTCTGGCTTTCACACGACGCTCTTCCAAGCGAGATGGTATGTGGCAGGATGGGTAGGTACCCACAACACTATTTCGTATGGTTTTCACCATAGAATTGAAACATACTGTATTTTTGTTTCTTATTTCGAACATTATTGGTTTGAATGTTCTATTCGATTTGGATATTAAATTATTCTATAATTTTGATTTTAACAAATAAAAGTTTACGACTATCTTGATTCAAGTAAATTATATTTCAAAGAAAAATTATTTTACAAACAACAAAATGTCGTAGCCTACTAATATATACTTTGTAATCACAAAGTTGTTTATATACAAAGTATATTATTTGATTTTATAATTCAACACTCCCACTAAATTCAAATACTATTTATCTTAGACCCATTGCTGTTAAACATCTTTTGTGTATTTCCTTGACAACAGGTTTAGTGAGTGCATCTGCTAACATCTCCTTCGTAGAAATGTATTCGACTTTCAGATCGCCGTCATTAATATGTTTCCTGATAAAGTAATGGCGAACATCAATATGTTTTGTTCTTGCGTGGTAGATATTAGCCGATGCTAAGCATATAGCACTCTTGTTATCACAATAAATTGTGACAACAGGCTTAACTGTAACATTAAGTTCTTTTTGAAGTTGCTTTATCCAACATGCTTCTTCGTCTTTTATTTGACTTCCAATTGCTTCATGATAAGGAACACTTGCCATATTTTCTTTTTGCATTTCAGTTTGATCTAATTTTTCGTTTGTAAATTTTTGATTCGGATCCATTGGAATACTAACTGGATTACAATCTTCTTGGATATGTTTCTCTTGATCGATTGAAATTTTTCCTTCTTCGTGAATAAGTCGTATACCAAGAAAATACTTTGCTTTTCCAATGTCCTTCATTTCAAAGCGTTGCATTAGACTTTTCTTCACACGGATTTTCATGTTGATGTCGTTACTAAATATCAATAGGTCATCAACGTAAACAACCACATACAGCTTTTTCTTTCCTTCAAAACAATAATAGAGACAGTGATCAACTTCTGATCTGGTCAAACCAATTTCTTGCAAGCCAGCATCCAACTTTTGATTCCAAATCCGACTTGCCTGCTTAAGGCCGTAAATTGATTTTTGTAGTCTACAAACTTTTGAACCTTTTTCAAAACCTTCAGGCTGTACCACGTAAATCTCTTCATTTAAATCTCCTTGAAGGAATGCTGTTACTGCATCCATTTGACCGATAACTAAATTATACTTGACTGCTAAAGATATGAGGTACCGAATAGTACTATATCGAACAACCGGTGAAAATGTCTCCTCGTAGTCAATTCCCATCTGCTGAGCACAACCTTTGATAACTAATCGCGCTTTATAATGTTCAATTGTGCCGTTTGAGTTTCTCTTAGTCTTGAATACCCATTTGCAGTTAAGTGCTTTCTTTTCATTCGGTAAATCACAGAGACTCCAAGTTTTGTTTTTGTAAAGTGAATCAAGTTCTTTCTTCATAGCTTCTTTCCACTCTCTTACATCTGGTCTCTGAAGAACTTCTTGCAGAGAACTTGGATCTTCTAATTGTTCTGTAGAGATATAAGCAGCATAATCTGGCATCTTGTTATTTTTTAAACGTTTAGATCGTCTAAGAACTTCTTGAGAACCATCCACCTTCTTTGACGAGCTCGAAACTTTTGTATATTCTGTTACTTTTGAAACTTTAGGCATAGAATCTTCAGGAAGTAGAAGCAGAGAGTCCACTTCAGCAAGGTAGTGCGTTTTGCCTACAAGCTAAATCAAACCGGAAAACCGCACCCGGAAAACCGCACTGGCCTTCACTTCCCACAGATCAAAGTCAGTTGAGTTTGAAAAGTAAAAAATTTTTTTTTGGTTGTAAAAAAATCGATAATTTTTAATTTTCATACAGCCTAGAATTTAGAAAAATGAATTAAAAAAAAAAAAATAAATAGGGTGGCGCAACAGAGCGAGGAGCCCCTAGGCCTAGCGTATTTCTCACAACCATGCCTTGTGAGGGAATGGAGGGGACCTACAATTTTTCGCCGGTTCCGAACGGCTAATTGAGAATGCGCTTTTCATGGCAATGAATTTACTGACGGAGGACTTGCCAATTCCTCGCGAAAGGCGATACCCGTGGAAAAACAATTTTGCATTTTGCCTCTGCTGGGATTCGAACCTCGAACCTCTGGGTGGAGGTGCTAACCATTACACCACGGGTACCACAGAAAAATGAATTTAAGTTGTAGAAATTAACTTTTTTTTCCATTTTGACCAGTATTTCACTGAAAAAAACAAAAATTAGTAAAGAAAAAAATTTCATACCGATGCAGGCGTTTAGTTAAGTTTTTACAGTTCATACTAGTGAGCACAGAGCCTCAAACTCAGAAATAGGACGCCATATTGAAAAATTTTTTGCGGGTGTTTCGGGTTGAAGGGGTGGAAGTGGATACTCTGTATTATCTACTCTGTGGGTATTAGGCCATTAAGGGGTAAGGTAGAGGCAGGGGAAATGCCAAGTGAAGCGGTCGGGGAACTGGAAGAGGGATAGCCAATGGGAAAAGAGAAAATAAGGAAAAACGGATAAGGAGGAATACGGCAAAATTGCGTGATCAGGTGGATTGAACTACAACGGGGATCGAGTGGGCTCATCGATTAGCGGGAAAAATAAATTAAACCGAGGTGATAAATACCAGCTGATCGAGGGGGATCGTCATAAAAACCTCAGTATCGGTGCCGAGTAGAGGCAGTGCACAGAGAAAAAAAGGCAAAATTTCGAATCGCGGCCAAATTGGAAGCGGTAGTGAAAAGCATAAGTTCAGATCTTAGTACGTTTCCTTGTTTTTTTTAAATCGAAGGGCGAGTTAAATATACGAAAGTGCGGTCAAAGAAATCAAGCTTTAAGATTCGCGAAAAAAAGGCTAGAAAAAATAGCTGAAAGGTAGAAAGATAGAAGAAAAGTTTGAGGAAAGAAAAAAAAAGGAAAAACAAAAAAAAAGACAGAAAAGTCAGAAAAAGTGTTTAAGTTGGAAAAAGAAAAAAGTGTAGGTTTTCTTAATAGAAAATTAATAATAAAAATGTTAAAGATTGTGATCTATTGCAGTGATAGTGAAGCGCTATTTTTCTTTTCTTCTTGTTAGAAGATACATATAGCCGATAATAATAGTGTAAATTGACACCCCATGAAACCTCACATAATGTAAGTCACATTTTTTTATTACGTACGTATTTAGCGCCACTAACAAAAAGCAAAGAGGAGCCGGAAGTGAAGGCCAAACAAGGCGGCGGTTACAGGCCAGACCAGAAGTCTGAACCGCCGAGTTTTTTTTGGGAGCTGACCACCAAAACCAGGCTGCTCAGCCATTAATTACTTAAGCCAGGCGTGATAATTTTTTTTGTATGTTTTTTGTGATTCAAATTACCTTTTTTTCGTGATTATATTATTCAGTTTTTTTTGTAGTATAAGGTTGATAGGGCGTCAGTTCACTTGAACTTTAAAAATTTTTTTATTGAAAAATTGGTAGTTCGGGATAGTGGAATTTAAAGAGGGATTATCGCCCGTAGAACTGGTTCCCTTAGTGCCATCTATTGTTTTTTTTATGTCTTTGTGTTGGTGCGTGAGGACATTTATACCACGCCATACGCTACGTACCCCTACAAAGAGCTCTTTATAGGTAGGTTAATAGTGCTTTAGCTATTAAGCCCAGAAAGAGGCAGAGTTAGAGGGCAGTAAAGGGAGTGGGCCGAAGGGAGTTAAGGCCTCAAAACCACCCCTATTCGTACATCAATTTAATAATAAAAAAAAAAAAAAGGAAACTCCAAAAAAAAGGTGGAATAATAAAATAATTTAAGTAAGCATACGCCTTGTCTACTTCCAAGGGTTGCCGCTATAAGTTAATTAAGTCCGTTAAAGAAGAATTAATCAAAGCAAGTTATCGTTTAGGATAATCTCGTTTTTTTTTTTGATTATTTTCTTTAATTTTTTTTTGTTTACATTTGTCAAACCTTAATAATTAAAGTAAGGATTAACAAGTTTATTTGTTTAAGTGTAGGTTAGTTTTTTTTTGGTCGTACTGTAAGCTCGGCGACCCATTTGTTTTGCCGTATATTATGGTTGTTGAAGTTAACGAAAATATGATTGAATAAAAAAAAAAGGTCATTGTAAATCACGTCCTGTGAAGAGAAACCGATAGTGCATTTTATTGTGTGGCTTGAAAGAAGCTGCATGGCGTGCTGAGGAGATACCGAGGGGGTGGAAGATGGTGGACTGAAGATGTCCGTCAGTGAAGGGGGTTGAAGTTTTTTTTCAGGATCCAACGGAATAAGGGGGAATTCTAAACACTGGCCACAGAATCCCAAGGTAGGGAGGGTGAATCAGGCCATGCTGCGCTACATCTGCAGCCCAAGCGTGTGGTGAGTTGAACTCAGGTGGTGGGAAAGAAAATGTATGTTTTGTCTTGGCACGATTTATGTAATTTGTTGTAGGCGTTTTCTGCATGGAGCGGTAAGATCCCCCCCACATCCGGCGAGCTTAGCCGAGCTTAACAAGCGTGCCATTTCCTCTCGATGCAGATCATCCTGTTTCTCACAGCTCCCAATTCCAATCCGTCGTTTCCGTTCCTGTGGGTTTCCTTTTCCTTTTTCTCGTTTCCTTTTCCTATTACTGGTGTTTCCTAATCCTGCCCTGCAACACTCTTCTAATATCTTTCAAAGTTTTCACAGAAAGGGAGCCCCGGGTTCTAGCGAATTTCTCTCGACCATACCTTGTGAGAGAATGTAAGGGACCTACAATTTTTTTGCCGATGCCGAACATTTCATTGAGAAATCGAAGGACCTGCCGATTTCCCGCGAAGAGCGATGTCCATGTCCGTGGAAATACATTTTTTCCCCCTTGATGGTTCTGGGACTCGAACCTCGAACCTCGAACCTCCCACATGGCACACAGGCAGACACGCTACCATTACTCTACGGGCACCACAATCTTCAGAAAAATAAAAACCGCTCTTTTTTCATTGAAGATCATTTGTTTTTGATTTATTTCAAACATAATTTGTATATGTTGTCAAATAATGTATTGCGATTCGAACACACAAGCAATTTTGTTCTTTTTTTTTCAGTCAATTTGTTACTATAAAACGTTCGCTTAGAAATAAAATTATCAATTCTATAAAATATAATCTGTTTATGTGGTAATCAAGCTAATACTTCTAAATACTATTGCCAAACCCCAGCATAATTTCCAACTAATGTTGCGGGAAGTGGGCCGCCAGCGGCAAATAGCCGCATACCAGTGCTGTCATAGCAGTGCGTATAAATTGCAGGAACATATTTTACTTGGAAGCCATCCATCTCGTCTTCGGGATACTGGAAGGTGAAACCAAGAAATCAAACAAAAAACAGATAAGTTAAGATCGATGGCTACGAGTTATTTGTTACCTCTTTTCTTACCACAATGCCTTTGCTGCATTTTAATGCAACTGTGCGTGATGCATTGACACTGCTTTCGAGATATTTTCCTGCACGGATGTCGTAAAAGAGGAGCATTCCCAAGCCAGTGCCTACAGTTAGAAGATTACCTTCAAATGTTGTTGCACGTATGCCACAGCCGCTATAACGTGAAGTGATTTTTTTGATTGTCTGAAATGTGAAAAGATAAAAGGGAATTAGTATTAAAGTTCAGTATTTCTCTTATTTATCGTTTCTATTATCAATATGGAATGTACAAAAGTAATCAATGCTTTAAAATAACAAAAGAGATTGCTTTTATATTTTTCGAGTAGCTTGGTAGGAACAGTCTTTGGAATTATAATCCCTCTCTCCTTTCGCTCCCTTTCGTATCTCACTTCTTGGATGGTGGTTATACATATCATAATTGAAGCAGTCTATTGATTCTAATATTTATTATTCGGCTGCATTTGGTTAAGTTACCTAACGTCCCGCTTATAGATCCATAGGTTCTTTTTACGTTTACTTGAATTTTCAACAGTGAAATCATTATTGCTATCCGAGGCTGTTAGTTGTATCGGAAATTCTGCTACAATGGTTCGAGAGCCACCATCTCTATTTCAATACCATTTCCATCTTTTCAGACTACAAGTCTGTTGAGATAGAACCAGGAAGACCTTAACCTAAACTATATCATTGTTGCTTTGTTGTTGAGACGGTTACCACTGGTCTCCTTCAACTGGAGATGAAGAGCAACACTATGAATCTCTGCGAGTAATAACTCACTGCTCGATACTCAGTGTTATGCCACAGCTTATATCGGATGACGCAGTGGATGAATTTAACTTACAGAATCAACGGATGGTTATTCGGTTCCAGATTGGGGTTTGTGTGTGACGTACACTACCCAGCCACGTAAAAATCTTACGGCTCCGAAACAACTAACAGCCTTTGATTGCAATGATAAGTTCACCGTTGATGAGCCTAAATAACGAACAAAAGACAAAGACTACTGCTAAGACATAACCGCAATCTAAGAAGTACGATGGAAATGATCGGACATAAATAAGATGAAAAACTGCCCCATCAGGATATCTACTATGGCGATTGCTAAAGACAGAAACAACGTTGTTTTGGTGCAGATTAGTCATTAGAGAGGCTTAACATGCGTCTACACCCCCGCAGAAGAGAAAGAACATAATTTCAAAGACTGTTCTTATGCGCTCCTTGAAGAAACATATGAGTGGCCTAGACACGACGTGAAAATCGTTCTTGGCGATTTTAATGCAAAACTAGGGAAGGAGGACATCTTTGGAAATACAATCGGTAAGCATAGCCTCCACGACAAAACCTCCGAAAACGGACTGAAGCTGATCGATTTTGCGGCGGGGCTAAATCTTGTTGTAAGAAGTACACGCTTCCCGCATCTCAAAATTCAGAAAGGTACATGGCAATCCCCAGATCAATTAACCGTCAACCAAATTGACCATGTTGCGATCGACGCAAGGCACTCTTCCAGTGTGCTAGATGTCCGAACTTTCCGAGGGGCCAACTTTGACTCGGACCACTACCTTGTTGTAGCCAAGGTACGAATGAGGATATCTTGTTCACGACCTGCACGAACTAACGCTGTGAAGAGATATGATGTCGGAAATCTACAATCGCAAGAGATTGCCAATGCCTTGTCCAATCGAGTGTCCCTTCAATTATCCTTGAGTCCCATGCCGAAGGCATGCAGTCAGGCAAATACAGCCAAGGAAAAAGCACGTCAAATGCTGATGCAAACACGAACGAGGGCTGCTTACGATCAGTATAACGAGATTTACAAGGAGAAAAGAAGGGAAGAACACCGAATTCTCAAAAAGAAAAAGAAGCAGCATGAGAAGCGTTCGTTTGAGGAAATAGAGAGGTGCCATGACAGGAACGAGATTCGGAAGTTTTACCAAAAGGTAAAAAGATCCTGCCAGAGTGGCAAGCCCCGAACTCAAGCCTGTAAAGTCCAGCAGGGAAACATAGTTATAGAGTCACAGTCGCTACTGAGGACCAGGAAAGATCACTTCTGCATACTGCTTAACGGCGATGAACACACACACAAATTTCGCTGTCAGGCACAGATTGCCCCATTCAGCTTGGACGATGATCAAGAATGCCGTCCTCCCGACCTAGAAGAAGTTAAGCTTGCCATATGCAAACTTAAATCAAATAAGACTGCAGGTGCAGATGGCCTTGATGCCAAACTTTTCAAGGCAGCTGGAGACCAGTTGGAAAGGAGCATGCACCAGCTGATCTGTATGATATGGTCGGAAGAACGCATGCCCGATGAATGGAACCTCAATGTCGTATGCCCGATCCTAAAGAAGGGAGACTCTCACAATTGCGCCAATTATAGAGGGATAAGCCTCCTTAACGTCGCTTATAAGATCTTGTCTGCTGTAATATGTGAACGTCTGAAACCCCACGTCAACAACTTGATAGGTCCTTATCAATGTGGTTTTAGACCAGAAAAGTCTACAATAGACCAAATTTTCACATTACGGCAGATCTTGGAAAAAACCCGTGAACATAATATCGATATTCACCATCTCTTTATCGATTGCAAGGCCGCGTATGACAGTATCTCAGAGACGAGCTGTACAGAGCCATGTTTAGTTTCTGGATCCTTGCAAAACTCGTACGACTATGCAGGATGACTTTGGAGAATTCACGCTGCTCCGTCAAGGTCGGTAAAGAACTCACCGAGACCTTTAATGTCGAAAAAGGTTTTAGGCAAGGCGATAAACTGTCATGCGATTTCTTCAACATCCTACTTGAACAGATTGTAAGAAACTCAAACGTCAACACCAGAGGAACAATCTTTCAAAAGTCTGTGTAATTACTCGCCTATGCAGACGATATTGACGTAATGGGAAGAAAAAAGCGTGATGTCATAGGTGCTTTTGCGAGTATTGAAACAGAAGCGGCAAAAATGGGTTTGATGGTTAATGGGGGCAAAACGAAGTATATGCTGTCATCAAACAAGGACACCAAACATCGCCGAATTGGACAAAACGTCACAATAGACAGACTTAACTTCGAGTTTTTTTAAAACAATCGCATTTGGTTGTGAATATGAATATGTATGTATAAATTACACACTTACCTGCAATGTTCTTGCATCCAGAAGAATGGTGTAGGACCTGCATCCAATAGCATAGAGCCCATCGTTGTGGTAGGCTATGCTAACGGTGTCCTGGCAATTTGGTAATTTTCTAGAGAGCTTTTGTTTAAAGGTTTCCGCATTAAAAATGTGAATATATCCGTTCAGGGAGAGTGCAGCAATTTCCTTGAACTCCTTGTTAAAGCAAAGCGAACGAATCTGAAAAACAAAAGTTCAAGTTACAGAATACCACAGACTTGTGCCATTTTCTCACTGTCTGTGCAGTCCGACAGGTGTATACACAAAGCGGATTAACTGTGGCAAACGTTGGGCATGCTTCCTTGCCACCATCGGGAAAATCCATGTAATCCTCATTGATGCGCCACAAAGACAACTTGCAGTCTTTTGAACCCGAAACCAAGAACTGATCGTCCTGTTGTGCTGGCTACATTCCCATTATCAAGTCTCGATGGCCATTCTCGCCAACACAGACGAGATCGAGAGTGGGTAGTCGATAGACAGCAACATCGGCTGAGTTTCTGGCTCCAGTGGCTAAAAATGTCCGACTTGGACGCATGTTCACATCGTAGACAAGCAGCTGTTACAAACAAAGAACCCCTTGCAGGTGTACCAAACAAATAGATTGAAGCAAACAAAGTTCACCTACCTTGTTACATTTCGTTCCAAAAACAACCTGACGATTGCTAAGCCATTTTGAGCAAAACACTTTGTTTATGTATCCTAAACTCAAAGCTCAAAGTTAACACCTCGGGTCTGTGAAACAAGCAAAAAGAAAAATATGTAAAAAAAACTTTATGGACTTGATAAGAGACAAAGAATTCACCTCGTCAAAGCTTGACTCCCTTTCGTTTATTTTATTTTTTTTATTTTTATTTTATTTATTTAGGAAATTGTATGTTTGAATATAAGTTTAGTTTTTTTTTTTTTTTTTAATTATTTTTTATTATTTTTTGTTTCTCTTTATTTATAAATTTACGAATCTCTTCATAAGCGGTATTGGCTGGTTTTAAGCAAATCAATGCATAATAGTACTTTTTTTGCTGTTGTTGTTGGTGTTGGTTGGTTGTTGTTGTTGTTGTTGTTTTTATAGTTGAAGATCTTTATCTCTTTTTCTTCTTTTTGTTTACAATGTTTTTCATCAAAAAAGTAAACGACAAAAAATGAATTAAATAATTTCTTTTAAATTTATATAAATACAAAAAATTCTACGAGCATTCCTCTTGACTTTTTCGGACACAACGTGCTACTTTACGCTTAAATTCTGGGTAAGACTCTCTCCATTCCTTGGCAGCATCGACGTTTGCTGGTGACTCATCATTCGGGTCGGCTAGCATTGATATCACTGAAATCAAAATGGTTTCAACCGTGTGTATGGGCAGCCAACGTTCCGATGATTTTTCGTAGCCCCATTTGTCATCGCCGGGCTCGTGGAGGATGCTTATACAAACATCGCCGTTCTTTTCGATATTTGGATGCCAAATTTCTGTGACGAACTTCATACGTGGTGGCCGCAATGGATATTCTTTTGGGAAATGCAAGTGTGCTTTAAAGAAGCCTCCTTCATAAAGAGTGTCCGGTGGACCAATTATAAGGACTTCCCATCGAAATATATCGCACTCATCGATTAGTCCGGCGGAGAATCCTTCCACGGGGTTCTTGTTGAGTTCACCAAGTTGCTTTTTAAGCAAGAGGGATGACTGCAGCTCAGACATTTATTATTTATTACAGACTTGAGGCTACTTCACAATCGATTTTGGGGTAGATAAAGTTAGAACATTGATTAGTTGTTGAAAGAACAATATTCTTTGTAACGAAAAGCAAAAATATAGAATAGATAAAAATTTTCTTGGGCTTTTCTTTTCTTTTATTTGGTAGAGTGACTTTTTATGGAAGTTTCTTCTCAGCGGTAGACACAAAAAAAACGAACGAGCACAACGTCCGACTTCGAAGATAATCAGTTAAATTGAATGTGTTGAGAACTTCTTCTTGTTGTTGAGGTGTTTCTTCGTCACTACCCGAGTCATCGTAGGTCACAAAGTCATCGGGTTTGTCTGGTTTTCTTCTTCGCTCTTGTCTTTTGGTTTTGCATGAGGGGGGAAAAAAATTCAACCATTGGGTTGGGTTATGGAATAACCATTCAAATGTACACATACCTTAGGATTCTGGCTTTCACACGACGCTCTTCCAAGCGAGATGGTATGTGGCAGGATGGACAACACTATTTCGTATGGTTTTCACCATAGAATTGAAACATACTGTATTTTTGTTTCTTATTTCGAACATTATTGGTTTGAATGTTCTATTCGATTTGGATATTAAATTATTCTATAATTTTGATTTTAACAAATAAAAGTTTACGACTATCTTGATTCAAGTAAATTATATTTCAAAGAAAAATTATTTTACAAACAACAAAATGTCGTAGCCTACTAATATATACTTTGTAATCACAAAGTTGTTTATATACAAAGTATATTATTTGATTTTATAATTCAACACTCCCACTAAATTCAAATACTATTTATCTTAGACCCATTGCTGTTAAACATCTTTTGTGTATTTCCTTGACAACAGGTTTAGTGAGTGCATCTGCTAACATCTCCTTCGTAGAAATGTATTCGACTTTCAGATCGCCGTCATTAATATGTTTCCTGATAAAGTAATGGCGAACATCAATATGTTTTGTTCTTGCGTGGTAGATATTAGCCGATGCTAAGCATATAGCACTCTTGTTATCACAATAAATTGTGACAAGTTCTTTTTGAAGTTGCTTTATCCAACATGCTTCTTGAGCAGCATTGCTTAGAGACATATACTCTGCCTCAGTTGTTGACAAAGCAATTGTTGGTTGTTTCTTTGTATTCCAGGTTATTGCAGCTCCTTGACCAATAAAAACGTACCCAGTCACAGAACGTCTTTCTTCTGGGTCCGAAGCCCAATCAGAATCACAAAATCCGTAAACTGAAGGATTAATAAGTGTGTTTAATGAAAAACGAGCAGAGCAGCGTAGCTGAGAGCAGAGTAAGAAATGAGATAAATGTCAGGAGAGCACACCTGAGCTACGTCGGGTGGGTCAGCTTGTTATTAGATAAATTCTTACAGGAGTTTAAATGAGAAAAAGTTACAAAAGCTATGTCATTTTCAAGTCAGGGGAAAATAAAAGAAATACGTTTAAGGATGAGTACACGGGCTTTCATGGGTAATACAGAAACAGACTTATTTTTAATAAGGATTTTGTCTCCATGTTATGTATATTTACTATTATACTAAAATTGATTTATATGAAATTCAATTTAACTTAATAGACTTATTTATTCTATTTTATTTGTCTTTCAACTTAAAAGGCTTTTCAATTTCCAATTCATTACTAAACACAAATTATTTAGCGTATTTTACTTTTGAACAAATTTGTATCGTAAGCTTAACTTAAACTTGTCTATCGCTCGAAAGATATCTCTTTCCTAAACTTAAATCCTGCCACCTCATCACGAGGATTGCTATTCAAACGCACCTCATACAGTCTGGGGAAACGCAGTAAATACAATGCCTCTCATCATGTCTTTCAAAAATTTCAAAAAATTTAATTGCTGAGAAAAAAAATTTTGAGTTTTCAATAAATAAAAACAAATAGGGTGGCACAAAAGAACAAGGAGCTCCGGGGCCTAGCGCATTTCTCTCAACCCTACCTTGTGAGACATTGTGAGGGAATGCAAGGGACCTACCATTTTTTTTGCCGATGCCGAACATTTCACTGAGAAATCGAAGGACCTGCCGATTTCCCGCGAAGAGCGATGTCCATGTCCGTGGAAATACATTTTTTCCCCCTTGATGGTTCTGGGACTCGAACCTCGAACCTCGAACCTCCCACATGGCACACAGGCAGACACGCTACCATTACTCTACGGGCACCACAATCTTCAGAAAAATAAAAACCGCTCTTTTTTCATTGAAGATCATTTGTTTTTGATTTATTTCAAACATAATTTGTATATGTTGTCAAATAATGTATTGCGATTCGAACACACAAGCAATTTTGTTCTTTTTTTTTCAGTCAATTTGTTACTATAAAACGTTCGCTTAGAAATAAAATTATCAATTCTATAAAATATAATCTGTTTATGTGGTAATCAAGCTAATACTTCTAAATACTATTGCCAAACCCCAGCATAATTTCCAACTAATGTTGCGGGAAGTGGGCCGCCAGCGGCAAATAGCCGCATACCAGTGCTGTCATAGCAGTGCGTATAAATTGCAGGAACATATTTTACTTGGAAGCCATCCATCTTGTTGCAGGGCAGGATTAGGAAACACCAGCAATAGGAAAAGGAAACGAGAGAAAGGAAAAGGAAACCCACAGGAACGGAAACGACGGATTGGAATTGGGAGCTGTGAGGAACAGGATGATCTGCATCGAGAGGAAATGGCACGCTCGTTAAGCTCGGCTAAGCTCGCCGGATGTGGGGGGGATCTTACCTCTCCATGCAGAAAACGCCTACAACAAATTACATAAATCGTGCCAAGACAAAACATACATTTTTTTTCCCACCACCTGAGTTCGACTCACCACACGCTTGGGCTGCAGATGTAGCGCAGCATGGCCTGGTTCGCCCTCCCTACCTAGGAATTCTGTGGCCAGTGTCTAGAACTCCCCCTTCTCCGTTGTATCCTGAAAAAAGAACTTCAACCCCCTTCACCGAAGGACATCTTCAGTCCACCATCTTCCACCCCCTCAAAATCTCCTTAGCACGCCATGCAGCTTCTTTCAAGCCACACAATAAAATGCACTATCGGTTTCTCTTCACAGGACGTGATTTACAATGACTTTTTTTTTTATTCAATCATATTTTTTTGTTTTGATTTTATACAGATGGCAAAACAAATGGGTCGCCGAGCTTAAAGTACAAAAAAACTAACCTACACTTAAACAAATAAACTTGTTAATCCTTACTTTAATTATTAAGGTTTACCAAATGACACAAAAAAAAATGAAAAAAAAATATAATCAAAATTAAACGAGCTTATCCTAAACGATAGCCTGTTTTGACTAATATTTCTTGGAATACTTAACTAACAATTATATCGGCAACCCTGAAGTTCGACAAGGCGTGTAGCTAGCTTGAGTTTCCTCCTTTTTTTTTTTATAAGTAGCTTCCGATCAAGCTAACGTGGGGCATGGTTTTTGGGGCCTTAACTCCCTTTCACCCACTCCCAATACTGCCTTCTGACATAACCCCTTTCTGGGCTAAACAGCTAACACAAAATCACCCTACCTATAAAGAGCTCTTTGTAGGAGTTCGTAGGTCGTGGCATAAATTTCTTCACGTACCAACACCACGATAGAAAAAAAAACAACAAAAGAAAGCACTATGGGAACCGGTTCTACGGACGATAATCCCTCTTAAAGTTCCACTATCCCGAACTAATAATTTTTCAACAAAAAAGATATTAAAATCCAAGTGAACTTACGCCCTATCAAACTTATACTACAAAAACTAGGTAATCGAAATACAAAAAAAAACGTATTTTGAATTACAAAAAAACAACAAAAAAAAATATCACGCCTGGCTTAAGTAATTAATGGCTGAGCAGCCTGGTTTTGGTGGTCAGCTCCAAAAAAATTCTGCGGTTCAGACCTCTGGTCTGGCCTGTAACCGCCGCCTTGTTTGGACTTGTTCCTTTCCGGCTCCTCTTTAATTTTTGTCTGTGTGGCGCTAAATACGTAATAAAAAATATGACTTACATTACATATGTGGGGTTTCATGGGGTGTCGGTTACCACTCACCACCTTCTCTTATATCCTCCAGACTTATCGGTTATTATGTATCTTCTAACACAAAAAATAGCACCTCACTATCACTGCAATAAGTTACAATCTTTAACACTTTTATTATTACTTTTCTATTAAGAAAACCTACACTTTTTCCTTTTCTCTTTTTCCAATTAAAACACTTCTACCCCTTTTTTTTTCTTTTTGAGGGGTTTTTTTCTGACTTTTCTGTCTTTTTTCTTAATTTTTCCTTTTATCCTTTTTTTTTCACATACTTTACACGGCGTTTACCGCAGTTTAAGTGGTATAATTCGCGCTGCGATTTAAACAAAAACGTTTGAATATTTAAAATAATGTTCGGCGCGATCACTTCCGATTCCTATACTAACTTGATTTATTTTTTTTTCTACGTTTTTATGGTGACGTTATTTTAAGCAATTTTAAATGTTCGATTTTTTTTATGGCCGAAGTTGACTCGTCGTCACTGATGCTGAGGATTATTTGACAATCCTCATCGATCAGCTGGTATTTATCACCTCGGTCTAATTTACTTTTCCCGCTAATCGATGAGCCCACTCGATCCCCGTTGTAGTTCAATCCACCTGATCACGCAATTTTGCCGTATTCCTCCTCATCCGTTTTTCCTTATTTCCTCTCTTCCCATTGGCTATCCCTCTTCCTGTTCCCCGACCGCTTCACTTGGCATTTCCCCCGCCTCTACCTTACCCCTGAATGGCCTAGCATCCGTGTCCCAAATTTCAAAAACCTACCCTACCGACCACTTGGTTATTCATCTGTCAGTAGCTAATTTCTTCTTGAAGTTTGTTTTTTTCTGAGATCACCACCGGTTTGTGTCTTTACTATTCAAATTTTCGGTTGGGGTAACGTGGTGCTATGCAACAGCCGTAACAAAACTCCGTTCTTGGACTTTATATATAAAGACATGGACGGAGATGGCTGTTTGCGATCATGGTACGACTTCGTATTCTTACTAGGTTGGGAAGAAACAGTGGGGAAGAACCCACGACTTGTAGCCGGGCAATTCCATCTTCAATTTACGAACGGACTCAATAGGACCTGGGAATTATCATTGGATAGGAGGTGGAAGTTGGCAACAGTGGATTAGGGATGACATGCAAATTTTCAATAGTGCTAAAGATAATACTGCTTATTATAGTTATGTGTGTACCTATAGACGATCATATGATTAGATGATAGACAATTGTAAACAAATAAATGTGACAGTTAGTGGAGATAAGGGAATGTTAGAAGGGTACCCTAAAGAAACAAAAAGTAAACAAACGACTGGTGTATATATGAAACCAATCGAAAGTAAACAAAACTGGAATGCTGAATACTTGAATAAATAAACAACTAAATAAATAAATAAATATATAAATAATTTAATAAATAAATAAATAAATAAATAACTAAATAAATAAATAAATAAATAAATAAGTAAATATATGCCTATAAAATAAATCTTTCTCCTTAACTCTGGCTTTCACAGACCTACCGAATACTTAACCTACTATCAAAATGAGTGTAAATATTGCCGCGAACCGATTTGACTAGTAATAATATACCTATTCATAAATGATAGAAATACTTTAACATGCAGTAACGATAACGAATGATCAAAAAAAACGATTAATACACCGAAGAGTTTAACAAGCTAGCCTAACTCAAAAAAAAATAAATTAACATGAATATCAAATATACTAATATAAATACATACTAAAGGATAACATTCAACATGCAAAAAAAAATCGTTAGGGAATTTGGTATTGTAGGATTGGATATGGAATTCACTGCTTCAAATCTTTAGCATGGAAAACCCCTATTTTCTTTCCAGCCAAGTTTTCTACCTCAAACATATGGTTGCCAATTTGTTTGACTATACGAGACTTAACATATTTGGTACACAGTTTTGAAGACAGATTCTTTGACGAGTCACTTAACACAAAGTTTTTCCGAAACACTTCTTGGCCAGCGGCGAAACGAATCTTTTTCGTGCGTAGGTTATAGGTACGCGCGCTTTTCTGGTTGGCTTTCAAAATGTTCTCACGAATCTTTTCCCGTAAGGTCCGCAACCGTACGTGTCTAGGTAGAGTGCGCAGTTCACCGTCAGCTACTGCGTCGAGTTTCTTGGCCAAGTCATATCCGCTTCCATGTGTCATCATGTTCATCCCAAAAAGAGCGAAATATGGTGACACTCCTATGGACGAATGGACAGAGCTTCTCAGAGCGCACGCTATATCGCTAAGATGTAGATCCCAGTCCCTTTGGTCATCTTTGAGATAAGAGCGTATAGCAGCTAGCAGTGTCCTGTTCACCCTCTCCGACGCGTTTGATTGGGGAGAATAGCTTGCCGTTCTGAAGTGTCGAATCCCGAACTTGGATAGTAGATCTCCGAATTCCTTTGCCATGAATTGTTTGCCATTATCAGAATGGATGATCTCTGGCACACCAAACAGGTTGAACACTTCGTTTAACAAAAATTTTATTACGTTGCCGCTGTTGGCACTTTTCATGGACTTAAGAAAAACAAATTTTGAGAAGTGATCTAATGCCACGAATACATAGGCGTTACCTGTTTTTGATCGGGGGTAGGGACCCAGAAAATCAATATATAATTTCTGAAAAGGTCTATCTGAGCAATATGACGTACATATAGGTGGACGGGTTACTTGATTGTTGGACTTAGACTCTTTACATGTACTACACCGATTT
Source organism: Melanostoma mellinum (assembly GCA_914767635.1). Taxonomy (NCBI): domain Eukaryota; kingdom Metazoa; phylum Arthropoda; class Insecta; order Diptera; family Syrphidae; genus Melanostoma; species Melanostoma mellinum. The sequence goes on from OU612060.1 coordinate 171,992,987, forward strand.
ACAAACTGTTTGATTTGAACAGACATATTAGGCCAGTAGAAGTTCTGCCTGACTCTTTCCAAGGTCTTTGCTATGCCCCCGTGTGCAGCTTGGGGAGGATTATGGGCATTTGCAATAAGCTCCTCTGTGAGACACGAGGGGACCCATAATCACCATTGGTGTTCTACCAACTCACCCTGCATCTGGGACGGAAAAGATCTCTTGTAAATAAACCCTTCAACTACTTTTAAGTCCGGCAATTCTTCTTTGTGGTCTCCTATTGTTTTGATAAGACCTATATATTCTTCTGATTGGAATTCCGGTGAGTCCAAATCAATCAGTGGAGCAATCTGCTCGATTTCTAAAGCCTCAATGTGACCCCGAGAAAGAGTGTCTGGAACCACATTAAGTGTACCCTTGCGGTGCTGTATGTCGAACGCAAATGCTTGTAACTTCAGACTCCACCTCGCCAGTTTTCCACTCAGGTCTTTAACTCCCATGAGCCATTTAAGACTGGAGTGGTCCGTTATTACCGTGAAATCCATGCCTTCGACATAAGGTCTGAATTTTTGCACTGCCATTACCGCTGCCATACACTCCTTCTCGGTCACACTATAGTTCCTTTGGCACTTGTTTAACTTTTGTGAGAAGTACGCTATCGGGGATTCTTCATCGTTTTCATTCTTTTGGAACAGCACAGCCCCTATTCCCGAATCTGAAGCATCACACTGGATGTAGAACCTTTTGGAAAAGTCGGGATGGGATAGAACTGGAGCTGTCGTAAGGGCTGTTTTAAGAAGTTCAAATGCTTTTAAAGCGTCTTCCGTCATCTGAAACTTAGAGTTTTTCTTTTTAAGAAGATCGGTCAAAGGTGCGGTAAGTGTGGAAAAGTCTCTGATAAAGCGTCTGTACCACCCTGCCAGACCTAGCAACCGACGGACTTGCCTTGGTGATTTTGGCACTGGAAAATCAGATATGGCTTCCACCTTTGCTGGATCTGTCTTTAGTTTTCCCCCTCCAACAATGAAACCCAGGTACTTCAATTCTTTGAAGCAAAACTTCGATTTTTCCATGTTGATGGTGAGATTGGCTTTCCTCAAACACTCAGCTACCTCTTCTAGCAGGGTCATATGCGTTTCGAAGTCGGGCGCTATAATGAGCAGATCATCGAGGTACACGAAGACACGGTCCCTCAATCGTGCAGGAATTACCTTGTCCATAAGACGGCATAACCTTTGAGCCGCATTACACAACCCATAGGGCATAACAGTGAAATGGTACAAGGGTCTTCCCGGAACCGCAAACGCAGTCTTTTCCCTACTTGATTTCTCCAACGGTATCTGCCAAAATGCTTCCTTCAGATCGACGCTACTTATGAATACGGTGTCGGGTAGCCTGCTAATAAGTCCTTCGATATTGGGGAGAGGATTCGCGTCCTTTTTGCTGTGCAAGTTGACCTTACGAGCATCCAGGCAAAACCGGTACTTAACGGTGTTATTTTTGCCTGGCTTCTTTATAAGGGCAACTGGCGAGCACCAAGGGCTTTCGCTTTCCTCAATCACTCCAAGCTCTAGCATTCGGTCTATTTCGGCATACAAGATGGCTTGCACCGCTGGGGAAACTGGGTAGTGACGCTGCTTTATCGGTATGGTGTCTTCAGTATCGATGACATGCTCCATCAACGCCGTCCTTCCCAGACCATGTTTGTCCGAACTCCTAAACCTACCTTTAACCCACTCCAGCTTTGATTTTTGCTCCGGGCTGAGCTCGTGCTCGTTGGTAACTTCCGAATCATCCATTAGATTTACAGTGCTCACTATACTAGGAGCTATCCTGAAGCTGCTCCAAAAATCGACTCCCAAATAGAGCTCTTGTTCCAAGGACGGAACCAGAAACAACGTTATTCTTTTTACCTCCTCCTTATACTGAATCGGCGTTTCTATTTTTCCTACAATGTCCTGTCTCTTGCCATCTGCGGTTCTCACTCCCGATTGGTATGGAAGGACCGGAAGGTTAAGTTCTCGCACTAACTCTATACAATCTTTACCAAGAATGCTAACACTCGCCCCACTATCCAGCAGACCCAGGACATCTTTCCCCGCTATTTTAACCTTGGCGTACGGCCGAAGGTCAGTATCGGTGTTTATTATTGTTGACGTAACCTTATTCCTTACGTCCTTTCTTACCCTATACCTATTCCTAGCTTTTTCTATTTTTTTTGTTATTACTTTGGAACCAGCAAATATCCTTTCCCGAGTTTCATAGTACTCTTTTACCCTAACATGAAGCGGTTTTATTCCCTCATCTTTTACTATGTTACTACGATTTATTCCCCCATCCCTTACTAATATTGTTAATTTACCATCTACCTTTTCTGTCTGCGAACTCTCTTCGTTCACCTTCATAGGGCTGTTTGCGTCGAACGAGACTCGCCCCGAGAGTTCACGTTCCGACTCACGTTTTCCGGGTGGCAACGCTGGCATTTTGGTGTTACCACTCCCTCTAGCCCACATCTATAGCAGAAAATGCTACGCTGCGGCACTGGACAATCCATAAACGAATGCCCTTCTACCCTACAATTCCAGCACTTCAGACTTCTGACGTCGTCTGGTGGTTTCGGAATTCTAGGCCTGCCGCCACCTTGCTGGAAAGCAGCAATCGAGTCATGGTACGGAGGTCCCGTGTCCTCGTATTCCAGTTCGGTTACCTTTGCGACCCTTGGTGGCGTTGGTTTTAAGAAACTGGAGTTCTCGCGCTTTGGGAAGGCATTTTCCGCGTCCTTACACGCATATCGGAGCTGATCTAACGTGAAGAGGGACATTGGATAGACCAGTCTACCAATTCGCTCACACAGGTTTCTCTTTAAGATGTTTACGAGCTCCATTTCAGGTATCTGAACCCGAAGCTGTGAACGAAGAGTTGCGATCGCCCCGAAATACTCGTCACTTGTCTCCCAGGCCGCCTGCTTTCTGTCCATCAGATCTCTGATTATCTCAAAGTCCGATCTAGAGTTTCGGAATTGTCGCATCAATGCATCGCGCAAGGTCAGCCAGTCCGGCCTAGAGTTCGCACGTTGATACTGCCAGAACCAATTATACGCGTTGCCTGAGAGCAACAAGTGGAAATCCCTCAATATTTCTTCCCAAGGGAACACATACTGGCCTTGAAGCGTCTCTAAGCGGAAGATAAAGTCTTCTACCGTCAGAGTCTCGGGCTTCCCATCAAAGTTAATGCCCCATTTATCAATCCGAATTTGACCTCTAACTCCCCCAGGTGGACTTCTCTGTGGTTGACCTTGAGGCGGACTTATGAAGTCATTCGGTTGATATCTCTCCCGATGAGCATAAGCCGAATGTTGCCAACCTACCTTTTGGTTAACCCCCTCCCCTGACCTATTTTGGTGATGCCACTGTTACTGTCTGCCACCCTCAGCATTTAAACCCCTATCCCTGTTCTGCTGGGTTTGACCAAGGCTGGAACCAGCTGCTAGCGCAAAGTTTTGCTTAGGGATGGCTCCTTGAGCTTTCGACGGCCGCTGATTTAATTCTTCAACTGGAGGTGGAGGTCGCGTTACCGCGTTGATTTCCCCCATGAATTCGATTAAGCTATCCCGTACTTTTTTTCCTAAGTCTTCTGAAATCTCTTCCCTCAACAAGTTTTTGTAGGAAGAAAAAGCATTAACCAAAGCCAGGTTAATATAAGCTTTCAGGTCTTCTGGTACTTTCGCCACTTCTTCTCCTAACCTAGCCCCCCTGGAAGTATCTCTCGTTGTTGGCTCTGTAGCCTTATCTACTATTACGGGTTCTGCGTTCAGAGAGTTGGACGATGTTTTCTCCACGGTTTGCTGATCTTTCAAGCTACCATATGAAGGTAGCTGATTCTCCTCTGTTCGCTCAATCCCTGGCCCACCCTGTCCTTGCACACCGGTAAGGTGGCTGGGTAACCAATACTTGGACAACACTCTTTGTGACGGAGACATATTAAGGTGCGGTGGTGGCTGCTCGTATGGATCACCATTCAATGAGTGTCTCGACCCACTAACCTCAACCGACTGGGATTCGAATTCCCGCTCTTTAGACCTTGTGGTGAGAGACTCGTTAGACCGGGTCACTGTCGCATCTGACCATGGGATGTAGGTGCTGACCGACAACCCACTCATCGGTGCGATGTCTCCAGATTCTGGTTTTCGAATGGGGGTGTGAATTAGCCCACCGCGTCTTGCCTGAACCCGACTCGATGACCTAGTTTGCATGCCTGATGCCCCCTCTATTACCGCGCCTCTCACTTTCTTTAACGGATCTTGTTCCTCACCCACCATGATTCGAACTTTTTATTTAAATCTTAAGACTCGGAGCAAAATGTATTAAATAAAAAAAAGGTTAAATGAACAAACTTCGTTCAGAAAAAAAAACGATAACAAAACCTCCTTACACGAATTATGTAGACTTTCGTATAATACGATTGTGTGATGTAATACAAAAAAAATTATCAATGTAAACGAATAGTTCCGAAAAAGAAACAAAAAAAAACAGAAAAAAAACAAAAAAAAACAAAATCAAAAAAGAGAACCAAAACTGGAAGCAAAACAAAAAAAATACTGTTGAATCTGTCCCAAATATGGTCAGCTTCACCAAAAAAAAATTTTGATTATTTCAAAAAAACCTGTTTCAAAAAAAAACAATTTGAAAAAATGAAAACGAAAAAAACTACAACAATACCTACAATCTCTCAACAAAAATGATACTAAATTCTCAAAAACATACGGGGGTGTATATGGTGGCTATCTTCAGTGGTACTTTTAACCATCGAGGTGCTCTCGCCTTTCCCTCAGGATTCAATAGATTCCGAGCGTGTGGTGACTTTGAACTTACGTAAACACATATAAAGACAATACTAACACAAACTAACTAACTCAACCACCGTATCACGAAACAATGCTACGCGTAGACAACACTTATCTTACGGGCCACTGCTTCACGATACTATAGTCGACAAAAGGAAAGGAAAAAAGTGGGGAATTGACTGCTCCTACTGTATTCATCTCCGCATCCGTCGCGATTCACTTTGGTACGCCAGTGGCCTTCCAAGTAAAGACATACGGATTTGGTGATGCTTACAGAAACAGTCCACAAACATAGATTGCAAAGATCTCGTCTATCAGACGATTGACGTTGTCGTCGTCACCATTCAGGTATCCGTCGCAGTTTGACCTGGTACGCCTCTGGCCTTCCAGGCAAAGACATACGGACCTGGGATCTGGACGTCAACATCGGTTATTCATTAACAAAATAGGTAAATTAAAAGAAAACAAATTGTTACAAACATAAGAAAATCGCCTCCGACCCTATGCACGCTCAATCCGTTAGGGACTTGTCTGGCGTTGTAACCGCCTTTGGACGAAGACTAGAACGCGCAGGATACGAAAAGGCAAACAAAGTCATGTGGTAATATTTGATTGCAGACGAGTAAAAACAAAATTGGAAAAATTTCGTATATTGGAAGATTAACGCTGCTTTCGTCATCATCCAGGTATCCGTCGCAGTTTGACTTGGTACGCCTTGGGCCTTCCAGTCAAAGACATACGGACCTGGGACGAAGGCTAGAACGTGCAGGATATGAAAAGGCAAACAAAGTCCTGGGGCGATATTTGATTGCAAACAAGGAAAAGCACCGTTTCAGGAATGGATGGGCGACATAGCCCAATCTACCTCAAAGCAATCGTCCGACACCTATGGCTGCCTGAACAAATGGAGCAAGGAGTTCTTGTGAAAAATTTTTTCTTTCGAAAAATATTTCCACTTCGGTTTGCTGGATGAGCTTTGCGTTCCTACCAAAATACAAAAAAAAAACAGAGTTAAACCATAAGACCAAACACTAAACGACTACAGAAAAATATACGTTGGGCGCCAAATTTGTTGCAGGGCAGGATTAGGAAACACCAGCAATAGGAAAAGGAAACGAGAGAAAGGAAAAGGAAACCCACAGGAACGGAAACGACGGATTGGAATTGGGAGCTGTGAGGAACAGGATGATCTGCATCGAGAGGAAATGGCACGCTCGTTAAGCTCGGCTAAGCTCGCCGGATGTGGGGGGGATCTTACCTCTCCATGCAGAAAACGCCTACAACAAATTACATAAATCGTGCCAAGACAAAACATACATTTTTTTTCCCACCACCTGAGTTCGACTCACCACACGCTTGGGCTGCAGATGTAGCGCAGCATGGCCTGGTTCGCCCTCCCTACCTAGGAATTCTGTGGCCAGTGTCTAGAACTCCCCCTTCTCCGTTGTATCCTGAAAAAAGAACTTCAACCCCCTTCACCGAAGGACATCTTCAGTCCACCATCTTCCACCCCCTCAAAATCTCCTTAGCACGCCATGCAGCTTCTTTCAAGCCACACAATAAAATGCACTATCGGTTTCTCTTCACAGGACGTGATTTACAATGACTTTTTTTTTTATTCAATCATATTTTTTTGTTTTGATTTTATACAGATGGCAAAACAAATGGGTCGCCGAGCTTAAAGTACAAAAAAACTAACCTACACTTAAACAAATAAACTTGTTAATCCTTACTTTAATTATTAAGGTTTACCAAATGACACAAAAAAAAATGAAAAAAAAATATAATCAAAATTAAACGAGCTTATCCTAAACGATAGCCTGTTTTGACTAATATTTCTTGGAATACTTAACTAACAATTATATCGGCAACCCTGAAGTTCGACAAGGCGTGTAGCTAGCTTGAGTTTCCTCCTTTTTTTTTATAAGTAGCTTCCGATCAAGCTAACGTGGGGCATGGTTTTTGGGGCCTTAACTCCCTTTCACCCACTCCCAATACTGCCTTCTGACACAACCCCTTTCTGGGCTAAACAGCTAACACAAAATCACCCTACCTATAAAGAGCTCTTTGTAGGAGTTCGTAGGTCGTGGCATAAATTTCTTCACGTACCAACACCACGATAGAAAAAAAAACAACAAAAGAAAGCACTATGGGAACCGGTTCTACGGACGATAATCCCTCTTAAAGTTCCACTATCCCGAACTAATAATTTTTCAACAAAAAAGATATTAAAATCCAAGTGAACTTACGCCCTATCAAACTTATACTACAAAAACTAGGTAATCGAAATACAAAAAAAAACGTATTTTGAATTACAAAAAAACAACAAAAAAAAATATCACGCCTGGCTTAAGTAATTAATGGCTGAGCAGCCTGGTTTTGGTGGTCAGCTCCAAAAAAATTCTGCGGTTCAGACCTCTGGTCTGGCCTGTAACCGCCGCCTTGTTTGGACTTGTTCCTTTCCGGCTCCTCTTTAATTTTTGTCTGTGTGGCGCTAAATACGTAATAAAAAATATGACTTACATTACATATGTGGGGTTTCATGGGGTGTCGGTTACCACTCACCACCTTCTCTTATATCCTCCAGACTTATCGGTTATTATGTATCTTCTAACACAAAAAATAGCACCTCACTATCACTGCAATAAGTTACAATCTTTAACACTTTTATTATTACTTTTCTATTAAGAAAACCTACACTTTTTCCTTTTCTCTTTTTCCAATTAAAACACTTCTACCCCTTTTTTTTTCTTTTTGAGGGGTTTTTTTCTGACTTTTCTGTCTTTTTTCTTAATTTTTCCTTTTATCCTTTTTTTTCACATACTTTACACGGCGTTTACCGCAGTTTAAGTGGTATAATTCGCGCTGCGATTTAAACAAAAACGTTTGAATATTTAAAATAATGTTCGGCGCGATCACTTCCGATTCCTATACTAACTTGATTTATTTTTTTTTCTACGTTTTTATGGTGACGTTATTTTAAGCAATTTTAAATGTTCGATTTTTTTTATGGCCGAAGTTGACTCGTCGTCACTGATGCTGAGGATTATTTGACAATCCTCATCGATCAGCTGGTATTTATCACCTCGGTCTAATTTACTTTTCCCGCTAATCGATGAGCCCACTCGATCCCCGTTGTAGTTCAATCCACCTGATCACGCAATTTTGCCGTATTCCTCCTCATCCGTTTTTCCTTATTTCCTCTCTTCCCATTGGCTATCCCTCTTCCTGTTCCCCGACCGCTTCACTTGGCATTTCCCCCGCCTCTACCTTACCCCTGAATGGCCTAGCATCCGTGTCCCAAATTTCAAAAACCTACCCTACCGACCACTTGGTTATTCATCTGTCAGTAGCTAATTTCTTCTTGAAGTTTGTTTTTTTCTGAGATCACCACCGGTTTGTGTCTTTACTATTCAAATTTTCGGTTGGGGTAACGTGGTGCTATGCAACAGCCGTAACAATCTCGTCTTCGGGATACTGGAAGGTGAAACCAAGAAATCAAACAAAAAACAGATAAGTTAAGATCGATGGCTACGAGTTATTTGTTACCTCTTTTCTTACCACAATGCCTTTGCTGCATTTTAATGCAACTGTGCGTGATGCATTGACACTGCTTTCGAGATATTTTCCTGCACGGATGTCGTAAAAGAGGAGCATTCCCAAGCCAGTGCCTACAGTTAGAAGATTACCTTCAAATGTTGTTGCACGTATGCCACAGCCGCTATAACGTGAAGTGATTTTTTTGATTGTCTGAAATGTGAAAAGATAAAAGGGAATTAGTATTAAAGTTCAGTATTTCTCTTATTTATCGTTTCTATTATCAATATGGAATGTACAAAAGTAATCAATGCTTTAAAATAACAAATGTGGTTAAGCCTTAAGGCAGTCTTCGCCACTTACCAACAACAGAATAAGCTCAATGTTAAGAGGAGGGTGCTGGTTCCGCTCTAAAGCGACGAGGAGCATATAGTTAAGGAAGCTGAGTTGCCTCCATTTTTTCATTATTCCATTTTCATTTTCTGTCACCACGCGCTAAGGACATAGTTGTAAGTTAGCTCAAAGATTTATCTTTATATTAAATTATAACTGAGTTTTCCATAGATCTAGATTAAGATTTAGTTGAGAACATATCATAACATTCATAATCGTTGTTCGCGAGTATTAAAAGACTGATGTAAGTCAAATCAAAATGTATAGTTAAGAATTTTGTGAAAATGTATTTTCATACTTTACAGAAAATAAAATCACAGCAAAGCTCCAACGAGAAGGATTTTAATTCAGGAAAGAACAAGACTTGCGAATCAACACAATTTTATTTTATCATTCGATATTTATCATCTGTGTACGAGCTTCTAAGGATTTAGGATGCAGTCTTCAGTAGTCACGGAGCATAGTTGCGTTGCGACGGAATGCCGGTTACCCGATGACGACGAGATGGTATCGTGTGAAACCTGCAAACGATGGTGGCACTATGGGTGTGCGAAATTTAATCCGTCCTTGTTCGACACGGAGGTCCCCTGGTTTTGTAAAACCAAAGAATGCAGTGAAATTTGTGATGTAAGAAATGGTGACAGAGAATCAGGTAATGAAAAGAATTTTGAAAATGGAAATGAAAATGATCTTTTAAATTCGGTCGATGTATTGATCGAGGCAGCGAAGACTGCTCAGTCGACAGTCGAGGAAAGAGATAGGGAAATTTGCAATTTAAAGATAGAAATGGATAGGCTTAAATCTCAGTTAGGGTCCTTAACGGTACCAGCCCCTCCGGTTGTACGTCCTACCGAAAAATCAATAGGGCTTCCAAGCGACAGGGTAGAAGCAATTCGTAGGATCGATTGCAAACACAAAGCAATGTTGGTAGGTCCATCGGTTTCTCACTCTACGCCTTTGTCAGCACACGCGGAGAGTTTGCAAAATCGTCAGAACTCTAGTGGTCAACAAGATGCTCAAAGCGATTCCGGCCAGAAGCTTGGTGAAATGGCGAGCTTATTGACTATTTTAAATCGTAGTCAGGTACAGGATCTGCCGTCTTTTTCGGGGAACGATAGGAAAGAGTGGCCTTATTTTGAGTCTGTGTTTCGGTCAACCACTGAGGAAGGGAGATATAATGAAAAAGAGAACGTGGCGCGTTTAAGAAAGGCACTAACAGGCGAAGCCTATAACCTCGTGAGCGATCGGCTTCGGTATTCTTCGGATGCAAGCGATATTATAAATTCATTGCGTGCGATTTATGGTAGACCAGACGTCTTAGTACACAGTCTGACATCGAATTTGCTACGGTTACCAGTTCTGAATTCTGGCAGCGATCCGAAACTTCGTCAATGGGCTGTGGTAGTGAGCGGGTTTGTCGCCGACATTAAGTCGATGGGTTTAAATAAGGAGCTCGATAATAATTTCGTTTTGACCGACCTCACGAGCAAATTGTCTTCGGGATTGTACCACGATTGGCAGAAGTGTAAGTTAAAGAAGCTGAATAATAATTTAGAGGAATTTTCGATATTTCTTACGAAGAAGCTTTATGATCTGCCTCCTGAACTGACAAAGTTATCGAAGTTGTCGGGTAATGAGAAAACGATCAGCGCACCCCCTTCGCGTAGAGTTTTAACGCATCAGCCCATCCCTCCAGCTAGTGATGCCACTTGTATAAAATGTAGCAAAAGTGAACACGCTTTATTTGCTTGTCCGGTTTTCAGAGCTTTGAGTGTAGAAGAGAGGTGTGCCTTCGCTAAGGATAAAAAAGTTTGTTTTAGGTGTTTAAACCCAGCACCTCATAGATGGCGCAGCTGTTTGCCGAAGAAATTATGCGGCGTTGGTGGATGCACAAAAGGGCATCATGTTCTACTTCATCCGACAGACTCAAAGTTAGCTTTAAATTCCTCCGCTCCAGCTTTCATTCCAGCTCCTCAGCTCCATTCTTCGCATTTAGGATCTAAAGCCCCTGTCATGTTTAAGGTCGTAGCCGTGCGTCTGTATGGGAACAACAACAAGTTTCTGGACACGTTTGCCTTTTTGGACGATGGGTCCTCTATTACAATGCTGGAAAGGGATGTTTTTGATTTTCTGGAGTTGGAAGGCGATCCGGAACAACTCACACTTCAATGGACGAAAGGTGTTTCGAGAAAGGAGGAGTCGATGCGTACAAGTTTATGGCTCTCTGGAGTGGGCAAACGGAAACGACACATATTAAAGGACATTTACACCGTGAAGGGTTTAGAGCTTCCTTGTCAGAATATCGACCTGATCTCCCTACAACAGTCGTTCCCATACCTTCAAGGTCTACCGTTGACAGATTTGAGCAATGCGAAACCAAAGATCCTGTTGGGCTTGGATCAATCGAAACTTCTAGTCGGGCGTTGCCAGCGGTCAGGAAAAGAGGACGAACCCTACGCTATCAAGACGCTTCTCGGTTGGACCGTCTTCGGGAGAACACCACTCGAGGGTAAGGTGGCATGCGTTAAGGCTCCGAGCAGAGTTTCGATTTCGTACTTCCATGGCATTTCGAAACAGGATGAAGAGCTACACGATCTGGTTAGGAAACACTTCACTGTCGAGGAATTTGGAGTTCGTCCACCCAGTGGAAAGTTCGTGAGTCAGGAGGATAGTCGGGCATTGGAAGTTATGACGCGTACTCTGCGCCACGTTAATGATGGGTACGAAATAGGTCTGCTTTGGGAGTCAGATGTAGTAAAGCTACCAGACAGCTACCCCATGGCCGTGAAACGTCTTATTAGCTTAGAGAAATCGTTGGCCAAGAAACCGGATCTGCTGAAGTGGAAAAATCAACATATGCGAGAGCTGATTGAGAAGGGGTACGCAAGGATAGCATCAGAGGAAGAGTTGCAAAGGAATTGGCCAAGAGTTTGGTATGCTCCGACATTTATCGTGCTGAACAGGAACAAGTTACCTCCCAAGCCCAGAGTTGTTACAGACGTCGCTGCAAAAGTACATGGAGTTTCGTTGAACTCACATCTGTTGAAGGGTCCAGACAACCTTGTACCGCTGCACTCAGGACTTTTTAAATTTCGGGAACGAAAAGTAGGGGTGAACGCAGACGTGAGGGAGATGTTTCATCGTATCGCAATCAGAGAAGAAGATCAGCAGTGCCAGAGAGTGCTTTGGAGGGATGGTGAAGTTACACGCAAACCGTCAGTTTACATCATGACGGTAATGATGTTCGGTCCTTGTTGCTCCCCAGCCAGCGCCCAGTTTGTGAAGAATCATCATGCTAATCTTTTTCGAGAACAACATCCGGAGGCAGTAGACGGCTTAGTAAATCGTACGTATGTCGACGACTACTTCAATAGTCACGATTCGGTAGAGGAGGCGGTCGCGGTTAGCAGAGACGCTATTAGGATCTGTAAGACGATGAACTTTGATTTAGTAGGATTTCAATCAAACAGTCGCGAGTTTTTACATCAAATCCCGGAGGCAAATATTAAGGCTGGTCTGGTGAGCATCGACCCGAACGAATCTGAAAGTTACGTCTCCAAGGTTCTGGGAATGTTTTGGCATCCTTCATCGGATCATTTGATTTACAAGCTTAATGAGGATGAATGTTGGAAAAAGACGCTCGATCCAAATTCCGAGATTTCAAAACGAGAGATACTAAGAACTATAATGAGAATTTTCGATCCCCTTGGTCTGGTGTCATGTTTCATCATTCATGGAAGGGCCATTTTACAGGAGATTTGGCGAGAGGGCTTTAGTTGGGACGAGCCAATAGGCGGTGGTTTGAGAGCTCAATGGGAGGATTTTTTAAGAGGTCTGAAGCAGATCGAAGAGTTAAGAATTCCACGAGCGTACAGTTCACTTTCACCAGACACTTCAAGGAAGACTCTCGTCGTTTTCGTCGACGCGTCAGAGAAGGCTTTCGCTGCGGTATGTTATTGGCGTTTCGAACAGAACGGTTCGGTAGAGGTTGCGTTGGCGATGGCGAAGGCGAAAGTGGCTCCAGTTAAGAAACTCTCAGTTCCCCGGTTAGAGCTACAGGCAGCGGTATTAGGTGTGCGTTTGGCTGACACGGTGACAAGATCACACTCCATTCAGGCAAACGAGGTAATCTTCCTTTCTGACTCTAAGACAGTTCTCGCCTGGGTACACTCTTCGACGTTTAAATTTCCGATGTTCGTTGCTGTTCGTGTGGGAGAAATTTTGGAGTCTACAAACGCTCAACAGTGGTGGTTCATCGGTACTGCAGACAACGTCGCTGACGATGGTACTAGATGGCACGATTCTTCAGAAGGAGCCGATAAAGGAAGATGGTTTAGAGGTCCAGAGTTCCTGAAGCAACCCCAGACGGAGTGGCCAATATCACCTGGGAAATCGGTCGCTGGCAAGGTAGGCGAAACTACAAATCTTATTTGTTCTGTGAACGCGCACCAGCGTACGATATCCTATGGAATTTACGAGGAGCTAGGGGCCAGGTTTCGGGCGAGATGGTTTTCGGGCGTAAGAGTTATAGCCCTGGTGCTTCGATTTACAGACAGAATCCGGAAAAGAGAAACGGACAAGGAGGCTTTCGCAACTCCAGCGGAGATCGTTCGAGCTGAAAACTGGCTTTTTAGGAAGATTCAACAGGAGGCTTTTCCGGTGGAGGTAGAGATGCTACGATCGAACCGTTGTTTAAATTCTTCAAGTTCTCTGTTAAGTTTGTCACCGATAATGGATGCGGAGGGTACTTTGAGGTTAAGCTCACGAGTGCAGAGGGCAAACATTTCATACGCAGCCCGAAACCCAGCAATTTTACCGAAAAAACATCCGTTGGTCACTTTGCTAATCGAACACCACCATAACGCGAATTATCACATGGGAACTGCTACAACGATTTCGGACATCAGAGAAAGAGCCTGGATTATATCCATCCGGGTTGCGGTTGAACGAGTGAAGGCGCGATGTTTTATGTGCAGGAGAGTGAAAGCTAAGCCAGAGATGCCGCTCATGGGTCAGTTGCCGGAGGGAAGATTAGCCTTTAGCTTGCCGCCTTTTACTCATGTAGGAGTAGACTGCTTTGGACCGTTGTACGTGAGACATGGAAGAGGTACAGCTAAGAAATATGGGATGATATTTACCTGTTTGACCTTCCGCGCCGTGCAAGTGGAACTACTTGGCGATCTCAGTACGGACCAGTGCATTATGGCGCTTCGCAGATTTCTAATTAACCGAGTAGTCACCAGGTTCATATACAGCGACAACGGCCTTAATTTCGTCGGAACAAAAAATCGTTTAGATAAGGATAGCAAGGAGTGGGAGAAGGCCCTTGGTGAGTACTGTGCGAAATGTGAAGGAATCGTCTGGAAGTTTATACCGGCGTATTCCCCTTGGATGGGCGGAGCGTGGGAGCGACTTATTAAATCTATCAAGTCCAGTGTAGAATTCGTGCTAAAGGGAGTAGTACCTCGAGAAGACGTTCTTTTAAATGCTCTTATGGAAGCACAAGGGCAAATTAATCGGAGACCGTTAACACACATTCCTGTAGACCCAAATGATCCCAAGCCGCTCACGCCAAACATGATGCTGTTCGGAGACAGCGATCAGGACGTAACAGCCCGTGGAGTATTTTCTGAGCATGACCAATATAGTAGAGTGTATAGTCGCAGAGCACAGCATTTGATGAAGGAACTGGTAAAGCGTTGGTATACGGAATATCTTCCGGAGTTAACGAGGCGTTCGAAGTGGCATAAGAACACGAAGCCGGTGGAGGTCGGGAGCGTCGTTCTAGTTATAGAACCAGGTGAGATTCGTTCGGTGTGGAGGCTTGGAAGAGTCGTAGCAGTTTACCCAGGTCAAGACGGAGCAGTACGAATTGCCGATGTACGTTTAGCAAATGGAAACGTAATGGCAAAAAGATCAGTGGGAAGACTTGCGGTCTTAGATCTGGAGTCTTCAGATAAATCTTCAGACGGGCCCGGGGATGTGGTTAAGCCTTAAGGCAGTCTTCGCCACTTACCAACAACAGAATAAGCTCAATGTTAAGAGGAGGGTGCTGGTTCCGCTCTAAAGCGACGAGGAGCATATAGTTAAGGAAGCTGAGTTGCCTCCATTTTTTCATTATTCCATTTTCATTTTCTGTCACCACGCGCTAAGGACATAGTTGTAAGTTAGCTCAAAGATTTATCTTTATATTAAATTATAACTGAGTTTTCCATAGATCTAGATTAAGATTTAGTTGAGAACATATCATAACATTCATAATCGTTGTTCGCGAGTATTAAAAGACTGATGTAAGTCAAATCAAAATGTATAGTTAAGAATTTTGTGAAAATGTATTTTCATACTTTACAGAAAATAAAATCACAGCAAAGCTCCAACGAGAAGGATTTTAATTCAGGAAAGAACAAGACTTGCGAATCAACAACAAAAGAGATTGCTTTTATATTTTTCGAGTAGCTTGGTAGGAACAGTCTTTGGAATTATAATCCCTCTCTCCTTTCGCTCCCTTTCGTATCTCACTTCTTGGATGGTGGTTATACATATCATAATTGAAGCAGTCTATTGATTCTAATATTTATTATTCGGCTGCATTTGGTTAAGTTACCTAACGTCCCGCTTATAGATCCATAGGTTCTTTTTACGTTTACTTGAATTTTCAACAGTGAAATCATTATTGCTATCCGAGGCTGTTAGTTGTATCGGAAATTCTGCTACAATGGTTCGAGAGCCACCATCTCTATTTCAATACCATTTCCATCTTTTCAGACTACAAGTCTGTTGAGATAGAACCAGGAAGACCTTAACCTAAACTATATCATTGTTGCTTTGTTGTTGAGACGGTTACCACTGGTCTCCTTCAACTGGAGATGAAGAGCAACACTATGAATCTCTGCGAGTAATAACTCACTGCTCGATACTCAGTGTTATGCCACAGCTTATATCGGATGACGCAGTGGATGAATTTAACTTACAGAATCAACGGATGGTTATTCGGTTCCAGATTGGGGTTTGTGTGTGACGTACACTACCCAGCCACGTAAAAATCTTACGGCTCCGAAACAACTAACAGCCTTTGATTGCAATGATAAGTTCACCGTTGATGAGCCTAAATAACGAACAAAAGACAAAGACTACTGCTAAGACATAACCGCAATCTAAGAAGTACGATGGAAATGATCGGACATAAATAAGATGAAAAACTGCCCCATCAGGATATCTACTATGGCGATTGCTAAAGACAGAAACAACGTTGTTTTGGTGCAGATTAGTCATTAGAGAGGCTTAACATGCGTCTACACCCCCGCAGAAGAGAAAGAACATAATTTCAAAGACTGTTCTTATGCGCTCCTTGAAGAAACATATGAGTGGCCTAGACACGACGTGAAAATCGTTCTTGGCGATTTTAATGCAAAACTAGGGAAGGAGGACATCTTTGGAAATACAATCGGTAAGCATAGCCTCCACGACAAAACCTCCGAAAACGGACTGAAGCTGATCGATTTTGCGGCGGGGCTAAATCTTGTTGTAAGAAGTACACGCTTCCCGCATCTCAAAATTCAGAAAGGTACATGGCAATCCCCAGATCAATTAACCGTCAACCAAATTGACCATGTTGCGATCGACGCAAGGCACTCTTCCAGTGTGCTAGATGTCCGAACTTTCCGAGGGGCCAACTTTGACTCGGACCACTACCTTGTTGTAGCCAAGGTACGAATGAGGATATCTTGTTCACGACCTGCACGAACTAACGCTGTGAAGAGATATGATGTCGGAAATCTACAATCGCAAGAGATTGCCAATGCCTTGTCCAATCGAGTGTCCCTTCAATTATCCTTGAGTCCCATGCCGAAGGCATGCAGTCAGGCAAATACAGCCAAGGAAAAAGCACGTCAAATGCTGATGCAAACACGAACGAGGGCTGCTTACGATCAGTATAACGAGATTTACAAGGAGAAAAGAAGGGAAGAACACCGAATTCTCAAAAAGAAAAAGAAGCAGCATGAGAAGCGTTCGTTTGAGGAAATAGAGAGGTGCCATGACAGGAACGAGATTCGGAAGTTTTACCAAAAGGTAAAAAGATCCTGCCAGAGTGGCAAGCCCCGAACTCAAGCCTGTAAAGTCCAGCAGGGAAACATAGTTATAGAGTCACAGTCGCTACTGAGGACCAGGAAAGATCACTTCTGCATACTGCTTAACGGCGATGAACACACACACAAATTTCGCTGTCAGGCACAGATTGCCCCATTCAGCTTGGACGATGATCAAGAATGCCGTCCTCCCGACCTAGAAGAAGTTAAGCTTGCCATATGCAAACTTAAATCAAATAAGACTGCAGGTGCAGATGGCCTTGATGCCAAACTTTTCAAGGCAGCTGGAGACCAGTTGGAAAGGAGCATGCACCAGCTCATCTGTATGATATGGTCGGAAGAACGCATGCCCGATGAATGGAACCTCAATGTCGTATGCCCGATCCTAAAGAAGGGAGACTCTCACAATTGCGCCAATTATAGAGGGATAAGCCTCCTTAACGTCGCTTATAAGATCTTGTCTGCTGTAATATGTGAACGTCTGAAACCCCACGTCAACAACTTGATAGGTCCTTATCAATGTGGTTTTAGACCAGAAAAGTCTACAATAGACCAAATTTTCACATTACGGCAGATCTTGGAAAAAACCCGTGAACATAATATCGATATTCACCATCTCTTTATCGATTGCAAGGCCGCGTATGACAGTATCTCAGAGACGAGCTGTACAGAGCCATGTTTAGTTTCTGGATCCTTGCAAAACTCGTACGACTATGCAGGATGACTTTGGAGAATTC
This sequence comes from Melanostoma mellinum, assembly GCA_914767635.1. Lineage (NCBI taxonomy): Eukaryota > Metazoa > Arthropoda > Insecta > Diptera > Syrphidae > Melanostoma > Melanostoma mellinum. The sequence goes on from OU612060.1 coordinate 172,010,563, forward strand.
ACGCTGCTCCGTCAAAGTCGGTAAAGAACTCACCGAGACCTTTAATGTCGAAAAAGGTTTTAGGCAAGGCGATAAACTGTCATGCGATTTCTTCAACATCCTACTTGAACAGATTGTAAGAAACTCAAACGTCAACACCAGAGGAACAATCTTTCAAAAGTCTGTGCAATTACTCGCCTATGCAGACGATATTGACGTAATGGGAAGAAAAAAGCGTGATGTCATAGGTGCTTTTGCGAGTATTGAAACAGAAGCGGCAAAAATGGGTTTGATGGTTAATGGGGGCAAAACGAAGTATATGCTGTCATCAAACAAGGACACCAAACATCGCCGAATTGGACAAAACGTCACAATAGACAGACTTAACTTCGAGTTTTTTTAAAACAATCGCATTTGGTTGTGAATATGAATATGTATGTATAAATTACACACTTACCTGCAATGTTCTTGCATCCAGAAGAATGGTGTAGGACCTGCATCCAATAGCATAGAGCCCATCGTTGTGGTAGGCTATGCTAACGGTGTCCTGGCAATTTGGTAATTTTCTAGAGAGCTTTTGTTTAAAGGTTTCCGCATTAAAAATGTGAATATATCCGTTCAGGGAGAGTGCAGCAATTTCCTTGAACTCCTTGTTAAAGCAAAGCGAACGAATCTGAAAAACAAAAGTTCAAGTTACAGAATACCACAGACTTGTGCCATTTTCTCACTGTCTGTGCAGTCCGACAGGTGTATACACAAAGCGGATTAACTGTGGCAAACGTTGGGCATGCTTCCTTGCCACCATCGGGAAAATCCATGTAATCCTCATTGATGCGCCACAAAGACAACTTGCAGTCTTTTGAACCCGAAACCAAGAACTGATCGTCCTGTTGTGCTGGCTACATTCCCATTATCAAGTCTCGATGGCCATTCTCGCCAACACAGACGAGATCGAGAGTGGGTAGTCGATAGACAGCAACATCGGCTGAGTTTCTGGCTCCAGTGGCTAAAAATGTCCGACTTGGACGCATGTTCACATCGTAGACAAGCAGCTGTTACAAACAAAGAACCCCTTGCAGGTGTACCAAACAAATAGATTGAAGCAAACAAAGTTCACCTACCTTGTTACATTTCGTTCCAAAAACAACCTGACGATTGCTAAGCCATTTTGAGCAAAACACTTTGTTTATGTATCCTAAACTCAAAGCTCAAAGTTAACACCTCGGGTCTGTGAAACAAGCAAAAAGAAAAATATGTAAAAAAAACTTTATGGACTTGATAAGAGACAAAGAATTCACCTCGTCAAAGCTTGACTCCCTTTCGTTTATTTTATTTTTTTTATTTTTATTTTATTTATTTAGGAAATTGTATGTTTGAATATAAGTTTAGTTTTTTTTTTTTTTTTTAATTATTTTTTATTATTTTTTGTTTCTCTTTATTTATAAATTTACGAATCTCTTCATAAGCGGTATTGGCTGGTTTTAAGCAAATCAATGCATAATAGTACTTTTTTTTGCTGTTGTTGTTGGTGTTGGTTGGTTGTTGTTGTTGTTGTTGTTTTTATAGTTGAAGATCTTTATCTCTTTTTCTTCTTTTTGTTTACAATGTTTTTCATCAAAAAAGTAAACGACAAAAAATGAATTAAATAATTTCTTTTAAATTTATATAAATACAAAAAATTCTACGAGCATTCCTCTTGACTTTTTCGGACACAACGTGCTACTTTACGCTTAAATTCTGGGTAAGACTCTCTCCATTCCTTGGCAGCATCGACGTTTGCTGGTGACTCATCATTCGGGTCGGCTAGCATTGATATCACTGAAATCAAAATGGTTTCAACCGTGTGTACGGGCAGCCAACGTTCCGATGATTTTTCGTAGCCCCATTTGTCATCGCCGGGCTCGTGGAGGATGCTTATACAAACATCGCCGTTCTTTTCGATATTTGGATGCCAAATTTCTGTGACGAACTTCATACGTGGTGGCCGCAATGGATATTCTTTTGGGAAATGCAAGTGTGCTTTAAAGAAGCCTCCTTCATAAAGAGTGTCCGGTGGACCAATTATAAGGACTTCCCATCGAAATATATCGCACTCATCGATTAGTCCGGCGGAGAATCCTTCCACGGGGTTCTTGTTGAGTTCACCAAGTTGCTTTTTAAGCAAGAGGGATGACTGCAGCTCAGACATTTATTATTTATTACAGACTTGAGGCTACTTCACAATCGATTTTGGGGTAGATAAAGTTAGAACATTGATTAGTTGTTGAAAGAACAATATTCTTTGTAACGAAAAGCAAAAATATAGAATAGATAAAAATTTTCTTGGGCTTTTCTTTTCTTTTATTTGGTAGAGTGACTTTTTATGGAAGTTTCTTCTCAGCGGTAGACACAAAAAAAACGAACGAGCACAACGTCCGACTTCGAAGATAATCAGTTAAATTGAATGTGTTGAGAACTTCTTCTTGTTGTTGAGGTGTTTCTTCGTCACTACCCGAGTCATCGTAGGTCACAAAGTCATCGGGTTTGTCTGGTTTTCTTCTTCGCTCTTGTCTTTTGGTTTTGCATGAGGGGGGAAAAAAATTCAACCATTGGGTTGGGTTATGGAATAACCATTCAAATGTACACATACCTTAGGATTCTGGCTTTCACACGACGCTCTTCCAAGCGAGATGGTATGTGGCAGGATGGACAACACTATTTCGTATGGTTTTCACCATAGAATTGAAACATACTGTATTTTTGTTTCTTATTTCGAACATTATTGGTTTGAATGTTCTATTCGATTTGGATATTAAATTATTCTATAATTTTGATTTTAACAAATAAAAGTTTACGACTATCTTGATTCAAGTAAATTATATTTCAAAGAAAAATTATTTTACAAACAACAAAATGTCGTAGCCTACTAATATATACTTTGTAATCACAAAGTTGTTTATATACAAAGTATATTATTTGATTTTATAATTCAACACTCCCACTAAATTCAAATACTATTTATCTTAGACCCATTGCTGTTAAACATCTTTTGTGTATTTCCTTGACAACAGGTTTAGTGAGTGCATCTGCTAACATCTCCTTCGTAGAAATGTATTCGACTTTCAGATCGCCGTCATTAATATGTTTCCTGATAAAGTAATGGCGAACATCAATATGTTTTGTTCTTGCGTGGTAGATATTAGCCGATGCTAAGCATATAGCACTCTTGTTATCACAATAAATTGTGACAAGTTCTTTTTGAAGTTGCTTTATCCAACATGCTTCTTGAGCAGCATTGCTTAGAGACATATACTCTGCCTCAGTTGTTGACAAAGCAATTGTTGGTTGTTTCTTTGTATTCCAGGTTATTGCAGCTCCTTGACCAATAAAAACGTACCCAGTCACAGAACGTCTTTCTTCTGGGTCCGAAGCCCAATCAGAATCACAAAATCCGTAAACTGAAGGATTAATAAGTGTGTTTAATGAAAAACGAGCAGAGCAGCGTAGCTGAGAGCAGAGTAAGAAATGAGATAAATGTCAGGAGAGCACACCTGAGCTACGTCGGGTGGGTCAGCTTGTTATTAGATAAATTCTTACAGGAGTTTAAATGAGAAAAAGTTACAAAAGCTATGTCATTTTCAAGTCAGGGGAAAATAAAAGAAATACGTTTAAGGATGAGTACACGGGCTTTCATGGGTAATACAGAAACAGACTTATTTTTAATAAGGATTTTGTCTCCATGTTATGTATATTTACTATTATACTAAAATTGATTTATATGAAATTCAATTTAACTTAATAGACTTATTTATTCTATTTTATTTGTCTTTCACCTTAAAAGGCTTTTCAATTTCCAATTCATTATTAAACACAAATTATTTAGTGTATTTTACTTTTGAACAAATTTGTATCGTAAGCTTAACTTAAACTTGTCTATCGCTCGAAAGATATCTCTTTCCTAAACTTAAATCCTGCCACCTCATCACGAGGATTGCTATTCAAACGCACCTCATACAGTCTGGGGAAACGCAGTAAATACAATGCCTCTCATCATGTCTTTCAAAAATTTCAAAAAATTTAATTGCTGAGAAAAAAAATTTTGTTTTCAATAAATAAAAACAAATAGGGTGGCACAAAAGAACAAGGAGCTCCGGGCCTAGCGCATTTCTCTCAACCCTACCTTGTGAGACATTGTGAGGGAATGCAAGGGACCTACAATTTTTTTGCCGATGCCGAACATTTCATTGAGAAATCGAAGGACCTGCCGATTTCCCGCGAAGAGCGATGTCCATGTCCGTGGAAATACATTTTTTCCCCCTTGATGGTTCTGGGACTCGAACCTCGAACCTCGAACCTCCCACATGGCACACAGGCAGACACGCTACCATTACTCTACGGGCACCACAATCTTCAGAAAAATAAAAACCGCTCTTTTTTCATTGAAGATCATTTGTTTTTGATTTATTTCAAACATAATTTGTATATGTTGTCAAATAATGTATTGCGATTCGAACACACAAGCAATTTTGTTCTTTTTTTTTTCAGTCAATTTGTTACTATAAAACGTTCGCTTAGAAATAAAATTATCAATTCTATAAAATATAATCTGTTTATGTGGTAATCAAGCTAATACTTCTAAATACTATTGCCAAACCCCAGCATAATTTCCAACTAATGTTGCGGGAAGTGGGCCGCCAGCGGCAAATAGCCGCATACCAGTGCTGTCATAGCAGTGCGTATAAATTGCAGGAACATATTTTACTTGGAAGCCATCCATCTCGTCTTCGGGATACTGGAAGGTGAAACCAAGAAATCAAACAAAAAACAGATAAGTTAAGATCGATGGCTACGAGTTATTTGTTACCTCTTTTCTTACCACAATGCCTTTGCTGCATTTTAATGCAACTGTGCGTGATGCATTGACACTGCTTTCGAGATATTTTCCTGCACGGATGTCGTAAAAGAGGAGCATTCCCAAGCCAGTGCCTACAGTTAGAAGATTACCTTCAAATGTTGTTGCACGTATGCCACAGCCGCTATAACGTGAAGTGATTTTTTTGATTGTCTGAAATGTGAAAAGATAAAAGGGAATTAGTATTAAAGTTCAGTATTTCTCTTATTTATCGTTTCTATTATCAATATGGAATGTACAAAAGTAATCAATGCTTTAAAATAACAAAAGAGATTGCTTTTATATTTTTCGAGTAGCTTGGTAGGAACAGTCTTTGGAATTATAATCCCTCTCTCTCCGCTGCCTTTCCTATCGCACTTCTTGGATGGTGGTTATACATTGCATAATTGCAGTACCTAACGTCCCGCTTATAGATCCATAGGTTCTTTTTACGTTTACTTGAATTTTCAACAGTGAAATCATTATTGCTATCCGAGGCTGTTAGTTGTATCGGAAATTCTGCTACAATGGTTCGAGAGCCACCATCTCTATTTCAATACCATTTCCATCTTTTCAGACTACAAGTCTGTTGAGATAGAACCAGGAAGACCTTAACCTAAACTATATCATTGTTGCTTTGTTGTTGAGACGGTTACCACTGGTCTCCTTCAACTGGAGATGAAGAGCAACACTATGAATCTCTGCGAGTAATAACTCACTGCTCGATACTCAGTGTTATGCCACAGCTTATATCGGATGACGCAGTGGATGAATTTAACTTACAGAATCAACGGATGGTTATTCGGTTCCAGATTGGGGTTTGTGTGTGACGTACACTACCCAGCCACGTAAAAATCTTACGGCTCCGAAACAACTAACAGCCTTTGATTGCAATGATAAGTTCACCGTTGATGAGCCTAAATAACGAACAAAAGACAAAGACTACTGCTAAGACATAACCGCAATCTAAGAAGTACGATGGAAATGATCGGACATAAATAAGATGAAAAACTGCCCCATCAGGATATCTACTATGGCGATTGCTAAAGACAGAAACAACGTTGTTTTGGTGCAGATTAGTCATTAGAGAGGCTTAACATGCGTCTACACCCCCGCAGAAGAGAAAGAACATAATTTCAAAGACTGTTCTTATGCGCTCCTTGAAGAAACATATGAGTGGCCTAGACACGACGTGAAAATCGTTCTTGGCGATTTTAATGCAAAACTAGGGAAGGAGGACATCTTTGGAAATAAAATCGGTAAGCATAGCCTCCACGACAAAACCTCCGAAAACGGACTGAAGCTGATCGATTTTGCGGCGGGGCTAAATCTTGTTGTAAGAAGTACACGCTTCCCGCATCTCAAAATTCAGAAAGGTACATGGCAATCCCCAGATCAATTAACCGTCAACCAAATTGACCATGTTGCGATCGACGCAAGGCACTCTTCCAGTGTGCTAGATGTCCGAACTTTCCGAGGGGCCAACTTTGACTCGGACCACTACCTTGTTGTAGCCAAGGTACGAATGAGGATATCTTGTTCACGACCTGCACGAACTAACGCTGTGAAGAGATATGATGTCGGAAATCTACAATCGCAAGAGATTGCCAATGCCTTGTCCAATCGAGTGTCCCTTCAATTATCCTTGAGTCCCATGCCGAAGGCATGCAGTCAGGCAAATACAGCCAAGGAAAAAGCACGTCAAATGCTGATGCAAACACGAACGAGGGCTGCTTACGATCAGTATAACGAGATTTACAAGGAGAAAAGAAGGGAAGAACACCGAATTCTCAAAAAGAAAAAGAAGCAGCATGAGAAGCGTTCGTTTGAGGAAATAGAGAGGTGCCATGACAGGAACGAGATTCGGAAGTTTTACCAAAAGGTAAAAAGATCCTGCCAGAGTGGCAAGCCCCGAACTCAAGCCTGTAAAGTCCAGCAGGGAAACATAGTTATAGAGTCACAGTCGCTACTGAGGACCAGGAAAGATCACTTCTGCATACTGCTTAACGGCGATGAACACACACACAAATTTCGCTGTCAGGCAGATTGCCCCATTCAGTTTGGACGATGATCAAGAATGCCGTCCTCCCGACCTAGAAGAAGTTAAGCTTGTTATATCCAAATTTAAATCAAATAAGACTGCAGGTGCAGATGGCCTTGATGTCGAACTTTTCAAGGCAGCTGGAGATCAGTTGGAAAGGAGCATGCACCAGCTGATCTGCATGATATGATCGGAAGAAAGCATGCCCGATGAATGGAACCTCAGTATCGTATGCCCGATCCTAAAAAAAGGAGACCCTCACAATTTCGCCGACAAGCCTCCTTAACGTCGTTTATAAGATCTTGTCTGCTGTAATATGTGAACGTCTGAGACCCCACGTCAACAACTTGATATGTCCTTATCAATGTGGTTTTAGACCAGAAAAGTCCACAATAGACCAAATTTTCACATTACGGAAGATCTTGGAAAAAACCCGAGAACATTATATCGATATTCACCATCTCTTTATCGATTTCAAGGCCGCGTATGACAATATTTACAGGGACGAGCTGTACAGAGTCAAGTCTAGTTTCGTTATCCCTGCAAAACTCGTACAACTATGCAGGACGAATTTGGAGAATTCACGCTGCTGCGTCAAGGTCGGTAGAGAACTCACCGAACCCTTTGATGTCGAAAAAGGCTTTAGACAAGGCGACAAACTGTCATGCGATTTCTTCAACATCATAAGTGAAAAGATTGTAAGAAACTCAAACGTCAACACCAGAGGAACAATCTTTCGATATAAAATGGTACTGTGATTCACCTCTCGGTTTTACATAGTTAGTGGTAAAAGTAATTGGTAAACATACAGATTTTCCCAGTTTGAAATTAAGGAATTCGATTTCCAAGTATTTGTGTAACGTAGTATGCAAATTAAATTCACTTCATTCAATTTTGATGAAAAAAAATAAAAATCATGTGCCCTCAAAAATATATTTTCGTTGCTGATAAATTTACTTTCAATATCAATTTACAAAACAAAATATCCGAACATCAATAATAATCAATTTTGATTCAACAAGTAAGCGAAAACTCATAAAACAAAAAACTAACCCAAGAATACCGAGTAAAGTCCGATTGTCACGTATGTTGTTTTCCTTGTTTTGACAAGTAAAATCTTAAGTTCAGATTTTCAGCCAAGTTTTTCCATCTGAAAATCTATGTTCGAAAATCTGAAAATCTGAATGTCATCTGAATTGTCATCTGAAAATCTGAATCTTTTTACAAGGGAAAAGTGACAGAATCTTAAGTTAAGATTTTCGAAGATAGGTGCCAAGAACGCGAGCAATTACTCGCTTACGCAGACGATATTGACGTAATGGGAAGAAGCAAGCGTGATGTCATAGGTCTGTTTCTTTACTTTGTGCACAGAAATTCACAATCTGTCAAATTTTAAGGAGTGGGGGTAAAATTCTCTCAGAAATGCTCAGAAACTCTCTGAAAGAGCGTAATTGTCTCAAAAGTAAAGAAACGGTCTTTAACAAACATTCGCAGCAACGCTTGGAAAAACGTCTGTTTGACAGTTGTTGTATTTGTTTTGGCTGTGCACGATTTCTGCCCACAGAAATTTAGGTGGCAGAAATTCGCAGGGTGGGGAAATTTTTTACTCTCTCGTGAGCACTCTCTTTTGTGCACTGCTACGAAAAATCGCTGTGCTGGAACGGCATTAGACTGACTTTCACCGAATTTCGGTGCATTTCGTGCGAATTTTCAGTAAAGAAACACACCTCATATGTGCTTTTGCGAGTATCGAAATGAAAGCGGCAAAAATGGGTTTGATGGTTAATGAGGGCAAAACGAAGTATATGTTGTCATCAAACAAGGACACAGAACATCGCCGAATTGGACAAAACGTCACAATAGACAGACATAACTTTGAGGTAGTACAGGACTTCGTCTACCTAGGATCCGCTGTAGACACGGACAACAACATCAGTGCGAAGATCAAACGGAGAATAACTCTTGCTAACCGTTGCTTCTTTGGGTTAAGAAGGCAATTGAGAAACAAAAACCTCTTCAGAAAAACCAAGGTAACCATGTATAAGATGTTGATCATCCCAGTTCTGCTTTACGGTGCGGAAGCGTGGACTTTATCGAAAGCTGATGAGGAAACCCTTGGTCGTTTCGAAAGAAAAATACTCCGTATGATCTTTGTTCCCGTATGCGAATACAATGTGTGGAGAAGAAGATACAACAACGAGCTGTATGAGCTGTAGCGCGACATGGGCATAGCCAGAAGAGTACGCATCGGGAGGCTACGATGATTAAGCCATGTAGAGCGGATGGACCCAAAGGCTCCGGCTCGACGGGTTGTCGAAAGCACATTGCAGTTAAATAACCTCGTCAAGTGGAAAAAAACCACAACCGACTTAGATTGCAAAACTAAAGAAAGTTTGCCCCAAATCGAAATTGCTGGCGAAAGATGTTGGTTAAGACCCAGTATCACGCCGAACTGTAGGGTTCACCCAAGTAAGTAAAAAGTAATTCGTTGTTAACCAAACAATCTCAAAATTGAAGGGAAAGTTTTGTAGTATAATTTTTAACTCAAGCTTCAATAAGGCACCATCAGCTTTCTCTACTGTAAATCAAAAGACGAGGTGTGTGATTCGAAGGGGACTAAAATACTGGAGCTAACAGACGCTTTAGACTGTCGGGTACGAAGCAGCGAAGGGGATCGCGATGGCGAATATACGTTTATCCGTGGAACAGCTTGCTCAGTGATAGACTATTGCTTTGTATCTGAAGCCTGGAACCTCTTTTTTAGTCAGTTAAGAGTGGCAGCAAAAACATTCTCAGACCACATGCCGTTAGAGGTAACCTTTAACACAAAAACGCTTCGGGTAGAACCTAATAAGCCTGCAATTGATCTTCCTCCGAAGCTGCTCTGGAAAGATAGCTACAGAGAATTCTATCATAGAAATCTAGACATACAGCTTGAAACACATGTAAGCATACGCGGTCTGTGCAATCTGGAGATAGAGACGTTAACCAATGCTATCAAAAAAGCAGCGCCTACAAGGAAATCGGTGAATAAAGCTTTGAATAACAATCAAAAGTGGTTCGACAGTGAATGTGCGAGGACTAGAAACTTGTCTTTTGCGTACTTGCGATTATTCAGAACATCTAACAACTGCTACTTTAGAAGCCTCTATGCAACAGCAAACAAAAACTTCAAAGAGCTTTGTAATGCTAAAAAACGATATTTTGATAAGAAAAATATTGAAATAATAAATAAAGCAAAAACGTCAACGGAATTCTGGAAAGCAGTTAGAACTGTTAGTGGCAGAAAGGCATTAATAGCTTCGGGTCTACGCATTGAAGAACTGAAAATTCATTTTACGAATCTGCTGAATGTCAACCAAATAGCTCCATCGTTTCACTACGCAACACCTTTAATTTTGGATGAATATCTAGATGCACTTATCGCGCAATCTGAAATAGAAAGGGTTATTAAAAAAGCCAAAGATGATAAAGCACCAGGAGAAGACAGAATACCATTTGAATACTTAAAAAACCTTCCAACAAAATACATACGACTATACTAACATTGGAGTATAACAGAATTTTTGAGACAGCTGACGTTCCTGCTAGCTTTCAAAAAGTCATAATCTTCCCGATTCATAGAAAAGGAAATCTTAACGATCCAGTAAACTATAGAGGAATATCATTTTTAAATACAGTGGCAAAGATCAACAAAATATAAGAAGTCTTCGCAAAAATTTTGATTTGTTCTTGATTCATCTAGAATCATTTGTTAGTAAGCCTAAATTAATATTTCTGACAGAAATTTGGGTTTATGATCATGAAAAAGAATTTTTTAAGATTCCCGGTTATAATTTGTTTACAAAGTGCAATAATACTTATGCCTCAGGTGGTACTGCGGTTTTTGTGGAGGAAAGTTTGAGCTGTGATTTTTTTAGTAAGGATCTTTTAAGCTCTGATATGCTTCAGATTTCAGTAACTATCAATTCTATAAAACTAGTTTTTATTTGTTTTTACAGATTTCATGGCGTTAATGTAGATGTTTTTATAGGGGAGTTAAACTCATTGCTGACTAACAACAATTCTAAACATATTTTTATAGTGGGCGATATTAATATAGATTTGTTGTCTGAATCCTTAACAGTGGAGAATTACAAGTCGTTAGTGTCAGCCAATGGTCTAATATCCTGTATTAATGTACCGACAAGAATAACTTCAACATCTAAAACATGTATTGATCACATCTTAGCTAGAATTGACTTGAAAGCGAATTTAATCTTAACAAGCACAGTATCTGATTTTAAGATTTCAGATCATTGCATGACTTGCTTATTTTTTAATTTTAATGCAACATGTCATGACAATCTAATAAAACCAGTAGTGAATGAGAATTATTCCAAAGTTAATTATGAACGTCTTAATTCTTTTTTGATTTTTGAAAACTGGTCAAGTGTTTTAGCTGATCCTGATCCTTCATCTGCTTTTGATAATTTTGTTTTTTCTTTAAATGGTTACGTTATACTCTGGTTACGTTAGCTCTGAAGTAATAAGGAACAGAAAACGCAATTTAAAAAAGTTAAAGCCATGGATGAATGATATTTTATTGAATAAAATCCATTATAAAAATAAATTAAGACTAAAGTGTAAGAAACATCCAAGTAACGTTCTAGTACGTGAAAATTATGAATTGTTATGTAAAGAAATAAGTCTAGAAATTCCAATTTACAAAGAAAATTTTTATATGGATAAGTTTCATAAGGCTAAAGGCAATTCAAAAAAAGAATGGGGTGTTATAAATGAAATTTTTAACAAAAACAACACATTTGAAATTCCTTCCATTCTTTCTGTGGATAATATGGATATTTCTGATCATTCTGTAATGGCTAACATTTTTAATGAGGCATTTTGTTCAAACAGCTAGTAACACTATTTCTGAATCGGGTTTAAATTCAGTCAACTGCCCAGAATCTTGTTTTAATGACTGTCTTAAAGCATCAAGTTTCTTTTTTGTAACGATTTCTTCTTTTGAAGTCTTCAAAGTTATCCAAGCACTGGATAACTCGTTTTGCTCTACATCAAATGGCTTTTCAAACAACTTTGTCAAACAAATTAGTTTTAATGTAGTTGATGTTTTGACTCATTTATTCAATAAAAGTATTTTGCTAGGTGTATTTCCACAAAGTTTCAAATTAGCGGAAATCATTCCTATTTTTAAAAAAGGTGATAAAAAATGTATTAATAATTATAGGCCTATATCTTTATTATCAGTGTTTTCAAAATTTTTTGAAAAACTTAACAAATGTAGAGTTGTAAACTACCTTGAAAAAATTTCGTTTATCAGCTCAAAACAGTACGGCTTCAGAGCTGGTAAATCAACTAAAGATGCACTTTTAACACACTGCTCTTATATCTACGATAGTATTGATCAAAAAAAGTTTACTGCTGCTCTTTATATCGATATCAAGAAAGCTTTCGATACAGTTGATCATGACATTTTATTATGTAAATTAGAAAAAGCTGGCTTTAGGGGTTTTATACTGAACTGGTTTGCTTCCTATCTTAAGAATAGAAATCAGAAGGTGAAATCAGGTGGTAGTTTCAGTGAAACCAGAAATATTAACATAGGTGTTCCTCAAGGTTCAGTGTTAGGTCCAATTTTGTTCCTCATCTATATTAATAGTATATTTAGCCTTAACCTTAAAGGAAAAGTTTGTGGGTTCGCTGATGACATAGCTTGTGTCTATTCTAGTGATACAATGTATGATCTAGTTTCAGATATAAACTATGACTTGGAGTTATTCAGACATTGGTTTGGTATTCACAAGCTTGTGATAAGTGACAAAACAAGAATTATGTTTTTCAATACACCTGCTTTCAATTCAAATACTCCACTTCTTGTACAGCATAGCATGGACTGTAGTAAATTCATGCTAAGTAATTTGTCTTGCTGTGTTGCCAATGTGTGTCCAACTAATGACACCGTTTCGGTTTGCTCACCTAAGTGTTTTCGTATCGATCCAGTAGCTGAATATAAGTATACCTTGGCTTAACTATTGATAGCAATATAAACTGGAAAGCTCACACATTAGCATTAAAAAAATACTTGTTGTCAACTACGTATGTCATGTTCCATTTGAGAAATCTCTGCTGCAAGAAACTTATGGAAACTGTTTATTATGGATTGGTGCAGTCGAAAGTTCAATATGGTATAATTTGCTGGGGTGGCACTTATAAAAACTATTTGCAACCCTTATTAGTTACCCAGAAGCATATTTTAAGAATAATCTGGAAGAAAAAAAGATATGAACACAGCTTCTCTTTGTTCGTCAGCTCAGGTATTCTCCCGCTAAAACATCTATATTTTTATAAAGTATTGAAAATATTTTTCTGTAGAAGTGGTTATCTCTCAAGCCACATAACACCTTACGCATTACGTAGTAGCGATAGAAATATTGCTTTAATTCCTGCGCACAATACTCGTAACTTTCTCAACTTTTATACTGCAGTAGCACCTAGACTATTCAATAATTTACTTACTTACTTTCTTACTTACTTAGGTGGGCATTACAGTTCGGGGTGAACCTGAGCCTCAACCGACATCCTTCGATAACGACTTCTATTTCGGGCGAGCTCTCTCCAGTTTCGCACTCCAAGTCGGTTGAGGTCATCCTCCACTTGATTGCTCCACCTAAGACGAGGTCTTCCCCTTCCGCGATTTCCCTGCAATGTGCTTTCGAACACCCGACGAGCCGGAGCGTTTGGGTCCATCCGCTCAACATGGCCCAACCATCGTAGCCTCGCGATGCGTACTCTTCTGGCTATGCCCATGTCGCGGTACAGCTCATACAACTCGTTGTTGTATCTTCTTCTCCACACATTGTCTTCGCATACGGGACCAAAGATCATTCGGAGAATTTTTCTTTCGAAACGACCAAGGGTTTCCTCATCCGCTTTCGATAAGGTCCATGCTTCCGCGCCGTAAAGCAGGACTGGGATGATTAGGGTCTTATTATAAGGTTACCTTGGTTTTTCTGAAGAGGGTTTTGTTTCTCAATTGCCTTCTTAACCCAAAGAAGCAACGGTTGGCAAGAGTTATTCTCCGTTTGATCTCCGCACTGATGTTGTTATCCGTGTCTACAGCGGATCCTAGGTAGACGAAGTCCTGTACTACCTCGAAGTTATGTCTGTCTATTGTGACGTTTTGTCCAATTCGGCGATGTTCGGTGTCCTTGTTTGATGACAGCATATACTTCGTTTTGCCCCCATTAACCATCAAACCCATTTTTGCCGCTTCTGTTTCAATACTCGCAAAAGCACCTATGACATCACGCTTTTTTCTTCCCATTACGTCAATATCGTCTGCATAGGCGAGTAATTGCACAGACTTTTGAAAGATTGTTCCTCTGGTGTTGACGTTTGAGTTTTTTACAATCTGTTCAAGTATGATGTTGAAGAAATCGCATGACAGTTTATCGCTTTGCCTAAAACCTTTTTCGACATCAAAGGTCTCGGTGAGTTCTTTACCGACCTTGACGGAGCAGCGTGAATTCTCCAAAGTCATCCTGCATAGTCGTACGAGTTTTGCAGGGATGCCGAAACTAGACATGGCTCTGTACAGCTCGTCTCTGTAGATACTGTCATACGCGGCCTTGAAATCGATAAAAAGATGGTGAATATCGATATTGTGTTCTCGGGTTTTTTCCAAGATCTGCCGTAATGTGAAAATTTGGTCTATTGTGGACTTCTCTGGTCTAAAACCACATTGATAAGGACCTATCAAGTTGTTGACGTGGGGTTTCAGACGTTCACATATAACAGCAGACAAGATCTTATAAGCGACGTTAAGGAGGCTTGTCGGCGAAATTGTGAGGGTCTCCTTTTTTTAGGATCGGGCATACGATACTGAGGTTCCATTCATCGGGCATGCTTTCTTTCGACCATATCATGCAGATCAGCTGGTGCATGCTCCTTTCCAACTGATCTCCAGCTGCCTTGTAAAGTTCGGCATCAAGGCCATCTGCACCTGCAGTCTTATTTGATTTAAGTTTGCATATAGCAAGCTTAACTTCTTCTAGGTCGGGAGGACGGCATTCTTGATCATCGTCCAGGCTGAATGGGGCAATCTGCCTGACAGCGGAATTTGTGTCCTCATCGCCGTTAAGCAGTCTGCAGAAATGATCTTTTCAGATCCTCAGTAGCGACTGTGACTCTATAACTATGTTTCCCTGCTGGTCTTTACAGGCTTGAGTTCGGGGTTTGCCACCCTGGCAGGATCTTTTTACCTTTTGGTAAAACTTCCGAGTCTCGTTCCTGTCATGGCACCTCTCTATTTCCTCAAACGAGCGCTTCTCAATTCAATAATTTACCCTATGAAATACGATGCCTTCGTTCACCTCATTTGTTCAATAAAAGTATTAAAAAGTGGCTTTTAAATTTTGATTTTGATGCAATCAATAATATTATCAGGATCCTGCAATGAATTTGAAGCATTTTGAAAAATTTCTTTGATTTTTAACATAGATTAAAGTAAATAAAATTAATTATTTGTTTATTTTCTCGACAAAATACCCCACAACATTTGTTGATTAAATATATATCTTAGTAATTAGTTTTCTTTTTGGTACTTTCGGCACTTGTCTTTAGGCAACAGATCGTACCTTTTCTTTTTCTTAATTCATTTTAATATTGAAGTACACTTGTAAAGCTTAAAACTTATATTGTATATTATAATATTGTTTAACTGAATATGTAAATTATTTGTTGTAAATTCATAGTAACTTCATTTTGTAAATATTATTATGTTTAAGAAGAAGAAAATAAAAATTGAATTGAATTGACAAAATTGAATTGATCTTTTGCTCAGTATTATACAACAAACTCAGCGAGTGGGTTAAATCTAACAAAATTTTAAATGTTTTTCAAGCGGGGTTCCGAAAAAACCACTCCACAGTTGATCAAATTTTTTTCATTGATGACTATTGCTGATATTTATAAAAAGAAAGAAAAAAAGTTATACGCTTTTTTTGTCGATTTTCGAGCAGCGTTCGATTCAATACCCCGAGAAGCACTCTTTTATTAGCTCTACAAATATGGAATCTCAAACGAGTTTGGGATGGAACATCGCTTTCAGATGAGTTTGAAACGTCGATGGG
Source organism: Melanostoma mellinum (assembly GCA_914767635.1). Classification (NCBI taxonomy): domain Eukaryota; kingdom Metazoa; phylum Arthropoda; class Insecta; order Diptera; family Syrphidae; genus Melanostoma; species Melanostoma mellinum. The sequence continues at coordinate 172,026,587 of OU612060.1, forward strand.
CGTCAAGCAAGGATGTGTTCTCTTCATTTTATACACAAATGATATAACTGATGCCGTGAAAGGTGGTGTATCCGTGGGAGGAAAGAATATTCCAGCGCTGATGTTTGCAGACGACATCGTTTTTCTAGCTGAAACTATTGATGGGATGCAGATGATGGTAAATAGGCTTCAAGAGTATTGTAAAACATGGAATTCGTCGGTAAATCTTTCAAAGTCCAAAATGATGATATTGAGAAATGGAGGTGGGAGATACTCCCGGAGTGAGAAATGGACGTTCCATGAGGAGCCGATAGAAATCGTAAGGGAGTATAAATATCTGGGAGTCTTGATTACCGCCAACTTAAATCTGGAAAAACATCTTCAAGCCAAATTGGCGGAAGCTAAGCGTGCAATGTGTTCTGTGTGGAGAAGTTGTATTCTAAAGAATAATGTTTCACATGTTGCCAAACACAAAATTTTCGAGCAACCGCAATCGCAATCCTGTTCTACGGTGCTCAGGTATGGGGATATTGCTCTTTTAAAGCAGTAGAGAAGCTTCTCCGTTTTTTTATAAAAAGCACCTTTCAACTACCAAGTAATGCTCCAAATTATATGATTCACCTTGAGACAGGTGAATCATATAGCACCGCTATTTTTGGACACACTTAAATTACATTTTAACTACGTGACAGGAGTTATGGCAATGAACGAAGAGAGGATTCCGCGAATAGTATTAACGCAAGTTATAAACATGGCAGGAACATGCGTAAAAGAGTGGAAGAATCTGGCATTCGAGTGTTCATCTACCTTGGCATTTTCTGGAGACGAAAACCCTGATTCGCTTAAGGTGAAATTTGATGATTTGCTGAAAAAAGCTGGCAATATGATGTATGATAAATTCATGAAAGAGGCTGAATCGTCTATGTACAGAGCCTACTACAGTAAAGTAAACCACTTCCTAAACGATAAAACTTACTTCCTAGCTGAAAACACTTCTGCAAAAATTAGTTTGATTTTCAAAGTGAGGGGTGAACTCATCGGTTTGAATTACATTCCACATCGACCAGAGCTGCCAATATTGTGTGATCTATTTCTATGTAATCGCAACACCCTCCATGAGTTGACCTTGTCGTGGTGAGGGTGCTTACGAGGGGATCTCCACCAATCCAGCTGCGGAATCCTCTCAACTAAAGTAACTCAAAATAACCTCAATGTTAGAAAACTTAAAATCAAAAAAAAAAAAATGGAAAAAAAGTTAATAAAAGGAAATAAAAAACGGACGGGGATATACGTCCAAAAGTCGGCAGGAGTCGCGATTGCCGGCGATGGCTTGGCCTCGAAAGAGGATAAGTCGCCAGTGACAACTATTATTAACGAAGACAAACAAAAAGCGAAAAGCGGTAGGGACTGTGGGTCGACCAAACTCACTGGAAGGGTTGAAAAACCATCCGGGGAGGGAGGAACACCTTCAATCCTAGACCTAGTGGTGGTGCAAACGCCGTCATTGGTAGTACTCAACCTCCAATTTTGGTGGAATTGCCCTTGGCAAAAAAAGGGGAAGCAGCGGAAACCAGTACCCAAATCATTGACCGTGCAGCAGTGAATCTCTGCTGCACTTCCAATTCCACAACCCAATCCCATCCTCATGAGTGCACGGAGGGGTCTGTTCCAACTCACGACACCGTGAATTACGGTCTGACCGAGAGGAAGAACCCCCCCCCCCCCCTTACGAGCCCTGAGGCAATTTCCCTTCCCAGTGAGAGTGGCGCTGAAATATGCTCTGCTCCCAGTGAGGAAGAGAAGCTCCCACCCCCAAATCGTAGGAAACGGCGAAATGCAAGGAGGCTCGTTAAGATTCTTGGTGAAACACCAATAGACAAGCGAGCTTCTGATGCGGACGCTAAACTTACGTGGGCTAAGAGCATCATTGCCAAAATCCCCACCGGCGATTCCTCAAAAAGAAACAGATCATGCGAAGGAACCATCCCAGAACCTAAGCGATCTAAGGTGCACAGCACCTCCACCAGAAAAGACTTGTCCTTTAGCGAAGTGTTAAAGGACAAAACAGTAGTTGCCATAATTGACAAGAGCAATGCAGATGGCGCGATTACTTTTGATCAGTGGACAATGATCTTGAACAAGCTCCAGACCTCCTATTGGGCTCTCATGATGGAGAACCCGGGAGAACCTGCAACTTTTGAAGATGCGGGTTGGTACCAGGGGCGAGTCAAGCTAATTGCCTTTGATGGGGAGAGATCGCAAAGTCTGTATAAGCTTGCAGTCAGCCGTTTAGAAGGTCTCTGGCCTGGTGCAAAGATCGAAGTTGTAGCAAAGGAGGAAATTCCTTGCAGACCAAGAGCTCGCATCAGAATACCAGCGGAGCTCTCCGACAAAGAAATAATTCTTAAAATGATCCAATTTGGTAACCCATCCCTACCTACTCATGACTGGAAGGTAGCAAAGTTGGAGGAACCAGACGGTCCCAATAGATCGGCTATTATAGTCATCAACAAAGACTCGATGGCCCCTCTAGCTGAAACCCAAGGTAAGATTAAGTTCGGATGGGCGACCATAACCTTAAGAATATATAAAAAAGACGAAGAAAGCGTAAACGCTCCTTCTGCCCCGAACACAACAAGCATGGTAAGCGCTGAAGGCGAAAAACTCCCTGAAATGGAAGTAGATCCCCCAAGTGCCTCCTCCGTAACATCAGAAGACGAAACAGACGACTCAATGTCCGAGAACGGCCTGAAGGAAGATGACCTCTTACGGTCAACTTCAGGTAGTGAGTCTGAAGACGACCTCAACCAAACAGTGGTGGGGGTTAGTCTGCTTAGCTGCAACCAAGATGGTGAAGTTAACGCAGATTAATCTCCAACACTCCAAACAGGCCTCGGCCTCCCTTCTTCTCCGCCTGAACAAAAGAGGGGAAGATGTTGTCCTTATCCAAGAACCATGGATCAACAAATCCTGCATTCATGGATTAAGGACTCCTGGATATACTCAGCTATATGTAAAGGACAAAGGTGAACCCAGATCCTGCATATTGGTAAGAAGTAGCACTAATGTATTTTTACTCCCTGATTACAGCAATTGTGATGTAACTACTGCTAGTTACCAAACCAGTAACAACACCTACTGGCTGGTATCAGCTTATCTCGGCCACGACCATCCTGGCCCTCCTCCAGGCGACCTGTTGAAAAAGATTGTCGCTGCAGCAGAACGGCAGAAGATCTGCCTCATCATTGGATGCGATGCAAACGCGCATCTCACAGTATGGGGGAGTTCTTCTTCTTCTTCTTCTTCTTCTTCATTTTCGGCGTTACGAGTAGTGATCTTGAAGCGATCACAACTCTCCCACTTTGCTGCTTCACACTAGTGATCTGCCTGTGGGGTACGCCGCCACAGTATGGGGGAGTACTGACATAAATGAAAGGGGTGAGTCACTTTTTGATTTTATTTTAAGTACTAACCTTACAATAAGTAATACTGGCAATGAACCTACATTCATTACCAGAAACAGACAAGAAGTCTTAGACATCACCCTTGTCTCCGATTCAGTTCATCATAGGATTACAAATTGGAAAGTATCTACGGAACACTCCTTTTCTGATCATAGATACATTCAATTTGATCTTACTGAAGAACCTCTCAAACACCCAGTTTCCGAAACTATCGGAAACCGGACTGGCAAAAATACCGGGTAACTCTGAAAAAGTTTATTAAACCTGAACTTTTACAAAGCCCTACAAACAAACAGGATCTGGACAAAAAAGTCAATGATCTTACCCTCGCTCTTAACATCTCACTGCACAGATCCTGTCCTCTTATAAAAATAAGAGGAAAACAGAAACCGCTCAGGAAAGAATGTAGAAGACGTTTCAACCGAGCTAAACTATCTAAAACCGTAACAGACTGGGATTCCTACAAGGAATCCCTCAAAACATATAAATATCAGCTGAGGAAAAATAAAAGAACTTCCTGGAGAAACTTCTGTGGAAAAATAGAAGATACTTCAGAAGCTTCCAGACTAAGAAAAATCCTCTCAAAGAGTCCAACCATGCCTAGCAGTTTGAAAACAGCTAACGGATTGAATTGAATTGAATTGAATGATGTTTATTTAGCTTTAAAAGCCATTTAGTTTTAAATTTTTACATTTTTTTCACTTATATTCTATGGGAGTCTTAAACTGCATATATTATAAAATTTATACATAATTTTAAATTGTTATAAAACACTTTTTTTTTCTTTTTTAAATATTCATGCTTTTTACATAACAGATAAGTTTTTGTTTGAAAAGGTTAAAATTACTTAGATTTTTGATTTCATTCGGTAGGTTATTAAAATCTTGAAAACCCATACAAAATATTGTTCGCTGCCCCCTTACTGTTCTTGAACGAGCTATTCTTTGGTCATTGCTATTTCTTAAGTTATAATTCACAACATCACTTACAAGCGTAACATTTTCACATAAATATCCAGGTAACATATTATTTTTTATTTTGAACACAAATATCATACACAACATAAAAAGCCTTTGATTTACATTCATCCATTTAAGTCTGTTTAACATATTTTGTATCGGAGTATATCTGTTACATTTCAGAATTAATCTCATAATTTTATTTTGCTGCAATTGCAGTCTATTTTTATGACTTTGTGGACACAAAAACAATAAACTAGCACAATAATCAAAATGTGGTTTAATTAATACATTGGACAAATTAACAGCCATACTCATAGATATATTTTTTCTAATCTTTCGCAAAACACCTATTTTTTTGGATATTTTTTTACAAATATAGTTTATGTGTTCCGTAAAGTTAAGTTGTTCGTCCAGAATAATACCAAGATATTTTATTTGTTTAACTTGTTCAATTTGCTCATTATTTATAGTTACGTTAATTGAAACATTATTGTGAGACACACTCACAGTACTACTTCGAAACACCATACATTTAGTTTTATTTACATTAAGAACCAGTCTATTCATTTTCATCCACATACTAATTCTCTCCAGATCTTGGTTTAGGGTTTCTGCACACTCAGTTAGGTGCTTTCCAGCAACATATACTAGTCCGTCATCAGCAAACAATACCAGTTTTGATGAATTTATTACTTTGTTCATATCGTTTATGAACATGAGGAATAACCACACTCCAAGTATTGTACCTTGTGGTATCCCTATGTTCACGTCAATTTGTGGTGATATAACCCCATTCACTGATGTTCGCTGTGTTCTCCCATGTAAAAATGATTTAAACCATTTGAACTCAGTAGACTTTATTCCGAAGTACTTTAATTTGTTTAATAAAATTGAATGATTTACAGTTTCAAAAGCTCTTTTTAGATCAAGAAACACAGCAATTACACAGTTTTTATTGTCAATTTCTCTTCTCCAATCATTTAAAACAAAATTTAAACATGTTTCACACGAGTGGTTTGCGCGAAAACCAGATTGATTGATATTAAGGAGATTTTCGTTTTCTAAATAATTTTGCAGCTGAATTACAACACACTTTTCAATAATTTTCTCATATAATGGCATCATATTTATTGAACGAAAGTCACTGAGCATTTTAGGATTAGGTATCTTTTTCGTTGGTATTACTAGGGATTCTTTCCAGGATTGTGGAAAAACACCTGCACTTAAGGAAATGTTAATGATTCTTGTTAATACGGGACCAATTATAGATATTGAATCCTTAAACATGTTTACACTCATATAGTTAAAATCTCTTTTTTTATTTATCAAGTTCATTGCACTGGTAATGTTTTCTAGGCTAATTTGATCAAACTTAAAGTCTGTATTGCACTCTTCTAATAAATTTTCATAATCACAAAATATCACAGATCGAGTTATGTCATTAATAGACTGGACAAAAAAATCATTGAATTTGACACACATTATTGCACTATCATTTATCACAGAACCATTTTCAATTTGAACACTTGATATTCCATCATTATTATTCTTTAAAACATATTTTTTAAGGTTTTTCCACATGTCTTTCTGCGTACTTGCATTTTCGATTTTAGTCTTAATAAAGTTTGATTTCGCGATGCTTAAAGCTTTTTTATAGTGGTTTCGATATTGATGGTATTCCACCCAATCTCTTTCAATATTACTAAGGACTGCTTGTCTGTAAAGTCTTATTTTTATACTTTTCATATTATTTAACTCATAGGTAAACCACTCTGCATTTTTAAAAGACACTTCCTTCTCTTTGACCATGGATTTTACTACTGATTTAATATTATGTACAAATTCATCACACAAAACATTTAGACTAAGCAATTGGTCACTTTCAAAATTATTAAATAGAGGAATATCCGACAATTTCAACATAAATAAATTTTGATCATACGCACAATATTTAATTTTCTTTTTATCCCATCTCTTATGTTGGTTTTTAATAATTAAGTCAATTGTTTCATGGTCACTTATTTTTAAGTCTTTATTTACGTTTGCTTCTACAATTTCTGTACAGTTTGTTATCACATAGTCAATTAAAGTGCTCGAATTACTGGTGATTCTCGTTGGTTCATTGATAATCATTTTCAAATTGTTATCATTTACAATGTTTGAAATTCTTCTTGTATATGTATCATTAATATGAAACCAGTCTATGTTCACATCACCCAATATTATAAAATTACCATATTGAAAAAGATATTCTATCCAGTTTTCCAACTCATTGCAAAAGACACTTTTAGACGAAAAGGGGCTTGGAGATCTGTATAACGCACATAAACATATCACAGGATAGCTCTCATATTGCACTTTTAATATTAAACACCAATATTGCATACTAAGTTTATATTTCTTAACAACATTGCACTTGAGATTTTTCTTAACATAAATAACAACACCACCAGTATGACCGGATTCGCTTTCACAGCTAAACGGGTAATAATACCCTTCCAATTTAACACAATTTAAGTCATCAGGGTCAGTAACATGTGTTTCAGTTAAAACTAATATGTCAATTTTTTCATTACATACTAAGCTTTCAATCTCATTGAAGTTGTTTATCACACCATTAACATTTAAACAAACACATCTGATATCTTCTAATTGCTAATAATCAGTTCTCTCCTCTAAAACTTTCAGATTTCTCTGATAAACTGCACAATTTATATCACTTGCTCTATGACTAGTGCTAAGATTCATTTTAAATTTTATGTTGGCATTATAGCAGTTAATACATTTAGTTTCAACATTAGTGCACATTTTTACATCGTGGTTATCACCACATTTAACACAGGCTTTTGTACTGGTACATTTCTTGGATGTATGATTATACCCACAACAGTTGTAACATCTTACTACATTCGAATGAGGATATACTCGGCATTTGTCCCACCCAATGTTCACTCTAATACTTTCAATAACCTGCGCATAGGCAACACGGATGGACAGAATCCTGCGAAGAAACGCTAAACCTGCTTCTGGACACTCATTTTCCAGGCAGCTCCAAGATCTTATGTAACCATGATTCCATAGTATCAAGCAACATAACTCCAAACAATCTCGATCTGATTACAAGGGAAAAACTTTTTTGGGCCATTAACAGCTTTGACCCATATAAATCCCCTGGACCAGACGGTATAATTCCAGCCGAACTCCAAAAGGCTGCGGATATCATAATCCCTGTCCTTGAAGTGATTTTTATTGGCTGCACCACCCTAAACTATATCCCCACTCAGTGGAGAGAGGTCAAGGTGGTGTTTATACCTAAGGCTGGGAAATCATCCCATGTAAATCCAAAAGATCTCCGACCAATAAGTCTATCATCTTTCCTTCTCAAAACCTTAGAACGACTGATTGATATCCACCTGCGTAAAGCTATAGATCCTAAACTGTTATCTAAAGCGCAACACGCTTACTGCAAGGGAAAATCTGTAGAAACGGCCCTTCACACCCTGGTTCGTACTATAGAATATTCCCTCCATCACAAAGAATACACCCTGGCCGCATTCCTCGACATAGAGGGTGCCTTCAACAACGTCAGCAACTCTGCAATTACAAAGGCGCTGACGAAGCTCAAAGTAGACAAATCTTTAGTGGAATTGATAAATCTTATGCTAAAAAGCAGAAGAATCAACTCAACACTGGGAGATTTCTCTGCAAAGAGATCTGTCAGCAGGGGCACACCGCAAGGTGGAGTTCTATCCCCTCTTCTATGGAATCTAGTCGTCAATGAACTTCTAGTTGACTTAGAAGCTGAGGGATTCAAAGTGATTGCATATGCAGATGACGTCTCCATTGCGGTATCCGGCAAATATGCTCACGTCCTTATGAATCTGATGCAAACCGCTCTAAGCAAACTAGTAAAATGGGCGAGAAAAAGTGATCTAGGGGAAAACCGAACTCGTTCTCTTCACCAGGAAATACAAAATTCCTCAACTAACAACTCCATCAATAAATGGAATCCCACTTCAACTCTCCAACGAAGCTAGATATCTAGGTATTATCCTAGACAAAAAGCTAAACTGGAAAGCCAATATAGAGGAAAGAATCAGGAAATCAACCGTAGCCCTGTTTTCCTGCAAAAAAGCCATTGGCACAAAATGGGGCTTCTCCCCCCAAATCACCCACTGGCTCTACACCGCGATCATCAGACCAATACTCACATACGGAGTAGTGGTATGGTGGACCGCTCTTGATAAAAGTCCAAACGAACAGCCTGTTTATGTATAAGCGGAGCACTGAGATCAACACCCTCAGCTGCCCTAAATATACTCCTTAATCTCATACCACTAGATATCTTCAGTAAACAAATGGCCGCAAGTACGGCCACTCGTATCAGAGCTATCTCCCAATGGACCGATAACAACATCGGTCATGCCACAATCCTGAATACATTCAGATCAATCCCTTGCCACTCTGACTACACCATCCCCCAATTGGTTTTTGATAATAAGTTCCATGTCTCAATCCCAACGAGAACGACCTGGGAAGACGAAGAATTTTTGAGAGATGATTCAATTCATTTCTATACAGATGGGTCAAAAACCGAGGAAGGGGTTGGCTGCGGGGTGTACTCAAAACGACTTAACGTAAGTCTCTCTTTCCGCCTCCCAAACCACTGTAGCGTGTTCCAAGCGGAAATTCTGGCGAACAAAGAGGTCATATCATGGCTAAAAGAAAACGTGATATCCTCAGCGAATATCCGGATTTTTTCAGACAGTCAGGCAGCCCTCAAATCACTCGGCGCCGTTTCCACGAACTCAGTAACCGCCCTTAACTGTCGCCTATCTCTTAAAGAGATGGCTGAACAGTTCAATATTCACCTTCTTTGGGTGCCGGGGCACAGAGATATCATGGGAAACTGCAAAGCCGATGAACTCTACCGATCTCAACCAGTAGGTTGAACATTGGTATACCAATCGCTACATGTAAACTTATGCTAAAACAAGAGGCAATCGATAGAACAGATCATAGGTGGAACCATATCACCACGTGTGTGGCAACAAAACAGCTATGGCCAGGACTTAATCCAAAACGCACAAGGCATTTGCTATCCATAACCAGATTGCACTTTAGCTCCGTAATCAATGTCATTACAGGACATTGTCTGATAGGCAGACACGCCATAAGACTTGGTGTTCCCTCAAATGACTTTTGTAGAAGTTGCTTAGATGAGGAGGAGGAAGAAACTATTCCACACCGCCTCTGCTCATGTCCTGCACTCTCCATTAAAAGAAAACGGCATCTTGGAAAATATTTCCTCGATGATCTAAACGATCTGGCGAACACAGATATCCTTCATCTCTTTCGCTTCATAAAAAGCTCCAAATGGTTTTGTTAAGTGGGGTTCTTCCTCACTTAATTCTTATGGTATCACAACGGACCAAATACTGGTCTAAGTGTGTCAGTTGGTTTTCCTGACAACCATTTCAACCTAACCTAACCATGTAATCGCAAAGAACGTGAGGATGTGTTTCATTTCCTGGGAATGTGCCCAATACTTAGGATTTCCGAAATCGCTTTTTCGGTGCTGAAAATCTCAATTTAGAGGAATCAGCATCCTGAATGGGGAACGAGTATTGTCTGAATGCCTTCCGTTACAGAACACGTATAGTCCGAGAAAGTTTTTAATACTTTGCTTTCAAATTTAGTTTAAAAAAATAATAATAATGTATATTAGTTTTTTCAAATCTTTTATAAAACAAATGGTAATCTGGTAGACGGCTTTCGGCCAAACCATTTACAGACTTATGTAACATTCAAAAATTAAGAAAATGACAATTGTATTACTATTGAAGCCAATAAATCTAATCTAAATCTAAAAATCTAAATCATTAACTGTAGTGGGAAATGATCACATACAGCGCCTTTAATCATAATGCCGTCAGCCTTCAAAACCAAAATGTACAAAATTTGAATTTTAATGTTTTTTCTTTAAGTATTATATCATATAATGTAGCAGGATTAAAAAATAAGTTACTTTTTAATGATTTTTTTAAACATATTAACAATTTTGATATTTTTGCGCTATGTGAAACTTTTGTTGATAAGAAAATGGAAGAATTTGAAAATATTTTTATAAACCATAAACTCCTATGGATCCCAGCAATAAGAGAATCTACTCACGGAAGAGCAAGTGGAGGATGCCTGTATGGGATAAGGAAAAATTTAAAAACAATTTGCTGTTTTGCAAAAGTACTCGAAAGAGATTTGATAGAGTTAAAATTGGAGCACAGCAGACTTTATATTATACCCGTTCATATAAACTGCAACAAATGGACACAGGAATTCACATATTTATATAATTTTATTTTGGAATTTGGAAAAGACGATATTATGATTATAGGAGATTTTAATGGAAGAGTAGGAGCAACACAAATTCTTAATGAAGAACCGGAGCATTTAATGGAACCAATCAAAGAAGTCAGAAATGCAACAGATGAAACAATCGATAGAAATGGGAAAAAATTAATTGAATTGTGCGATTCCAAAGGGATTAACGGTTTTAAATGGGCGATCAAATGGTGATGGTAAAGGCCATTTCACATTTACCAGGGGTACCGCATGTTCAACAATCGACTATTGTTTTGTAAAAGGAAAGTGGCTTGAACACATATCTGATTTCAGGGTAGATGAGCTGACACACTCGGATCACTTCTCAATATCCGTACAGATGAATATGGTGGTACAACACGAAACTCCGACACAGCAGAGTTTGCTACCAAAACTCCGCTGGAGAAATAACGATGCCGAGAAGTACACTGCAAACCTGAATCACGTTACTAATCTCTTAAATGAAAATGAGCTACAATCCATTAGAGGTTCGGATATACTAACCGCAGCTATTACAGAAGCAGCAAGACCTCTACAAACTAGGGCAAGCAGTAAGGGTAAGCAACCTTGGTATGGTTGGGAGTGTGAATCAGCGAGGAAAAAATCATTTGCCTATCTCCGTCTTGTAAGAAGAATCAACTCAAACTACGCAAAATCCATGTATCAAAAAGCAAATAAAGAGTATAAAACCATTTGCGCAGACAAACAAAAAGCATATACACTTAACCTATCAACATTGCTGGCGAACATCAAAGACAGTCGATCTTTCTGGAAGACTGCGAAAATGATCAACAAGGCACAATTTTCAAAAGGAATCAAAGTGGAACAGCTACTCAATCCACAATTTAATCAAAATCCAATCCTATATGCTCTGCCTTACCAAGAAGTTATGATGTTAGACCGACCCATAGAAATTCAAGATGTCAAAAGAGTGCTAAATCGATGTGGAACAAATAAAGCTCCAGGAGAAGATTGAATCTCATATGAATTTTTCAAAAACGCTACAGATGATTATCTTCAAAAACTAACACTGGCTTATAATTTTATATGGGATTTAGGAGAAGTACCAGCAAGCTTCAAGAGAAGTGTCATTCTGCCAATCTTCAAAAAAGGAAACCCGAATGAGGCCGGCAACTACAGAGGCATATCATTTCTCAACGCTATAACGAAAATCTTCACAGGAATTTTACTGGAAAGGCTTTCAGATTGGGTAAACGAAAACAACCTCTTAAGTGAATTCCAAGCGGGTTTTCGGAAGGAATATAGCACAGTGGATAACATCTTTTCCCTGACGAGCATCGCTCGAACGTATCTGGATAGAGGGAAAAAACTGTATGCGTTTTTCGTAGATTTTAAGGCAGCCTTTGATTATATTGACAGAAAAGCCCTGTTTTACAAAGTGAGCAACCTTGGAGTATCAACCAAAATGTTAAATATTTTGCAAAAACTTTACGAAGAAAATAAATCGGCAGTTTGGGATGGAAATATTTTATCCAACTGGTTCGAAACAACAACTGGCGTAAAACAAGGATGTCTCTTGAGCCCGCTTCTCTTTTCAATTTATTTCGATGACCTAACTACATACCTGCCAGGAGGAATATCATTTGACGGACTACAAATAAAGCTCTTACTTTATGCCGATGACATTGTCATACTGGCTGAAACCCCAAACATGCTACAGATAATGATAAATAGACTGCAACATTATTGTTCAATCTGGAACCTACAACTAAACACAAACAAATCCAAAATCATGATTTTCCGAAATGGAAGAGGTCGCTACGCAAGAGACGAATGTTGGAAATGGCAAAATGAAACCCTTGCAACGGTGAAAGAATATAGGTACCTCGGAGTCACAATTTCTTCAACGTTATCCTATAAGAAACATCTGCAAGATAAACTAAGAGAGTCAAAGCGAGCAATAAACAGCACCTGGAAAAACGTTCTAAGCAAACAAACCATTGCACCTAGTGCAAAGTATAAAGTCTTCGAAGCAGTCGTAAGATCTATTATGTGCTACGCAGCGCAAGTCTGGGGTATCTTCGAGTTTGATGAAGTAGACAAGCTTCTTAGATATTTCATCAAGAAAACCTTCAGACTACCGGAAAATACACCAACCTACATGTTGCACCTTGAAACTGGTCTACCTACGTTATATATACACACACTCCAACTGCATTTCTCATACATTGAGAAAATCATGAAGCAACCAAATCATCGACTCACCAATAAGATAGTTTTATTTCTAAAAGACAGAGATCTTCAATTCTTTACGGAATGGACGAGACTGAGTGACATCCATGATGTTCAACCTCTCCAACACAATGGAAGATCTTTCGGTAGCAGCCTGCAGATGCTTTTAGGAAAAATTGAAGAATCAATATGGAATACTTTCAAACAGCAAAGTCAACAAAGCCAAACAAGAAGTACCTATAGACTACTGAGTCATGACCTTGGTGATAAAAATTATCTCGATGACCGAAACAGTATTGATTTTATATCAACAATCTTTAAAGCCAGGGGAGAACTCATCAACCTTAACTACTTGCCATATAGAGATGACAGAACTCCAGAATGTACTTTGTGCAACCTGCGATGCAGAGAAGATATATGTCACTTCATTGGTATCTGCCCCATCCTGAACTCGATCCGAAGGTTATCTTGGGGAAAAAATACTCTTTCATCAAATGAAAGAATGGTTGGAAAATCCTTTACAACTACCTGAAACCCGCTCTAAAATATCGACAACAATTATTAACGAATCGTTTTGATATTGTACCTTTGAATAGTTATGTATTTTTATTTCGCGATATCTAAATCAACAAAGAACTTTATTGCTTTATAAATTAACTCATTTTTTTCGGCTGACGGCATATGCCAATGTCTTTTTGTGAAAATTGTTAACAAAGAACTATGTATAACTTTAAAACTATATTTGTTTATATATCAATAAAATCACTTTTTACTACTATTACTACTACTACTACTCTAAATCATTAACAAAAAAACCTAACGCTTATGGACTTCACCAGGAGGCGTTCGCATTTTAGAAAAGCAAATTCATATTTTCTAACCAAGAATCGATTTTTTTCTTTCTCTTATCCTCATTTCGTGATTTCTCATTTTCTGTTCGTAGCCTTTTTTGACTTTTTTTTAAAAAACAATAAATAAACACTTACCTGCAATGTTCTTGCATCCAGAAGAATGGTGTAAGACCTGCACCCAACAGCATAAAGTCCATCGTTGTGGTAGGCTATGCTAACGTTGTCCTGGCAATTTGGTAGTTTTCTAGAAAGCTTTTGTTTAAATGTTTCCGCATTAAAAATGTGAATATATCCGTTCAGGGAGAGTGCAGCAATTTCCTTGAACTCCTTGTTAAAGCAAAGCGAACGAATCTGAAAAACAAAAGTTCAAGTTACAGAATACCACAGACTTGTGCTATTTTCTCACTCTCTGTGCAGTCCGACAGGTGTTTACACAAAGCGGATTAATTGTGGCAAACGTAGGACATGCTTCCTTGCCACCATCGGGAAAATCCATGTAATCCTCATTGATACGCCACAAAGACAACTTGGAGTCTTTCGAACCCGAAACCAAGAACTGATCGTCCAGCCAGCACATTCCCATTATCAAGTCTCGATGACCATTTTCGCCAACACAGACGGGATCGAGAGTGGGTAGTCGATAGACAGCAACATCGGCTGAGTTTCTTGCTCCAGTGGCTAAAAATGTTCGACTTGGATTTATTTCAATGGCATGAAGACCGCCCTGGACTTCGGGATGATTGACTCGGTTGTTTGACAATGTTGGTATGGCGTCTACACGTCGCATGTTCACATCGTAGACAAGCAGCTGTTACAAACAAAGAACCCCTTGCAGGTGTACCGAACAAATAGATTGAAGCAAACAAAGTTCACCTACCTTGTTACATTTCGTTCCAAAAACAACCTGACGATTGCTAAGCCATTTTGAGCAGAACACTTTGTTGATGTATCCTAAACTGATTTGAGTCTCACGGAGCATATCATGAGTGAGTACATAGCGACTAGCATGCTCAAAGTTAACACCTCGGGTCTGTGAAACAAAGCAAAAAAAGAAATTTATAAAAAAAAGTTTATGGATTTGATAAGACAAAGAATTCACCTCGTCAAAGCTTGACTCCCGACTTCGAAGATAATCAGTTAAATTGAATGATGTGTTGAGAACCTCTTCTTGTTGTTGAGGTGTTTCTTCGTCACTACCCGAGTCATCGTAGGTCACAAAGTCATCGGGTTTGTCTGGTTTTCTTCTTCGCTCTTGTCTTTTGGTTTTGCATGAGGGGAAAAGAAAATTCAACCATTGGGTTGGGTTATGGATTAACCATTAAAATGTACACATACCTTAGGATTCTGGCTTTCACCCGACGCTCTTCCAAGCGAGATGGTATGTGGCAGGATGGGTAGGTACCCACAACACTATTTCGTATGGTTTTCACCATAGAATTGAAACATACTGTATTTTTGTTTCTTATTTCGAACATTATTGATTTGAATGTTCCTTTCGAAGGGACGAGTTAGAACAACAGCAATTTGGGTAATTATTCTATAATTTTGATCTTAACAAATAAAAGTTTTAATTGTTTTCTTTGCTTGTCCAAAATTTTAATTGTCAGTCTTTCTCACTCACTAGCATCCCTTGCCATTGTTGTCCTTGTGTCAGAAAATTTTTACTTTTGACACAAACATCTACAAAGAAACTTTTGATCAGAGATGGTGTAGGTAATGAAGCACTGCCAGATAGCATAATTAGGAACCACACAGTAGGTAATACAGGGAGTCAACTCGTACCGCCTATCAAAATTATTTCGGTGGTGAAATCGATGAAAGCTTTTTATTTGAATTAACGGCATTATCCGGCTGTGATTCAGTTTCAGAGGCTGGCAGTAGCAGAAGCAGCCGGTGGCTGGCAATCCAGTCACACTATTGGCTGCTACACGCCAGCTTCCCTCAGCAAACAGCTTCAGAAAACCGTACAAAAATTGCTTTTAAACTTTATCTCTAGTTTTTTAACCTATTTAATATATTTGAAACAAATTTTGAATGAAAGAGCTGCTGCTAGCAGCAAAAAGTTGAATATGTTCCAACTAGACAGCCAACAGCAGCTGCTAATTAATCGCCGGCTGACATAGTTGTGGTGAATTGCGTAGTCATACAAAGCCAATCAGCAGCTGGCAGTAACGGCTACTCGATTTGTAGCTTGTAAGCAGCCGTGTGTGATCCGTGCTGTCCCTACTAAAAGTTATTCTAGGTTGAAAAAAAAACCTAACCTGGTGAACCACATGGTTATCATGCAGGTTTGGAATAGTTTTGAGTTGAGTGCCAGGTTGATATATAGTCGACCGAGCATAAGTCTGAGTGCCGCAAATTAGCAATTTTTAATTGTAACACCGTCCAATTGCACTAACGTCCTTTGTCCCTTCTTTCCAAGGTCATGGAAACGTTGGTAAACCGTCAACTTATGAAATATCTTGAAGAACGAAAGCTTCTTAATGACCGACAGTACGGCTTTCGTAGCCAAAGGTCCACTGGTGATTTGATGGCTTATCTCACCGAAAAATGGAACCAGTCCTTACATTCTTTTGGAGAAAGTAAGATTATTGCGCTTGATATTTCTAAAGCATTTGATAGAGTTTGGCATCAGGCCAAATGCGTGCTTTTGGTATCGATGAGTCTCTTCTTCGTTGGATTAGAAACTACCTTTCCGACCGTTCAATACAAGTTGTGTTGGATGGCTTCAAGTCTGATACTCACTTCATAAATGCTGGTGTGCCCCAGGGCTCCGTTTTGTCCCCGATTCTCTTCCTCATTTTCGAAAATGATCTCTTGTCTGAAACTTCCAATTCGCTTAACTGTTTTTCCGACGACTCGACCCTCAGCTTTTCATATTCGTTTCCAAATTCACGTCCCTGCTCTTCGGATGTAGAACTGGAACGGTTGCGTATGATAAGCTTATTGAATTCTGACCTTGACAGCATTGTTGCATGGGGTAGTAAAAACCGAGTAGAATTCAATGCTTCGAAAACTCAATGCTGTCTCTTGTCGTTGAAGCTTAACATTCCCCCATTGCCATTATCCATGAATAGTACCTGCATCGAAGAAACCGAAAAGCTGTCAGTACTTGGTATGTGTGTAAACGATGATCTTCGTTGGAATGACCACACATTTGAAGTCGCCAAAAACGCTGCTAAATGCTTAGGTTTCTTGGGACGGTGCAGGAAGTTCTTCACCACTTCTGATCTGGCTACAATTTATAAAGCCTTCATCCGCCCAAAACTGGAGTATAACTCCCATATCTGGTCAGGTGCTCCTCAAACATCCTTGCACCTCCTTGATAGGGTACAAAATAGAGCGTTAAAATTGATAGGTGATAGTTCAATCGTAGAATCGATTAATTCTCTTGAACATCGTCGAAAAGTCACCTGTTTCTCTCTCTTTTATCGTTTTTTTTTACAAACAGTGCTCTAGTGAAATAGCCAGTTGCATTCTTCCCCTGAAACAATTTAGCCGCAACACCCGCCTCGCTAGGAATGCTCATCAGTTTTACCTTGAGCCCAACTTCGGGCGTACAGTCGAGTATAAAGAATCTTATTTCAGTCGCACCACCCGTATGTGGAATGCTTTACCTGGCTCTGTGTTTCCCCTGCATTACGATATACAAAGATTCAAAAGCAACGTACATCGATGTCTCCTTTCAAATCCTCTCCTATTTTATTAAATGCTCGCACTGTGTTCTATAACATTATAAGGGTAGTCATAACCCCTTGATGTGCGTGCTAATTATAAAAAAATAAACCTTTTAAACATGCTAACTTTTATTAATTAGTCAAAACAACCCACAAAACATTGCAACGAAAGTTCCTGTTCGAGATTTCCTGATCTAATTTATCTTGTAGACAAAATGACACTACCTTGCCGCAGTTGACTACTCTCTACTCTGTGGTCTGAACGCTTCCCTTTCGGATAATCTATTTGACATTTCTCGAATTTACTCACCACCGAAAAATAAACTGTGTTGAATTTTCCTACAAAAAAAAAATGTCACCTTTGCTGCGAGAGCCTTTTTCTTTGAGAACATGAGAACTTAAAAATATTTTTGCGCACCGCTCGCATAAACAATTTTTCTAACTCAATTTCTAAATTTGCAATGCAAAAGTTATTTCGTCATTAAGGTGAGTTTACCATACAAAACTGGCAAAACCCTCTACACAAAAACAGATGAGAAAAGAAGAAAACAGTTGTGCTAATATTTGCTTATCAAGCGACTGCATCCAAATATTTGTTCGTTCGAGTGTCCTTGAAAGTAAAAAAAAAGTTTTTTCTTCGTCCCTTACCTTGGTGAAAAACTTGAAAGAAAAAAAAAAGAATAGAAAAGAAAAAATCGTATTGAATAACCGAGAGAAAAGCCATAATTAATTTGTGAAGTTCCCGTAACATGAATTTCGGTGTCCTCGCCCGTCGTGGTGCTACAAAAGTTGGAAATTTTTATTCAATTTTGCAGGTGTTGTCTCCCACAAGCCCTGCTGCTGCTGGTGCTCTTGCTACTTCAACCTTCAATTTCTCTTCATTGCTATCGCCGTTGTCGTCAATCAACAGGCAAACAATTTTATTTTATTCTGGTAAGTCTCATTGTATTTCAAGATTCAACCTGCAAACTCTCCCATCACCATAGTGTGTCGCTTCGCCCACAGCATTCCCATTCAATCGAATCATTTTAATTTTTATTCAATTAATTTACTATTCGCGTGATGTTAGTTAAGTGAGAAAGTTGGTTTCTCCTTCATCTCGAGCGGCAGAAATGGTTTTTTAAAAAATGTTTCTTGCTCTAGTTAGTACGCGACACAGCGCCGCGCACATTGTATAGGCCCAACACCACCCCACCGTCACCAGTAGAGGGTGAGGGAAATTGGAAAGCAGGGCACCTCACACCGTTTCTTATCGACCTGAATTTAATTGAAATGTTTTTTTCTTTTTTTTAAATACAAAAGTAGATAACAACGGACAACAACCACACGAAGTCTAATAATAGAATCAGTTTTTTTCTAGATCGCGCGCATAAACAAGTGCGGACATACTTCAGTGGCTTCCTTTTCTTCCCATATTGAAGTCACCACCGACCGACCACCCGTTCCACCCACCACCTCTGTCATTGAATTTAGTGTTCGATTTGTTGTTTTGATTCATATTGCCTGGCTGCCTTCTTGCCTCCTGGCTTTTCCGCTTCCAAAATGTAAAGGTCCATTATTTTTAGACTTTAGTTGTGTATATTTTATTTTATTTCCTTTTATTATTTTTTTTTTTTTTTCAAATTGGTGATGGTATTTTATTGGCAGTCAGTTCTCAGTTTTGCTGCTGCTGCTCATCGCATCGTGTGTAGTAGGCATATGGTTTTGATTAAGTTGTGTGGAATTTATGAGCTAATTCCATTTTGGGGTGCAAAGTAGTTTAGCGAAACACTCTCACGGAGTCTATCGAGCGTAAAAGTTTAAGTTTTCTTCTGTGTCATTCTGATAAAATCGTTTTTTTTTACTCGTCATCATCTCGACCGTGGATTTTGTAACAACCTGGTGATAAGATTACTTGAGAAATTTCCAAACGATGTGAGATAAATAATAATCCGTGCCTGGTTGTTCACTTTAGGTGGTCGTGCAGTAAGTGAGGTGGTGTGTCTGCGAAATAATTTGGATTAAGTTCGATTAGAAGGAGTGCCCTTGGAGTAAGTACATAATTTGATTTGCCTATAAATGATTTACGAGGGAAGAGTATTCGTTCAGCGTGGTTGATAGTCTGGGTCAAGTTTGTTTTTCGTTGTTGTCAGTCGTTGAGAAGAGAAACATTTACACACAAATGTGCAAACGATTGCAAGGACAAAAGGGTTTATTGCTATTCTACATCTAATGAAGTGGAAGTGATGTGTGATGAATTTGAAAAGCTCTTTGCGTTGTTTGTTTTGATTCCTAGTACACAGTTCTTTAATTATCAGATATAAAAGAAACATGTGCTTGTGGAGTGCTTCTGAAACATGGCTGAAGTCCTTTAATAAGACTGGGATGAGGTTTGGTTCAAAAATAGAAAGAGGAATGACAAGGTTTGTATTTGTTTGTGTTTTTGAACTTTGAACAGGTCAATATTTAGTGAAGTTTGTTGTTGTTTTTTATATTGTTAAGATGTTGGGAAGTTATCCACTAAAAAATCCTATTTACTCTACTGTCCAACTTTTCTTTTAAAACATTTTCCATGCAAAAGTTGAGACTTGAGACCTTTGAGATTTCTCGTTATTCTTCTCGACCATCCATATGATCTTTCGTTTGGGTTTAGCTTTGGCATTTTAAAGTGAGAATGGCTGTATATAGGTTATTTAGTTAAACTTTTCCAAGAGCTTAGCCCGGTTTTTGTGACAGCCACAGGAGCTATAACATACCTGGGTTTTCAAAAAACATAATCGACGTCGAGGGTGACTTCAACCTGCCTTATTTAATATGGAATTTGTCAGATAACCAATTTTTTTTACATGGCTTCTGCTAAAGAATGTTTATTTTTTGATCGACTTGCTGATTCTAGCTTATTACAAGTTAGTGGTATTTCAAATTATATGAATAGACAACTAGACCTTATCTTTACAACAGATTCCATATACTCTTCAGTGTCACTTTGTCCTCTTTTACTATCAACCATTGATAACCTCCGTCCTCCTCTCCTTCTCTCATTTTTTCAAGAGCCCAGAATACTGCCTGCTCCTTCAACAGTTGTACATTGTTTGTATTCAGTATTCAGTATTCTATATTCAGTATTTTGTTTTGAATGGTGTACAAGTAAGACTTAGTCTTTTATAGCACAACATGGTCAATTTGTATATTAAATAATAAATTCAATAGTATGAGCTAAGTTATAGCTAGATAAAGAATATAATGGAAATATAAATTTTGAAATAAAAAGATTAAACAGAAAATTAAGCCTCTGTTATCCTATATAATATTACAAATATTATTATTCCTTTTTTAATTCTATAAAAAAAATCTATTATTATTATTATTTTCCTTCTCCTTTCCCCTCCTTTTCTAATTACAAGAGAGTGAAGGCATTTTGATTAAATATTAGGTCTGTTTCTTTACTTTGTGCATAAAAATTCACAATCTGTCATATTTTAAGGAGTGGGAGTAAAATTCTCTCAGAAATGCTCAGAAACTCTCTGAAAGAGCGTAATTGTCTAAAAAGTAAAGAAACGCCTTGAACAAAACTTTCGCAGCAACGCTTGGAAAAACGTCAGTTTGACAGTTGTTGTATTTGTATTGGCTGTGCACTATTTCTGCCCACAGAAATTTAGGTGGCAGAAATTTGCAGGGTGGGGAAATTTTTTACTCTCTCGTAAGCACTCTCTTTTGTGCTCTGCTACGAAAAATCAGTGTGCTGAAACGGCATTAGACTGACTTTCGCCGAATTTCGGTGCATTTCGTGCGAATTTTCAGTAAAGAAACACACCTATTATCTTTCAATTACAATTATAGCACTAGCTAAAGTGTTGTTTTACAGCCTTCTCAAAATTTGAACTTACAATAAGGAATTCCAAATTTTTGCATGTACAAAAAAGAGGCGTGATGAATTCAAGTAGTTGAACGCGGGTATTATAAGATTATGAGTTCTCAAAGATTGTGCAAATTGAAGGTTTTCATAAAAGTATATTGGTTTTCTAAGTTGAATGATTTTGTGCATAAACATACAACATCTTGCATCCAGGAATTGTTGGAAAGAACATCCAAGAACAATTTTATGGTAGTGTGAAATGTGCTCATGTCTTCGAAGTCCATATATATATCTTATCATGTCATTGAAAGCTACAAAAAGCTTGTGTTGCGAATGTGAGTCAAGCTTACAATAAACAACATTTGCAAAGTCTATTAAAGGAACTAAAAGAATCTTAACTAGTAGTAGGGGAGCCCGAGATGCTAAATTTGCAGTTAAAGCGTCATGGGGACTTATTGGATTGTGAAGTTTACGTTCTAAAACGAAAAAAAGTGTATGGCAGTTTTTCATTTTAGTGGGGCGATGGGCGTGTATGAGCTTTTAAAAATGTAAAAAAAAACTGTTAAATTGAAATACTCGAGCGCGTCAGATTTTCATAGAGTATACGCGCTTTGTCTTTCTGAGAGGTTAAAAAAAAAAAAGTTATTCCAGAGTGTCAGATTTTTAAAGTGTATGTTAAGTGTACTCTAAAAAGTGTATATTTCAATAATCTGACAATTTGAGTGGGGCGATCAGTCATGGCTGATTTTTAAAAATGTAAAAAAAACACGTGACCTTGAAATACTCGAGCGCGTCAGATTTTTATACAGGGTGATCAACTTGATGTCTTCGTCCTCCAGGATGATAATCTGACAATTATATGGGGGCGTACTTAGTAGCCCCGCTCAAATTGTCAGATTATTAAAATATACACTCTTCTCGATGTAATCAACCTACCATCTCTTAATCTGACGCGCTCGAGTATTTCCGATGATCGACTTTATTTTACTAATCTGACGGGCTGCCCTCAGCGAACGCCCCAACATTAAGGTTTAATATATGGTAGGAGTACATTACATGGTGCAAGGTTTCTCCCCATATGATTTTCTGACGCACTCGAGTTTGGCGCAAAATCCCCTCTTGGGCTCCCCTACTATAGTCTTAACTTGGTGTTAGTAGGAGTTATATCGGAGTACAACCGAAGCTTACGCAAGCCACCATAAATTCTTCTAATGGTATAGTTCACTTGGTTTTCAGCTGAAAGAGAAGTATTTACCCTAATACCAAGACTGGTAACACAGTTCACAAAGTTAAGCTTGACATCTGAAAGGTAGACCTGTGGTAAAAGCAAGGTATTTGTGTGCTTTTTAGATATCGCAATTAGTTGAGATTTAGCAGGGTTGAGGGTTATGTGATTGGAAAGGGACCATTTCAAAATTGCTTGTAGATCTTCATTTATTCTGTGAATAAGGTCCTCTTGCAATCCAATTGGACGTGACAAATAAATTTGGACATCATCAGCATATAGATGAATTGAAACATTCGACCAAACGGTTGGCAAATCATTAATGAATAGGCAGAAGAGGATTGGTGCTAACATTGAGCCTTGTGGAACCGCCATTCGCACATTCATTGGATCTGAGATCATTTCATCAACCTTGACCCTCTGGCTTCGATCAGACAGATGGTCTCTTATGAGACTTACTGCTCTATCATGAAAACCGAAGTACAGTTTCAGTTTTGAAAAAAGTATTTGATAGTTGACCTTATCAAAGGCCTTTGAAAAATCCAATAAACAAAGAACAGTCACATTGCCCAGGTCATATTGGTTTCGAACATCATCCAGAACTTTTATCATCCACGTTTGACAACTGTGATGAGCACGAAACCCAGACTGAAATTTGGATAATAAGTTGAACCTATCAAGGTGACTGGTTATCTGTGTAGCAAGAATCTTCTCAAAAACCTTTGATAGACAAGGTAAGATACTGATCGGACGGAAATCAGAGCAAGAACTAGGATTCGCTTTTTTCGCAACAGGAATTATTTTAGCGGACTTCCTTACTTACTTACTTAGGTGGGCATTACAGTTCAGGGTGAATCTGGGCCTCAACCAACATCCTTCTGTAACGACTTCGATTTCGGGCGAGCTCTCTCCAGTTTCGCACTCCAAGTCGGTTGAGGTCTTCATCCACTTGATTTCGCCACCTAAGACTTCCCCTTCCGCGATTTCCCTGCAATGTGCTTTCAAACACCCGAAGAGCCGGAGCGTTTGGGTCCATCCGCTCTACATGGCCCAACCATCGTAGCCTCGCAAAGCGTACTCTTCTGTTTATGCCCATGTCGCGGTACAGCTCATACAGTTCGTTGTTGTATCTTCTACTCCACACATTGCCTTCGCATACGGGACCAAAGATCATTCGGAGAATTTTTCTTTCGAAACGACCAAGGGTTTCCTCATCCTCTTTCGATAAAGTCCATGCTTCCGCGCCGTAAAGCAGGACTGGGATGATTAAGGTCTTATATAAGGTTACCTTGGTTTTTCTGGAGAGGGTTTTGTTTCTCAATTGCCTTCTTAACAAAAAGAAGCAACGGTTGGCAAGAGTTATTCTCCGTTTGATCTCCGCACTGATGTTGTTTTCCGTGTCTATAGCGGATCCTGCGTAGACGAAGTCTTGTACTACCTCGAAATTGTGTCTGTCTATTGTGACGTTTTGCCCAATTCGTCGATGTTCTGTGTCCTTGTTTGATGACAACATATACTTTGTTTTGCTCTCATTAACCATCAAACCCATTTTGGCCGCTTCTGTTTCAATACTCGCAAAAGCACCTATGACATCACGCTTTTTTCTTCCCATTACGTCAATATCGTCTGCATATGCGAGTAATTGCACAGACTTTTGAAAGATTGTTCCTCTGGTGTTGACGTTTGAGTTTCTTACAATCTGTTCAAGTAGGATGTTGAAGAAATCGCATGACAGTTTATCGCCTTGCCTAAAACCTTTTTCGACATTGAAGGTCTCGGTGAGTTCTTTACCGACCTTGACGGAGCAGCGTGAATTCTCCAAAGTCATCCTGCATAGTCGTACGAGTTTTGCAGGGATGCCGAAACTAGACATGGCTCTGTACAGCTCGTCTCTGTAGATAATGTCATAAGCGGCCTTGAAATCGATAAAAAGATGGTGAATATCGATATTATGTTTTCGGGTTTTTTCCAAGATCTGCCGTAATGTGAAAATTTGGTCTATTGTGGACTTCTCTGGTCTAAAATCACATTGATAAGGACCTATCAAGTTGTTGACGTGGGGTTTCGGACGTTCACATATTACAACAGACAAGATCTTATAAGCGACGTTATGGAGGCTTATCCCTCTATAATTGGCGCAATTCTGAGGGTCTCCTTTCTTTAGGATCGGGCATACGATACTGAGGTTCCATTCATCGGGCATGCTTTCTTCCGACCATATCATGCAGATCAGCTGGTGCATGCTCCTTTCCAGCTGATCTCCAGCTGCATTGAAAAGTTCGGCATCAAAGCCATCTGCACCTGCAGTCTTATTTGATTTAAGTTAGCAAATGGCAAGCTTAACTTCTTCTAGGTCGGTAGGACGGCTTTCTTGATCATCGTCCAAGCTGAATGGGGCAATCTGCCTGACAGCGAAATTTGTGTGTGTGTTCATCGCCGTTAAGCAGTCTGCAGAAGTGATCTTTCCTGGTCCTCAGTAGCGACTGTGACTCTATAACTATGTTTCCCTGCTGGTCTTTACAGGCTTGAGTTCGGGGTTTGCCACCCTGGCAGGATCTTTTTACCTTCTCGTAAAACTTCCGAATCTCGTTCCTGTCATGGCACCTCTCTTTTTCCTCAAACGAGCGCTTCTCATGCTGCTTCTTTTTCTTTTTGAGAAGTCGGTGCTCTTCCCTTCTTTTCTCTTTGTAGATCTCGTTATACTGATCGTAAGCAGCCCTTGTTCGTTGTTGCATCAGCATTTGTCGTGCTTTTTGTTTGCCTGCATTTGCCTGCCTGCATTCTTCATCGAACCATGGGTTTCGTTTAATAATTTATATAAACAAAAGAATAAATATGTAGATAAACAACACAAATTTAAAAATTCACAATTTGACATTGAAGCTGTTGTAGTTGCTCTCCGATTTTATTTGATTCAGCAAGGAGTTGAATAGACGAACGTCTTTGTTATTATTCTTGCTAATATGGCTGGACATCACCTACATAGTTGACTAAACGAGATAGATAAGGAGGAGAACGATTATTTATGATTTTGAAGACAAACAATATTCTTTATTCTTTCTTCTTTTGCAATATTCTTTATTTAACGTCTAGCCACATTAACAAATTTAACATTAAACGTCTCGGAGAATAAGTATGGCACTTTAATATTGTTCGCATTGCTTTATTCTGGAGTAGGTGTAGCTCATTTAAATATTGAACTTTAGTTTATTTGCTTTGAGCCAAGACCTTAGATTATCCAAATCCTGTTGAATTTTTGCAACACGTTCATTTATGCTTTTACAGCTTATATATCTATACAATGTTCTAAAGACCATTTCCCTTTTAAAGAGATGTGGTCTCTGGCACAATTCGCACTGGAGCTTTGAGGAACTCGCAAGTAGCATGTCTTTCGACACTCGTCTAATGGATATGCCGTCAGACACGGTGATATCAAGGCTCAAACGCTAGTACATTGGTTTAGAGGGATGGCATACGACTGCACGCCTCATTAAGCACATATGCATATAGCTTATACCCAAATGGGTAGAATAACTTGATGAGACGTAGTATTTGTGTCTGCAACGATGCTATTCACTGAAATTAGGTTGTCTTCTCATATCTATAAAACGGGCACACAACCCAATTTTCAGTTGGGTTGTCATCTGTAATAGGGTTGTAAATTCCCTAGGTCTCTTTTGGGTTCCAGGCCATCACGGCATAACTCTAAGCGAATTTGCCGATGAACTTGCAGGCAAGGATATCGGACACCTTTCTCAGGACCTGAATCAGCGCTTTATATGCCGGGGGTCTCAGTGAAGGCTTCAATCGATGAATGGATCTGTGAACAGCACAACGGTAGATGGCTGTAGACACACTAAGCATATGCTCCCCCAACATTAAGAAGAAAATTAAAATTTGTCTATCCCATAGCAGAAAAGAATGTTGGCGTAGCCACAAGCCACTTAAAGGTTGCTGGTAGTACAATATACGGTTTAAATTTTAAATCTGAGTGCATAAGTTTTTACTTTGAAAACCTCCGACAGAAAAAAAATGGATCGTTTAAAAGCTGGGAACAGTTATAGTCGCAAAATTTCGGAAAGTAGGTTACTTTATCTTATCTGGAACGTCATTCCATATCACTATTATCGCCAGACAGTATTGTTTTTTTTAAATTGTTTTGCACTTCGTAGCATTGATAAACACTATGTTCGAGACGACCTTGTTTTTACAGTTAAATATTTTGTATAAGAAAACAATCGTCAAAACAGTAGCGCTTAGGAGATACGTTTGAAGGTATGTATACAGCCTTGGGGCTAAGAAGATTGTGGAGTTTTCTGGTCTAAAAAGGCATTGATAAGAATTAGATTTTTGACTTGAATGAAGTTTATTGTTCTATTATTTGCACTTGCCACTTTTGTTGATTCAAGTTTATGTTTGGCAAACTTAAATTCTTCCAGTTCGGGACGATGGCATTCTTGATCATCGTCTAAGTTAAGTAAGAGATAATGGACTTCTATGATTCCCATAAACGAAAGTGAATTTAGCACAATGTTTTCAGTACAACCATGCCTTGTGAGGAAATGGAGAGGCCTACAATTTTCTGCCGATTGCGAACCCTCACCGAGAAAGCGCTTTTCATGGTCATGCATTTACTAACGGAGGATTTGCCAATTCCTTGTTTAAGGCGATACCCGTTGATAAACATTTTTGCCTCTGTTGGAACTCGAACCTCTGGATTGATAGCAGACATGCTTACCATCACACAACGGGTACCACAAATCAGTTCTAATATGGCATCTCTCAATTTCCTCAATCAATGGAGTTCGCTTTAGCATTTAGCGTCACACAGAAACCCCGAAAGCCAGAGGCTACTGGTTTGATGGGTGGCGGGAACTGTTGCCATTGACCTTCGATGCTTGATGTTGGCGGCATAAGATTCAGAAACAGTTGGAGAGACATTGGACTGGAAATGGTACTGTTTATAACTTGGAATTGTAGATTTCCGACGTCATATCGTCTCACAACATTTGTTAGGGAGGGCACTTCTAGCGCTTTTGTCACATGGGCTGCTGTGTTGCGCTGGTTCTTGCTGTTACGCTTTTTGCTACTGTTGTTGCTCCTGCAATCTAGAGATCGATGAAGTGGCTTTTATAGCCGAGGTCCCACGTTGCTGACTTTTTGAGCTTTTGCTTTGGCAGCTTAAGCTGCGGTCCCATCCACGTTGTTTTATAGGCGCAGTTTAATTGTCTGATGTTTTTTTTCTGCAGTATCACTTTTTTTGGATGCCGTGCAACCTGGTCGCCTGAGTGATAAGTTTTGGTGGCGACTTTGTGTTTGGTAGCAGACTTTCTACGAGTCTTTGTTTTAGTTTGATCTCACGAACCTCGCACCTTTTGATTGTTTCCAAGAGCGAATCTACCTTTGCTTCGTCTTCTGCTTCATTTTCTTGATCTGTTCACAAGTTGATTTCGTTCGACGTATATCGTCCTTTTCGGTCTTCAGATTATGCGATAAATGTCGCCATCTGTGCCCGTGTACATCTTCATCATTTTATTCCTCGTCTACTCCTAGATATTTGCGGTGAATCAGAATTGGTCGTATCTTACGTCGATTTTCTTCGGCGTTGCTTTTACAACATTCGATGTGGATAAAACTGTTGGATATATCGCGCCACCAAACTGTCGTGAACGAACGCAATGATGAGTAATTGAAAGGACCTAACATTTTCTTTACTGTTCCGAACGGCTAAAGCGTTGTTAGCATGTCTGCCTTTTACATGGTAGATTTACGTTCGTTCGCAGAAAAAGCTGATTTTTTTTTACGATTATGGTCTTTTACAAGGAATTGGCTTGTCCTCCGATAGTAAAATTGACAAAATTTATAGATCCCCTCCATTCCTCAACTGGGTATGGTTGAATGAAATGCGCTAAGCCCAAGGTCTTCACGAGCTCTGTTTGCGCCACTCTGTTTTAGCTTCGTTGTAGAAGGATGTTGGTTAAGGCCCAGGTTCGCCCGAACTGTAATGCCCACCAAAGTAAGTATAAGACAAATGTGTTGTCCTACGCGTGTTTGTAATCGTTGTCAATTAAATTAGCTACTGCGTATTCAGGTTCAACAAGTTCACGCCTTTGGGGGTGATTTTGTTTTAATTTCTTTAAAAGCTCCAAGAAGGTTACTCTTGGTTGTACTTTTACTTTAAGTCACAAAAACTTCGTTCTATTTTGGTTAAAGGTCATCCACGACAAAGTTCGCTACTACCGAGAACGGCGGAGAAAAAAAACCTGCAATAAAACTAACACTACCTAAAGGACACATCTAATTTTGTTTTTCTTAATAGATTCCAGGAATACAGGTGAATTCAATCAACCAAACAAAATGGACAAAAAAGTTGTGATAGATAAGAAGGAACTCAAAACCCGACTGACTCCACTACAATATCAAGTTACCCAAGAAGCAGCCACAGAACGTCCATTTTCAGGTAAAATCCAATCAATCATCTCCAGCCATCACATCAATATTTAAAATTTTGCCAATTAACTAGGATGTTACAACAAACACTACGAAAAGGGTGTATACCAATGTATAGTGTGTCATCAGGATTTATTCAGTTCGGATACTAAATACGACTCGGGTTGTGGTTGGCCGGCATTCAATGATGTTCTCGACCAAGGAAAAATAACACTACATAAAGACGCAAGTATTCCAGGTAAGAGGAGTGTGTTTAAAGTTTGTTGAGATTATTTTTAGACACTGAACTGAATGTGACCACTGCCACTACTACAGCCACTGTTTTCACCTTAAACCACTGACAAGTTATTGTTAATTTTATTTTTATTTTTATTTTATCAGGAGCTGTGTTGCTTTATTTGTTTATAAGGTTGTTGTACGAAGAAGTGTTTTTTTTTTTTTTAATTGCTGTAGAGGATGTAAAAATACTTTCTCTTTTGTATGGCGTATTGCTTCAGTCCAGCACACGTGTGTACTTTCTATCGCCGACTGTTTGGAATAATAAATCGATTGAGATTGTATCAATTTTGTGTTTTTTGTACACTACCCGATGCAGTTCAGAAGTCATTTTAATATAACTGTATATTTCATTGGTGCTCGATATGTTTATAAATATAAGTCAATCTTAAACCACTTTTTGTATAGAAAATGTTATCTACAGGTTCCAACAATGTTAGAGGCGACAATAACGCAGAATATTTTTGTTGATTTCGGTCAACACGTTGGCTTTGTTGCTTTATGACTGTCGAATTCTATACCATCACTTGTTTCGAAAAGATTTTCAAATTTTCTATTTGGCTTTTGAAATTCTTCGATTGAGTTTCGAAGAATGTCTTAACTTTTCTTTCCGCTTTTTTAATATTTGATTTGTTGTCGGTCAGCAAAGAGTTTAAGTATACACCGCTACAGCCGCTGATTGTGTTTTCAAATACGTCACACTTAAAAGAAATAGTATAAAATTGTTTCACTAAGAAGCAGTGGAAGGTCACAAACCGAATGCAAAGTGCCTTGAACAAAGTCAATGACTGGTGCAGTAGCGGAGGGCTTTAGGTCAACCCTACCAAAACAGTCATCATCCTCTTTTCTAGAAGACGTAAAATCGATCTTCAAAGACTCTTTTTAAATAGTGTTCAAATTAATTTCTCCAAAGAAGTTAAATATCTAGGAGTAATCTTGGATAGCAAACTCAACTGGAAACCACATCTAGACAAAACCATATCAAAAGCAGCTAGTAATGCTCTACATTTGGTACACTGACGGTTCATAAACTAACAACGGTGTAGGTGCAAGGATTTTCGGTCCCAACTTCACATCATTAGCTATTGAATTCTGTGTTAGGGAATGCATTAGAAGAAACCTCCGAAGATCACGCATTCTAATTTGGTCAGGCAGTCTCAAAGGCCCCGTCCTCAACCAAAATTGAATCCAAACTAGTTTGGAACTGCCTGAATGTCTTTCACAACTAGTCACCCACATTAAAGTCACTCTTTCCTGGGTGCCTGGACATGAAGGTGTACAGAGTAACCAATTCAAAGGCCCGGAACCCTACTGCATTCTCCATGATCTGCATTAAACATGAACTGGTTACCTGGGAACGGCAGAACATGATTCACACCTGAAAAAAACTCTAACAGTAACCGAAACTATTCATCGACTTATCTCAAAGTCGTATGAAAGAAATTCTTGACATGACCAAACGGGACGCAAAGTTACTTACGGACTTCTTCACTGGACACTGCTCTCTCAGATATCATCTTAAAAACATGGGCATCAGCCAGGATGACACCTGCCATCTCTGTCTCGAAGGCACAGAAACAGCTGAACATATTTTATGTGAATTCCCTGATATAGCCAGATCCATTTCATCCATTTCACTAATCTCCTTGACATCAGAAACGCCTGTTCTTCAAATATTTTTAGGTTCTTACACGACCTCAACTACGAATGAACAATTTTACACTTTACGTGTCTACTCCTAAGGGAACAGAACATAAGATCTTCCAGGTCGACGTGCTAGTAAAGGTGATCTACCTTCACCCTCTTCAGTTAAAAAAAAAAAATAAACAGAGGAAAGAACCTTCACTGGCCGACTACAGTAAAAATAATTTCATCCGCAGATAAAATGTTACGAAAACTTCAACTCATGAAATGTCTTGAAGAACGAAAACTTTTCAATGGCCGACAGTGTGGCTTCTTCTTCTTCCTTCTTCGACGGTCTGATCATCGTGATCTGGAAGTGATCACAGCTCTCCCACTTATCTGATATGCTCTTGGGGTACACCGCTTTGGCTTCAGAATGCTTCGGTAACCCAAGGTCAGATTACATTTCACCAAGAGTGTTTTGGTCCGCCTTTCTTTTTTTCCGTCGCGGTCATGTCTGATCGTTTTATGATGTTGCCCTTTTGACGAAGTTCTCTTCATCTCTCCTTTGAACATGAAAATACCAACGGAGCCAGTCAATCTTTTTTCCAAATTCGTATTTTTGACATGAAGGCATCCACAGATTTTAGTACTCGTAAAGCGATCAAGCAATTTACTCATATTATCAGCTACTATCAACTTACTCTCATACTTTTTGTAAATTGTCCAAAATTGTGAACCGCTTGTGATTACCGGACCCAAAAACGTGGTTAAGAGTTTTCCATTCAGCTTGTAGGGCATTTTGCTATCACAGAAAGTGGTGGGGTTTTCTCGCAACTTCATCCATTCTACGCTTACTTGATGATTGATGCCGTCATCACTGATATTTGAACTTTTCACACTTGGGAAGCACATTTTTATTTAAATAAATGTCTGAAATAGGCATACCTGCATCAGAAAACGGGAAACACAAGTACTCAGTCTTTTTTTAACTAATACGATACCCGCTAGCTTCTAAAACCTTAACACACATGGTAAATGCTTCTTGCAGGGATGTAGGATCCTCACTTATGATGGCCTTATTGTCAGCAAAGAACAGTTGACGTACTTTTTGGTGTTCTGTACTTTATCTTCCAGCAGGTAGTCAAAAACTGTAATAAAAAGCAAACGACTAAAGACACTTCCTT
The DNA here is from genome assembly GCA_914767635.1 of Melanostoma mellinum. Classification (NCBI taxonomy): domain Eukaryota; kingdom Metazoa; phylum Arthropoda; class Insecta; order Diptera; family Syrphidae; genus Melanostoma; species Melanostoma mellinum. The sequence goes on from OU612060.1 coordinate 172,058,690, forward strand.
GGTGTACAGTGTACACCTACTGTGACTTAGAATGTCTTATCAACTCCAGCTGGATATCTTACCTTTGTCACTTCTCCATCATACATATTCTCAATTGTCCGTACATAGGCCCTCTGGAAATCCTCGTTGTCTCAGGGCCACCCATATTGAATCTCGCTGTTGTCGATCGAATGCTTTTCGAACTCTATCAGGCCAACGTGGAAGTCGTCTTAGGAATCGGACGTGTCTATATCCACCCAACAGAAGCTAAGTCATTTGAAAGGTAAAAAGGATCGTGTAATTCGTGTTCGTTTGTATAACACGATCTTTTTCAGTTATTTGAGAAGAAAAAAAAACATCGTTTTATTCGTGTCGATTTGCTTAAAACGAACTCAGTCATTTCTACTGAAAAATGTAACTGCGTTTCTTGTTACTCGATCTGCAACGAGCTTATTGCAGTCGTTTGGGTTTGAAAAAACGTCGTTGTGTTTTTTGTTTTGGTTGTTTGAAAACGAAAAATCATTTCGATCGTGTTACTCAACCCTACACGACCCACAACGTTGGTGCGTATAGACACGATCATTGATACTTTTATGTGTGAAATATTATTGTGTTCAAATGCCCGCCACGGCTTCACACTATGGATCGCATCAGAAATTTTCAATTTTCCGTGACTGGTCCAAAAACAAAGATGAATTCGTCCAATGACATGGTTATGTTCGTTGTCTATGATCGTTTACCTTCAGTTGCTGGGTCTGGTCTCTGGTCCCAAGTAACGACGAAGATTTCCTCAAGTTGTGGTCTGCGAAAGACCGAGTTCTTGTTTTCGGTAGAGCTTGCGTTTCTATGTGTGTTGTTGAAGAATCTGATTCCTCTTCGGCTTTTTTTGGTAACTGGTTGACTTATTTCATTTACTTTCCCGACGCGTTTCGACAGAGTTTGCTGTCTTCTTCTTCCGTTTCGTTTGACGTACGGGTGTTGGTCGATTGTTTATCAAACCACGCACCACATTCCGAATAGTCGCCTCGGTAGGACGATTATGTGCACCGTAGAATGAGCTCGCGGTGTATTACCCGAACATGGTGATTTCGCAGTCTGAATCAACAACAACTAATTTTACAGATGTGTGGTACCCGTCGCGTAATGGTTAGCATGTCCGTCTGTTACGTGGCAGGTTCGTGATTCGAATCCCAACAGGAAACAAAAACTCTTTCCACATGTTTTGTCTTTAGTGAAAAATTGGAAAGTTCTCTAATGTAAATTCATTGCCATTATAAGCACTTCCTCGATTAGCCTTTCGAAATCAGCAGAAGCTTGTGTTCTCCTCACAAGGCATGGTTGTGACAAGTGCGCTAGGTATCGGGGTTCCCTGGTCTGTTGCGCTACATTATTTATGTATGTATGTATGTATGTACCTACCTTGGGAAAAAATCAAACTGTTAAAACTGAAACACGCAAATACGCAAATCTTCAAAGACGATACAGAAGGGTGGGCTATTGGTGTAGTAATTTGAGACCGTTGGGAGTCGGCAGCAAATGTGTTCCCCTCCTTCCTTACAAGGCGTGGTTGTGATGAATGCACTTGGCCCCAGGGCTCCCCGCTCTGTTGCGGCACACTATGTATGCATGTATGTATGTATGTAATTTGACAGATGTGGCTTTAGCAAGGTGGCCGTTTTCAACAGTCAAACTTCGAATGTCCCTGTTGAAGAACCTTTATCACGTGGGCTCCACGATCTTCTAACTTTTATCGTGCTATTTCCCTGGTGCAAATTGATGTGAACAAATCACAACCAAGTAAAGTCTAGGTTCTTATTTACACTTCTTCTACTGCAACCTTAAATTTTGTTATTTTGAAAATTTTAATTGAATTGAACATTTGATCGTAGAGTAGCGCTGTCAATTACTTTGCACCCACCCTGTCGCTGCTCTACGTTTGAAAATTTGTTTTGAAAATCTATTTTTGTTTCATTGTTTGTTTCTACTCCATTGGTTATTTACAAAATGTGTTTCATTTTTGTTTGTACATTTTTGCCTCTGTACTTTGAATGCAACACTCGCATAATTGGTTCAATGCTTCTTAAACTAAATGTATGTATGTATGATTTGTGTGTATCTATTTATATGTAAATTTGTAAATAATATTATATTTGTGTACCATTGGTCTTTATGTGTATGTACTTTAAGCGTATGTGTTTGTGTTTGTTGTCACACAAAACCCAATTTGAAAACTTAATTAGGACACCACAAGCAATAGACTTTTTTATACACAAAAAAAAGAAGAGTAAACAAATTTTTTATTCTTGTAGTTGCTACTCGTATCTCTATTTAAATAGCATCGTAAACAAAATTTTCAAATTCAAATTTGCCTAATAGACAATTTTTCTTCTTCTTCCTTTTATTTTATTTAAACAACAACAATTTTTTTACCTTATGGTTTTTGTATCTTTCATTTCGATTTGTTTCTTTTTTAATTTTTTTGTTTTTAAATTATAAATTTGTTTCGTTTGATTTGAAATCAATTAAAATATTAAAGTAGTTGTTTCGAAACTGCTAGGAATGGTGAGGACAGAAGTTCGCTGTTCCAAATGCTCAGCTCATATGGGTCATGTGTTTGATGATGGCCCCGGACCCACAAGAGTACGCTATTGCATCAATTCAGCTTCAATTGATTTCGTTAAAGTTAAGAAAACTAATAAAACAGAACAAAATGAACCACAACAACAAAACAAAAAGTAAAATCAATAAAATTCATCTCGACAAAAAAAACCAGAAATGTAGTTATACTCGAATATGAAAATTTGTTTGTGCGTGTGTGTGCCTATATTATACATAAAAAGATATATATATATATATTGAACAAAAAAATTAGAAAATTGTTAAAAAAAAAGAGAGGCGAAGCTTTTAAGAGAACCTTGTTAACACATTCAATGATGATGAAAAAAAAAAACCAAATAAGAAACCAATTAGTGTATTCTGATGATTATTTTGTTCTATTGATGTTTTCTTATTTGTTTCGTTCTAAATTTAAAATTAACTGCTTTAACAGAAAAGGGAAATCGAATAAAGAATGTTGTTTCTAATTGAAAATAAAAATTGTTTTCTTCCTTCTAATGAATGAAATTTAAGGCCTACCCAAACCAAAGTGAAGATTAGGTTGTTGCTCCGCATCTTTCCTTTGGATTTGGACAAGTCTTAAGATCCTCAAAGTATTTTTCGTCTTTCGTATGTAAATATTTCATCATTTTACGATTCGTTTTCTTATTTTTTATTTGGTCTTTATATTTATTTATTTATTTTTTTTTTCTAAGCATTTTGTAATAGCGAAAGAAATTTACTTTTCGTCTACTTTTAGTCTTCATAATAAATTGAAGTAGGTTTTGCTAAAATGAAACGAAGCATGTTTTTAACTCTCAAATCACAGTATAGACAGATAATTTACTATCTTTTGTAATGCTTATGGTATCTCCTCTTCCTCTTCCTCGTCCTCTTCTTTAAAGTAATTTTCCTTTGCTAGTTAGTTATGATTGATTCGACTATTTTAGTTTTCCCAGTTCTTGGAACTATTTTCTCGCTATGCCATTGTCAACTATAAATTCTAACATTACTGGTTCATGGAAAAAAGCAGTGGTTCCAAAACACTTTTCGTCGGGTTCTCAAATTTAATAAGTTTATTGTTGAAATTCCAGGAATTAAATGGAACATTGGCGATTAGTTTTTTTCAAGATTAATTATTCTTTATGTCTAGTAAAATGACAACGGAAAGAGAACATCTTGTCTATTTGATATTTTACTGTGTCGACATCGGTTCAATGTCGAGGCTAAGCTGTTTTATATCTTGTGATACCAAACGCCGTATTTGATTGTCCTGATGCCAAACACTGTTCTCGATTGTCCATCAGTGGTACCCGTGGCGTGATGGTTAGCATGTCTGCCTGTTAACTCAGAGGTTCGTGGTTCGAATCCCCAAAGAGGCAAACATGTTTTTCCACGGGTTATCGCCTTTCGCGAGGAATCGGCAAGTCCTCCGTTAGTAAATTCATGGCCATGAGAGCGCTTTCTCAATTGGCCGTTGGGAACCGGCATAAAATTGTTGGTCCCCTCCATTCGCTTAAAAGTCATGGTCGTGAGATAGGCCCTAGGCGCTGCGATGGGACTACTCACTCTGTTGCGTTAGGTTAGGTTAGGTTGCGTGGGAGGGCGGGAAGGGGGGGGGGGGGTGCAGCCACAAGTGGCAGCACGCAGCACCTCACTCGGATCTGAAGGATCCATTGTGCTCCCCGGGAAAATCAGAGGATAAGGAGATGGGAGGATTGGAGACGTAGAGGGTTGGGTTGGTAATTGGTTTATTGGGGTAGGGAACCCCCACTGAAGAAGTATTCTCCGAGGGTTTTTTCCGAGTGTGGGCCAAACTAGGACACTCACAGAGGAAGTGGAATGATCCTTCCTCTGCCTCTTCATCTTGGCATCCTCTACATAAGTCGGATGTGCTAATGCCCATTCTCATCATGTGGGTACCCACCGAGTTGTGTCCCGTGAGAATGCCAATCAACAGAGAGATTCGAGGTCTGCTTAGCTGGAGTAGAAATTCTGTTTTTTTTTTTCTTGGAAATATCTGGCCAAAGGTTTCTAGAGACTCGGCATGTTTCTAAAGATGACCATCTGTCTTTGGCAGTTTTTAGAAAATTGTGTTTGATTCTGTTTTTTTCTTGCTCTAGTGGCTTTAGAACTGAGGTGTTCGTTTCGCTGTATTCGAGTGCTGACCCGATTTTAGCCAGCTTATCCGCCATTTCATTACCGATTATGTCACGATGTCCTGGAACCCAGGTTAAACTAACTGTGACTCTGTTGCGTTACCCTATTTATTTATTTGTTTATTATTCTCGATTGTCCAATACTATTGCCAAGTTGGAAACCGTTGCATCGCCACTACTACCATGAAACATGAAGGGATTACAATAGATGATTACATCTCCATATACCTTATCAATTCATCGGCAAATCCAGAATATGTCTACTGCTGCAACTATGCTGGAATGGTGTGAAGGAGCTTGGGTACTACAGTTTGGGGTTAGGTTAGGTTAGATAAAATGGGCTGACGGTTGATCTTATTTCCGTCACACTTAGATCAATGTAGATCCATTGTGATACCCTGGCGTATTGTAACGTCCTAGAAACCTATGATTTTATGTCTGTTCGGTATTTAACCATTTTGTGGCCTTGGTGAAGTTTAACAGGCTGCTTTTTGGAGCGTCTGATAATTCTTCTAGTTCATTTAAAAAGTAATTTCCTAGAAATTTTTTCCTAGTATGGCAGAGTGCTGGGCATTGACAAAGGAAGTGACTTGTGTCTTCATGTTCATCTTCGTCATTGCATCCTCTGCATAGGTCATCGGTGCAGAGACCCATTTTCTTTTTGTGATAACCTAGTAGGTTATGTCCAGTTATGATACTGACAAGCATTCGCAGTGAAGGTCTATTCAATGATAGCAGCTTTCCAGATTCTTTCTTATCATATTTCGGCCATAGTTTCCTGGAAGTAACACAGGAGTCTAGGCATTCCCATCTTTCATTGGATTTTTGCATTATTTTGTTACCAATGATCTGTTTCATTTCAGAGGGTGGAATCCTGATTGATTTATCAATGAGAGAAGGGTCAAGTGTTGATCCTATTCTCGCTAGTTCGTCCGCTTTTTCGTTTCCCGATATACCACTATGACCAGGAACCCAGCAGAGTCTAACGTTATGCTGCGTGCCAAGAACCCTTAGCTCTTCGCGACAGCAAGAAACAAGCTTTGATTTGACAAGAGTGGCAGAAATCGCTTTTATTGCTGCTTGGCTATCAATGAAAAAAGTGATATCAGCATTAATTTGATAGCGCCATCATGGACACCTGTTTTACAGCGTTTGTAACTGCCAAGATCTCGGCTTGGAAGACGCTGGCTAGGTTTAGGCTTTCTGAAAAGAAACCTGCCCCTATTCCAACTTCCATTTTAGAACCGTCGGTATAGATTAATATAGACGTCTCGTTCAGGTGAGGTGTTTCATTCTCCCAGTCCTGTCTATTGGGGAAGCTGGTTGTGAAGGATTTTAGTCCATGTATGGAGTTATGTAATCCGTGCAGATATTGTTTTCTGCGTATCGCGATAAGATCTGTGCGTGTCCTGTTTGGCTAGTTTTCCAGACATTACACTGGTTTAGTCTAAGTGCACTGTTTGCTGCCGCTTCTTAAACATAGAGATCAAAAGGTGTGAGATTGAGGATTACTTCCAAGCTCGCGGTTGGTGTAGTTCTCATTGCACCAGTTACGCAAATACAAGCTGATCTTTGTACTTTGGTTAGGGTTTTTAAATGCGTGGATTTTTCCAGCGTCTTCCACCAGACCAAATTGCCATAAGAAAGGATAGGTCTTACAATGGCAGTATACATCCACAGGATGATTTTGGGATTTGGTCCCCATTTTTTGCCAAAAATCCTGTTACACGAATATAGTGCTATCATAGATTTTTTTGTATCTTTCTTGTATATTTAATTTAGTTTTTTGTCTAAGATCACTCCCAGGTAACTGGCTTGATCAGAGATCTTAAGGGGGATCTTATTTAGTCTTCGTAACTCAAAAGTAGGTATTTTTCTTCTATTTGTAAAGAGTACCAGCTCTGTTTTCAGGGGGTTCACTGAAAGGCCGCATCTTTTTGTCCAAGCGCTTACCTTGGTTAGTGTATAGTTCAATTGTGCGCTAATAGTGGAAGGGAATTTCCCCGTCGCCAGAAAAGCTAAATCATCGGCATAGGCAACCACTTTCACGTCGTCATGTTTGAGAGCTACGAGGATCTCATTCATAACCAGGATCCAGAGCAGGGATGAGAGAATACCTCCTTGTGGGGTTCCTCGTGACACACACTTTTTCAAGCTTGCACCTCCCAGTTCGCTGTGGATCTGTCAGTTTGGGGTTAACCTGGACTTCAACCAAGACTTACGCCAACAGATTCCGGTCGAGCTCTCTTCAGTTTTGCACTCTAAGTCGGTTTAAATCTTTTTCTATTTGATTGCGCCACCTTAGACTGTTCTTTTGAAAACCCATCGAGTCGGAACGTTGATGTCCATTCGCACTGAATGTAACAGCCATCATAGTCTCGCGATGGGTACTCTACAGTTCGTTGTTGAACTTTTTTCTCCACTTACCTGTCTTCGCATACGTGAAGAAAGATCACTTGGAAGTATTTTGCTTTCGAAACGACAAGGGTCTTCTTCTTTTTCATTTTCGGCGTTACGAGTAGTGATCTTGAAGCGATCACAACTCTCCCACTTTTCTGCTTCACACTAGTGATCCGCCTGTGGGGTACGCCGCGTTGACCTCAGAAATCGTCGGCAAGCCTCCCGGTTTTGGATTGTTCTATGTCTGAGGCCAACCAAATGCTGCTGTTTTTGCATTTGCTTGTACCAGGTGTGTTTTGGCCTGCCTTTTCTTTTTCGTCGCGAATTTGTTGAAACGTTGTACGATATTGCCTTTTGGACGGGGTTCTGCGGATCTCTCCTTTGAACATGACAATACCAACTGAGCCGGTCGTGCTGAATTTTGTCCAAGATGGTACTTTTGACATGAAGGCTTCCACGGATCTTAGTACTTCTAATTCGATTAAGCTTTGTTACTCCTGCTGTCATCCGAAGCATCTTCATTTCGGCTGCCGTCAATTTGCTCTCATACTTTTTGTACATTGTCCAACATTGTGAACCGTATGTCAGAGCTGGACGGACAACTGCTGTGTAGAGTCTTCCCTTCGAAACGACAAGGGTATTATTTGAAACGACAAGGGTATTATTTGCTCATCCCTTTTGGATAAGGTCTATGCTTCCGCGCCGGACTGAGACGATCGTCTGATAAGTATTTTATTTCTCAGTTACCTTCTTAACCCAAAGTAACAGCGATTAGCAAGAGTAGTTCTTCGTTTGATCTTCGCACACACCTAGCGCAGTTGTGAGGGCCTCCTCTTTTTAGGCTCGGACATATAATTCTGAGGTTTCATTCACCGGATATTCTTTATTACGGTAGTATCAGGGAGATGAGCTACTGCGATTCTATCACTATGATTCCCTGCTAGTTTTTACAGTCGTGAGTTCGGTATTCGCCACTATGATCTTTTATTTTTCACGTCTGCATTCTTCTGAATCGAACAAAGGCTTTTGTTTTGGGGCCTAGAGAAACCCAGAAAATCAGAGGGTGCGGTTGGAATGGCTTGTTGACATTGCTGTCACTTGTTTTCAAGAATTCAAGGGTAGTTGGGGCGATACTAGATTGGAAAAGACACACTAGCAAATGTAGCGTTCCAGACGCCATATCAGCTTTGTCCGTTAAAGCTTTGTGGTCGACACAAAGCGTTTTTTGAAAAACTTCAACTCGCCCTGAATGTCAAACTCAGTGTTTTTTGAGCCCTGTGTCCCTGTTCTGTAGCTATCGCCTCGATAAAAACCGGCGATGAAAGGTGGAAAATGGAACGAAATTCTATGAATTTAGTAGGATTTCGTTCCGGTTCTCACTGTTTCTTGACCGATGTTATCGATGCGATAGTTATAGAACAGAGGCACTGGGTTTGCCCTCAACTCGCCCTGAAGTAGCAATCGGTGTTTACTGTTGTGAGTTTAGGTAATGAACAAGGCTTTTAAATGGCATGTATTTTTTGACAGGATTGTGTGGTGATTTCCTGGCATAGAGTTTTTCGAGAACTGAAAACACAGTTTTTTCTTGACAACTCACAGGGCTGTCAAGGAAATCTGGGTCAATTAGGTAAAGTTCAACGAATGAACCTATCGTTTTACAGCTTTAGTCGTGAACAGGATATTCTCATTCGTACATTGGGTAAAAAATTTAGTTTTTATGAATTAAAGTCCGCCTCTCGGAGAGTTCAAAAACCGAAAAATCCATAAACCTGGAAGAGTGTCTTGTGTCGATCGCAACATAATCCATTTAGCTGACGGTTGATTGATGTGGGGATCGGCATGTACCTTTATGAATTTTGAGTTGAACGAAGCCCGTACTACTAACAACAAGATCTAGCCCCGCGCAAAATCGATTAGCCTAGTCCGTTTTCGGAGGTTTTGTCATGTCATTTCTTAGTTTTGTGTTAAAACCGCCAAAACGATTTGCACGTCGTGTCTAGCGCACTGCTCATATGTTTCTTCGAGAAGCTCGTAGAAACAATCTTTGGAATTCTCATCATTCGTCATTATACGCTCATAATCTTATCCCTGAGTCTATCTCTAACGACCAATCGGAACCGGAGGTGTTTGTCTTTTGTTCATTTGCTAGGGTCATCGAAATCATTAATGTTATTTGTTATAGAAGGCTGTTGGCTGTTTCAGAAACAGTTGTTTTTTACGTGGTTGGGTAGTTAACTCTCTGCACAAGCCCAAAATAAGAGGGCTAGGTCCTTTTGGAATCCTTTTACACATTAAGGGGCGGATAATTTAGTGTCAGTACTATGCTGCCTTCATTGAGTAGCCCAAAGCTATCATTCCGACGTGAAGATGAAATCACATCTGAGCTTCTTCTATAAGTAGTTGCATATTTTTCTTTTGCATTTTTTGTATCGGAGTCGTTTTCCGTAACCGCAATGCCAAACGTCAGCACAATGAATAGGTGTTCAGAGAATGGTACATGATCAACCTATATGTTGATCCTTTGACCTTCTTACTTCAGCTTATAGATCATTTTATTTCCAGTACGCACATTTAAGTCAGCTATTACTAAATATTTGTTCTGGCTTCCATAGTTAAGTGTTTCTTCCATGAAATCTGTTTCCAAGTTACTGCAGTTGATATAAGGAGCTACAGAAGTTTAAGTAGAGGACAATCATTCCATTAAGTTTTTGAAAATTGCATTTGGTTTTTTTAATGCTCTAGATTAAATTAGATTAGATTAAGGGCGGGTTGAGCTTGCGCAGCTCTGGGCACTGCGGTGTCTGAATGAAACCTATTGTGCCAACCCATGTGAGGTTTCAGGGCAGTTCTCCTGCTCCTGAGTTGAACCAGAAGTTAGCAATTTTCTATGGTGAATGAGTTAGAGTTTATCTAGGGGGATGATCTCATAGTCAAGTATATGCTTATAATAATGTGCAGAGATGTTTCTTCATTTTCGAGGCATAGTCTAGAGATGGGATCCGCTACTAGCCTTATTTGGTCAAGATGTTTCTTTAAAGAAATGTGGCCAATTAGTAATTTGAATATTCCGGCAAAAAGAGTTTTGAGCAGGTTTGGCCAGATGGGTTACCACAAACTTTATTTGATTCTTCGAGTATAATGTTCTTGATACTGTTTTTGAAGGTGCTTTTATTTACACCACAGAAGGGTTCAGAGCCGACGAATTGTTTAGATGCGCCGTCTTTAGCTAAATTATCTGCATTCTCGTTTGTGGAGGATTCCGCCTCCCTAACCATTGTAGCGTGTTCCAAGCGGAAATTCTGGCGATCAAAGAGGTCCTATCATGGCTAAAAGAAAACGTGATATCCTCAGCGAATATCCGGATTTTCTCAGACAGTCAAGCAGCCCTCAAATCACTCGGCGCCGTTTCCACGAACTCAGTAACCGCCCTTAACTGTCGCCTGTCTCTTTAGAAGATGGCTGACGGTTCAATATTCACCTTATTTAGGTGCCGGGGCACAGAGATATCGCGGGCAACTATAAGGCCGATGAACTCGCCAGAAAAGGAATCGTTCTACCGATTTCAACCAGCAGGTTGAATATCGGGACACCAATCGCTACATGTAAACTTATGCTAAAGCAAGAGGCAATGGAAAGAACAAACTATTGGTGGAACAGTGTCACCACGTGTGTGGCAACAAAACAGCTATGGCCAGGACAAGATCCAAAACGCACAAGACATTTGCTATCCATAACTAGATTGCACTTTAGTTCCGTAATCAATGTCATAACCGGACATTGTCTGAAAGGAAGACACGCCATAAGACGCGGCGTTCATTCTAATGACTTCTGCAGAAGTTGCCTAGATGAGGAGGAGGAAGAGACTATTCCACACCTTCTCTGCTCATATCCTGCACTCTCCTTTAAAAGAAAACGGCATCTAGGAAAATATTTCCTTGATGATCTAAGCGATCTGGTGAAGACAGATACCCTACACCTCTTTCGCTTTATCAAAAGCTCCAAATGGTTTTGTTAAGTGAGGCACTCCCTCGTATATTTTTTATGGTATCACAATGGACCTAATATTGGTCTAAGTGTGTCAGTTGTTTTCCTGACAACCATTTTAACCTAACCTAACCAGTGGAGGATTACATCGTTTTTCCTTGCTAGTTCAGAGAGTGACATGACTGTCTCTTGAACTAGCTTGGATTTTATGACAGGTGAGCTTGACGCCTTTAGTGCTTTGCTGTCTGAGAAAAAGAATATTGTTCGATGAACATATTATTCTCGAACATTCGTTTATGGCAAGAACTTCAGCTTGGAAAATGGACGAGTTACTACCCAGACTTACTGAGAAATTCGTTCTAGCACAGTCGCTGAAAATGCCGGAACCTGTACCAGTTTCCATTTTTGAGCCTGAACCTTTGTGTTCTCCCAGTCTTCCCTAAGGGGGATGACAATAGAGAAGTTGAGTTTGAAGTTGTACCTGGGCATACTAGCTTCCAAGCACATACTAAAGGTATTAAGTTTTTCTAGACTGACCTTTATCGATAGATGTCCTTTCGGGTTTGGATATGATTTTATGTGTCCTTGATAGAAGAGACGGTGTGTCGCCAGTCATGTTTCCATTTTTATGAAGAGGTGAATTGGTGGTGGTCCTACAATGACGTTTAGAGCGTCTGTTGGAGTTGTACGCATGCGTCCAGTAATGCATATTGTTGCCAATCTTTGAACCGCTTGCTCTAACTCTTAGGGTTTGTTCTTGTACCAGGTGTCCAGACGATTTTAAAGTTAATAACTTTATTTTCACATACAAAAACATAAATGATAGTTGTTTTCTGTGACATTGTCTTATCGTATTTGTCTAAATTCAGACAAGTAATGTTGTTAACTATACTGTGATTTGTTGCATCAGAGTTGACATGGCATAGATTTAAAAAAAAAAATTTCATTTTGTGTAATCTATTCTCACCGCGCCTCATTATAGTCATGTTCACATTTATTCTCACCGTTTGATTTTTTGGCTAAGTATTTGGTTTTGTTTTTGTTTGATTTGCTTCTATTGACACTACTTTTTACATATTTGCACACACACACAAAAATCTCACTACAACACCATCTTTTTCGGTTTTGTTTTTATTTTTCCATTTGGTGATGTCCTATATTATAATAATGAAAATATATTTTTTTCTATTCTCTTCTTTTTCCGCTTCTTATGTGCCTGTGTGGGGGTTTTACAAAAAAAAAAAAAAATATGTTTTATCAACGTGCATTAAAAAACAAACAAAAAAAAAAATCGAATTGAAATATATTTTCTACTCATCAACAACAACAAATTAAAACTAATCATTTTGCTTAACTATTGGAATCGCTGTTTATATTTTTTTTCTTACATTTAATTTAATTTCTTCTCACTCTTCTCTCATTTTGTTATTCATTTAATTTATTTTGGAAAAATATTTTTTGCTTTTTGGTTTCGACATAAATTTAATCACTCACGACGTCACTCTCTTAATATTCATAAAATTAATTTGACGCTTTGTTGCACTTGATTTAACTATATTTTTTGTTCGTTTCATTTCTATATGTGTTTTTTCATGTCTCATTCATTTACTCATTCACTCCACCCTCCATCCGCCTGTCCACCAATCTCTTTCATATCCTCTGTTATTTTTTTTTTTTTTTGTTATAATTTTCTTTTCTTTAAACAAAAAAAAAATTGTAACAAATTTTTGCTTAAAAAAAAACAATGCAATTTGAATAAATAAAACAATAAAAAGGGGGAAATATTTTACTACTAATTAAATATCCAGACCGCATACGCACAGAGGTACGCTGCGCTGAATGTAAAGCACATATGGGTCATGTGTTTGGGGACGGTCCGAAGCCAACAAACAAACGGTACTGCATCAATTCGGCGGCGATTGAGTTCGTGTCAGCAGATGAGCTAAATAGTAGAGCAGGTAATGGAGCCACTCCTGCTGCTGCTGGTAACTAGCGATGAATTGGTCCACCAAAAGGATTGCAATTTGACTAAGAGATGGAAACGTGAAATTTTTGCCTTAAAAAAAACATAGATTGTTTTTCTGGCAGCTTATAGCGAAAATGCAAATTAAATTCTAAAAAAAAAAACGTTTTAATTTTCCTTGATTTTTTGTGCTACAAATTAAATTGATTTTTGTTTGAAATTTATTAGTTTTGATTTTGTTAAATAAAATTTTTTTTTTTTAATTTATTTGTTAAGAGCTATTGTAAATAACATAACAATAAAATGGAATATTTTTGTAATGCGAAAGGGAGTTTTTTTTTTAAATATCTGCTTCAGAATAGATGAGGCCAGTAAGGCAAGCTTGAAAAACCTTTCTTAATTTGGCCTAGAATATTCTACCACATGTATTGATGAATCCAACTGGTAAGAGAAATCAAATGTTCTAAGCCCCCCTACAGCTTCAATGTTGTGGAAAATGTTTTAAGTGAGAAAAATGGGGTTAAGAAATCTATGCCTAATATTTGATTATTTTCAATAAACAAAACATTTTAAAAAGACACTCAATTTTATTTCCTATTCGTATATACAGTTTCAACTAAAAGTGGAAGATTAAGTTAGGTTTGAATGGCTGTTAAGAAAACCAACTGAGACAATTAGACCAATATTAAGCTCGTTGTGATACCCTAACAAATATGTGAGGGAGTGACACACTTAACTAAACCATTTGGAGTTCTTAATCAATCGGGCTTTAAATCAGGATACTCCACGGTTGATAATATGTTTTCGTTATCTAACATTGTTCAACTACATATGCCTTTTTTGTAGATTTTAAAGCACTCCATTAACAGAAAGCTACTCTTTCATAAGCTGCACAATCTTAGGGTTTCATATAAATTTGTGCAATCGCTAAGCGTTCTCTACGATGACAGTGTCTGCAATATACGATGGGAAAAATTTATCCGATCATTACAAAGTTGAACTTGGCTTACGCCAAGGATGCAATCTAAGCCCAATTCTTTGTCAACTGTTTTGTTAATGACATAACAGAAAATCTACCTTGCGGCGTGCAATTAGGAGAGGAAAATATAAAAGGATTATTATTCGCTGATGACGCTGTATTTTTCGCAGAATCCCCCGAGTCATTGCAGCTGATCATTAATAAAATTGAAACTTATTGTACGCACTGGATGTTAGAGGTAAACGCCCAAAAATCAAAAGTGCTAATTTTCAAAAATGGCTCAGGACCTCCAGCCACGAAATGAGAAATGGAAATTTATACTACAACCATTGGAAATAGTAAAAGATTATACTTATCTAGGCATAAAGATAATTCATAATTTAAACATGGAAAAACACATAACCAGTAAGTTAGAAAAGGTCAATAAATTTAATTGTTTTACAAGAGATTACTTCTCCATGCCATCATGATGATGGAACAGTTGGGGCTTCGAGAATCATGCCATTGAACTACACAACTGGAACAGAATGGTTTGGTGTCTTATAGTGGTGGCCAGATGGTGAAACATGAGACAGTTCAAAAGTAAAGGAAAGGAACGCAGTACAGGCATGAAGCCTAGCTTATTAAGTAATTTAATGTGGGATATTGACCTTTTATAAGCAATTGAGAAAAGTAGTGAAGAAAACACAAAGAACCTAAATCACTTCTCGTACTAATTGTTAACATTTAACGAAATTGTAAAGTGCAGAGCTTAACATAGTTGGTTTAATCGAATCAAGAGGGGACTACCCAATCCAGCGGTAAGAGATATCAATGTTTTTTTTAGAAGATGGAACGATGTTTTTAGCTTATGGGTTGGCTGTTCAAATGTAGAACTATTGAATGTAAGAGCGCTACTAGTCCTCTAAAAAAATAAAAGTGCTAAATTAGAAAAATTTTAAATATCTCATTTTAAAAGACGACACTGGTTTTTTTTTTTTTTTTATAATTAACGCGCACATCAAGGGGTTATGACTACCCTTATAATGTTGTTAAACACAGTGCGAGCATTTAGGAAAATAGGAGAGGATTTGAAAGGAGACACCGATGCACGTTGCTTTTGAACTTTTGTGAATCGTAATGCTGGGGAAATACAGAGCCAGGTAAAGTATTCCACATTCGGGTGGTGCGGCTGAAATACGAATCTCTATACTTGACTGTACGTCCGAAGTTGGGCTCAAGGTAAAACTGATGAACATTCCTAGCGAGGCGGGTATTGCACCTAAATTGTTTCAGAGGAGGAATGCAACTGGCTACTTCACTAGAGCACTGCTTGTGAAAAAAGCGATAAAAGAGAGTGAGACAGGCAACGTTTCGACGATGTTCAAGAGAATCAATCGATTCTACGATTGAACTATCACCTATCAATTTTAAAGCTCTATTTTGTACCCTATCAAGTAGGCGCAAAGATGTTTGAGAAGCACCTGACCAGATATGGGAGTTATACTCCAGTTTTGGGCGGATGAATGCCTTATAAATGGTAGCCAGATCAGAGGGGGTGAAGAACTTCCTGCATCGTCTCAAGAAACCTAAGCATTTAGCAGCGTTTTTGGCGACTTCAAATATGTGGTCATTCCAACGAAGATCATCGTTTACACACATACCAAGTACTGACAGCTTTTCGGTTTCTTCGATGCAGGTACCATTCATGGATAATGGCAATGGGGGAATGTTAAGCTTCAACGACAAGAGACAGCATTGAGTTTTCGAAGCATTGAATTCTACTCGGTTCATAAGACCCCATGCAACAATGCTGTCAAGGTCAGAATTCAATGAGCTTAACATACGCAACCGTTCCAGTTCCACATCCGAAGAGCAGGGACGTGAATTTGGAAACGAATATGAGAAGCTGAGGGTCGAGTCGTCAGCAAAACAGTTAAGTGGATTAGAAGTTTCAGACAAGAGATCATTAATGAAAATGAGGAAGAGAGTCGGAGACAAAACGGAGCCCTGGGGCACACCAGCATTTATGAAATGGGTATCAGACTTGAAGCCATCCAATACAACTTGTATTGAACGGTCGGAAAGGTAATTTCTAATCCAACGAAGAAGAGACTCATCGATACCAAAAGCACGCATTTTCGATAATAGAGCTTGATGCCAAACTCTATCAAATGCTTTAGAAATATCAAGCGCAATAATCTTACTTTCTCCAAAACAATGTAAAGATTGGTTCCACTTTTCGGTGAGATAAGCCATCAAATCACCAGTGGACCGTTTGCTACGAAAGCCATACTGACGGTCATTAAGGAGCTTTCGTTCTTCAAGATATTTCATAAGTTGACGGTTTATCAACGTTTCCATGACCTTGGAAAGAAGGGACGTTAGTGCAATTGGACGGTAATTGGAAGGGGAGGAAGATTCGCCTTTTTTAGGGACCGGCTGGACAAATGCAGTTTTCCATCTGCTCGGAAAAATCCCAGCAGAATAGGAAAGATGGAAAAGTTTACGCAGTGGTTTTGCCAGCGTAGAAGAACACCTCTTCAGAATAACGGCGGGGATACCATCTGGACCAGCGGGTTTATGTATATTGAGATCTTTGAGGACTCTCGCAACCGAGCGAGTTCGAAAAAATATCTGCTTCATCACAGAATCTACAGACTCAAGCTCAGGTGAGCCAATATGCTATCAGGTAGTGTTGAGTTTGCAGCAAATTGGCTTTATCGATGGAACTGACATACGGAGAGTCATTGAAAACGAGCGTAGGGACTGATGACGTGGTCGAGTTCTTAACGTTCTTAACAAAAGACCAAAAATTTTTGCTTCCTTTTGGACACAACAGTATTTTTTGCCTTACTTTTTGGTCATGCAAAAACTTGGCTTTCTGTATATGAGCATTACAGATATTTCTGGCCCGCTTGAACAAATTTCGGTTTTCTACTGTAGGGTTGTCTTTAAATTTTCGAAAACTACTTTCTCTATCCCTTATCGCCTCTTTACAGCTTGAATCAAACCACGAATTCTCTTTGGGGATGATACTTTTTGTTCTGTGCGGAACAAAATTTCTCATGCCGTTAAGAATTACGTTAGATATCATATCAGCTGATGCATCAACGTTTCCGTCGAGAAAGCACAATGACCAATTAAAATTTCGAAAGAAATTATTCAGGCCGTCCCAATTGGCCTTCTCGTATTGCCACACAGTTCTTTTAGGGACTTTGTCTTTTTTTACCGTGACGGAAAGCGAAAAATCTACCGATATGACACAATGGTCCGATTTGCCTAAAGGAGATGATACTATAACCCTATATTTTTCGGGATGAGAAGTTAGAAATAGGTCAAGAGTGTTGGCCGCATGGCCTTCAATATCTGGAACCCGAGTGGGCTCATCAACAAGTTGAGTTAATTGGCTTAACTCAGCAAAGATCTCAACATATTCTCCTTCGGGTGTTGTCTGGCCAGAATGTCGAAGCCAATGAGAATTGTGTACATTGAAATCGCCCGCAATTGCGATTTCAGTGTGAGGATATAGGGAAATAATTCTTACTATGGAGTCAGATAGCGCATCAAACTCGTTAGAGGTCGAATTGCTATCTAAATTGGGGCTTCTATAGATAAAACAGTAATGAATGATTTGCTTACGGACGGTGAATTTTAACCACATGAAATTAAAGTTCGTATTAGAACAGAGGCCGTATTGTGGTAGAATCTGGTAAGCAATATCATTCCGAATATAAACGGCGAGGCCATGAGATGAAAAGAATAATGGCACTAAGCTATATCCAGGCAGGTTGAACTCTGAGGGATCAGAATCAACACCCACCTGTGTTTCACTCAGTGCCAAAACAGCTGGCCTGCATTTTGCAGTGTGTGCGTACACAGCAAAGAAATTCGATCGCAACCCCCTAATGTTACTAAAATTGACCGTAAATTTACCCAACATTACAAATCACAAACATAAAAAAATCAAAGTATCAACGCAAACGCTACCTAAGTCAAACCAACAAGTGTAGTCTCTTGTTAGTAAATCAAAGCAAATTACTAGCGGTGTTATGCCCCGCTAGCAACTTGACTTCGGTTCACTAACGGAAAACCCCACCCGTTGGTTGACTATCCGCCTGACAAATTCTAAGTCTCTACATCTGCACACACTGCACTGATAAGAAAAAAAAAATCAAATCAAATGAAATCTACACACGTGCCGAGACTATGAAAGTGGTGTAGGGCAGGAGATGAGACGATGGGACCGCACAATTGTGTGTATATTATGGCTATTTTTTTTTTTTGTGGCTTTTTTTCTATTGATTGATGAGATTGGGTGGTATGCTTTGCTACACAAGATTAACACGGTAAAAACACTTCACAGCACACTATGCACTATATGATTTTTTCCTTTTTTTGCACGGCGCGAAATTAGTGATAGGTGTTTAATTAAGGAGCACTGAATTGTTGTTTTTTTTTTTTTTTTTTTTGTTATATTGATATTGGTTTTGTATTTTTCTATTTTATTGTTGTATGATATGGGCTTTAGCAGGAGAGCGGACACTTATCGCGAAACGTGTTGATGCGTTGAGTCGCTAACCTTGGTTAGGTTAGTTTAGGTGGAAATGGCTATTAGCTAGTGAGTACATACGCACATGCATTGCCTGACGCACCTAAATTTTATTTAAATTTTAAATTTATTTAGCTGGCAGTTCAAACAACATACATACTAATAAAAAAAAAACTTGAATATTTACAAAAATTAAGAATTTTGAAACTAAGGGAAATTAAAAAATTGAGAAACTAAGTGAAATTCAATTAGGAATTTGAAAATGATTTGAGGATAATTTTTTTCTAAGAGATGGTAAGCTTTCGTTGAAATCAAGAATATCTTGTGCACCATTAGCTAAGCGCAACATTCGAGTAATGGAGTTAAAATGGCCATAGTTAGTGCGGCGAGTGGGAAGGTTGTAAAAAGGGATGGACCGTAGACTACGAGGATTGGTAGAAATTTTCGAGGAGAGCGGGAGATTCAATTGCTCCAGTCATTATTTGGTGTACAAAAAGTATGTCAGCAATTGCACGACGTTTGGAGAGGCTTTGTAACTGAATTAGGTGTAAACGATCTTCGTATGGAGGTAGTATGAGAGGGTTTGACCACGGTAGATGGCGTAAGACAAAGCGAAGGAATCTACGTTGGACGGTTTCAATTCTATGTGACTGAGTGATTTGATAGGGGGACCAAACCTGAGATGCGTACTCGAGGATAGGTGTAACGAAAGTTATGTATTGTGATTTGGTTACATAAGGATTGGAAAATTTATTAGACCTCCGTTTTATGAAACCAAGGGAAGAGTTCGCCTTAGCGATAATTTGGTCTATATGGAAACGAAAGCTTAACTCCTTATCACAATAAACTCCAAGGTCTCGAATAGAAGAAACAACTGGAACGGGTACCCCACAAAAGTCATAAGTCCGAGGGGAGCAGGTATTCGTTTTCGTGAAAAAGTAATGAATTGACATTTGCTCACATTAAAATCGAGCAGATTCTTATGACACCAATTAAGAAAAGAATCTAAGTCATGTTGAAGTAAAGAATAATTAATCACAAGGTGTCGATATTGACTTCAAAATTTTTATATCATCCTCATAGATTGAAGGATTTGAGTGCGAAATAATCATATGAATATCGTTTATAGAAAGTACAAAAAGGAGAGGACCGAGATGGCTACCTTGAGGCACACCGGAGGAGGCAGAAATGGGAATAGATAAGAAACTTCTAAACAATACCTAATAGATGCGGTGTTCTAAATAGCATTTTGCCTATTGGATAAAATGTGGGGGAAATCCAAAAGAGTTTTTAACAACAACTGCATACCACACTAAGCTAAATATAAAGTTTTCCAAGGAACTGCTGTTGGGGTTATAAAAAATACGAGTCAGTAGAATCCTTGCTAAGGTACCTACTATGTTAAGAAAATGTTTAAACTACCTAGCACAGTACCAAATTATATGATCAATCTAGAGACTGGCCTGTCTGAGCTTCATGACTACCCTCAAACTACAAATTGATTATCTGCTAAGAGTTGTAGAAATGGCTTCCAAAAAAGACTGCTATACAAGTCATCAGAAGCAACTCAATTTGGTTTGCAAATTGAGTTGCTAGCTAGGGAGTGTGGATGTGAGCTTTCTCTGGACCTTGCGAACCTCAATTCTTGGAAGCCCCAATTTTACCAACTGACGCAGAAACTGGATGGTGCAAAAAGGCAAAACTTTATTGAACAGGCACAGAGTTCCTCAGCTAGATTCATGTATGGAACATTAAACCACAACCTCTGCGAGAAAAACTATTTCAACAGCTCTTTCACCATAAGTGAAATATGTACAATTTTTAAAGCAAGGGGTGAACTGCTTAGCCTTAATTATCGCCCACATAGAGCTGATCTGGAACAACTATGCAGTTTGTGCAACTCAAGAGAGCGTGAAAATATCAGCCACTTCCTAGGAAGATGTCCTATACTCCAAGAAATTAGAAGGGTGTATTGGAATAAATCAACTTTAGAAGATGAAGAAATAAGACTGACACTCAATGGCAGTCAATGGAAAAGGCTCTTAGGGTTTTGTAATGAAGCACTTGTATACAGAATAAATGTTATAAATGAGTTATTTTAAGTCCACTTATAATTGTTGTAAAGGCAGGCATTTTGTTTATTGTATCTACTTTCTTTTAATTACCTAGTCCACATAAATTAATTATTATTATCATTATTTTTATATCACTTATCGTTATTGTTGTTATAATCACTTAATGTAAATAAATGTAAATTAAGTTGTCTAAACTTGGCTCTACATTTAAGGCCAACAACGAGTGAACAGGGGCGCTCGGGCGCTCTGTGCAAATCAAACCCCTATCGTGTCCTGGATGCATTAAATCCCAATCATGTTAAATGTAAAGTCCATGTTAACTCAACATTAAATGTTTGAATATTGTGATATTTATTTATTTATATTTATATAAATTTGTCATAGAAAAACAAAATATTGTTACCACTCAGACAGACGGCACTCGGCCATGTCTTTATTATGTATTTAAATCAAAATTTGTAAAAAATCTTTTGGAAAAATAAAGCATTTTAATAATAATAATAATATATAAAGCGGTATAGAGCGTAGAGGTGGAGGTTATCTGGATCGCTTGGATCATCGAAGAAAAAAATTTGGCTTATGTAGTTTTTGTTTTAGGGAACGAGTAGGACATAAAGAGAGGCCCCGATTGCGGTTGTCGATTGACTAATCGATACTTGACTTTTGTCGTTTTCGATCGACATTCTTCGACCAGAAAATTATGAACGAAAGCTGTCGACCGTCAAATCGAAGAATGTCGATCGACAAAAGTCGAGTATCGATTAGTCAATCGACAACCGCAATCGGGGCCAGAGGTGATTTGTCTCTTCTTCCTCGCGTTTAAAAGAACGGGTAGTTCTTCTGCTAAGGAGGCAATGTCCGGTATTGACAACGATTATGGGGCTTATATGCAATCTGCTTAGAGATAAGTGTCATGCGATATGGATTCAGTTTTGGCCATCTGGTCAAGCAAGTGGTAATATTTTCCCACCTGCTGTTTGTTTTTGCCATGACATCTTGCATGATGAGTTGCTGACTGAGATTGGTTTTCGGGTTCCATTTCTAGTGAGTTACTCGACTTTACAATCTCTGTGTTCTGGCACCCAAAAAAGGTGAATATTGAACTGTTCAGCCATCTCCATGGGAAATAGTCGACAATTGAGAGTGGTTACTGAGTTCGTGGAAACAAGGCCTAGTGATTTGAAAGCTGCTTGGTTATCTAAAAAGACGCGGATAATCACTGAGGATATCGCCTTTTCTTTTGGGCACGTAAGGACTGCGCTATAGTGGTTCGCAAAACGGAAAGAGAGACTTACGTTTAGTCGGTCTGAATACAGTTCGCTTATTATAATTTTTTTTTTTTGCTATCGTTCCTTTGTTGAATGGTTACGCTAGTGGCCATCTGTTGACTGAAGATAACTAGGGGTGTAAACTAAGGAGTATGGTTAAGGCGAACGTCACGGACACGAGGATGATCTATTAGTCAAATAGCGACGATTTGATGTTTCTTGTATCTATATAAATTCCGCTGGATTAGCTTCGTGGCCCCATGCGCTTCAACGCCTGTATAGAATTCAACATCAATTTTACGAATGAGGATTTATTCTTGTTCTTTGGGGGATGATGTTGAGTTGAACGCAAATCTATGTGGTATGTATACTTTACACTCACTAAAATCTCTCTCAAATATACAAGCATCATTCACCTTAAAAGCAAGATCTAGCAGCCGATGCGATGTCCTAGTCCTAAGCATGAGTATGGTTACTTTGAATGTGCTGTAATTCGAATTGAACGCACGTAGGAAACGTGTGCCCCTGTTCTGTAACTATCGCCTCGGCGATAAACGGTAGAAAATGGAACAAAATTCTATGAATTTAATAGGATCTCGTTCCATTTTCCACCGTTTATCGCCTGCTTTTATCGAGGCGATAGTTACAGAACAGGGGCAGTGGTTACAAAAATGGGCACGACTTGGTCGCACGCACTTGCGATTGTGTGCGAAGTACAATACAATATATTTGGTGGTACAGGGTTGCCAACTACACATTCAAGATGAAAATTGAAAAAATACTTTACTGTTAACATTGCAAAAGTTTTATCCCGTTATTGAAAGCCCAAATTTTGTAGAATTGTGAAGTCCATAAAAAATTCCGGTCAAAGTTTTGGGTATGCAGCCTTCAAGTTTTAGTATGTGTCTATTTAACAGTTTTATAATTATAACGCGGTCAACGGAAAACATTAAATTACAAGCAAAGTTCGACAATAAAGGTATAAACAAAAAGCTCTGATATTTTAAATCTGCGTACAAATCAAAGGATCTGGAAAGTTGGCTTATAGGGCCCATACACTACGCATGCATGCATGCACAATCAGAAGATTGCGCAATATTGCTTTCGCCCTACACTACTCATGCAAACTGCGCAATCTTCATTTGTGTTTTTATAGTCGTGTAGACAAGTTGTAAGGATGTCAAGCCAAAACTCCGCTGCTGCTCTTCTCTTCATTCTCATTTTATCACTTGACTGAGCAATTTTACCCACACACCACACATGCATGCATGCGCAAACAAGAAAATATCAGAAAATTCTGATTTTGCTCATGCCGCATGCACAACCACTCAGTCAACACCATACACCTTCAATCGGCATGCGCAATCACTTGATTGCGCATGCATGCATGTGTAGTGTATGGGCCCTATTAGTAACAGTAACAGCCTAAAAAAGACGTGTTTTTTTGCCATTTTTATTTTCGGTGGAAGGAAAGGTAATAAAATTATAATGGAGGAAGTTATTAAGCGTATATACAGTACCGCACATAATTATTGGCACACAAAGCTTTTTAAACTTTAAGCAAACTTTTTAACCGTTACCAACATGCAATTGCACAAATATTTTTTTTCTTCAATGGTTGTCTTATTTTGTATCAAATGCAATAAATTTGATAGTATTATATTTGTCCACATTCAAAAATAAAATAACTAGCGTAGAACTACTCAATTACGCGCACAAAATTACTGGCACACTCAGCGTTTTGTGCAATAAATTTGTACCCTCGTGGTCGTACCGACAAAAAAGTCAACAATCATAGTAACAGTTATTTAGTTTGTCAAATAAAGTCACGGTTTCTCACAAGAAAAATAAGTTAGGAGTCAGGAAGTTTCATTAAAATAAAATGAGCCCAAAACAAAAAGAAACCACCGAATCCGAAAGTAAAATAGTGGTAAATATGCATAACCAAGGCAAATCATATGCAGAGATTGGACAAGTAATGAATAGAAGCCGATACAATATTCGCAGCATCGTTCATCGCTTTAAGGGTGAATCAAATTTTTTTTTTTTTTAAGTTCCAAACATACCGGTCGTCCTCGGCTTTTGGATGACCGTGAACGGACCAGGATTGTCCGGAAAGTAAAAGTTGATCCGAAAATAACATCAACCCAAATAGCTGCTGAAGTTAGAGAAGAGTTTGGGAAAACTGTTCATCCCATGACGGTAAGAAGATTGCTTCACGAGGCCGGTTACAATTCTCGAGTTGCTAGACGTAAGCCAATGATTTTAAAAGTCAACCAAAGAAAGCGCTTGGACTACGCTCTCGAATATCGGAGCAAATTAAACAGTTTCTGGGATGATGTGCTGTTTTCAGATGAAAGCAAGTTCAATATTTTTCGATCCGATGGCCGCATTTCCGTGTGGAGAAAACCCAATACCGCTCTGGAGAAAAAAAACTTAGCACTTACAGTGAAACATGGTGGTGGAGGAGTTATGGTGTGGGGTTGCATGTCTGCTGCGGGTGTTGGCGAGCTTGTTTTCATCGAAGGCATCATGGATAAAAAAATTTATCTAGACATTTTAAAAGAAAACTTGAAAAAAGTGCCAATAAGTTGAATCTAACACGCTCGTTTACATTCCAGCACGACAACGACCCTAAGCACACGGCTCATGATGTGCGTATGTTGTTAGCATATAATACTGCGCATGTGCTTCCACACCCGCCACAATCTCCGGACTTAAATCCGATTGAACATATGTGGGAAGAATTGGATAGAAGGGTCAAGAAACGCGCTATTACCACAAAAACAGAACTGAAACAGGCGCTAATCGAAGAATGTCAAAATATTGGAGAAGAAACGACAAGAAAACTGGTGCGTTCCATGCCAAATAGATTAGCTGAAGTAATAAAGCAAAAAGGACTGCATACGAAATACTAACAGTTTTAATTGTGTCTTTTTTTTAAACTTTCCATGCACTGTGCCAATAATTTTGTGTGGCAAAAATGTCAATGTTTGTGAATTATGTTAATTTTTGGAAACCTATTAAAATGTTTCAAATTAACTTTTACTGTATTTAATAGTAAATAAGTACCACCTTAAAATAAAAAAATAATGGTTTGTATAGCATGTTAGCAAAGGTTTAAAAGCAGCATTACTTTTCAAAAAAGTTAGATGTGCCAATAATTAAGTGTGTGTGTGTAAGTAACAAAATAGAAAATTATTAAATTATTAAAATAATGTTCAAAATGACTATTTTCGCGAGGCACATAGAATTTAAGGCGCTCTGCTGCACGCAGTGTAGCTACTGCAAATTTGGATCTTGAAAAAAAAAAAACCTACTTATTTTACATGCTAGAGAAATACGTGGGGGATTTTCAAAATATTGATTTTTGTGTGATTGGCGAGTAATTGAATTAAATCGTTAGATTTTCAAAAAAAAAAAAAAAAGATAGTCATTTTTTAATAAATAAAGATCAAATTAACTTATCAAAAATCTCCTACGCATTTCTCTTTAAAATCTTATTTTCAAGATAAATTCGAATGAAAAGAACGAAAATTGTTGGAGCTACACTGCGTGCCGTTTTGAAAAATCGTTTTTTGAGAAAAACGAATTTAAAGTTTAGAAATGCATTATAAACATGAGCGACGCGCTTGTGGAAGAGCTCGAAATTACAGAAAAAAAATACTTTGAGGTATGAAATATTTTCCTCCATATAGTAAAAGGTTCACAGTATATTTTAAGCCTAAAAAATATCGGATTTTAACAGTGATTAACAGTGGTGTTACCCCTGTTGCCCTGAAGTTAAGCTTAGTCGGCCACATATTTCCTTCAATGAAAGTACTGAACATACGAAAAGAACGAAAGCCGCAAAGTTGAGGGTGTCGACATCACTTTCTGTGTTGACACTTAATTAGGTGGGCATTACAGTTTGGGCTGAGCCTGAGCCTCAATCAACATCCGTCGATAATTACTTCGATTTCGGGAGCTCCAGTTTTACACTCTACGCCACCTAAGACTAGGTCTTCCCCTTCCTCGATTTCTCTGTAATGTGCGAATACCTGCCAAGTTGGAGCTTTGATGTTGGAGCTTACATGGCCCAACTATCGTAGTCTCGCGATGTGTACTTTTCTAGCTGTGTCGCGGTGCACCTCATACAGCTTGTTGTTTTCTTCTTCACACATTGTCTTCGCATGCGGGAGCAAAAGATAGCTCGGAGTAGGAATATTTCTTTCAAAACGGCCAAGGATTTCCTCAAACGCTTTCGATAAGGTCCATGTTTCAGCGCCGTGGTACCCTTGGCGTGATGGTCAGCATGTCTGCCTATTAACCGGGAGGTTTGTGGTTCGAATCCCAACAGAAGCAATGTTCGTAATTAACTGACAAGTCTACTGATAGTAAAATCATTGCCATGAAAAGCACTTTCCATTCGGAATCGGCAAAAAATTGAAGGTCCCTCGATTCCCTCACAAAGGCAATGGTTGTGAAAAATGAGCTCTACACGTAACCATTGAAGTAAAACTATTACGACTAACTGCATAAAAAAAAAAAAAAACTACTACATACTATTATAAGGTCGTACAAGTTAAAAAAGAAAAATTTTGTCTACCCTTCGAATCTATAAGTCTCTGAAAATTTAGTAGAGGTTTCTTTTTAGGCGCTATTAGATATAAACACAAAGCGCTTGTTAGAATCGCAGGAAGAGTTTTTCAATGGTTTACAATAGTTGAAAAGAGTTTTGTCATAAAAATATGTGTGAAAAATAAAAAGAAAAAATGTTCCGCTGAACAACATTTTTCTAAAATTCTATGATTCTTAAAAGCCTATGAGAGCAGTTCCATTCATGAATTTTTATTGAGTGAGAAATGTAAAATCACATATAGAACAGAAATCGCAGATCACTCAATTCCCTGACTTGAAGTTGTTTTCTTTTGTTTTATTTTAATTGATAAAACAAATTGGTATGTCTTACTATGCCTGATAAATATTACTGTTGAACAATTTTTATTGCTTCTATATGAGCTGTATACTATGGGTAGTAAAAATTGCTTTACAAAACACACAATAAAAAGACTATCAAATTAGCACCATCATATTTAATGGTTTGAATTTGACCTTGACTTTGAATTGGGTTTTATGGTAGATAAAACCAAATTGACATTGACTAGAAGAACTTATTTTCGCCTCAAAGTATACACGGAAAAACTTACGTATAGAAATCTCTACTATTCTATGTTTTTTTTTTTTCAACTAAAGAGCGTACAATCTCTTTTGTTTGTCACTCTAAACTCTTGCAAAAAGGTAGAGCTGCCGCCTATCTCTTTTAAACGTGTAACATAGTTTTGAAAAGTGAACGTTTTAAGACCAAGTGCAATTGAGCTATAATTAATGCTTCTTTGTAATTGCGGTTGTTAACCAGCACAAAACGACAGTATTAAAAGAAACTAAATCGCCGAAGGGAAAGAGCTCGTTTGTGTGACCACGAAATTCACCACACTCGCTGGCGAGTAATTAGCTGCGGCTGGCAAAGTTGAACATGTTCAACTTTTGGCTGCTATCAGCGGCTGCTTAGGTAAAAAAATACTGCTGGGCGTTCTATTTAGTAAATAATTCATTCAAAATTTGTGTCAAATATCATAAACAGCTTTAAAAATCTATATATATAAAAGAAAGTCGTGTTAGTTACACTTTCCATAACTCAAGAACGGCTGCACCGATTTGTCTGAAAATGGGTGAGGAAGGAGCTTAGGACCAGGAGACGGACATAGGATACTTTTTATCCCAAAATTCATATGGGAACGACATTAATGCAATGCGTTAGTTTTCGGTATATATACAAAACACTGTTCTTTAAAAAACAAAAAAAAAAATTGACTTATTGTGAGAAATAAATTTGATTTTTGTATGACATCAATGTTAAATAAATATAATATAATCTATTAAAAAAGCCATTGCCTATTTAATGAAGCGAAGTGAACTTTAAAAGGTTATGAACCAAAAACGCATCAGAGTTGTAATAACAAAACGCGCATCTCGAGCAAGTAAGTAATTTTATCTAAGAATGAATGGTTGAAACTTTGAGATTTAAAAATAAATAAACTTTTAGGTGAATTGAAGTAAAGTAAAGTCTCACTAAAAATGCCGCCACCAAGAAGATTGAATCTTTCCCGGCAAAGCCGTAATGCAAGAAGGATACGAAACACTGCAAATGAAAGGACTGAAGAAATTGCACGTGAACGGCGCGGCGTGAGTACGGCTCGACTTCGTGCTTCTCAATCACAAGAGCAAAGTGGGACAGCCCGTGAAACGGCTCGGTTGGCAATGCAAAGTCGTCGAGCGAACAACAGAGTTCAACAAATAGATATTTGCGACGCAGAACAGGATATTTATCAAGTGCTGATTTAAATCGAGCAGCGTTTCGATACGATACGATACAAATGCACGTTGTTTGAATGAAATGAATGCATTCATTCAAATCTATTGACTGCGTCACAAATGAAGATGAAGCCACCAATTATCCAATTGAATTTTTAAACTCCTTGGATGTGCCTGGCCTACAATTTGCGCCTAAGGGTTGGCTCCGTAGTAATCATGCTTCGAAACTTAAATCAACAACCAAAACTGTGCAATGGTACGCGTTTGGTGGTTAGAAAATTCATGAACATTGTAATTTACGCGACGATACTGAAAGGAAAATTCAAAGGTGAGGAAGTTCTCATTCCGAGGATACCGATGATCCCAACCGATATGCCGTTTGAACTTAAAAGGCTTCATATTCCGATCCGATCAAGAAATGTCGTGTATCACAATGTTCTAAAGTGAAGGGCAACCTATGTACAAAAATACAGAAACAATAATGAATGATTAATGTAGTTACCTATTTAATTTTTTTTTTTTTGTATTTTTCTAATAAAAAAAAAGAAATAAATTCAAAAATCTGCTTATTTATTGCCTTTAAAGCAGAACGGAGATTTCAAAAATTATTTAAGCTTTAGGGGTGCTACATTATCCTACTCCATCAGTAACTTTTTTAAATATAACTATATTTCATTTCTATAATCTCATGGGAACAGAAACGGGAACGAGAACGGGAACATTAAAGTTACTTGACCGATTTGGAAAATTCTTTCAACTCAAGGATGCAACAATCGGCCCTATTGTGGTAACCGTCGCGTCGGAGCGGAGTTTTCTCCGCAGCGCATCTTTTTCGGAGATTCAATTTTGCTTCGAAGTAATTGTCGTCGTAAGAAATTTTTAACAAATACGGCAATGCATTACATTCCCAAAACTAAAATCTCCGCAACAAAAACTTATCGGAGAACGTCGGATCGTCCGATCGGAGAAATACCACGAAGCAAAATGTCTCCGATCGGAGAGAATTCCGCTCCGACGGTTACCACGATAGGGCCGATTATCTCTCATTCACATATTGCCACGAGAACGGAAGATTCCAACAGGAACGGTGACGCAAATGTAAACTTAGAAACTATTGAACAGATTTCAAAAATTTATTCGGCGTTGGAATGCCTCACAATCCCACAGTAAAAAAGATTATATTTCATCCCCATATTCCCACGGAAGCAAAGGACAAGAACGGGAACCTAGAAACTACAGACCCGAGCAACGCCGGGCGGCTCAGCTAGTTAAAAATAAAGTTGAAAATCGTTTTTTTAATGGTTTTCTGTAGCTGTTTGGTGAGAGAAGCTGGCGAGTAGCAGCCGATGGTGTGACCGGGCTGCCAGCCGCTACCTGCTTCTGCTACTGCCAGCCGCTGGTAAGAAGCTGCTAGGCAGCCCTGTGTGACCCGTGCTTTAGAGTGCAAAAGTGGAGATAGTTCGCCCGAAATCGAAGTTGTTGGCGAAAGATGTAGGTTTTAGCCCTAGATTAATAAATGAATAAATAAATAAAACAGCTGACACAACAGAGTGTGGAGTCCAGGGCCTAGCGCTTTTCTCACAACCATGTCTTGTGAGGGAATGGCGGCGACCTACAATTTTCTGTCGAATATGAACGGCTAATCGAGAAAACGCTTTTCATGGCAAAGAAACCACTACAGGAGGACTTGCCAATTGATCACGAAGGACGATGAAAAACATTTTTGGCTTTTATGCTGGGTATGGGGAATACTAACTAAGTAATCAAAAGAAAGAGATCAAAGAAGAATTGTACTTCTTCTAAGAGTTGCTTAAAGTTTAACATACTTTGGAATGGCGTTATAAATACGAGAATATTGTATCCACTTAATCAGTGGAAGAACTTAACTAACTATAAAGTAACTATTTGACATTTAAAGAAAACCCATCCGTCGCATTAAGCTCGGTGAAACTTAAAACACGCTTACTCATTCTCATTGATTAAAACAAGAGTCGTGTTTATAATGGGGGTATTCATTCATTCGATGCGGAAACGAGATGGTTAATTTACACAAAAGTCATTTGTGATATTTCGAATTAAAAGTTTAAGTCAGATAAGAGATAAAGTTCTTCAGTCGGCTTTTCGGCTAGTTTAATTTCTGTACCATAAACGTAGCCAATGCAGGCGATTCATTAAATATTTCTTTTGCAATCTTTTCCTACTCTAAGGCGTCTGGATAGTACAAACATTTTTTTTCTTTGTTTTAGAATCACTTTAATAACTCTTTTAGTTATAGCCTAGAAATACCAAAACTTTGTTGTCAATTGCAAGGTTTCATTTTCACCTACTAAAATGCTACCTAAATTGTTCCGCCGTCAATTTTGGCTATCCACTACTCCACTGGAGCCTAATCGATACAGAAAAATTATCAATTACATTTCAATCACTGTTGACAAGATCTTGGGCCATGAGAAACATCGTTTTCCCTTATCAATTGAAGGATAACTTTAATAGTTTTCCAGTTGACTTTTGTAGTAAAATTTCAACTCTATGTTTTCATTCCATTTCAATTGATAAATTTGACGTTTAACTGCTGCTTTCTTACGCAGCTTACAAGGTTTAAGCTTTAAAGGGTGCTAATGCAAAGTCTCGCGTAAAGTTACAGATTTCCAAAAAACGTGATCTTATGCCGAAAGCCGAAGCATGATTACCCGTAATCACTTTTCGGCAGTGAATAAGGGCTGAGTAACTTAAATGCATAGAAGTAAGTGATTCAAGCTTGTTTTACCGCATAAATGTTATTTGTTTTCAGTATTAGGTTGTCATTCACTGGTTGACTTTCAATTTTTTGAATTGTTAATGGAAATGTACTCAAACTACATTAATTGTATGAATAGTTTGAATGTCTTCAACGTGTGTTCCAACAAAAGGTGTAGGAAGCAAGGAGTCTACAAAGAAAAATTTTATCCAATAAAGCTTCAAGAATCATTATTTCTTTTGACTTTCTTCATTTCTCTTTTGACTTTAAATTTTAGGACCTGAGTTTGCACAAAGAAAACAAACGAAAAACTAGACAAAAACAAATTCCTCTCGTCAGTTTTCACCATGGAGAAACCATAAGAAGAAAGTTTCTTTATGATTTTGATGTAAGTCATGAGTAACTAAAAAGGATAGAAAAAAGATTGTAATTAAGGATTTTTTATTCACTGATTAAAGTCTGAGGAAGTTCTTCCTGCTCAGCTCAGTAACCCATTAAATACAGTTGAGCGTTTTTAAAGGGAATCTGAATTATTACCGCTGTTATACTTTGCTTAACGGGAAACAAACGTTTCACTTAAACAGCACATAAAGCAAAATTAAGTGTCTATAATCTATATAATTAAAGACACACGCAACAAGTATTATGCTGATTTACTTGCAAAGGCAGGCGGTGATGTACGAGAAGAATGGCGAGTTGTTGATAGCATTTTAGGAAATGATAGAAGCCAGGTTTCAATTGAAAATATTGAACTTGAGGGTGTTATAGAATCTGATTTCTTTAATATTTCAAATATTTTCAACGAGTATTTTACTGAAGTTTCTGAAAAGCTCAAACCAGTCTTCGTAAGTTCTTCAGCATGCAATTTCTTAAGTGTTTCTAATATTCGTGAAGATATACAGCTTAACAGTTTCGTTTTTAATGATATTACCGCCAGTGAAATTTACAATGTTGTCATGTGTCTAAAAAATAAAAATTCATGCACAAATGATAAAATTTCAAGTGCATTAATAAAAAATATCGTTTTGTACGTCATTGATATTTTGAGTTTCCTTTTTAACAGCAGTGTTAAAAAAGGCTGCTTTCCTGATATTTTTAAATGTGCAGAGGTTATTCCACTGTTTAAAAAGGGAAACAGAAAAAATATTGGGGACTATAGGCCTATTTCCTTACTCTCCACACTTTCAAAAATATTTGAAAAACTAATAAAGACTCGTATTTTGTCGTTTTTAGATAAGCATACATTTTTTGCAACAACCAGTTCGGTTTTAGAGCAGAAATGTCGACTGAAGATGTAATTTTGAGAGTCTGTAGTCAACTTTATCGTAGTCTCAATAACAATAAATCAACGATGAGCTTATTTATTGACATGACTAAAGCGTTTGACATGGTTGATCATAACTTGCTGTTGAGTAAATTATATAACGCTGGTTTTCGTGGAAACACTTTTGAATGGCTAGAGTCATATTTAAAAGGGAGAAAGCAAAAAGTTAAAATAAGCGGAGTTTTAGGTGAACCGAGAACTCTTAAAAATGGTGTACCCCAGGGCTCGGTACTTGGCCCGTTGTTTTTCTTAGTGTATATCAATTCTTTTTTCACTCACTCTAAACGGGTCTTCAACCGCCTTTGCTGATGTCATAGCTATAACTTATGAATCAAACACTCTCTTCGACTGCATTGCTAAAATTTAAAAAGATCTTGAAGTTATGAGGCTGTGGTTTACTTCGCATAGTCTTATTATAAGTGAGAAAACAAAGTTAATGTTCTTTAAGATATCGGGTGATAGTCTCTTTGAGTTTAGTCCTTGCTTTCATGCGCATGATTGTAAAAAATTTTCCTTTCCTGTTCATGAGTGCGGTACAGAAAACTTTAATTCTAATTTGCAGTGCTCTAATAGTTGTTTTAGTATTAAATCAGTAAATATTTAGGTGTTATGATTGATTCAAAGTTGAACTGGAAGGAACATATCCAGTAGTTAAAATCATATATGTTGTTAGTTACGCGAAAATTGTATCTTTTACAAGATTTTTGTACTAAAAACGTTTTACGTAGCATATACTATGGCCTTGCACACTCAAAGTTACAATGGCATTACTAGCTGTTTTGGACCTTTATTGACATCTCAAAAGCATTTGATAAGAGTAATTTGTAGAAAGAATAGATACGCTAGAAGCTGGCCGTTATTTAAAGAACTGCATATTCTTCCAATGAGACATTTATGTTTATGTGTTTAAAGTATTAAAGGAGTTTTTTATACAAAGTAGTTATGTTCCAAGCCGAAATTCTCAAATTTATAATTTACGAATTAATAATCTGAGGATGGTATGTGTCCCATTTGCACATAATAACCATTTTGCACATTTTTATACAAGTACAGCTCCAAAGCTATTCAACAAGTTGCCGTTGAGTATTAGAGAAGCTGTAATTGCTTCCTCTTTTATCAAAAAAGTTAAATGCTGGCTATTTACCTTAAGTTATGATTGTATTGAATCATTCTTTTAGCATTTCCACTTTCATAAATTTGTTTTGATTTGTTCATTTAGACATATTTCCTTTTTAGTTTTGAATTCCTCTGTATCAAAGAGTATAATTATAGTGTTATCTTTGAATTTATTTTTGTAAGTTAAACAAATTAAGCATATAAAGATCATTGCACTGATGTTACCCCACACCTTATTGTAATTCTGTATTATTATTTACTGATGTGTCATTCATCACTAACTGTTAAAGTTAAGAATTGACACTATTATTAGTATTATTCCATTTTCAACTAAGCAAACTCAATTGTTCATTTAGTTTTAAGCTTGAAATGAATAAAATATTCTAAATCTAAAAATCTAAATGCACCTAACACGAACTTACACCAGCCATTTGAAGGATAAAAAAAGGGTTCGTTTAACACTACATTTTTGAATAATTCAAGGACATGCAATATTCAAAAGTGCACGTTGGAAACAATGTTTAAGAGTTAAATTCAACTCAATTTACCATGCTAACGTTCTCTTAAAAAAGTGTCATAACAGTTTTCGATTTCATTTTCATCCACATGGTAATAAGTTCACCTGATTTAACTTGACGATTTGTGTTTGGCATTTGCTACCGAGTCTTTTAACTCCAAACGTTTCTAGTGGTCGGTTTGTTTTGAAGGAATATTCTTACACATAAATAAAACAAAATCACGTATCAACAAAAATGATTAGCTGCACAGCAAATATAATAATCAAATTCTGATTAGATTGTCAATTCCAACAGACTAACGCTAAAATGCAAAAAAAAGAAAGAAATGTCTTTCTTCGGCTTTGAAAATAAAAAACAAATCTCATAGATACACTTTGCCGTTGGCGACACTTTAAGAACATCCACAAAAGAGCGCGGTATTTCATCGAATGATTCTTATTTAACTCATCGCTTCGGTTGACATTCGGTTAGTTTAGTGACAAGGGTTGGTATTCAAGTAATTTTTTTAATTGTAATTAAACCGGTGCGGTCGTTTGATTGTCATATTGCAATTTTCGTCATGAAAATCTGTCTTTTGCTCTTTTGATTAGAAAATATTGAGTTTGCGCTTTTGAACAAATACCAAATTGTATTCCTATCTGTCAGGGATTAATTGAACAAAATGGAACCGTGGCTGAAGATATCTTGTTTGCTGTGCGTTTTCGGATTCATCCGTGAGATACGTCCGTCAGAGCCTTACATCACGGAATATTTGCTTGGCGAATGGAGAAATATTACACAAGAACAGGTAAGTAAATTTACATAATTCTTATTCCAACCTTGTCATTGTCAGTTGTAGAGTTCGTAGATACTCAATAACTCACTGAAAAGATAACCTTTAACAGCTGATTTCGGCAATGTGATTGTGCTATGTTTGTGTGTTTTGTATGTCAGTGTCAGGGAACAGAGAGGAGCGGTGTATTTCAGGAGAGAGAGAGAGCACTTCGGCGTCGTGGCGCACGTGGTTTTCTCTTCTCTAGAAATAGTTTCGATTTAAGAAAGGGGTCATCGACAGAACGAATTGTTTGTTTTGTTTACAACTCATTTTTATCAGTTGTGACTTGTGAGATTGATGAATTAATTGATTCACTAAATTGAATTGAATTGGGTGTTATGGAATGTTGATTTATTGATAGCGCACTTGACAATGCAGTAAGATGGTCCATATCATTTGCTAGCACAATGATAATGAAATGATGTGTCTTATGCATGGAAAATATTATCTTGGTTTTTTTTCTCATTACATTCAAGGTTAAGAAATATATTTAGAATGTTGTTGTTGGTCGAGAAATTGAGGTGTTGCTTTGACATTATGGTGCTCAACGACGAATTGCATTAATGTCGCTCTCCATTGGTTTCACTCGGCGAAGCACTTATTTTGAAAACCTATAAATTGTTTCTGCTTAATATGACGTGTTGTCTTTGTTTCAGTGAAATACCTACATATATGTAGCAAATAAAAAATATTCCCTCAGAAAACTTTTCTTTTTGACATTTGAGTAACATGTAGGTATATATCTATTAGTGCTTCTTGAGTGGATTCTCATTTCTCACTTCAAATCAAGAAGCACAGTAATCCCCGGTTAATTGCGTCACCTTAAATGCACAACTTTAGACGCATTTAACAGGGGTACGCAATTAAAAGAATCCCGCTTAATTGATTTGCTGTCTCATTTAGAAAAACCCCGCTTAGTTGAATTGAAAACGCAATAAAGCTATTTTTTACGATTGTGGCGAGAAAGTCAAGAAGAACCTTTTTTAAAAAAATTAAAACTTTATTCGGAAAATTAACATAAATGTAAAAAAAGAACCAAACGGTTTCAGACTAGGAATGATTGAAAAGGAACAATTTTTCATAATGTACACAACACATAAATTATGAATTGGTACATAGTGTGTGCGTATATTATGTTTAGCAAGCGTACAAAAGGGAATTAGGCAGATTTGCTTTTTATTTGGCTAGAACATAATATCATAGTAGAAATCTGTAATTTTCGCCAGCAAGATTTTAATTTGCAGTCGCTAAACTCTGATGTTTCAGCAAAAAAAAACCTGGGTTTTCCAGTTCTCAAAAACCGCTAAGCCACAAAATCACCACACATCCCTGTCATTAAAAAAAAATACATGCCATTTGACAGCCCTCAACTTGCCACAGCAAAAACCTAGGATGAGTTGAGGGAAAACCCAGGTCAACCCCAGGGCTAAAAAACACTCAATTTGGCATTCAGAGCGACCTCAGGTTTCTCAAAAAAATGCTTTGTGGCGACCCTAGAACTTTAACGAACAAACCTAATAATACAGTAGAATTCGGTTATAACGACCACTCACGGGAGACAAATTTTCCGTCGTTATAAGCGGATGTCCTTATATCCGAACGTAAAAAAACCCATTTACATATTTTAATCTTGTTTAATATTTCTATTTTTATTTCATTTAAATAAAAGCAATCATATTCATTCATTATTAAAATAAACAATTATTTTTTATAATAATTTAAGATTCAGTTCTTATGAAAAAATCAGTGATAGCTGACTGTTTTTTGTTTTTAAGGTATAAAACTTCTAATTTTTTTTCTATTTCCATTACATTACTTGTTAATTCTGGTGTTGTGTTTGCAAAAAAACAAAAATCCTTAACAATTCCTATTGCATTTAATGCCTCAGCAATTGAAGGGCTTGTTTCGTGTACGGGGCCGTCATCGTCATCAGATACTTCAAGAACTGCATTTTCGACAGTAGCACTAACTATTTCTTCTAAATTTTGATCATCTGAAGTTAAAATGTTGTCATCAACGGTAATGTACTACACCCACGCTGTTTCTGAAGCGACAATGTTTGAATTGTTCATCAGTGCAATCCATTCAGAAAGAGGCCAATCATCCTCTTCTTCAAATTGTTCTTCATCTCCAGCGTTGTTCAAAGCTTGCAAACCAGCATGCTTAAAGCAGTTAGCAATAGTGCTACTGGTAACATGATCCCAAGCTGTGGCCACCATGTTGACAGCGTCTAATAAGCCAATGGCACATTCCTTACCTGTTTCTAGGTCCCGAATAATTTTAAGCACAAGTTGTTTTCGGAAATTGCTTTTAAGGCTTCTAATAACACCCTGGTCCATTGGTTGCAATGTCGATGTTGTATTGGGCGGAAGAAAAGCAAGTTTTATTGAAGAAAGATTTGGTGTGGGGATGTGAAGGGCAGTTATCGACAAGCAACAAAATTTTCTTTTTCTTTGTTCTCAGCTCTGCATCCCATTTTCGTAAAACTCCATCGAAAATTTCGGAAGTCATCCAAGCCTTTTTGTTTGCTGTGTAGTGAACTGGCAAGCACTTTGTACATTTAAAACATCTGGGATTCTTGGATTTGCCAATAACAAAGAGTTTTCTTTTTTCCGATCCGTCCATATTAGCACCAACGAGCACGGTTATTCTTTCTTTAGACATTTTTCCGCCTATGCACCTTTCTCATCTAAATTTTAATGTCTTATCAGGTCTTAGTTTGTAAAAAATTCCAGCTTCGTCCACATTAAAGATGTCACTGGGTCGATATTCTTCTCGAACAACTGGCCATACTTTTTGTAACCAATCATCGCATTGCCCTGGCTGAACACTGTTAGCTTCTCCTGAAATTTTTCCAAACACAATGTTGTTTCGCATGCGAAAACGGTAGATCCAACTTTCAGTACATTGAAAATCCTTCCCAAGAAGCTGTCCAATTTCATTTGCCTTTGTTTGTGGTATTGGTCCCGTAATGGGAACATTATTGCTCCTCTGAGTCTTAAACCATTTCAGTAATGACTCTTCAATGTCCGCATTTTTTGAGGAACGAATCTTTTTAATTTTAATTGATATCGCTTCAAAACTTTTTTGTGTAGCTTCTTTATTTTTCCAGATTCCACTGATAGTAAAATGCGAAACATGGAATTCTTTTGCAAGATTTGAATTGGATTCCCCTGCTTCCAGTCTCCAAATTATGGCAGCCTTTTCCTCAATCGTGAATGTTTTTCTTTTTTTTAGATTCCATTCTACAGAATAAAGCACTTTGATTTTCATATTTCTTAAACTGAAAGAATAAATCGCTTTCTTACTTATATCAACTAAGTAGTAACATGAAATTAACACTTCTCAATGAAAGGGGGTATTTATTCGGGGATTACTGTAGCTCCCACTGATTCTGAGAAGTGGCAGCTACTTCTTGATGGAAAGCGATCTTTTTGCATTAGTGGGACGGTTTGAGAATGCTCCTGGACACTCCTGGACGGTTCTTTTCGACTAA
Organism: Melanostoma mellinum; assembly: GCA_914767635.1. Taxonomy (NCBI): domain Eukaryota; kingdom Metazoa; phylum Arthropoda; class Insecta; order Diptera; family Syrphidae; genus Melanostoma; species Melanostoma mellinum. The sequence continues at coordinate 172,096,982 of OU612060.1, forward strand.
TAGAAACCAACATAAGTAATCTGTAAATATAAGGCCAAGTTGCCCGGGTGATCCGATTTTAATGTTTTTTTTTTTTTAGTGAATTGTTGTTTTGAAATGCTGATGAATAAAAAAACAAAAAAAGCTGGTATTTTTCAAATAAGAAATGTGTCAAGATCAGTTTTTTCATTGGTGAACCCATCGGACAAACTTTAATTGAAAGTTATCAAAGTTTTTTTTTTAAATTTATTTATTTCAATTCCTTGCGAAACTGGTAGTTAATAAATTTTTTATTAAATTTTAATAAAATAAAAATATAATAAAAATAATATGAAAATAAAATAAAAACAAATAAATAGGGTGTCCCAACAGAGCGAGCCCAGGACCTAGCGCATTTCTCACTGCCATTCCCATTCATTCTGCTTTCTGAGGAAATGGAGGGGCCTACAATTGTCTGCCGATTGCGAACCCTAAATCAAGAAAGCGCTTTTCATGGCAAGGGATTACTTACGGAGGATTTGCCAATTCCTTGTGAAAGGCGATACCCGTAGAAAAACATTTTTGCCTCTGTTGAGATTCGAATCACGAACCTCTCGGTTAACAGCAGGCATGCTAACTATCGCGCCACGGGTAACATTCTATTAAATTCTATTAAATGTCTTAATTCAGTGAAAATTGACTTTCTACTATCAGTGCATATAGAAAGAGAATTTTCATCAATTTACAGTCATTTAAAATTTTCTTGAATAGCGCCGCACTAGCTCCTTCCTGACTCCTGAATCAATTTATAATTGATTCTAATTTCAACCTTTCTTAGAGTCACTCTGCATTGAAAATCAAGTAAGCCCTATTCTAAACACCTACTTAAAACATTGCTCTAACTTTGCTTGACTATAGAGTGATTTTTAAGTCAAATCGGTTGAATAGTTCCTCAAAATTTCAATTAAATTAAACAACAAACAATACTTAGTTCAGTTTCCTCAAGGTTATCATTTTGCAAAACTACAAAAGAATGAAAGACTTCACCACAGAGTAGAACCAGAGCAGTGGCAGTAAATAAAAATAATGATATTAAAATATTAAATCATTTTTAAATCTGCAAAGCTTACACCGCAAAAATTTACATTTAGGTACTTTATTACCTTTGGTATCAATAATAGCTTCTTACCAATCTTTTAAAATCACTTCAAACAATCTCTAAACTTTTCCGAATATACAAGCTCAAAGAGAATCAGTTGAATGTAGTAAACAACTAAGTATAGCAGGGAAAACTAGAGAAAGAACTAGAATACCTGTAGAAAACAAGCACTGAATGTAAAAATCCACCAACCAATAACTGTATTCAAGAGTTCCGTAATACAGGATTTAACAATTGTGTTGCACAAGCTCGATTATTTGTGGAGAAAAGTATAGTTACGATATTTAGTCTCAAAGTCTAAACCAAATGTTCGGCTATGAACATGTTGATGAACCTATTCAATCTTATGAAATGTAGTACAGAGTTAACTTTTTTAACACAATGGTAGATGCCAAAAAAGAGGATTTTCTTAAGCTTTGTAATGATTAAGGTACTACACTTCAGAAAGGCGAAAACAGCGACATACAGCCTTTCGAGCTATATGAAGAACTCCAGTTTCTTGAAATAAATGCACTAGACTCTTTTAACGACGCGAAACAACTGATTCAGTACACTTTAGAAAATAATTAAGAAGAAATATATCCAAATGTTTAGGTATATTACCATCAGAAGGGCGGCCGTGGTGCAGTGGTAGAGTGTTGAGTAGGTAGGCCGGATGCGTGGGTTCGAATCCCGCTCTGGGCATCTACTTTTCTTTCAGCCTCTTAGTTTCGCCGCCCTTGAGGTTATATGTGAAATAACTATAACACCTTATTTCCACTACTGCAACACAGAAAAAAGGGAAGGCTGCTACCCTGGTAGTACAATGGACCGGTAATTAAGTCTGAGTTCTCCAGGTTAGCATATAAGCCTCTTCTTTTTATAAAAAAAAAAAAAAAATATTACCATCAGAATCATGCTTACAGTTCCTGTAAGTTTCTCAAAGTTAAAATTGATCAAGACCTACTTGAGAAGCACAATGAGTCTAGAGAGATTATATGCGCCATCAGTACTATCAATTGAAGCTGAAATAGCGGCTGCTGTTAGCTATGACATAATAGGTCTGTTCGTTGAAGCCCTGGGGTTGCCCTAGGGTCGCCACAAAGCGTTTTTTGAGAAACCTAAATTCCCCCTGAATGTCAAATTGAGTGTTTTTTGAGCCATAGGTTTGCCATAGGTTTTCCCCAAACTCGCCCTAGCTTTTTGCTGTGGCGATTTGAGGGCTGTCAAATGGAATGTATTTTTTTTTTTTAATGACAGGGATGTGTGGTGATTTGTGGTATAGCGTTTTTTGAGGACTGGAAACCCCAGATTTTTTTGATAATTCACAAGGTTGTCAAGAAAACCTGGGTCAACCCTGGGAAAAGTTCAACGAACAGACCTAATGTTGAAAAGTTAAATGGAGCCAAAAGCCAAAACGTTTGACTATTTAATTATTTAATTTCTATTTGTTTAATTTTTGTCATTTTTTGATTAGCAATAAAACTAGTTTCGTTACTCATACATTAGCTTAACTGTATTTTAACGTTTTCTAAACTTGGTAATATAGGAGGTCTTGCGAACCTAATTTCACCGACTTCCACGAGTGGTCTAGCGCCGCCACTGAATAAGAGAGTTAACTGTGGCTAGGTAGTACCATTTTGCCGACCCTACAATTATAGATCTGACCGGGAACCATGTCGCCAATTTTTCTCAGTTGCTTGAAATTTTCAATAAAAACATTATTTGCCATAAAAAAGTTGAAGGAATGAAAACCAATTGCAGCCGGATATAACCGTTATGTCAAATAAGACGCTGTTTGACTTCACCAAAGGAACAAATTGCGGATGTTTCAGGGAAAGGGGGCACAAGTTGACTCTTTGCGATTACCTTTTCTGTTGTGCAAATTCTTGATAAAAGAGAAATTTAAATATTGAGAATTAACGGTTGATTTCAAATTCCAGTTGCCATGAAAACCCAGAAGTTGTAGTAAGGTATCTGAAAATGTTTTTAAAGCGTTACTTTCAGCAAATCATTTAAAGCTTTCTTTTGGATAACAGATTTTTTAGATTCTTCGCATGTAAGTTTTGCTCGCAGAAAATATTTTGCTTATCGATTGCAATTTACATACTTGCACGATATGCAGGCAGATTAAATACAGTTTTGGTCAGGTTCTACTTTTACAACTTATGACCAACCGTGTCGGGTCAGTACGAATCAACCGATAATAATCAAATTAACCGACAAAAATATGGCGCCGATATGGATCCCGGTAAAATTTAGCATTTATGCAAAATGGCACAACCTTGCCGCAGTTGACTCTCTGATTCTTTTCTTTGATTATGTATTTGAAAGTGAGTTTGTCTGTTATGGTTTCACGCCGAAGCTACTGATCCGATTTAAATAAAATTTGGTAATAGATTTACTGACGGAGGACTTGCCAATACCTCGCCAAAGGTGATACCTGTGGAAAAACATTTATTCTTTTCTGTTGGGATTCGAAACACGAAACTCGAAGAAGTTAACCCCCATCGACGTGCCTCGGTCAGATAAAATTAAATGAAGATTTGGGAATAAAATACAGATTTGTTTCTTTTTATGTTATAATAGTTTCTATAAATATACATATGTGTACAAATGTACATACAAATAACGTAACTTACTAGACTTCTTTTAAATCTAACTGCATACATTTTGTTCTCATTTTTAGGTAAACAGAGATGTATATCCCGTGGGAACATATTCCTATTTGGCCCAACTAGTGATTGTGTTTTTGATAACGGATTTCTTAAGGTGTGTATGTTTATATGTATTTATCTTTACCAGCTATCTAAACAACTGTCTTATTCTGTCAGTCATTATTGTTGTCATATTTCATCAGAGATATAAAACACAAACAATTAATCAAACACAAACTGTTCGTCTGTAAGTTTCCTTCGTTATCACTTTATGACCAAATAAAAACTTCATGTAATCCTTGTGTCACTACAAGTCATAATCTCAATTTTTTTTTTAATATTTATTGTTATAACTGACCTTGACGTTTTATGGTAATAGACAGTTTATCTAACCCACTTCATCGCTTATCAACTCATATAATTGACTATTCAACTTGAAGCATGTAATTTTATTTCATATTCAGATTTAATTGGCATGCAAACTTTGAGCTTAAGTTTTGAACGGGTATGGGTACTACTTTGGCACAATAGGTTTCATTCAGACACCGCAGTACCCGGAGCTGAGCAAACTCTACCCGTCCACTAAATCTATGGGTACTACTTAAGTTTTTGTCGAAACAATAAGGAGTTGTTTTAAGGAGAATACTCCATGAGCGTATCACTGGTATGACGCAGTAAAGTGGAAGAGCTTGATTCCTTCGATATGACGAAGAAATGAGTTGTTTTAGAAAATTGATAAAATCATCTACATATATTTTGTATGAAAAGAAAAGAGAGAGAGAGAGAGAGAGAGAGAGAGAGAGAGAGAGCGCAAAATAAAATAAAATACATGTTTTTTCGTAAAATTTTGCTATCTTTCCAAATCTGCAATAAAAAATGGGGGTTTCCATTTGAAAAATCGATTTTTGGGTCGCTGGGGCTTCAAGGTTACGTCCAAGGCCAAATTCAAGGTCACCATCGGATTCCTCGTCGAAAAATACGTCGGATATAGGGTATTTGATTTTTTTTTCAACGCGCCATATTTCCAGGGGTTTCCATACTTTTGTCGCTCCTTGTATAGGGTGGCGCAACAGAACTGGAAGCTCCGGGGCCTAGCGCATTTCTCACAATCGTGCTTTGTCAGGGAATGACGGGGGACTTCAATTTTATGCCAATTCCGAACTTCTAATGAAGAAACCGCTTTTCATGGTAATGAATTTACTATCCGAGGATAAACGTGGGAAAATATTTTTTGTTTAGGGTCTTAAGGTTACCCTGGGTCGCCACAAATCGTTTTTTGAGAAACCTAAAGTCGCCCTTAATGTCAAACTTAGTGTTTTTTTTTTAGCCCTAGGGTTGATCTAGGTTTTCCCTCAACTCGCCTTAGGTTTTTGCGTTTTTTTTTTTTTTTAATGACAGGGATGTGTGGTGATTTGTGATTTAGCATTTTTTGAGGACTGGAAAACCCAGGTTTTTTTGACAATTTCGTTGTCAAGAAAACCTGGGTCAACCCTGGGGAAAGTTCAACGAACAAATTTAATGTTAAATCAACTGTTTCGCTTGGTTTAGTTCGAGTTTCAAAAAGTTTTGTACTCGCATATCAAAACACAAATAATGGTACCTATTTTACGGTTATATCGTGAACGTTACCATTCACTTTTTCATTCAAAATTGACAGAATCCAGGTATGTCTGTGAGTATTCGAGGGCTCATTAAGACAACTGTTGGAATGCGTTTATAAATACGAGGTTAGCTAAGGCTTGCTCAACTTCTTAGACACCGCCGACAGCTGTCTAAGAGTCTTCCAAGCAAATTTTATAGATACGAATGTAAGTGATTTCTTCTCGTAATTATAGAAAAAAAATCCGCGTTCAAACCTGCTAACTTGCTTCAAAAAAAAAAAAAAAAACTCAAAAGATAGGAACCTTAGGTTTGTACGTTGAAGCCCCGGGTTTGTCCTGTGTTCGCCACAAAGTGCCCTGATTGTTGAACTGAGTGTTTTTTGAACCCTGGTCGCCCTAAACTCGCCCTAAAGTATATAGTATTACAAGGTTTTTGCTGGGACGAGTTCAGGTATTAAAAAGGGCTGCCAAATGACAGGCATTTTTTTAAATGACAGGGATGTGTATTGACTTTGTGGTTTGGCGTTTTTTGAGAACCGAGTTTTAAGTAAGAGAACTAAGTTTTTTTAGGGAACTCATGGGTAAAATTCAACGAACGAACCTGTTGTGAATTTTAAAGTCGAAAATTTTTCCAAAAATACAATCCTCTCCACTTCCACTTCAGCGCAATCAGCCGGTTTCTGTTACAAAGTACAAAGTCAATTGTATAAAATGGGACAAGGCTTCGCTTCGACGGATACCTCGCTTAGGGCTGAGGCATAGTGGCAGTAGCGTCCGTTTGGTTTTGAGTATTCTAATCACCTTTTTAAAATTTTATACTTTTCGTGTTGATGTAAAGTTGTAAGAGCATGAAGCCCGAAAGTTTTGTCTGAAAAATATCGCTCTAGTATTTTCAAGCTTTCATATAGGTAGATTTTTCTAAGGCTTCTTTTCGGCTTACTATTTCCTACTGCTCATTCTGTTTTAAGTTTTATTGTCATTCTTAGATTTATCATGTACTTGGTTTAGACTCTTCATAAAATGGAAGTGTTTTTTTCAGGTACAAACCTCTCATCATTGTTATGGGCTTCGCTGGTATCGTCATATGGAGTATGCTTCTTTGGACGACATCACTTCTAGCATTGCAAATCTTAGAAGTTGTTTATGGTACCTATATGGCTGCTGAAGTTGCCTACTTTACTTACATTTATGCAAAAGTCGATAAGAAACACTATCCGCAAGTGACGTCACACACCAGAGCGGCTATGTTTTGTGGAAAGCTGGTAGCAAGTGTTTTTGCTCAAACCGTTCTTTATTTCGATCTAATTGATTACAAGGATTTGAACTATTATACTTTGGGAAGTAAGTAAATCTAAGTTAAGCTCTGCAAGCTTAAAAAGACGTACAACGGCCGGCGTAATAACAGCTGGCTAAACACGACTGAAATTTTAATCTTTTCTTCTCCAATTTCAGCTCAGATTTGTGCAACAATTTGGGCTTTCAGCTTGCCCAAGGTGACAACCAGTATATACTTCCACCGGAAACCTTCCTTGAGTATTTCAATTGCATCAACTGGTAACCCTAGAAGCAAAAATCACGAGACAACTTCGGTTCAGAGTTCAGTACATCATGTGCCGCCCTTGCAGTTGCTTTGGTCACACTTTAAAAATGCCTATACAAATATTAAAGTTGTACAATGGAGCATTTGGTATGCTGTAGGAGTTTGTGGGTACTTTCAAGTCATTTCATACATCCAAGTCTTATGGATATCCATGGAAAAGGATCCAGACGTAAGTTTTTTCTTCCATTGGATAAATCAGTAAAACTCTTAATTTTTATGTTCATTTGCAGGTAGTTTGGAACGGAGCTGTGGACGCTATTCTCACACTATTAGCGGCCATATTTGCACTCGGAGCTGGTTTCATACACGGAGCACGATTGAATCCACGTTTAAGTCTACTGGCATTGGCAGTGTTATCCATTTTAGAGGGTGGCGCAATATTAGTTTCATGCTGGACAACTAATATATTTTGGTCATACGCTGGGTATATTGCTTTCGGTGCACTCTATGCTTTCACAATAACGGTTTCTGGGTAAGAAAAATGTTTTTGTATACAATTCACAATGGAATTTGAAATCTGTTGATTCAAAATAAGTCTATTCGAATTCAAAATGAATGCCACTTCTGCTTAGGGTTGCCATATAGTCCAGATCTAAAGGCCTCATTCAACAATCTTAGATTGCTGTCTCCAGTTTCGCAAGTCAAGTGGATTGAGGGACTCCAGCACCGTGCTTTCCATCTTAGTCGTGACCTTCTACTCCCGCGGGATCCTTCGCGGTTAGATTCGGCATTGCTCTACATCTAAGGTCGTTGAATCTTGGCTCTTCACTTTACAGTCCATATAGTTCTTGGTTAAATCTTTGTTAACATTCGCCGTTTAGGCCAACTGGAGGTTTGTTCGCTGAATTTCACCAATAGTGGAGTCAATAAAGCTTTTTCGTCGGAAGTCCTCAAGAACAGCTCCGATTTTGATGATTTTTGTTTTAAAAATTTTGTTTTTTTATATTATTTAAAATCAGAAACCTTTTGGAGCGGGGACGGAACTATTTATATTGTTTAAACAATATCTGTGATATTTGGTGTACCCTGACTTGTGAAAAATTCGATTTCTCTGTCAATACTGATGGTAGAGACCTAGTTTTAGACTTAATTTTTTGTTGAAATAATAATCTTTAAAACTGTATTTCAGTTGGGCTCGAATAGGCTTAGGGCTGCCAGATTTTAAAATTTAAATGGTGTGCAAGTTTTTTCCCCAAGCAAACTTTTGACTTTGAGGTCTTTTTTTCAGAAAACGCCTAGTAAACTTAAGGTTTCTTTATTTTTAACAGATGAACAAACCAATAATAAAAAAAAACTCATAAATAAGGGCACTCAAAAACCCATACATTTTATAATACATACTTGCAAAAATACAAAATGGGTAAAATATAAAAAATGAAAAGATTTTTAGTTTTGAAGTTTGTTTGAATAAGACAATAACATGTGCACTTTTAGTAGTTTTTTATGTATATCCTCAAAAACAGCTCCGATTTTGATGAATTTTATTTTTTTAATTTTGTTATTTTATATTATTTTAATTCAGAGACTTCTTAGAGCGGGGACGGAAATATTCATATTATATTTAAACAATACCAACGACATTTATATAAAAAATTCAGTTTGGTGTCTATTTTTTTTGTAAAAAAATGTCTCCATATAATCTTATTGTAACAAATAGTTGTTTACATTTTTACTGCTTACCTCACTCAGTATTCATTTACCTTTTGGAGTAACTGCTCGCTTCCTCAAGTTTTAAGTAGTAATTTTTATTACAGTGAATTCTTATCAGTGCAGTGTGAACTATTTATAGCAAAAACAATTTTTATCGGAGTGAATAGTGTATATCAGCATAATGCAGAAGGTATTTATTTAGAAGCTAATACATATAAATATAATTAATAATTTAAGTACCGTTCAAGTATTAGGTAAGCACTACAGGGCGCGGTGGGATCTTTGCTTTGCTTATTTTGGATGACATGGGGGTAGGGGGGTCTAGATGATGATTACGTCATCGAGAGTTTTTTTTTTATTTAAAACTGTAAATCGGTGAATTTTGTATAAATTCAGTGGTGGAAATTAAACTCAAGGTGGTAGTAGTGAGATTTTGTGGCAATGGTGAAATGGTGACGTATGCATAAGTTTGGCCCCTATTTATTTTCTCCTCTGAGTGCTCGCTTAAGAGCCGAGTAGGGGAATTCCCGCGATCTATTCACCTGTCTAAATTTGCTCTTCCAGTTCCAGTATACTGTCTTGTTTATATACTATAGCGAGTAGACGTATTGTAAGCATAGCAAAGCAAGTAAACATCTGTCATACAACCAGCAGCACCTGACAAAGTTTTAAAATTAATATTTTGCTCTTGCAAAACAGGATGTGGTTCAGCGTGTGGCTGCAGAAAAAGTGCTCTTCATTGCTCACCAGCGTGCATAGTTTGCAGTGGAAATGACTGCAGTTGTTACGTATGAAATTAAAATTGGAAGACAAACAACCGCGTACTTGTATGGTCTAATCACAACTCAACTTATCGTGTCATAGAACCGATCGCGAACTCCAAGTTCAACATTGGATAGCCGATGCGTTTGAAAACTCAGCGCAATTTGATGACTAAAATGCATACACGTTTTACCCAATGCAAGGCATTGGGCAATCGATGTGCAACGAGTCAACTCAAATTGCATTGAGTTCAACGCACGACGACTTCCTCTGAAGGTGTGGGAAATCAAAGCACAACACAGTAACCACCCACCACTTGAAGAAGAGGAAGAAGTCTCCGAAACGCAAGATGAGAATGAAAATTAAATGTAATTTTTTTTTGTACATAAAAAATTGAATTTTCTATGGTCAATAAAAAATTTATATTTTGGTTCACAAGTTAATTCCATGTCATTACTGCACAGAACAAACTTAGAGGTAATTTCTTATAAGATAACATTCATTAATATATTTACAAGTTTGTAATGATATTGTATAGCAGAAATTTTTTTTGTTCATAAATATCACAGATATTGTTTAAATGGGGACGCTGGTCTAGATAGAACGTGAAAAATGTGCATAATTTATGAATTTTTTGTGACTCAACAAAAAAATCAATCGAAAATCTGTGAATGAGGTTTTATAATTTATGTTTTAATATACAAGTACAAGTTTTTTTGTGTCAATTAAATTCAAAATAGCGGCTGTTCAGCATTTCTTCGGAGGCACCTCATTTTTTAGACGGGGGCATGGCCGATGATGTTACCTCCTTAATTTTGGTCTTGGAACGGAATCCCGAAAATTTTTAGTTTCTATATAACAACAGCAAGAGACGTACGCAGGATTTTTTCGATATTTTGTTATTTCGCGAAATGGTGCACGTTTGAACAAAACTTTGAAATTTTACTATAAAATAACGACAAAATTGATGATAAAAAAAACTTTGCAATATAAAAAAAAAAACTTACATACGTCTTCGGAGAAAGGTATTTTGAATGTACTGTCAAAATTTCATAAAGATCGGTGAAGATTTGCTCGAGTTATGCCTTCGGCCAGTTCAAAAAAAAAAAAGATTTCGAGAAAAACGCGTTTAAAGTCTTAAGTACTACGAAATCGTATGGCATATCTGAGGGGCACCGCCGCAGAATGGAAAGTTTGGGCATTTAGACATTTTTGCCGACATCCATCTTTTGGTATGTTGTTTTTAAGACCCTAAAGTACCTTTTAAGACAAAAGTACCTTTTTTTCAATATTTTAGACCAGCTTCCCCCCCCCTCAAACAAGACAAATAACTCCGTCCCCGCTCCAAAAGGTTTCTGATTTTAAATAATATAAAAAAACAAAATTTTTAAAACAAAAATCATCAAAATCGGAGCTGTTCTTGAGGACTTCCGAATATTGCCTGTTTTATGTCTTCATTGACTCCACTACAAGGGTTGTCAAAGGCTTCCTTGACAACCCCATGAGTTGCTACTGGTTTCGGTTATAAAAAAAACACTAAAATACAAAGTGAACACACATCCCTGCCAGGAAAATAAATGCCATTTTAAAGCCCTGTTCGTTACCTGAACTCCAGCAAAAACCTTGTGCTGTACTTGAGGGCGAGTTGAGGACAAGTTCAGGGCTCAAAAACCCTCAGTTCGACATTCATAGCAAGTTTAGGTTTTTCAAAAGACGCTTCTTGGCGACTGCAGCGCAAAATCCAGGGCTTCAACGAACAAATGCAGAATAAAAGATTTCACTAAAAAAATTTCCTCGCAAAACATTTTAAAGTGTTCTCATCCGCTGATGTCAAAGTCGGTATGCCTTACATCCCCCTCCTCCTCTTTATTGGTTACCAACCAAAATAACCTGCATACTAAGATTGAAACCCCATCTTCGCTTGAGCTACTAGATATCTGATGGTAGTCATGCTTAGGTGGAGAGTAGGAGTTGGTAGACAACTCTTGAATCCAAGTGTGTACCTTTTGAACTTTTATATTCACCTTTGTTTGTTATCATACTAAGCTAACCTTCATGTCTGAAGATATTCTAAAGTTGTTTTCTTTTTCTTTCAGCGCTGAAGTCGCACGTTATTTGGAGGAAGAAAGCTATGGTCTTGTCTTCGGAATCAATACAATGGTCGCTCTTGTGCTGCAATCTATTCTAACATTTGTTGTCGTATCAGACTCTGGGTTTGCGTTGAGTGTTGTCAACCAATATGCTGTATATTCTTTCTACTTTATTATAATCGGCGGTATTTACTTTGTGTCTGTTGTAATTGAGTACTTAATTAATCGACCAAAGAGTGCGGCGCCAACGACAAGTTGATAAACTTTATTATCAATTGTAAAGATCCTATGTAGTTTTAGAAAAGTTAGGAAGTATTATTATTACTTGTGCGCAAATGTATCTTAACTCGCATGTTATGTCTGAAGTACAAACGATTTGTAAATATAGTTAATTCACCTGAACTTGATAAGTTGGAATAAATTTATAGTTTTGTAGTAAAGTTTAGTTTCTTTTTTATTTTATTTTTTCATTTGGTAACTGTGAAAAAAGGTATACGAAACGCTCCTACAGATTGCGGCTTATGTGTGCAGTTAGTTCGTTGAAGCCTTAGGTTTGTCTATGGTTGCAACTAGCCGTTTTTTTTTTTTAAACCCCAACTCGTTCTTTTTCGTTTTTTTGAGAACCCGAAAACTAAAGTCAAGGAAACTTCAATCAACCCTTTATAAAGTTCAACGAACGAAGCTTATAACTAACCAGATAAAAATTCCCTTCTGCGGAGCAATTAACTTCCTTAAAATATTAATGATTTATCTGTTGACGATACCTGCGATCGATGCGATGGTCTCTTATTAGGGATGGCAAACGCTTCCCTTTCAGAGGAATAGTCCTCTTCTTTTATAACAAAACAGTGCCTGTCCTTCGTATTACTAAAAATATCAAATAGAGAAAAGATTTAATGGAAAAAGTAAAAATAATAAAAAGTATTTATTTTTTTTCTGTTTTCTTTTTTTAATGAATGCCCAATATTTTAAGGATATTGTGTCAAAATTTCAAGTGGATTGGAGCAAAATTTACAAGGTTACTTTCGTTTTTTTTTTTAGTGTTCAGAACTTTAAAGCATTTTTCCCACAACTCACTTTTTAAAAGTCGGTGCCCCTCATAACTTCAAAGCTACTGCACCGATCCTTTTGAAACTTTGAACACTATTTCTGTAAATAATTTACAAGATAGTGACGAAGAGCTTTTTCAAATTTGTTGATAATTGTTATTTTACAATAACAAATTAGCCGATTTTTTTCTTCAAAGGGTTCCAAAAAAGTGAAATATTAAAATTTCAAAAAACCCTCTCTACATTACTTGGTGAAAACTATTATCTAACGAATGAATTTAAATTTTTTGATTTCCGATGATCCAGCCCCAAGTTATGAGGGACACCGCAACTCGCCTTTTTTTCGAGGCACGTCCGAATAATTGCTGCCATTGTCGTATTTTTAAATTGTGAAAATTTTACACAACATTTTGAAATGTCACTTTTGAATGTGTAATTGGTTTTGATAAAGAAATTTGAACTGGTTTCTATCAAAAAATTCGCAAAAACATGCCTTTTTTAACGGATTAGCGTTAAACAAAACCATTTGAAGCTTTTGATAATGCGAAAGAGATGTAGGATATCTGTGTTCGCCAGATCGCTTAGATCATCAAGGAAATATTTTAATAGATGCCGTTTTCTTTTAAAGGAGAGTGCAGGACATGAGCAGAGGAGGTGTGGGATTGTGTCCTCCTCCTCCTCATCTAAGCAAATCCTGCAGAAGTCATTAGAGGAAACGCCGAGTCTTATGGCGTGCCTTCCTATCAGAAAACAGTCGTGCAGTGCAGTCGTGCTTTTTTCTTTGCTCTCTGTATCTACTTTGTTTATCTTATTTACTAACAATAAAATGGCTTTATACTGTGCTAAATGCGATAAATCTATTGACAATGTGAAAAAAATATCTTGTGGCATTTGTTTTAATAATTTTCATTTTAGCTGCGTTAACATAAGTAAAAGTTTGATTGCAATTCTTAATGATAATAACAATATATGCTGGAGGTGCAATGCTTGCGTGAATAATTCCCTTACTAAGTGTTTATCAAAACTTAATGAAGTCTCTGAAGCTTTCATTGAACTAAAAACTGAAGTGAATAACTTAAAACAAGAAGTTAATGCCTCTTTAATTAAAATCTCAAATAAAGAAAAAACTCTACCAACTAATAGTGAATCGCAAATCAATACTCGTTCACGTCAAAAGACAAAGGTCAATGCCTCCCATCGCTTATCAATCTCTTTAAGCAGAAAAGACAATAAGAGTGTTCAATGACCTGTTCTAGAACAGTTTCAGACAGAAAAGATCAGACTTTTGGTGTTCAATGAGAAATTTTCTGTTCTTTTCTGATCTTTTTTGTGTTCAATGAGCTGTTCTAGAACAGTTTAGCACAGCATTTTCTGCACCTCCTTTTGAGCAAGTGCAAGTCTGGTGAAAACTGTCAAAAGCAGCTGTTGACTTTTTGCTCGTAGTTTTTTAAGCGAATTGTAATTTTAATTTGTTGTGAAAAATTCAGAAAAAATTTAAAAAATCAGGAAAATAACACCTAGCCTTGTGCTGAAATTAAAATTACTTATTCGTGACGAAAATACGCTAAATTAAATTGATATCAGAAAAAGGAAAATTGGTGGTTGTTTTTTTTTCGTTTTTGTTGTTGCTTATTTTGACAAGTTTGTTTGTTCTAACTTGCCTGACGTTTTTCACTGCTTCTGTGCTGTGCTGTGCTGTTCTGATCTAAAAAAAAGGCATTGAACACATCTAATTTGTCATCTCTTGCATTAAAAAGATCAAGTGCTGACATTGAAAAAGAAAAAAAAACCCTTGCACCGTTTCTCGTTCAGTGGGTGTCTCTACAGTGAACAGCTCGAAGGTAAAATCAAATGCATCGACGTCATCATCCATAATAACAGATAATATCGATGTTAGTGTAGTGCCCGCTATCTCTGAGCCTCTCGCTGCTGGTGTATCTCTTGTTGTGCACTCTGATGATGATGTGACTATGGATGCAAGTGAAGTTAATGTTAATAATGCTCGTCGATTAACTAAAAAAAATGTTATTGTTGGAAACAATAACAATGCTTTCAATGGAATTGATGTTGTAGAGAAACTTAAATGGTTTCATCTCTCAAGTTTTCGTCCAACTACTACACATGAATCTATTATTAATTATGCAGCTTCTAAATTACAAATTGATGTCTCTAAGCTTGCTTGCTTTAAACTGGTGCGTAACGAAGAATCTGCGGACAACTTACGCTTTGTCAATTTTAAAATTGGTGTTCCTGTTGATGCTGCTTTGATCGTTTTCAATGAAAATTTTTGGCCGGCAGGTGTTCGGATTAGGCATTTTTTATACCATCAAAAAAACGCGGCGTTTCAAATGAAGGAAGATCAAACGTGAGTCGCAATTCTGACTCAATTGCTGTCGTTGCTGATGTTAGAAATGTTGCTGCTGTACCTTTGTCTTATGAATCCACCCTGAGTCACAACTCAGGTCAAATTGCTATTGTTTCTGATGCAAATGTTGCTGCTGTTAAATCTACCTTTTCTGCGTACGATTTCTCAATATACTATCAAAATGTTGGTGGTATAAGAACCAAATTAAACGAATTATTTGTATCATTTTCTTCGTGTGAACATGATATCATCCTTCTCACCGAAACGTGGCTTACTAGTAGCCATTTAAGCTCTGAATTGTTTGATAGCAACTTTTACACCGTATATCGAAAAGACAGATGCCCGCGTACTACTGGAAAAGATAGAGGTGGAGGAGTACTAGTTGCTGTTCGTTCCAATTATGTGTCTGAAAGGATTCTTACAACGCAGCTTGTTGATATTGATATTGACCAACTTATTGTTAGAATTAGTTTTCATTCTAAAGAGGAACTGATTGTTATTGTAAGCTATATTCCACCGTATAGTTCTTTCGATGTTTATAATACTCATTTAAACAACTGTTTGCAAATCTTTAATAATTTTAACCATAATCAGCACCTTGTTTACGCTGGTGATTTTAATCTCGGCGATGTGAAATGGGAGTTCGATTACGATGAAATGCAACTTATTCCTTTCAACGTTGTAAGTGATGTTGAAGCTCTAGTTGTCGATTTTTTTGGACAGTTTGACTTTATTCAAATGAACAAATACAAAAACCGTTTGAATCGAATACTTGATTTGGTTTATGTTGACAATGAGTTAATCTTGAATATTGACCTGGCTGATGTACCTGTTTCTCATAATACAAAACATCATGATGCCTAACATCTAAATATAAAATTTATGCACTTTATGAAGAAATCCTTCATGACAGGGATTTTATTTGCGACTTCCACAATGCAAATTTTGATGCAATGAATGATTTCATTTCTTCTATACAATGGAATCGATTTATTGGAACAAATGATCTTGATGAGGCTTATTCAAAGTTTACAGATGTTTTGAAACAAGCTATTCAATCATTTGTTCCAAAAAAAAAACATTAAAAAATAATTCTTATCCATCATGGTTTGATAAACGGCTCTTGAAACTAAAACTAAAAAAATAAAGCTTTTAAGTTGTATAAAGTTAACAAAAATAATATTTTGTCGCGAACTAATTTTTACAAATTGCAAAATGAGTTAAATAATCTTAAAAGCGATTTATACAATAAATTTGTTAAATCTGTAGAAGCTAATCTTAAACGAAATAGTAAATGCTTTTGGAAGTTTATTAATTCAAAACGAAAATCTAATGGGTTACCTAAATGCATGAAATATTCAGGTAAATCATCTGATAATTTGAAGGATATTTGTAATCTGTTTGCTGAACATTTCAAATCTGTTTATTGCTCACAAAATATATACAATTTTAACACCAATCATATTAATTCTTCATCTGTTTTAGACATTGGTCATCTTGTAGTTACTGAGCATAAAGTTGAAAATTCTCTTAAAGCTTTAGTTTCCAATAGAAACCCTGGTCCAGATGGTTTTCCTGCAATAGTTTTGAAATTTTGTGCGCGCTCACTTGCAAAACCATTGACAATGTTATTCAACATGTCTTTAAGTTGTGGTGTTTTTCTTAATGATTGGAAAATCTCTTTTGTCTCGCCTATTTTCAAATCAGGTTCTAAACACGAAATAACGAACTACAGACCCATTTGCAAAATGGCTTCAATTCCAAAAATTTTTGAAAAGATTTTATACCAAAAATTATTATTTCATGTTAAGGAAATTATTTCTGTTTATCAACATGACTTTTTTGCTGGTAGGTCAACTACCACTAATCTGACTATATTGTGTAATGATGTTGTAAAGAATTTTGAGGATAATTGTCAAACTGACATAATCTTTACCGATTTTGCGAAGGCGTTTGATAAAGTCAATCACAAAGTTTTGATTTGGAAGCTTTCTAACTTAGGTTTTCACTCAGTTTTTCTGAAATGGGTAGAATCATACTTGGTAGCATTCAATATGTAAAAATTGATAAATATGTGTCCGACACAATTTTTGTTTCGT
This sequence comes from Melanostoma mellinum, assembly GCA_914767635.1. Taxonomy (NCBI): domain Eukaryota; kingdom Metazoa; phylum Arthropoda; class Insecta; order Diptera; family Syrphidae; genus Melanostoma; species Melanostoma mellinum. Next base: position 172,113,951 of record OU612060.1, read on the forward strand.
CAGGCGTTCCTCAAGGAAGCCACCTTGGGCCACTTTTCTTTCTTTTGTTTATTAATGATCTACCTCTTAACTTTTATAACTCAAAATGTCTGCTGTATGCAGATGACTTGAAAATTTATAAAGAAATTAAATGTGAAAATGATTGCTCTTTGCTTCAAGAAGATCTAGACAGACTTTCTACCTGGTGCAAAACAAATCATTTGTGTCTTAATGTTCCGAAATGCCAAGTACTGTCTTGCAATAGAAAGAACTCCTTAATCTTGTTTGGTTACAATATTGAGAGTGATACGTTAGAAAGAGTTTTAGTAAAAAAAGATCTTGGGGTTATACTAGACCCTAAGCTTCGATTTACTGAACATTTTGACTATATAATAGCCAAAGCTAACTCTATGCTTGGGTTCATAAAAAGAAATTCTAGAGATCTCACTGATCCATATGCATTAAAATCGTTATATGTCTCTCTCGTAAGATCAGTGTTAGAATATTGTTCTGTTGTTTGGAACCCATTCTACAGTAGCCATTCAGCTAGAATTGAAAAAATCCAAAAGCGATTTACTAGGTACGTCGTGTTTAAATTAAATTGGAGAATTGAGATGCCGACATATTCAACCAGGTGCGCTTTAATTGTCTACAAACACTTGAATGTCGTCGCAAATATTACTCAGTCATGTTTGTCAAAGATATTTTAGACTATCGAATTAATTGTCCACATTTGCTATCGCTTTTAAATTTTTATTTTCCTGGTCGAAGAATTCGGGAACGAACTCTGTTTCATATTCCTTTTCATAGATTTAATTATGCCATCAATGAACCTGTTAATCGTTGTTTAAATGAGGCTAACGCAGTGTCCTTTGCATTAGACTTTTTTTCATTATGTTCAAGGTAAAGTCTTAAAAATAAATTGTTAATTATTTTAACTACTTTAAATTCTTGACTCCTTTTTGATGGAGTTATATTTTCCTTTTTGCCATCTCATTTGTTTTATATTATTATTTTTAATTTTACTATTATTATTATTATTATTTTTTTTTAAAAGATCCATGTTATATATCCTTACCTGTGTAATCTGTAATGAAATTTTTTAATTTCTGTAGATGAAATAAATAAATAAATAAATAAATAAATAAATGTCCGGTGATGACATTTATTACGGAGCTAACGTGCAATCTGGTTATGGATAGCAAAAATATCTTATGCGCTTTGGATCTAGTTCCCCTTTAGTAAACTCACAAAGTTTTCTTCATTTTTCACCTGGCAACCCTATCTCTAATCAGAAAGCACAAGTAGAAATTATATTATAGAAAAGTAACTTACTCGCCTGGTTTACGTTCTCAACCCAAGAGATTGACGAAACAATTTTCCCAAAGCGGCTCGCACCCAAAAACCTGCGTCTATGTAGACATAGACACTTAAAATTCGTTCTTGGTTAGTCCTATAAGACCTGTACTGAAAATACAAATCAAGCAAAGTGAAAGAAAGGAAGACATCTTATCTATCTTAAAACTTCCGATGACTAGCTCAGGCTCATTGAATGTGCGGCGAAGCTGTAGTTGGAAATAGGAATAGCACACCTTTCCTGGATCTCTAAGTTCAAAAAGTTGCACGGAAAATCAATCCACCGATCACCAGATTGATAGCGCTGTGCTCGACCCATTGACACAGACCTATGTGTTGTAACCAACTAACAAATGAGAATATCCTGTCGACGTTGAAAACGAATCCGAACAAACACTGTGAAGCTTTATTAGTTTGAAAAGATTACAAGTATCTTTTCCAATAGAGTGTCTCAACAACTGTCAGGTGACGTCTCAGGTATCGAAGACTAATAACGAACTAACCGTAAAGCTACGTGCAGACGGCATATAAAAGCCGCACATGTATGCGGTTCTGGCATCATTTTTACGTCATCATTTGCGAATATTGACGCATATCGTCTGAACACCCTCGCAGATTTTTTGTGACAGTTTTAGTGCACGTGCGGTCGTCGTAATCATATGCGTTGACACGAAAATAGGACAACGCAAAAATGCATATTTTAATCAAATCTATAGTGTAGTTGTGATCATTGTTCAAGTGAAGAAAGTGAAGAAGTGAAGTAAAGTCTGGGATTCGAATTCAGCTTTATTGGACGCTTGATGAAATCAAAGTCTCAACTACTGCGGTGGAGAAGCGACCTAGGGTTTGAGATGCAGGTTCGGTAGAGTACAAGCTCGGAAAGCTTGATTTTTATGATGGATGTTACTGCTAAAGAAGCCAAGTGCAAACAATTTTCTTTTATTTTATAGGAATTTGCTGCTCTCTTTAATAACGCCGTTACAGATAATGCTGATGATGAACCTATAGTCAGCCAGCAGCGCAAACGCAGATGTGTCACGAAAGCCTTTACAACGCTTGAAATCACTATTTATTAAATTTCTTGAAGGATGATTCACGTTCGTCATCGGTTCATTTGGTTCGTTTTCTCAAGAATTCTGAAGAGGAAGTCGATATAGACGTTTTAGAACCGATCATCATCGTTGATAATGATGAAGAGGAAAGAACGAGTGGATTAATTGAACTTTCAACTGATTGCAAAGCTTGTGGTTCGACCGAAGAATCGGAGGAGGAGCTGATTGAAATCTATTTTCATCCCATTTAATGGCCTCATTCGCCAAAAATTTACTGCTTCTTTGTTTGGTCTCTGTACTGTATGTACTTAAATAATAGTAGAACTGTGGAGTATTTGGTTTTTTGTTAATTTGAGTATTTATTTTTTAACTTTTGTTTTTTTTTTTAATTCTAAAATAATAAACAAACTGAAGTTGATTGTAAATCAAAAACAAAAAAATATTTCTTATGTTAAAAGGTGAGCATATTCCCATTCAATATCGCCTTCTTCGGTGAAGAAGTGCGTGAGCTCTTTTCGAATGTCTCGTGTTTCAGATCCATGGTCTCGCAATCGTATTTCTTTTCAAAGGGATAAATTAGGTTTGTTCGTTGAAGCCCTGGGGTTGCCCTAGGGTCGCCACAAAGCGTTTTTTGAGAAACCTAAATTCACCCTGAATGTCAAATTGAGTGTTTTTTGAGCCACAGGTTTGCCATAGGTTTTCCCCCAACTCGCCCCAGCTTTTTGCTGTGGCGATTTGAGGGCTGTCAAATGACTTGTATTTTTTTTTTAATGACAGGGATGTGTGGTGGTTTGTGGTTTAGCGTTTTTTGAGGAGTGGAAAACCCAGATTTTTCGCGAACTTCACTTTTCTCATCTTTTCAATCATATCTAATGCCAAAACAGCAAACATCTTGAGTAACATTCCAATTAAATGTAAAAAGATCCGTGCATATCTTGAACAATTGGTCTTTAGAAGTTGCCTCAAACTGTTGTCTTAAAGCATTCCATGTATCATGTGCAGTTTCTTTGTCCATTATCTTCTGGTATACTGCATCGGTAACCGAACTTGTTATCATTGATTTTGCATAGCTGTTTGCTTTTCTATATAAATTGCTTAATTCTTTGTATTGGCTAATTTCTTCAGGCTTGGGAGTCCCTTCTAAAGGTTCTGGCTTCTTTAAAATCCCATCAATAGCATCTAAAGCTCCTTCATTATAGTCCAACAGGTCTCGAATTTTCCTTCTCCAAATAGGCCAATCTGATTCACCAGCCAGAGGTCTTATATGTTTTGCTTAACCCATATTTTATTGAGTTCTTAACAATTCTAATTATAATTGAAAATTCGATTCAAAATAAAACAATTAATCAATATTCGCGACTAGGCCCATAACCTATTATTTTTATATTAAAGGAATTTATTGATTAAAGTTTTTATTTGATAAAACTAACTACATATGAGAAAACATTTGATTAGAATAATAGAAAAACAAAAATATTAGACTGAGCATAAAAACAAAAAACCTGATCAAAATTAAAACTGCTTAAATAAAATGTAAAGTAAATTAACATTAATAGATAATAATTTCAACACTAAGACCGATTGATTTCTTACTGAACGCCGCCGAAACATTACCTGTCTCACTCTTTTTTATCGCTTTGCTGTGGTGAAATAGCCAGTTGCATTCCTCCTCTGTAACGATTAAGCCACAACCACAATACCCACCTCACTAAGAATGCTCATCAGTTTTACCTTGAGCCCAGCTTCGGACGCACAGTCAAGTATAGTGTATAGAGTTTCATGTTTTCAGGTTTTCAAACGCGTTTACCTTGAATTAAAATAAACAAATTTGCGGAATCGCGAGACTACCTCTGTTTTCCTCTGCAAGAATTTAAAACGAGCAACGGTGCCTCCTTCTTAATCCTCTCCCATTTTTTTTCAATCAATGTCAGCGTAAATTATACATATAAACGGGTTTGTTTTTTATTTACGCTGTATGAAGGGAGAGTTTCTTCAAGCTGCAGCGCAATAGGTTTTTTTGTAGTGTTGTGCACTGAATACACTTTTCATTTTTTGTTTAAAAACGGCAATTCGTTGAGACCTTAACAAATCGAAACTAAAGACTTGCAATTCAACTTGCAAAGTCGTACTTGTACATAACAAGCCTTATCTGCTCAAATTCTTTGTTAAGTGTTTAGTCCTAGTTCTTGATTAAATTTATCAGAAATCTTAAGTTAATCCTCTTCATAAACTATCATCAAGTTTAATATTAAATAGCAATGCAGGCTCTTAATGAAATATTTACGCTCGATCGCAAGGAAGACTTTTTTTTAAAAGGAGATTATAAAATCGAAACATTTTACAATAACCACGAGGATGCAAATTCATTAGAAGAGGTTGAGGAATATCAATGTATGGCTGTTTTTCACAAAGGGAATGTCTTATACAAGGAAGACGAGCCAAAGATCTTGGACTATATCAATTTAATCATTAAAATGACATACACCAAACCAGATCAGAAAGTAAAAATAGATCCAGAGCAGCAAAATGGCAGGAACGTATTGCCACAAAGTGTAAATATTTGTGAAGTAGATGATAAAGTTTTTACTTTGTTTGCCAGATATGAATATGCGTATTTTGTAAATTTTAACAAAATAACATTTCGAAGCAAAATTTCTAAGAGCAGTAAACCTAGAACCAAATCATCTAAGATACAAATTGAATTGCGCTCTCCAGCTGTTGTTAAAAAAGAACGCGTCTGCATGTACGATCACAACTATGCATTTAAAATTATCGATAAGAACACAAATGTTTTATATGCCTTTGGTTTATATCGATAGTAATAAGTTACAAGCTATTTAAACATAATTTAAAAATTTTGTCGTTGTTATTTTATACGTGTTGTTTTTACATTTTTTTGTCAATTAAATTATTGGAAAACCTAAATGAGGACTTTTTTTACATTTTTTAAAAGCCCTTCAATGAAACTTGTAGTTCAAGTTTTTTTAAGCATCACCGATAAAGCGGCCAAAGCGGCCGTTCACATGAGAGGAATTCATATTTTCATATTTTATACTTTGTTTTCTTCAGCAAATCAATAAAGCCTAACGGGATTACTTATTTTGTTAAACAAATAGAATAAGCAAACGAATATCCACACAACAACGTTTGACAAAACAGGTGTTATTACATGTTGTGTCAGCGATGTGTGATCTTCAATCAAAAAAATAATTGTACACAAATATAGCCTTTTGTTCTTGTTTATGCGTTATACGTGTTAAGCATTTATAATGGTTAGGTTAGGTAGAATGGGCTGACGGTTGATCTTAATTCCGCCACACTTAGATCAATGTAGATCCATTGTGATACCCTGACATATTGTAACGTCCTTGAAACCTATGAATTTATGTCTAGTCGGTGTTTAGCCATTTTGTGGCCTTAGTGAAGTTTAACAGACTGCTTTTTGAAGCGTCTGATAATTCTTCTAGTTCATTGCGAAAAAATAATTGCCTAGAAATTTTTTCCTAATGTGACAGAGTGCTGGGCAATGACAAAGGAAGTGAGTTGTATCCTCGTGTTCATCTTCGTCATTGCATCCTCTACACAGGTCATCGGTGCAAAGACCCATTTTCTTTTTGTGATAACCTAGTAGGTTATGTCCAGTTGTGATACTGATAAGCATTCGCAATGAAGGTCTATTCAGTGATAGCAGCTTTTCAGATTCTTTCTTATTATATTTCGGCCATATTTTCCTGGAAGTAACACAGGAATCTAGGCCTACCCATCTTTCATTGGATTTTTTCATTATTTTATTTCCGATTATCTGTTTAATTTCACAGGGTGGGATCCTGATTGATTGATCAATGAGAGAAGGGTCAAGTGTTGATCCTTTTCTCGCTAGTTCGTCCGCTTTTTCGTTTCCCGGTATACCACTATGACCAGGAACCCAGCAGAGTCTAACGTTATGCTGCGTGCCAAGAACCCTAATCTCTTCGCGACAGCAAGAAACAAGCTTTGATTTGACAAGAGTGGCAGAAATTGCTTTTATTGCTGCTTGGCTATCAATGAAAAAAGTGATATCAGCATGTGATAGCGCCATCATGGACACCTGTTTTGCAGCGTGTGAGACTGCCAAGATCTCGGCTTGGAAGACGCTGCTGTGATCTGGAAGTCTGAATGAACTCGCTAGGTTTAGGCTTTCTGAAAAGAAACCTGCCCCTGTTCCAACTTCCATTTTTGAACCGAACCAAATTGCCATAAGAAAGGATAGGTCTAACAATGGCAGTATACATCCACAGGATGATCTTGGGATTTGGTCCCCAGTTTTTGCCAAAAAAAAAGCATTTATAATAGACACGAACTAATTTTTACCAAAATGCTATCTAAAAGCATCCGATAATGTTTGGTATATCTTTCTATCCAGTCCATCAGCTGAGAACGATTATTTTGTTGAAGCCCTGGGGTAGCCCTGTGGTGAATGTCAAACTGATACCTTTTTTCATTGACGAAGAAGTTCTAGATTCAGGTATAGAACCGGGTCAAATGCCTTGTATTTTTCTTCAAATTACAGAAATTTGTGGTGATTTCGTGGCTTAGCGTTGTTTGAGGACTGAAAACCTAGTTTTTTGTTTGACAATTCATAGGGTTGTCAAGGAAACCTGGGTCAACCCTAAGTAAAGTTCAACGAATTTCTTTTTTTTAATCTGTTGTCGACAGCAATCTAGAAAAAGGTATCTACTGAGTCGTTCTTGAACGAGCCCAATACGTTTGCAACGTTATTTAGTTAAGTTTTTCTGTTTTCCGATGTTGAACTTTCATAATTCACAAATATTTTTGGAAGCAATTTGGATTCAGATACTTGACTCGTTCGGTAAAGTATTCTAATCCATCTAGCTATCCAGATAGATTTTTGTACTCGCCCCCTAGGATTTCTGATTCTCTGGAATACCTTTTAAAATGAGCCGGATACCTATCTGATTTAGATTGCTGCCGAAAACAACTAAAAATAAAAAAATTCAACGTTTTAAAACACTAAAAAAAATTAAAGGTATTAGAAAAAAGGAAACAGGGAAAGAATGACGTGGAATAAAAATTGTTTTATTTTAGAGATTATAAAATTCACTTGATCTTTTGCTGCAGCCCACTATCTTTTTAACATTTTCAATTTATTGTAGTTAACAACAATGACAAAAAATGAGCAAAATAAAAGGCAAACATTCGATTAAATTAACGCAAACTTGCATATGAACGCAAATGGGTGATGTACGGATTTTTCTGCATATCGTGTGAACACGTCACGTTGCACATCGACCGAAAAATTTGCATATTTATTTGCGTACATTTGATGTGCGAGCAAATCAACGCAAACTAATGTGCGGCTTTTGGGACACTGATTTACGTATAGCATTTGCGTTGAATTTACAACTTTTTATGTGACGTCAGAACCGCACATATGTGCGGCTTTTTATATGCCGTCTGCACGTAGCTTAAAACCAATACGTGGCACCAAAATGAAACCCGTCGGCGTCGTTGGTTCAGTTCGGTCATTCAGTGAATACAAGCAGACTAAAGATGCCAAACAAAACCAAAAGTAGGGGCAAAAAAAAACTAAAGTTGCTTGTGAATGTTACGAGTAGATATCAAGAGAAGAACATCAAATTCTCACTACGAAAAATGAAAAGCCTTATTGGTTTTGCGCGCTAAGTCGTTTGAGGTATTTTTCCACTTGATTGGGCCATTTGAGACGAAATCTTCCTCTTCCACAATTTTCCTACAATGTGCTTTCGTATATTAGTTTTTGAACGTCTCCGCCAGCTGCTTTTACATAACGGTTATAAGGTTGTCTTCATTTAACGGATTACGGTTGAGATGGTTAATTGGTGGTACCCCAATCTGTCCTGGACCAGCCCTTAAAGAGATTGCATCCGGTTAACAGAAACACAGTAGTTGAGTTTGTTCGGCAGTGGGTGGCCATGTGGATCATCGATAACCAGCTTTCGCTAGTCCTTTCTTGTATCCTATGTCGGCCAAGTTAAAGTGGTTCGAGCATAATTGCATCTGTGTTTAGTCTTATCGAAGCCCACCTGCTGCAAAAGATTAACATTTTCTTTGGACCTGCATTTTACACCAGTAAATTTCACAATTAACCAAGTTCTGGTAGGTCTTCGAAAACACACCATCTTTGTATCGATTTTAAGGCCCAGAGACCAGCTGTGAAGAGGACATTACCAGGACATTAAGCCTTTTTTAGCATCACTTCAAAAATATCAAAAGGCTTTGCTGATGTACGCACAGATGGTAATAACCCACCAAGTCCTTTTATGTCAAAAAGGAATTCGATAGGGTGACTATTGAATGCCAATTTTTTTTACAATCACCTCTCCTATAGGTTATCAAATAGTGGTACAGAATTTAAGCGTCAACAAAAAATGCAGACTCTGTCTGTCTTTGTACACTGAGCCCCTGTGTACACTTGCGTCATTTTAACGCGCCTGTTACTTTTCCTATTTTCGTAGTCAAAAGTAACCTAAGAATTTTAAAACAAAAGTTGTTTTTTCATTTGAAATCTTTGAATACGTACCCTGTATACATACATAGTTCTGGTGATCCTGGTTTATTGACTTTCTATTGAAAAATAAACATGGCGCATCGTTTACCCAAGTTGGATGCATCGAAGACTCTCTTTTTATTGTGCGATGTTCAAGAAAAGTTCCGTAGTGCAATTCCACTTTTTGGAAATATGGTTCAAAATATCAACAAACTTCTTCAAGTCGGCAAAGCTTTCGAAATTCCACTCATAGCCACCGAACAGTACCCCAAAGGACTGGGCAATACAATTAAGGAAATCGATACCAGCAGTGCATTAGCCGTTATTCCGAGAACCAAATTCACAATGTACGTTCCTGAAATGTTGTGTTTTATGAAGGAACTTCTTCCAGCACCGCCAGAGGATGTTGTAATTTTTGGTCTGGAAACGCATGTCTGTGTTTTACAATCGGCAATAGATTTCCTTGAAAACAATTACAAAGTTCATGTTGTTGCAGACTGTTGTTGTTCTCGCTTGAACCAGGATCGTGATGTGTCTTTAGATTTGCTACAACACATCGGATGCTTCGTTCAAACAAGCGAGTCTGTGATTTTTAATCTTGCTCAAGATAAGATACACCCTCAGTTTGAAACCGTAAAAAGAGCCGTAAAAGAAGTATCTGCAGATATGGAACTCGCCAAAATTGATTTAAAGATTGTGAAAGAAACTGAGGCACACAAGAAGAGCAGTCTCGAGGAAAGCTCTAAGAAAAGTGCAGAAGGACCAATTGATACCAAAGCAAAAGACGATAAAAAGGCAACTGAAAAGAAACCAGTTGCTGGGAAAAAGATTAAAAAAAAAGATTGAATTACAGAGTTGTAAACTACTTATTTTTCGAGAGGTCCCTACCATCGACGGTAGGACATCGGACATGAGTTGTTTTCTTGAATAAACGTTGAAGTTGTAAATATGGATTTTTTCCTTTGATTTCAATGCTTCTAACAGTTATTTGATCAATCTAACTGGATGCTTTATTCATTGTTTAAATTCCATCAAATTATATTGTATATAACATTTAAACGTTTCGTCACACTTTACCAGTATTGAATCATATTTTATTGACAACTCCATAAATTGTCCAAAACCATGGGTTTGTGGTTCTTGAAATCATTTAACTACGGAATAACCATTATAAAAAAATTTGCATGCCATTTGACATTCCTGTTTGTTACCTGATACCTGCATTCGTCCTGAAGTAGCACTAGGTTTTTGCGCTACATCAGGGCAAGCTGAAGGCGAATTTCTACACTTGCAAAAACCCCTCCTTATCGTTACGATGCGATTGCGTTCGTTGTCATTTATGACTGCTTCTAACGATTGTTTTGCTATCGTTGTGACATTTTCATGGATCCATTCTTGTAATTCATAATCTGTTTTTTCAATGGTCGTCGTTTTTTTGAGACTCACGTTTCGTAATTCGTAATTCGAACCGAGTGCTCACAAAAACACTCGATTTAATCTTCAGGGCAAGTTGAGATTCCAGATTCTTCAAAACAGGCTTTGTGGCGCCCATACGCCACAGGACAACCCTAAGGCTTGAACCGAGCGAACCTTTCAATAAAATCAATTTTCTGCACAGTATCACGTCAAAACCACTTAATAAATTGTTTTAAAATTCATTTTTTTGAGAAAGCGAACCTTCCGTTCATTGCGTGCGGTAGTAATGATAGTGACAGGGAATAGCCAAGTGATCTGGTATATCTTCCTCTTAAAATTAAAAATAAAATCAAATTAAAATTAATTTAAATTTTAATTGTAGTTTTCACTTTAATGGCAAATAATGTTTATTGCGGCAGTTTTTAATAAAGCTATCGACATTCTCAACTGTTACAAGCCCAAAAATAGCGAAAACACGTTCGTATTTTGTTAATTAATTTCAAACCAACCGACAAAAGAAAATGGCGAAGAGGTTTCCCGGTCTAATTTAGCTTGTGGACAAAATGTTACTACCTTGCCGAAGTTGACTCTCTGGTTCTACTCTGTGCTTCTTAGGCTGCCTTAGGCCATGATTCATACCTTTGCAAAGCTCATTTCTCAAAACTATTGCGAGTGAATGGAGGGACCTACAATCTTCTGCCGATTCCGAAAGATAAAAGATGAAGTAGAAAAAAATTGGAAAATTGGAGACAATCTGGAGAAACCATTTCAAGCAAAATTCTCCATTTAACTAAGACGATGATCAAGAATCCGTACTTCCAACCTAGAAGAAGTAAAGCTTGAGATATGTATTCAAACTTTGCCGGTTTAGATGATCTTGATGCTGAGGTTGTCTAGGCAGTTGGAGATCAGTCATCAGTGTGAAAGGAGCATGTACCAGCTGATCTTTGAAATATGGTCAGAAGAGAAAATGATCGATGAATGGAATCTCAATATCGTACAAATTTTTTCAAGGCCGCGTTGGACAGCGACGACTTGTACAGAGTACGGTAAAGAACTTGCCCACCGCTCGATGTCAAAAAAAAACTCTTTCGATAAGTCAACGCACTGTGATAGGAGGTTTGTTCGTTTAACTTTACCAAAGTTTGAACCAGGTATCCTTGATAACCCTATGAGTTGTCATACATTTCATTTGATAGCCCTCAGCTCGCCCCAGCAAAAACCTAAGGCGAGTTGATGGCAAACCCAGGTTAAACCCAGTGCTCAAAAAACACTAAGTTTGACACTCAGGGCGTTTTCAAAAAAAAGTCTTGTGGCGATGTCAAAAAAAAACTCTTTCGATAAGTCAACGCACTGTGATAGGAGGTTTGTTCGTTTAACTTTACCAAAGTTTGAACCAGGTATCCTTGACAACCCTATGAGTTGTCATACATGTCATTTGATAGCCCTCAGCTCGCCCCAGCAAAAACCTAAGGCGAGTTGATGGCAAACCCAGGTTAAACCCAGTGCTCAAAAAACACTAAGTTTGACACTCAGGGCGTTTTCAAAAAAAAGTCTTGTGGCGACCACAGGGCGACCCCAGGGCTTCTTTTGCTCAATATTTGAAAAGATTGTGCAAACTTAGAGGCATAATCTTTTAAAAGTCTCTACATTTACTAGCTAACGCAGTAACTTGTCATCAAATAAGGACATCAAACAAGGACACCGAACATCGACGAATTGGATAAAACGTTACAATAGACAGACATAACTTCGAGGTAGTACCTACATGACTTCGTCTACCTAAAATTCGCATTAAACACGGAGCACAACATCAGTTGGGAGACCAACCGGCGAATAACTCTTGCCAATGGTTAATTCTTTGGGTTAAGAAGGCAGTTGAGAAACATAGCCATCTCTAGAAACCCTTTTTAATACCTTGATCATCCCAGTCCTGCTTTATGGCGTTGAAGCATGAATTTTATCAAAAACAGATGAGGAAACCCTTGGTCGTTTCGAAAGAAAAATTCTCCGAATGATCTTTGGTCCCGTATGCGAAGACAATGTGTGGAGAAGAAGATACAACAACGAGCTGTATGAGCTGTACCGCGACATGGGCATAACTAGAAGAGTACCCATCGCGAGACCACGAGGGGTGAGACATGTAGAGCGGATGGATCCAAACGCTCCGGCTCGACGGTTTTTCGAAAGTATATTGCAGAGAAATCACGGATGAGGAAAGTCTTGTCTTAGATGGCTCAATCAGGTAAGGCCTCAACCAACTTACTGTAGACGGCTCATGGTAATTGATGGCGATACCTGTTGTTTACGGTAGCCCCACTTAAATGAGTAAGCCTAAACGAAGGGATAAAGACCCTCTCACAAATTTTTTTTTTGTCTCGAACCAACCTATATATATATTCATTTCGAGTTATCCGTTCGTAGCAGACTTATATAAATGAGGCAAAAACCTCTCTGAATGGATACTTCGTTAGGGCCAATTACCTACAAATAATACTCAAACTTCAATTTCATCGATTGAAGAAGGATAGCTATTTTGCTATATCGTCTTAAAAATATTCATAATTTTCTGATATTTTTAAACATGCTTTCTTTGTACCAAAAAATTAGACAATGGCAGTTTTAGAAACTATACAGACTGAATTTGCTGATAGTCCTTATTTCTCTGATAGTCGTGCTTTTTTTTCAGTTAATAAAGATTAATAAATTTTCAAAATTCAAAACATTTTTATTGAATTCCAAATTTAAAACATTATTTTTTATTAAATTTCTAATTCATAAGCCACCAAGTAGCTTATGAATTAAATGCTTTTAAATTCATAATTCACCAAATAGCTTGTGAATTAAATGCTTTTTTATTTGTTTTGTCACCAACTAGCTTTTGAATTAAATGGTTTTTAATTCATAAATCTAAGTCACCAACTGCCTAATGAACTAAATGCTTTTCAATTTAAAAGTCACCAACTAGCTTATGAACTAGCTTTATTTCTATTCATAACTCACCAACTTGCTTATGAATTAAATGGGTTTTTAATTAACAAGTAGATATTCTGGTCTAGAATCATGAATTTAAGGTATACCTAATTTTTGAAGTGTCAAAAAAGCGATCAATATTTTTATAAGTTTATCAATTAACACCTTAAAAATATGCAGAAAATGAACAAAAAAAAGTCAGAAAGTTAAAAATTTAAAAAAAAAAATTGCAGCTGATGATGTGGGGAGTCTCAAAAAATTAGCTACTGACCATGGCCACGATTCCAACCCTTCTACAATCAAAAACGAAAAAACAAAAAAAAAGAGAAGTACTCCGGGAGTGCCGACGGAAGTGAAAACAGAATTGAATTTTCAGTAAATATTTTAATGTAGGTACAGGAAAATCTTTTATAATATACTTATGTAGATGTACAATGTACATATAGAGGAACATCAATGAAACTTATAAGTTTTCAATCACAATTCCATCTCTACAATCATCGTATTCTACAGGGTGATTCGCATAAGGTGTGACAAAAAGATAGGGTGTGTAGGTTGGACCTAGACAAGCAAAAAATCGTATAGGAGGGGGGGGTCCATTTTCCCCCGTTTAGGCGGGAGGGGCAATTTAAGAAAAAAGTCACTAAAAATTGGAAAAAAAATATTTAAAAATAACGGTAGTACCTACAGAGTCCTACTATAGCATTTTGAAAAGCCAAAAACTTAAACATTAATTTAAATTCAAAACTAAGTTGTTCAAGTAAATAGCTTTTGAAATATTAATTTTCAAAGTCAAAATTTTGAAAAAAAAACATAATTTTTTTTCTTAAAACCACTTTTTTTCCAAATTTTACGTTATTGAGTAGTATTTTTTTAGCTTATTTTCAATGCTCTTATTTATTTTTGATCAAACACAAAAAACCGGATGTCAAAATAACTTGTAGTTTTTGAGAAAACCAAAAACTACAAAAACGACTTTCGTCAAATTTTTTTTTTTTAAATTTTTTTTTTCGTTATTGGACTTTTAAGTGAATTCTCAATAAAAAAAGTAAAGAGAAAATCCATCCTTTATTTCGTAAGTTCACTTAAGAATCCAATAACGAAAAAAAAAACTTAAAAAAAAAAATTTTGACAAAAGTCGTTTTTGTAATTTTTGGTTTTCTCAAAAACTACAAGTTATTTTGACATCCGGTTTCTTGTATTTGATCAAAAATAAATAAGAGCATTGAAAATAAGCCAAAAAAATATTACTTAATAACGTAAAATTTGGAAGAAAAGTGGTTTTAAAAAAAAAAAAATATGTTTTTTTTTCAAAATTTTGACTTTGAAAATTAATATTTCAAAAACTATTTACTTGAACAACTTAGTTTTGAATTTAAATTATTGTTTAAGTTTTTGGCTTTTCAAAATGCTATAGTAGGACTCTGTAGGTACTACCGTTATTTTTAAATATTTTTTTTCCAATTTTTAGTGACTTTTTTCTTAAATTGCCCCTCCCGCCTAAACGGGGGAAAATGGACCCCCCCCTCCCATACGATTTTTTGCTTGTCTAGGTCCAACCTACACACCCTATCTTTTTGTCACACCTTATGCGAATCACCCTGTATAATACTGAAATAATAGGTCTATGGTAACTTAAATAGTAAACGAACAATTTTGTCTCAAATCTATTTAAATATATCGCAAAGACTGCATCAATTGTCGCTTTATATTTCGTTGTACTAAGGCTGCGGTCATTTGTCATTGTAAAATAGTATTCTTCTTTTAAAAATTGAAAAAGTGGCAAATTAGTAGCATCGCCGAAGTTGATGTTAAAATCACCACTCAAAATCATTGGGAAATCATCAAATCTCTCCCCAATTTTATCGTGAAGGTATGCAGAAGCGTCCTCAGACTAAATAAATAAATTTTTATATAAAAAAAAATCGTCGATATCAAAAACATTACTACTAAACATATACTAGTGTAGGTACCTCGTATGCAAATCCATATGATTTGAGCAAAATATGGCAGTTGTATCAGACAACCTTTTACAGATAGCTGCTCCTGCTGCTGGACGATCGTGCCTTCTGAAACTAGCACCTAAATTGAAATCTGGAATATCCTTCCGCATGTTCTAGACCATCTCTGTAGCTAATTTAATAAAATCTGTTTAGCAGTTTGAACGGGAGACATACGAAAAACATACCGACATAGCTACATTCGCATTTTCAATATTAGTAAGGACTCCCGTTCCCGTGGGAATATGGTGACCGTTTTCGTGGGAATATGTGGATAAGTTAAAGTTATGGCACTTTCCATTGGTTTCACTCAGGGAAGCACTCATTTTAAAAACCAATGGAACACCCAAAATTATTTCTACTCAGTTTAACGTGATTTCCTTTGTGTGAGTGATACACCTATGGCTCTTAAAAAATTTTCCTTGAAGAAACTTTTCTTTTTGACATTTGAGTAACATGTGTTAGTGCTTCTGAGTCGATTCTCACTTCAAATCGAGAAGCGGCTGTCACTCCTCAGAATCATGAGAAGCGATCTTTTTGCACAAATGGAACGGTTTGAGAATGCTTCTGGACGCTCCTGGACGGTTCTTTTCGTCCAATGGAAAGTGCCATTAATGTTACTCCGGGATTATGGAGCATTCCAACGGTGGATGAATTTTTGAAATCGGTGCTGTAGTGTCAAAGTTCCCGTATACGTTCCTGCTCCCGTGGGAATATAGGGAACCGTAGGAATACGGGGATGAATTAGTTTTTATGTTAGTCGGGGATAGTGTAGCATTCTAACGGTTAAAGAATTTTTGAAATCGGTGCTGTAGTGTCAAAGTTCCCGTATACGTTCCTGCTCATGTGGTAATATAGGGAACCGTAGGAATACGGGGATGAATTAGTTTTTATGTTACTCGGGGATGAAATCGGTGCTGTAGTGTCAAAGTTCCCGTATACGTTCCTGCTCCCGTGGGAATATTCTAACGGTTAAAGAATTTTTGAAATCGGTGCTGTAGTGTCAAAGTTCCCGTATACGTTCCTGCTCATGTGGTAATATAGGGAACCGTAGGAATACGGGGATGAATTAGTTTTTATGTTACTCGGGGATGAAATCGGTGCTGTAGTGTCAAAGTTCCCGTATACGTTCCTGCTCCCGTGGGAATATAGGGAACCGTAGGAATACGGGGATGAATTAGTTTTTATGTTACTCGGGGATAGTGTAGCATTCTAACGGTTAAAGAATTTTTGAAATCGGTGCTGTAGTGTCAAAGTTCCCGTATACGTTCCTGCTCATGTGGTAATATAGGGAACCGTAGGAATACGGGGATGAATTAGTTTTTATGTTACTCGGGGATGAAATCGGTGCTGTAGTGTCAAAGTTCCCGTATACGTTCCTGCTCCCGTGGGAATATAGGGAACCGTAGGAATACGGGGATGAATTAGTTTTTATGTTACTCGGGGATAGTGTAGCATTCTAACGGTTAAAGAATTTTTGAAATCGGTGCTGTAGTGTCAAAGTTCCCGTATACGTTCCTGCTCATGTGGTAATATAGGGAACCGTAGGAATACGGGGATGAATTAGTTTTTATGTTACTCGGGGATGAAATCGGTGCTGTAGTGTCAAAGTTCCCGTATACGTTCCTGCTCATGTGGTAATATAGGGAACCGTAGGAATACGGGGATGAATTAGTTTTTATGTTACTCGGGGATAATGAAGCATTCTAACAGTGGAAAAATTTCTGAGACCTGTGTTGTAGTTTCTAATTTCCCGTATACGTTCCCGTTCCCGAGGGAATTAGGAATTTAATTTAATTAAGTGAAAACTTCTTTAGGCGCGTTTGGCACTTTTGCGATGGGGGTAAAGCAATGAATTCGCGACCGACACCATTTTTTGGCTCATTGTATTTCGTATGTAAATTCGTCATAGCCCAGCGTCTCAGGTTCGATTCCCAGCAATGACTTCCATTTTTTTATTTATTTAAAGTGAAAACATAAACAAAAATTGTGGCCACGGCTGGGATTCGAACCTGAGACGCTTAGTCGAATAGCCATCGACTCTACCATTGAGCCAAGAAACACATTAATTTTGCACTGCTAAATGACTATAAAGAATGGAATAGCAAATATTTTACTACCATGTCAATGAAGTGGATGAGTGAAGCTGGAATCATGGCAGAGTAGGAGACGCACTGGTCGATGATTCGAACTTTACAACAAATTAAAAGAGATCAACAACTCATCGCGATGATTTATCGATGGAATTGAAATGGTTGCATGAAAATAGTTTGAAAACCATTACTCAAATCCTACTAATATTATAAACGTGAAAGTTTGTATGTGTGGATGTATGTTTGTTCCTCTTTCACGCAAAAACTGCTGAATGGATTTCAATAAAACTTCCAATAATATAGCTTTTACACCAGAATAACACATAGGCTTCAATTTATCCCTAAATTCCCTCGGGAACGGGAACGTATACGGGAAATTAGAAACTACAACACAGGTCTCAGAAATTTTTCCACTGTTAGAATGCTTCATTATCCCCGAGTAACATAAAAACTAATTCATCCCCGTATTCCTACGGTTCCCTATATTCCCACGGGAGCAGGAACGTATACGGGAACTTTGACACTACAGCACCGATTTCATCCCCGAGTAACATAAAAACTAATTCATCCCCGTATTCCTACGGTTCCCTATATTACCACATGAGCAGGAACGTATACGGGAACTTTGACACTACAGCACCGATTTCAAAAATTCTTTAACCGTTAGAATGCTACACTATCCCCGACTAACATAAAAACTAATTCATCCCCGTATTCCTACGGTTCCCTATATTCCCACGGGAGCAGGAACGTATACGGGAACTTTGACACTACAGCACCGATTTCAAAAATTCTTTCACCGTTAGAATGCTACACTATCCCCGACTAACATAAAAACTAATTCATCCCCGTATTCCTACGGTTCCCTATATTCCCACGGGTGCAGGAACGTATACGGGAACTTTGACACTACAGCACCGATTTCAAAAATTCATCCACCGTTGGAATGCTCCATAATCCCGGAGTAACATTAACTTTAACTTATCCACATATTCCCACGAAAACGGTCACCATATTCCCACGGGAACGGGAGTCCTTACTAATATTGAAAATGCGAATGTAGCTATGTCGGTATGTTTTTCGTATGTCTCCCGTTCAAACTGCTAAACAGATTTTATTAAATTAGCTACAGAGATGGTCTAGAACATGCGGAAGGATATTCCAGATTTCAATTTAGGTGCTAGTTTCAGAAGGCACGATCGTCCAGCAGCAGGAGCAGCTATCTGTAAAAGGTTGTCTGATACAACTGCCATATTTTGCTCAAATCATATGGATTTGCATACGAGGTACCTACACTAGTATATGTTTAATAGTAATGTTTTTGATATCGACGATTTTTTTTTTATATAAAAATTTATTTATTTAGTCTGAGGACGCTTCTGCATACCTTCACGATAAAATTGGGGAGAGATTTGATGATTTCCCAATGATTTTGAGTGGTGATTTTAACATCAACTTCGGCGATGCTACTAATTTGCCACTTTTTCAATTTTTAAAAGAAGAATACTATTTTACAATGACGAATGACCGCAGCCTTAGTACAACGAAATATAAAGCGACAATTGATGCAGTCTTTGCGATATATTTAAATAGATTTGAGACAAAATTGTTCGTTTACTATTTAAGTTACCATAGACCTATTATTTCAGTATTATAGAATACGATGATTGTAGAGATGGAATTGTGATTGAAAACTTATAAGTTTCATTGATGTTCCTCTATATGTACATCTACATAAGTATATTATAAAAGATTTTCCTGTACCTACATTAAAATATTTACTGAAAATTCAATTCTGTTTTCACTTCCGTCGGCACTCCCGGAGTACTTCTCTTTTTTTTTTAATGAATACATAATTTTAAGTCGATATAAGTAAAATTGACGAAGTTATGAGTATTTGAGCGTCTATTGCTCCTTGCCCTTTTTTATACCTGGGCGGCAGCTGCGCGGAGCGCTTTTGTATTTTTCGACCCCGAATAAATTCCTTCGTAAACGGGCCTGTTCCGATCTTATTATTAATATTCAGGCATGGTGTTCTCAAACTAGTATGCGCAATAAGCGCTATACAACCAAAATCTTCTGCGTTTTTCTAATCGTTTTTCTGAGACTTGTAATATTTGAAGTCCGTGTGCACGATAACTCAAAATCTACTGGATCAGTCGCCTTGAACTTTTTGCACAGTATTTCTTCGCATAATTTACCAGGTATTGTCGAGAGCTTTTTCGTTTTTTTTTTTTTAACAATTACTAATTTTTTATAACGAAAATCGATAGCCTGGAGAAACTTCTCCTTTAACGAATTCATTTTGATTTTTTCGTTTCAGATGATTCTGTTGCGAGTGGTGCACAACGCAAGCCAACTTTTTTCGAGGCGCCTTGCGGGGCTTAATTATTACTCGCTAAATTTTGAATATTTTGTAATACAAATTTAGCAGAATTTTGTTCAAATATTACATTAATTATTGTCAATTCCTCGGGAAAGGTGATACCCTTGGAAACACATTTTTGCTTCTGTCGGGATTCGAACCACGAACATCTGGGTTAACAGGCAGACATGATAACCATCACCCAACGGGTAACACTCAGACCATAGAGAAGACTATAAAGGAGACTCTCATACAATTTCAAGAAAATCGTTCCTGTATAGGTCGAAAAATCGTGGCCATAGTTTTGAAAAAGACGGTTTCAAGAAAAACGCATTAAGAGTTTCGTTACAGAATATCTACATCTCCGAAAATAATTTGAATTTTTGAAAAATCGTATGCTAGACATAGGTGATCTTAAAAAGTTAAACTTATTTCTACATCCGAATACCCCAGAATACTCGCTTAGATGTTTTTTAGGTCATGATACACTAAAAACTTAATGACTTATAAAGATCTCCTTTTAATTTAATTTGCGGACTTGCTTGTGAATTAATGTCAAGAAGTAACTTAAGCTTTTGCAAATTGCAACCCTGCTATTCGCAATTGAAAAATCGCTTCATCTTCAAAGTTCAAACCGTTCAAACAATAAACATTCAAACAAATTACCAATACAACATCCCGGCATCCCTGGTATTTAGAAAGAGAAAGAGAAGACAAAAGACCCGTCATAGCTTATTTCAATCTGTCACTCTTTTCTTTGCTATATTTGTTCACACAATTCTCTGTTCTCCACCGCAAATAAGAATCTTTTCTCGTGTTAGAAAAGATAAATTTCAAGTGTTTTTTTTTGCTAAATTGTTTGATGAAAAGTGTAAATAAATACTAATCGAGATGAAAGTTCAAAGT
This sequence comes from Melanostoma mellinum, assembly GCA_914767635.1. NCBI lineage: Eukaryota > Metazoa > Arthropoda > Insecta > Diptera > Syrphidae > Melanostoma > Melanostoma mellinum. The sequence continues at coordinate 172,134,617 of OU612060.1, forward strand.
TTATTGTAAAATCTCATGAAATCCGCTAGGAATCGGCATCGGCACACTTTTGAATTTCTCTATTTACTCTTTAATATTCATAGTGCGGCTTTCGGCCCCTTTTTTCTAAATACATACATAAGTACAAACAGTAAGTATTTTTTTATTTTTGCTTATTTGCCGACCCACGTTATAAAATGTGTAGATTCATAAAAGATAAAATGGGAGTCCAAATGTAATCACTCGTGACTTGTCAACTAGTCAGTGAAATTTGTTTTTTTCGTACTTTTTATTCAAAGTTTAAACAGTGACCTGATACGCATTTGATAAAAATAAAATAATTTCTCAACAAATTTGCTTACCACACGTACCTAGTTTCTGTTCCACATTCACACATAACATATGTACATATGTATATGCATGTAGTATATGTTACTCAGAAACTGCGAAACAAAATGTTTACATTCATAAAAAAAAAAACAGTAGCGAATAGGTAGGTACTGTTTAACATGAAAATTTGAAAAGACTTGAGAAAAAATCGATAGTGAAACTAACCACCTCCACCTCAGTCTTTGTTCAAACAACTACAAACTGCATTATTATTTCGAATCTTGTGTTTGTTTTAAGTCAACAAGGAACAATAAGTTTGTTTACAAACACTCTACCGGTGATAAGATATTTCATAGATTTTCTGTTGGTCTTATCTTCTGGTTGGTCGGCATTCGACAATCGGAATCAACATCAACATCGGTTTCGGGATTTCGAATTCGCATTCGGTTTTTTAGTTGAATTTCGATTGGAGAAATGCATTCCCCTTCTATACTTGGTCTGCTATTACATGGCGCATGTTTGTCGTGCATGAATGAAGTGCAAGCGAGAAAAAATCGAGAATGTTGAGACGGACACATGTAATGTACATTAGTAGTAGTATATAAGAGAACATGCTAAATTTGGTTGATAACAGGGTTGTCGCTATAAAATTTTAGAAATGAGACATAAAGTGATATCAAGTGATGGAGTACGTATGTAGATCGTTTGCATACTCAGGCAGTGTTGCCAGATTGTGGGGAATTCCCCTTTTTGTGGGGAATTGCGGTCGAAAATTTGGTAAAAGGGGAAAAGGGGGATTCACTCAAAGTATGGGGAAAAACAGAATCTTACTTACTATACCAAACAAAGTCATCCGATTTACAAATAGAAGTGCGTAAAGAAACATCTCATATACTTACACAAAGAGAGATCATGCAAACACTGGAAATATCATTTCTGTTTGTTTTTTACGCTGGAATTTGGAAATGTGTTTTACATACGAACCATTGATGAAGTTTTGAAAAGGTTTTCCTTTCAAAATAATGAAATTACAGCTTTGTTTCTCTCTCCACAAATTACTTTCACTTCGAAGAGAATAAATTGTAAGCAAACTTTATTGTTTTCCTTAAAAGTTCCTAATTGTAGTGAAGAAAAACTAACATCTGAATGGAGAGAACTTCCTGTTTCCATAGCTGTTTACGAAAAAGAAAGGCTTCAGCAGCTGCCAGTGGAACAGTTTTGGCAAGAAGTAACGGCAGTGATAGATTTTGAAGGAAGTCTATTATTTTCCAATTTAAGTTGAAGTACAGAACGATTATTTTTAATATTGACCGACGCCGACGTTAAAATTAAAGAGAATTAAAGGTTTAAACGAAAATATACATTGTTTTTAATACCGAGGGGAATTTGTGGGGAATGTCACTGGCACAAATGGGGAAAAAGGGGAATGTACAACCCTCGAATGGGGAATCCTTCCTGAAAAATCTGGCAACACTGTAACTCAGGTAATTGATCGGAGAAAAGTTACTATCGGAATATTAAGGGTATTCATGCCTCGGTGTAAGATCACGTTTTGTGTAAATGAGTAACTTTACGCGAGACCGTGCATGAGCACCCCTTTAAAGCTAGTTTGTGAAGTTGTGTAAGTAAGCAGCTGTTCGTTAAACTTCAATTTTATCAATTTCTTGAAATCGAATAAAAAGATGTATGAAAGAGTTGGAATTTTACTACAAAAGGCATTTGAAAAATAAAGTTTAGTTTCTTGAAACAAAGAAAAAACACAAAATACTTAGAGACTTTAAAGCAAATTTTGGTAGAACCTAGTGGCAGTCGGTTTCTGAAAGAAAAACCAAGAAATTTCTAAATTCTAATTCTAAATTCTGAAATTAAATAAGCTATTTGATATTTCATTTAAAGCATTCTTAATTACTATTTTATTTGAGACCGAAGTATGTTCAACTTTATCTCTTGTTTGACTCAAACTTTGCATTCGAAATCACGCAAATGACTTTTGTGTAAATTTACCATCTCGTTTTCGCATCGAATTCGTGGCGTAGTTTTACCAAAATTGTGTAAAATATTTTCCAAACAAAATTTGACAGTTCTTTTACCATTTGGTAAACTTACACAGATTACACGGACTACATATATGCTGATGCATGAATACTCCTTTTTTTATAATTAACGCGCACATCAAGGGGTTATGACTTCCCTTATAATTTTATAAAAACACAATGCGAGCATTTAGGAAAATAGGAGAGGATTTGAAAGCACGTTGCTTTTGAACTTTTGTGAATCGTAATGCAGGAGAAACACAGAGCCAGGTAAAGCATTCCACATACGGGTAGTGCGACTAAAATATGAATCTCTATACTTGACTGTACGTCCGAAATTGGGCTCAAGGTAAAACTGATGAGCATTCCTAGCGAGGCGGGTGTTGCGGCTAAATTGTTTCAGGAGAGGAATGCAGCTGGCTATTTCACTAGAGCACTGTTTATAAAAAAAAGCGATAAAAGAGACTGAGACAGGTGACGTTTCGACGATGTCCAAGAGAATCAATCGATTCTACGATTGAACTATCACCTATCAATTTTAACGCTTTATTTTGTAGTAGGCGCAAAGATGTTTGAGGTGCACCTGACCAGATATGGGAGTTATACTCCAGTTTTGGGCGGATGAAGGCCATATAAATTAAAGCCAGTTCAGGAGAAGCCTAAGCATTTAGCACTGTTTTTGGCGACTTCAAATATGTGGTCATTCCAACGAAGATTATCGTTTACACACATAACAAGTACTGACAGCTTTTCGGTTTCTTGGATACAGGTACCATTCATGGATAATGGCAGTGGGGGAATTTCAAGCTTCAACGACCCCTATTAATTGTCTTGATGGTATCTGAATCGGAAAAGGAAAATGTACTTACAACCCACTTATTTGCCATCTATTTAAGTATAGTAAACTGCTGATGCGGAACAGAATTTTTCGTTGGTCTCCACATCCACGACGAAATCGTGAACGAAAATACCTAGAGCGGAAAATATCAGTGCAGCTGCAGAGTTTGAGAGTGTTATTAGTTGTTTAGAAAAATGTTGTCGCATTCACATTTCTAGTCACTATCACTACGTAGTCAAGTATTATGATTGGTTAGATACAATTACGAAATGAGTTGAAATTTCCTTTCTGACGTAGTTTAAAAATTTCAGCTGCAAAGTTAGTTAAGAATCATTTTAACTTTCCATAGAGCGGAGTTTTCCGTTTATGATTCCAACTTGTGATTTTTGTGTGAGATTTTTCCTTTCGTTTCAGCCAGGAATTATTGAACGTCCCAAATGTCTTCACATAAACGATAAAGAATGGGAACGAATGGGTCGCACGAGTTTGTCATTGTGTGCTAACTATAATGTAACGTGCGCTTAGTTCGTAATAATAAAACTTACCTTTCAATCTCATTTTATCACTTTTATTCGATATTTGGTCTGTTCGTTGAAGCCCTAGGGTCGCCACAAAGCGTTTTTTGAGAAACCTAAATTCACCCTGAATGTCAAATTGAGTGTTTTTTGAGCCATAGGTTTTCCCCAAACTCACCCTAGCTTTTTGGTGTGACGATTTGAGGGCTGTCAAATGGCATGTATTTTTTTTTTTAATGACAGGGATGTATGGTGATTTGTGGTAAAGCGTTTTTTAAGGACTGGTAAACCCAGGTTTTTTTGATAATTCACAGGGTTGTCAAGAAAACCTGGGTCAACCCTGGGGAAAGTTCAACGAACAGACCTAATACTTTATTCGATTTCAACTCTATCAATAATCACATTAACTCACTCTTAACATTATCACTCTATAATCAAAACTGACATCTGGTTGCCTCGGCGGCCTATTTATATCGAATGACATTACATCTAGAACTTCCCAGTAATTTCCATATGGTCTCCACACTCCAGTATTTTGCTGTCAAACATTTCCCCTCCTTGTATATTTCTACACTTACTCTAGTGTTGCCGCTTGTGTTTTCGGTTGTACGTTTTCGATTACGAAATCGGTATTAAATGTTGGGTGTGCATTACAACAATATCAAAATCTTAAAGCGGAGTGCAAAGTCTTAGTATTCCCTCTTCGTAAAGCACGGTACACACAGGGCTGCTTCCTACCAGCGGCTGGCAGTAGCAGAAGGAAGCACTACTACCCAGCTTCCATCAGCAAACCGTAAAAAATTGGTTTTTTGACTTTATTTTAATTATTAAGCAAATTAGAAATATAACTGTTGCTAATTTTGAAAGAAAAATTTAGTATTCGCAACGTGCTGCAGTATTTTTTGGTTTTGCCAAATGCTGCTAGAAGCCAAAACTTTTATATATTCAGCGTTGGCAGCCACTACCAAACAGCAAAAAGCGAGTGTGGTAAGTTTTGTGGTCAAACAAAGCTTATCAGTGGGTGGCAGTAGCGGCTACTCGATTAGCCGCTGACAAAGCAGCCGTGTGTGACCCGTGCCTAGTCAGTCTTTTAGAGCAGATATTTTGAACTTGTTAATAATAATTTTATCAAAACAATTCAAAACATTCATGATAAGACCCAAAAGCAAGAGTAAATCATGAACTTGCAATGATGACCAACTCCTTTGTTTCGAATATGAAAATCAATTGTAAATAAGAGCTGTCCAGTTGGAAGTTAAGTTTAGTTTTCGCTTAGATCTTGAAGATCCGGTATAATAAATAAAAATTAAAAAAAAAATATCTCACCGGGACTTATAATATTAATTTAATATATAAAAACATCTAACCAAACTAAATAACTGAATAACTGCTCGAATCGATATATCAGATCGGTATGTGGTACCCGTGTCGTGGTGGTTAGCATGTGTGCCTATCAGTGGCGAGGTGTGAATAATTCCAAAGAGCTGCAAAGAGCACTGGGCTACTGCGCCGGCGCCGGCAAGCGCTCTCTCTGGACAATATCACAAATCACAAATCAGTGCTGCCACCCCGCAGATGATGGAGCGCAGTATATATCAGAAAAAAGCGCAGTAGAGTCCAATATAGCGCAGTAGATTTTGACAATATACAAAAAAAATACTCATAAAATATCATTTTATTTACTGATGGAAACAACTTCATCGACAAACAGAAAACTTAACAAAAAACCACTGTTCTTTTATTTATTTTCATAGAGAAAAAAAAACTTAAACAAATTTATTCAAAAATCTAATTTCATTATTGCATATAAAAAATAGTATTTAATAAATAATAAAAAAATATAATATGTACATTGATTACATTACATTTACATTACATTACATTAGTCGTACTTTCTTTTAAATTCACCGTTTGTGAATTTTCATTAAAGAAATAATAAAGGTAAATCGGAAGGAGACCAACAATCTTCTTTTGACTCCGTTAGCTCTTTGGCTAAAAAAATATTTTGAAGAGTTGGAATACTTATACTGTTTCTTATATCAGTTTTTATGGAAAACAATAAAAGTTAACGAAAATATGCGCTCAAAACACACAAGCTCACTTGATTTCAGCGACCTTTCGAGAAATGACAGCAAAGGTCGAGGTTTGAGTATTCTGTTTTTGTATATTTGTGTCAGTTAGATGTTTTTTAGCCGACAGCGGCCAGCACAAGTCCATGTTATTTAAAATAGTCAGTGGATGCATTCAGAGTGAACGTGGTTTAGCATTTAAAAAATTTTTATGGGCGCGTTTAGGGCAAACTTTGAACAACGATAAAAATTTTGAAAGAGGAGTAGATTCGTTTTGCTGCGCAGTAGATTTCCATTTAAGGCTAAGCGCAGTAGATCTACTGCTATAGCAGTAGGGTGGCAGCACTGATCACAATATTCACCTGCTCTCAGAGCCAGGGATGAATATTTGCTACATATGTAGCAGATCTACTTCATTTTTTTCAAATTCTTTTCTTACTACGTAGCAAATTTTTTCTACTTCGTTTATTTTTTGTTTAAAATACCACTCTTCAATACCTACTTCTACTTTTTACTTTACTGTGAAGCAAAAAAGTATCTTATTTTTTTTATAAATTTAAGAACAGCTTGATGCACATGTATAATCTATAAGAAAACATTGTTATAAAAATAACTTGTTAGAGCTATTATCATTCAGTTTTTCTTTTTTTTTGATAAGAATACATTGTTTTTTAACAAATTTATGCCATTTTTTATGATCTGCTACATTTTTTGTAAATCTACTTCGATTTTTTGAGGATTTTGCTACACTTTTTGGGTTGCTCATATTCATCCCTGCTCAGAGCGCAAAGAATAAGAGATAACAAACAGATTTACCAAAAAATATGACGCTAGAACACCGGGTTATTTTCTTCCATAAGAAAGCATGTATTGAACAGAGAGGCGCCTAGCGCTAGGTACCTCTCTGTTCAATTCATGCTTTCTTATGGAAGAAAATAAGACGATGTTCTACCGTCATATTTTTTGGTAAAAGAAAAAAGAGGAAAGAACACACACTTGTTCTATCCAGCAACAAATTTTATAAGACGTAATATTTGGGCATTTGGGGTTACCTTGTATGTTGCTAATGCTATGTCCGCACCTGAAGTTAACCTGTGTTTCGTTCCAGTTTGGTTTGAGTTAACCAAGTAGTGTCCGCATATGCCAAAAAGTTTTAAGTTTATCTTTTTGTCTTAAGTTAAAAAGAGACAGACATAAAGTGTGAGCAGAACGTCAACGTATGAGAGAATTCATTCTCTCTCCACTCACTTCCACTCTCTTAAATGTCAAATTCAATGGAATGTTGGAAATAGTGCATACAGCGCGCTTGGTTTCGAGTAGGTTATCACGAAACCCAGTGACTAAAAAAGTTTCATTTTTTATGGCAAACTACTGGGTTATCATGTTGGTTTGGGATTGTTTTGAGTTAAATAAGTTTATCTCTCAGGTGCGGACATAGCATAAGGTTTTGTGTTTGTTTATGAAGTGAGTTGAAGAGCCAACATGTGTGTAGAATAGGACGGAAAGCAAAGTGGTAGTTGTTAAAAAAATGTTGGCAGCGAGTTCATGTGTATGATTAAGTTTGATTCATGTTGCCAGAAGTCTAAGATGTTTCGGATGTGAATTTCAAAAGGTAAGTCGGAAATAATCGACTTATATGGACGCTTCGCCACTGGTGCCTATTAACCCAGAGGCTCGTAGTTCGAATGTCAACAGAGGCAAAAATGTTTTACAATGCAATCTCCTTTCGTGAGGTATTGGTAAATTCTTCGTTGGTAAATTCATTGCCATGCAAAAGCGCTTTTCCATTTAGCCGTTCGGAACCGGCAGAAAATTTTAGGTCCCTCCATTTCCTCACTATTGATTTTTTTTTAGAAAACCTTTATCACCATTCTCACAATTGCGGCTGTATGTCCTCCATAACTTCACAAATTCCATCTTTGAGGTTTTGATTCGATTGACTCTGACATAGCCCTAAAGAAAAAAAATTTAAAGCAGAAGATATGGCTGGCCAGATGCAATCGCTTCTTCTAGAAATCACTCGTTTAGGAAATTTTTTATGCAAAATAGTGATGGTCCGTCACGACGAAGTAAAAATGCATTAGTTTTGCGATTTCGAAGTTCTCATCATTTTTGAACTAAATTTTAATGATTTTAATGTGCTAAAGCGTACATACATCTCTTCGATTTTATTTATATCGCACTATCTTGTCTGGAACTGCTATAGCGGGCTATTCAAAATGATATCTCTTATTGGGAAGTCCCATTTAGTCGATTTTTCGCACCTTAAAAACCGTGCATATCAAATATAAAATATTTAAATGGATCGAAATTTCATTATTTATTTCCAAAGTTTTCAAAATATATTTTCAGAGTTTGTATCTACACAACAAAAGTCTGCCACTCAAATTGTACAACAAATGCATATCAACATTTTCGAAAAAATCTAATTTATAACAACCGTCAAATATGCGCAACACTCGCAAATTATTTCGCAAGCTCATTGCGACTTTCTTAATACTCATTTTTGGAGTACTGGTTTTGAGTCTATTTCTCAGTGGTCCGCGGGAGTATGGAGACAACAAATTTAAACTGTAAGAACTAGCAACCAAAAATCTAAACTACAAAGCTTTTTATTTATTTGTATGCCTTTGTCAAAAGTCAACAGATGGAAGAGTCAATACGGTCAGCAATGAATCAAGGTGAATGCAGAATTCCAGATCTTCCAATAGACAACCCCGAAATAATGGCCTTCTACAGGGAAACACAAAAGCTCGATTGTGGCAATAGTCTGGATGACTGGGTTACATGTGAGGTATGAGAGTTGCTTACAAATAAAATTCACGTTATTAAACTTATTCTTGATTCGACAGAAATCGATATGTTTTGTCAAACCTGAGATAACATCGACCAAGGGTGAAGTCATTTGCTCCTACACAGACCTAATAAGAAAGACTGATTACAAAGCCAAGTATGGCAAAGTTACAAAAACAAAAGAGCCTTATGTCCTGCAGCAGTCTGATTTTGTGAAAGTAGTTTGCAGTGCAGAAAATGGTGATAGGTTAGTTTTCCATGCATACATACAACACACCACACCTTCTTATCAAATCGAATCTCTTTTGTAGATGGTATGGCATGGCATCTGGAATTCGCGACACAGTTCACAGATCTGTCGAACAGACTGAATTTCCTCTCTACAATGTCCTGATGTTGGGTTTCGATTCGCTTAGTCGAAATGCATTTATGCGAAAATTACCAAAAAGCTATGAATTTCTAGTCAAAGAAGCTCAAGCAATGGTTTTACAGGGATACAATATCGTTGGTGATGGTACTCCGCAGGCATTGATTCCAATTTTGACCGGTCGCATGGAATTAGAATTGCCTGAGACAAGGAAACGTAAAAAGAAATCAGTCTCTGTGAATGCCTATCCAATGGTGTGGAAGGATTTCGAACGCAACGGTTATATGACTGCGTTCAATGAGGATCTGCCAAAATACGGTACATTTACATATCGTATGAATGGTTTTGATGAACAGCCAACTGATCATTACTTGAGGACATTCTACTTGGAAGTGGAGAACATAATGAGTACGAGCAAGAAATTTTGCATCGGAAACCAGCCGGGACATCTTGTGATGCTCGATTACACAAGAAATGTAAGTTGTGAACTTCATACCAAGAACCGTCTTTCATGAACTCTAATTTTTATTTTTTTTTTTTTCAGTTCATGGCAAAATATTCAGACAATCCTCGTTTCGTATTTAGTTTCCATGGAGAACTCTCGCATGATTCAATCAATATTATCGGCAGTGCCGATGATGACCTAGTTGAATGGCTAACCAACCTCAAAGCTAAGAGGTTACTGGAAGATACAATCCTAATTGTAATGTCCGATCACGGCAACAGGTAGATTGTTAAAAATATCCCCATTCCATTTTCACTCGTGATTCCTTTCGAAATGATAGATTTTCTGATGTTCGAAACACACTGCAGGGCAAACAAGAAGAACGCCTTCCTTTCTTCAGTTTTGCTTTCCCAGAGTCTTTCAAAAATCGACATCCAAAAGAGTTTCGGAATTTCAAAGAAAATGTAAACAGGCTTACGACACCTTTCGACATTCACGAGACACTTGTTGATATTCTACGTAAGAAAACAAAATTCTAAAATCCATTGTATGCATTAAAGTTGCTGCTTTCCATTCTAGGCATTCAATCAAATGAGGACCGAATGACGACAGTTACACCACCAAAGTACATAACCCGTGGAATCTCGCTTTTCGAACAGATTCCACAAAATCGTTCGTGCGCGAGTGCCTTCATCGAACCACATTGGTGCGCATGCCTCGATTGGCGCCAAATCAACGATACTTCATCAATGCTTGTGAAGAAAATCGCTCAAAGTCTTCTAACAACTATCAACGATGCTACAACTAGCTTCCGAGAGGTGTGTGAGCCATTTGAACTGAAGCTTATCAATTGGGCCCTGAAACTCACTCCACATAAGGAACTTCTTAAGTTTAGAAAAAATAAAGATATTGACGGATTCTTACCCGATCTCTCATCCGATATGGATGTTCATGAAGAATTCTATCAGATACAAGTCACTCTTAGTCCCGGCGATGCTCTCTTCGAAGCCAGTGTCAGTTATAATCTGAAAGAATTTCAAGCAACTACCAAATTGTCACAAGTTTCGCGAGTAAACAAGTATGGAAGTCAAGCAAACTGTATATACGACACAAATCCAGAACTGAGAAAGTATTGTTATTGCAAATAGAAAAGCACCAAACCACACTGAGATCAGTATTCAAATAGAAACCACCACTCATTCATAAAAATCGAATATGCAACGTTTTTTCATAGTTTTATTTATTTCTAAGAAAACATCGTGGCTCTTGTACAAAAAATCAATTATTATTTTAAGATTAATAAAACATTTGTTACTAATAAGCTGCACCTTCTTGTTAAAATTTGCGATGAAGCGAATGATTTACTCTTCAAGAAACACAAAATGGAACCAATTTCGATTTTCGATTTTGTTCCGTCGCGTTACTTTTTTTCAAAAATCTATATTATGGGCTTTCCACATTCGGAAGTAAAGAACAAAATTATTGGTTTTTTGTTTGTTTCTTACTACTTAAAAAAATATACAACGTTCGTCGGATGAAGTCCCAATTTGGGCGCCTCTTTAACCAAATTTGGAATTGTAAACATTTACCGGGAAAATCTATAGGTGAAAAGACTATCTCGACTATAGGATTTTTGTTCCTTCTCCATTCAAAATTACTTTCCGGCGGAATTCTCTCCGGTTTCCTACTATTCGGAGACCGGAGACACTTTGCTTCGTGGCAGTTCTCCGATCGGACATTCTCTCCGACAAAATACAGCTTTTGCCGTTTATATGCGATGCTTTGCGATTAAGTACTTTTGTAGGCTTTATTTTTGACAGATAAAGACAAACATTTCGCAGACGTCCTCCGATTAGTTTTTGCTGCGGAAAGTGTTTAGTTTTGGGAATGCAATGCGTTGTCATATTTGTGAAAAATTTCTTACGAAGCAAAATTGAATCTCAGAAAAAGGATACGTTGCGGAGAAAATTCCTTTGCGACGGTTACCTTGATGGGACCATTTTTTTACTCCTGCAATTTGCATCCGCATATATTACGTTCACAGGTTTTGCTTTGGAGTAATTTTACCTCAGGACGGACAACATGCTTACATTTTTTATTTTTCGTAACAAACTTGCTGGTGGCGTATTGGTTAGCACATCTGCCTGTTACGCAGGAGATTCGTGGTTCGATCCCAATAGGAACCAAAACAAATCTCTCCACGGAAAGCGCCTTTCGCGTGGGATTGCCATGTCTTCCGATAGTAAATTCATTGCTATGAAAATCGCTTTTTCTTTTATTTCGTTGAAGAAGTAATTCCTAGATATTTTTCCCTGGTGTGGCATATTACTGGGCAGTGACAAAGTGAGTGGTATGCCCATGTTAATCTTCGTCATTGCATCCTCATGCGTTCTCATGTGAGTGACATAGGAATCTAGGCATTCCCTTCTTTCATTAGATTTTCATTTTTTTTTTTTATCAATGAAAAAAGTGATATCAGCATGTGATAGCGCCAATATGGACATCTGTTTTGCAGCGTTTGTAACTGCCAATACGCGGCTTGGAAGACACTGCTGTGATTTGAAAGTTTGAAGGAACTGTCTAGATTTAGGCTTTCTGAAAAGAACATGGATCCCTTCCAACTTTCATTTGCGTCGGTATAAATTGAAATAAACGTTTTGTTCATATGAGGTGTTTCGTTCTCTCAATCCTGTCTATTAGCTGGTTTTCCAGACATTACAATGATTTACCCTAAGTGCGCTGTTTGCTGCCGATTCTTGAATATAGGGATCAAGCGGTGTGAGATTGAGGATTACTTCCAAGCTCGGTTGGTGTAGTTCTCATTGCTCCAGTTTCGCAAATTCATGCTGTTATTTGTACTTTGGTTAGGGTTTTTAAATGCGTGGATTTTTCCAGCGCCTTCATTCCAAATCTTTGTCTTACTTGGGTCGGTATTACAGTTCGGGATGAATCCGGCCCTCAATTTACATCTTTCGATAACAACTTTTTGAATTTATTACATTAAGTGGAAAGTACAATAAGACTTTGTCTTTTATAGTACAAATGGTTTGGCGAGAAGTTAAAAAAAGAATACAATAAAAAATAAAAAAATATTAAATATAAAATGAAATATAAAATGGAATGCAGTAAAAGATAGAGATAGAAAAGAAATCAGAAAATAGAATATGACAGTAAAAGGCGGAAAAAAGCAAAAAAGAAAATAGGAAATGAGATAATAAAGATAGATTCATAGAGAGAAGCGGAAAAATAAGAATACAAAATTTTGTTGTTGATTTACAAGTATTGGAGTGCTGATAGCTTAAATTTGTTGGCTTCAGTTATTTGTTTAGTCGTAAGGGGAAGTGAGTTCCAAAGTCTGGTAGCGTGAACGAAGAAGTTGCGCGAAGAGTTAAGATAATTATAAGTGGGCAAAATAAGGTCTTGGCTTCTAAGAGATTGTGTGAATTGAATTTTATTAAAAAGGTATGATGGGACTCTACTGTTAATGAGGCTGTGCAAGAATTGACAACATCTTATTTTAAGGAACTGATCAAAACTACATCCAAAAACCTTTTGATGGTAGTGCGATATATGCTCACCGCGATGAAGTCCATAAACATATCGAATGGCATCATTAACTGCGACAAGCAGTTTGTGTTGAGAGTGGGAGTCTTCTTCAATTCCTCTAAGGTGGGAGTCTAGTTTGCTGTATACTTTTGAGGAAAAATCAATCAACGATAACGATTTCGATTTCGGTAACGCTCTCCCCAGTTTTGCACTTTAAGTAGGTTGAGAGCTCCTTTCATTTGATTGCGTTCTACAAATCCCGACCATCGTAGTCTCGATGCGTACTCTTCTAGCTTGACCTAAGCCGCGGTGCAGCTCATTTGGCTCGTTGCTGTATCTTCTTCTCCACACATTGTTTTCGCATACGGGACCAAAGATCATTCAGAGAATTTTTCTTTCGAAACGACCAAGGGTTTCCTCATTCACTTTCGATAAGGTTCATGCTTCCGCGCCGTAAAGCAGGACTGGCATTATCAAGGTCTTATATAGGGTTACCTTCGTTTTTCTGGAGAGGGTTTTGTTTCTCAATTGCCTTCTTAACCCAAAGAAGCAACCGTTGGCAAGAGTTATTCTCCGTTTGATTTCCGCACTGATGTTGTTTTCCGTGCCTATAGTAAATCCTAGGTAGACGAAGTCCTGGGGCCCAACTATGTAATTCGATTCTATAATAAAAATGTTCGAATTCGAGAAATTCGAACTATGTAATTCTATAAGAACGTTTCAATATACTACAATCGAACAGCACAAGTAATACCAACTATGTTTTTGTGTACTTTCGGATATTCGAGGAACTACCAATCTCGAAAGTAGAAGGCAAATCGAGTAAGAACATTCGATATCAAATGTGTTTGCGAGTAGAGCTAAAAAGCTTTGTCTGCCTCAAAAAACTAACTACCCAACGACTATCTTTACTTTTTATACTTTTTATTTACACCACGCAATGACAATTTGAAATGCTGGTCAGTTACATGATTGTTCATCGGGACCTCCTGTTTTCAAAAACTTCAATGCTGCTGAAAGCATAATCATATTCGAAGCGCATTTTATCTTTCTGCAAATATTCACATGCGAAGATATATCTGTCTCTAATTCCTTTACGTTTAATTTGTTCATTTTTGTAATTATTAGTTTTATGTTTGTTTCTTATTTTGAGAATGTGTACTGTCAGACAGCTCGAGGATCGTTCGAAAATCGAACATTTGTTGAAAAATAGTTGGCATTACCGGCATTCGATTCTTATTTCATACGTAGTGCCAGTTGAAAGTAGAATCGCAAATGGTTTTCGAATAGAATCAAAAGTAGAATAGAGTTACATAGTTGGCCCCCTGTACTACCTCGAAGTTATGTCGGTCCCCTTTTTTTCCTTTTTTCTTCTCATTACTTCAATATCATCTGCGTAGGCGAGTAATTGTTCAGACTTTTGAAAAATTGTTCCTCTGGTGCTGACGTTCGAGTTTTGTACAATCTTTTCAAGTATGATGTTGAAGAAATCGCATGACATTTGTCGCCTTGTCGAAAGCTTTTTTCAACATTACATCTGAGTGAGTTCTCTACGACGGAGCAGTGTGAATTCTCCAAAGTCTTCCTGCAGAGTCGTAAGAGTTTTGCAGGGATGTCGAAACTAGACATGGCTCTGTACAGCTCGTCTCTGTACTGTCATAAGTGGCATAAGGAACAGTCATGTTTTGTTGAGTAGCTCGCAGAAACAGTTTTTGTAATTATTCGCGTTCTCTTCTGTTGGTGCTTTGAACTTAGCCTCGACTTTGATTGACATTCAGCCCTATCACAGATTCCATCGTAGAAAATTTCCACACGGAAAGTTACGAACTACGAAAATTTGTGATCACAAAATTCGAATGGAATCGAAGAAAGCATTTCCAGTTGCCACACTAAATACCGCCATGCTGGTTATCTAAATCAGCTGTTTTACGCCAAATGTGCAAGATCATTCACATTTTTCTGCAAAACACAGCTTCTTTCGTATATAAAGACGACGATTTTACATTCCACTTGGATTTGGTGATACCGAATCTACGAATTTCGAAATTCGTTCTACTCCGAATGGATTATGTGATAGTTACATCGGAAAACTTAGACTTTTTTCGATTACGATGGAGTCTGTGATAGGGCTGATTAACCGAATTTAGGCTGATTCTTGAGTCTACCTCTAATGACAAATACGCACCCAAATAAGCGTTGTTGTATTTAGCAGTGGCCAAAGTAGAATCTGAAGTTTTTCCTCTTCTTTATGCCCGGCTCTTTACATCACACTTTTAAGAATCACACAACACACAACATAACCAAAAATCTTTACTTGCTACTGCATTAACTTTGTGATGAAATGAAACCACGATTAAATAGAAACTGCTGCAATTTTCCAAAGATCTTTATCAAAATCGGTGATTTACCCGATAGAAAAACCACGAATCTGTTTTAAATTAAACAATTTATTTGATAATTAAAGTATACATTGACATTCCTATTGCATTATTTGTTTTGTTTCCTTTTCTTTTCTCTTAACCGCATTGATTTTTGTTTTAGCAGAAAATGCGATATGTAAATAATTAATTTAAAGTTATTTAAATATATATATATAATATAAAAAACTCAAAGTACATGAAAATATTACAAAAATACAATCTATGTTTTATTTTTTTTATGTAGGTTTTCTTGCGTTTATCAATATTTTTTTTTTTTTGCTTTAGTACAGTATACTCTTCAGCATGTTTACTGGTTTTTTTGTTTTGTTTTATTATAAAGAAAGAAGAGGAAAAAAAAAATAACAAAATGAATCCCTAAACTTTGACTATAATAAATTGAAAATACAAAACAAAATTAAAATAAAAAGAAAAACATTTTCTACAATAGTAAAACTATAAAAAATTATAAAATTCCATTTAAAAAATTTTAAACAAAATAATTAAAAGTAATAAATTGAATTGCAAAAGAATGTACTTTTTTTTAGTAAAAAAAAGGAGACATTTATTCCAGACACACAATTTATAACCTTTCATTTTTTTTTCTTTTTTATAAAATTGAATTTCAATTTCAGATTTTAACGGATTCTGCTTTGCGAAATTTAATTTGTTCTTTGTTTTCTTTTCTTCAGTTTCATGCAAACCAATTCTTCTTTTTTGTAGGGAAAACATAATTTAAGTTGGGCTCGTAGTTGTTTGTTTAATGAAAGTTATGTATGTATATTTGTATATTGAAGCAGAGGGTACGGTTTTTCATTTTTCCGTTTAGTTTTCTTTTGTTTGAAAGGATAGTAATTGGTTTTATTTAATGCTTTACAATTTGATACGCCGGGTGTGCTGCTGGCTTCTCGTTCACGATATGAAGCAGCCACTCTTTTCTTGGGTATTACCATTCTCGTTTTCAATTAGTAGTAAAAGTTGATGGAATATATCTTGAACAGACTGTGAAATAAAATAAAAATAAAAAACAAAACATTAGTTTATTTGAAGGAGTGAATAGAGAAAAAGAATTCGCGATAGTAAATTCATTGCAATGAAAAGCTCTTTCTCCATTAGCCGTTCGGAGTCGGAAGAAAATTGTAGGTCCCTTTCATTCCTTCACGGGGCATGCTTGTTAGAAATGCGCAAGGCCCCGGCGCACCCCGCTCTGTTGCGCCACCCTATTTACGAGTATTTATTTAGTTTAGAATAGAGAAGAATATGAATACAACAAATTAAGACCGACAGCGTAGGTGATGTCAGCACAGAAATTCCTAGCTTCGATCTTCAGAACAAGAAAACCAAGTCATCTACATGGGTGTAGACTAGAGTGTCCGCAACTACCCAAGATTTTTTTTTTTCAAATTCTTTTCGGGGAACTTATGATCAGTCTTTGCAAATTTTCAGCTGTCCAAAATTTGAGCTCATTTAAATAACGTCTGCGCGTTCTAGTGTAAGATTGCAAAGTGGTATTATTGGAAGCTGTTGCCCAGCAACACCGTTTTATGTTGACAGATTTTTTATGGAGAGGGCGGACGAAATTAAAACGTACTAAGGCTACTAAGAGAAGCAAGTGATATAATATGGACAAAAGAAAAGTGGTTACCTTTTCTTCTGTCCATATTATATCTTCATTTTGAATGTGCATAAATATTTGGGTTATACTATTAACAAAGTCCAAAACAAAGTAAGCAAAGTACAAAATAAATAGGATCGCTTGCAACAAATTTGCTTTAATTGAATCAAATCATTGTTTGGGGTTCCAAAGGGACACTTTTTCAACAAACAAGAGAAACACGGTGGTAGAATGGTGAAGAAAAAGCAGTGATAAGTAAGAAACAACTGCTTTCAAGGCAGGTCACAGTGACATTAAATAATAAAGATGAAAAGGTTTACCTCAAAAAGAAAAATAGAAACTGCATAACAGAAGGGAACTAGAAGTGCACCCAACTCCAAGTAAAGAAAGCGGGGGGATTTATCGGGAGCTAGAAGAGGTATCTGCCCCGGCTGCTGATGCAAACCAAGCTATAAAAGAAATACTACAAAAGAATAGAATATTGGGGCATAATTCTTCAAAATAACCCCTCAGAGAAAAAGAAATTCTCAGAAGATTCGTTCGCTGAACAGCATCAACGATGCCCAAGGACAGCTTCTTGTTGATGACAACAAAATTCTGGCCTATTGAACGAATATTTTTCTCAGAAGAACATTTCAGAAGCTGAACCTTACTTAAAGGAATTACCCAACATCACAATTGAAGAAGTTAGTTAGGCAGTTAACCGTTGTTTGCCAAAAACTGATGCAGTGTTAATGGAAAACATCGCGATTTCTCAGATGATTTTTTGGTTAACTTTGGAAAAGCATTCGATCGATAACCACGAGATCCAATATGGGTGACAACAAGAGTTCCAAAGACCTATGTGCAGATGATTGAGGATATTTATAAAAGAGCGATGAGGATGGTTTGATGTCCAGCCGGAGTCAACCAAGCATTCCAAATTACAGTATGTGTACACCCATAAAGCGTCTTAAGTCTTCTGCTCTTTGTTACAGTTCTTGACTACAAAACGAAACGAAACATTACATACTGCAGCACTGGTTACAAAAACTGGCGGCTGATACACCTACAAGAGATGACAACCGGTTGTTCGTACAGACGGTCCCTTATCTAACCACTAACAGCGCTCAGCTCGACTCATTCGGTGTTCTAATAGGAACCAATGCTTTCGAGTGACAAGGTCGTTGTCGTTGGTCCTTGACTACCTAAATAAATAAATAAATAAATAAATAGGGTGGCGCAACAGAGCGAGGAGCCCCTGGGCCTAGCGCATTTCCACAACCATGCCTTGTGAGGGAATGGAAGGGACCTACAAATTTCTGACGCTTCCGAATGGCTAATCGAGAAAGCGCTTTTTATGGCAATGAATACTAACGGAGGACTTGCCAATTCCTCGCGAAAGGCGATACCCGTGGAAAAACATTTTTGCCTCTGTTGGGATTCGAACTCGAACCTCTGGATTAACAGGCGGACATGCTATCCATCACACCACGGGTACCACTTGACACTTGACTACCTCCTGGAAGATAAAGTACAGAATACCAAAGTACATCAATTATCTTCTGCTGCTCAATTATAACGCTGGTTTTACACACACCAACGAAATTCTGCGTACATTTTCGAGTTGGACTGTGTTTGAGTTCGAAACATAATTGGAGATATTTGTTTGCATGAAAATCTGACAGACTTTTGTGCATACTTTCGTCTAGACTTTCTGCATGACTTGAGAATTATGAATGCTCAAACTTTACAATCTCCTGTACAAATTTAAAAGGGGAAGTCTGAAGTCTCCGCAAAAGTTTGTGTCGTTTGGGAGCAGAACAAGGCAGGATCCTACATCCCTGCAAGCACTTAATGTGGGCAAAAGTTGTAAGAGATAGTGGCTACCGTATTACAAACGCAAACATTAACTTCACTGGAAAATGCTTCCCAAGTGTGAAATGTGTAAATATCTAGGATCTATGACCAATAGTAAAGCAACTTGTGATGACGACATCAATCATCAAGTAAACATATAGTAAAGGAGGGGGAAGGGGGGGGGGGGGAGAGCTTGATCATATAAGAAGTACCATCTTGGAAAAATAGAGCATGAAAGGCTCAGTTGGTATTGTCATGTTCATGGGAGAGATCCAGAGAACCCATACAAACATCGTTCAAACACGATAGCGAAGGAAAAAAAGGCATACCAAAACGGTCCTGATACATACGAATGCAACAAAATCTGCATTTGGTTTGCCTCAGACATGAAACAATCCAAAAACGGGAGGCTTGTTGATGCTCTCTAAAGTCAATGCGGTGTACTCCGCGGACGGATCACTGGTGTGAAGCAGGATAGTGTACGAGCTGTCCTCCCTTGGAGATCACAATGCTCGTAACGCAGAAAAAAAGAAGAAGAACCTGATATTGGTAGATAACGTTAACGCGGAGGTCCACTTCTAACTCTTTATGTCCCATTTCAACAGACTTGGGATGGCATATATATCTGAGGTCGAATTACCGCATCAGTGATCGAGTGAGTATTTTTCTTTCAAAATTCGCTTTACATTACATAACATCAGTCTGCTGTTTATTTATCGACTCCAATTCGTTCAAATACTGATGAAAGAATGTCAAATTGTTGTCCTAAATTGCTCGATAAATCGAGAAGTAATGAAAAAGGCACATAATTCAGTCACGTATTACTCGATCACGTGTGCGGTAATTCAACCCATGCTATTGTAGCAGTCCAAGGCTTCCGTTATCTCTTTGGCTTCATGCAATTAAGGTACCTTACATTTCACGTGCAGATCTGTAGTTCCTCTTGGTTTTGGAACCGCGATATTTTATTTGAAATTTTGTAGACCTTTTTTGTGTGAAGAGCTAAATTCTTCAATTATGAGATTCTGAAAACTGGGATTATTAATTTGCGAGACTTCGTTTTTAAAAACTTTTATTTCGAAATAATGGTTCAGTTGGCGAAGTTTACCCCAATCTCCGTCCATTTTATGGCCGACATAATAGTCCATCAGAGCAATCAATTGGGTTAACCATGGATCGTTTTTGCACTACCTTTACTTAATGTGATAATACGCATCCGCAGAGACGTCGAACAGTGCTCACCGAAGAAACAATTGCCGCTATGGAGCAAAGTGTTGAAGAGGACCCAAATGAATCGACTCGCCACCGTGCACAGCGATTGGAGCTTTGTCCATCAACTTTATGGAAGATCAAAGATCTTGGCTTACGACCTTACAAGATCCAGCTTGTGCAAGAATTAAAGCCGTGAGACCATGCAATGCGTCGTGATATTGGTGTATGGGCCCGAAAATGAGATTGATATCGATGCTGATTTTCATCGCAAAATTTTGTTCAGTGATGAGGCTCATTTTTGGTTGAATGGTTACGTCAACAAGCGAAATTGCCATAATTAAAGTGGAAAGAGTCCACATGAGTACCTTCAGACGCCGTTACATCCACAAAAACTCACTGTTTGGTGTGCTCTATGCGCTGGTGGAGTCATTGGATACGTCTTCCGAAATGATGCTCGCGAGCCAGTTAGCGTTAATGGAGACCGGAATAGAGCCATGAAAACGGACTATTTTATTCCCGAATTGGCATAACAATACGGCGCTACATGCCACACAGCGCACGTCACAGTCGATTTATTGAAGGAAACAATCGATGAGCGCATAACTTCGGGGAAAGGACCTGTCAATTGGTTACCAAGATGGTGTGATTTTAGACCATTGGATTATTTTCTTTGAGGATATGTGAAGTCGCTTATTTACGTCAATAAACCAAAAACGTTAGGGGGCTTGGAAGCCAACCTTCATAGCGTTATTGCAGACATACGTTCTCAAATGCTCGAAAAAGTGGTTGAAAATTGGACTTTAGGGTTGGCTTTATTCGAGCCAGCCGCGGTGACCATATTCCCGAAATCATATTTAAACATTAATGGCTTAAAATTATCCTTCCAACAAAGCCAAATTGATGGACATTAAAACGATTTTCTTTTGTTTTAATTCAATTCGAAGTTCTATACCTTTAAAAAAAACACCCTTTAGAAGAGCTCTTCTTTCGGGCATTGCAAAAATTAATTAACTTTTGAACTGTCTGTTCAACTGAGATAGCATTTGTTTGACATAAGCCAATACGTGATTGTTAAGTTAGTGATAGGTGATAATTAAAACCGATTCATAAAACTGACACTTTCATAGACGAGAATGCACATATTTTTTTTTAACAATATATGAAAAGAATAAAACTAACCTCATTTTGCTTAGCAGAAGTTTCTAAAAATGCTGCTTTCCATGATTCGGCTAGTTTTTTACCCTCTTCAGCTGTTACAGCTCTCTCTTGGTGTAAATCAGTTTTGTTTCCCACTAAAACAACAGGTACACTGGAATAAAAAGAAAAATCAAATACATTAACTCAAAAGCTTAAACCATATAACCTCGCTTTTATGTACTTACTGTGCCTTTCCCATAACATCTAAAAGTTTTTCATAAATAATTTGAATAACCTCGAATGACTTTTGACTTGTTATTGAATAAACAAGGACGTAGCCATGAAAGTCCATACTATATTGCGCCGGGAATATACTATATTCATCCTGACCAGCAGTATCCACTAGTTTCACTCCATAGTCTTGATGATTTACTCGGGTGATTTTTGTAAAAGCTGCAATGGGTAGATACATAAAAATTAAATTAAATTGAATTGAAAAGCTCAAAATACTTATATGAAACAAAAGCCTCAAGATAGAAAAAGTAGATCTTATAATCACTACGATTTAAACATTGACATTCACAAGAGCAAGACGCATCCTAAAGATGCAACAGAAAATATTTGTCAAAGTAGGTAGCGGTAGGTGAAGAGACTCTATGTTCTCCAGGTGACTTGGAACTATCAGAAGACGCTACAATTTTTGGTGACTTTAACTTGTCATACCAGTGCCCCTGTTCTGTAACTATCGCCTCGATAAAAACAGGCGATAAACGGTGGAAAATGGAATGAAATTCTATAAATTTAGTACGATTTCGTTACATTTTCCACCGTTTATCGCCTGCTTTTATAGAGTAGATAGTTACAGAACAGGGGCACAGGTATATAGAGTTGAATCTTTGGGTTAACGTAATTTCAGAACGGTAGACTGTAGTGAGGTGGTTGGTCGTGTACTATTTGGGAAGGCTCTGATTGATGTCAACTTGGCGGCCCCCAGATGTTTCAACTCATAGTACACGTCAACTGTGCTTACTTAAACTGCACGCAGTAGCCTCTTAATACTGGTCTCCTCCAAACGGAGGTAGCCTACCAAATTATTAAGTGCAAGTGTCGACACAGAGACTAAGAGAGCAACAGGGTGATACCTGTGATAGTGTTCTTCCAGAGCTTATTGAAAATGTCACAGCGGATTTATTCGACTTAGAGAAGCGACGGTGGACTTCAGCAGTCAAAAACAAGAAACCTCGTTTACAGGGTAGGACTGGGTGTTGAAGTAGAGAAGGTAGTGGATGAGCTCTTAACGAGCCAACGGCATCTCTGAAGCCCCTGTAGCATTATACTGACACTGGATTATTCGGCCCTTAATATCCAAAGGGATTCCTAGAGGTCATGGTTCTCTACTTATAATTTTTTTTTTTTTTTAGGTTTTTAAAATACCAGCTGGAGCACTCAGACCTAAATACCGGTCCATTGTACTACCAGCTAGCAACCTTCTATTTGTTATAGCTTTCCAGATGTTCGGAGAAAAGCCAAAAGACGCTGCCATGATAAGGAACCTACCAGCTCTCACCATGTCTGCGTCGAGTATCTGTAACCTCATGCGAAAAAAAGCAGGACATTCACAGAGGAAGTGCTCTGCGGTGTCCTCATCTTGTTCACAAGATTCACAGAGTGTGGTATCACTTAAGCCTAACACATTTAAATGCTTGGCCAAAAGAGAAGTGCCCGCTGGCAACGCCAAAAAGCTTTCTACAGTCTTTTCTGCTATGAGCTAGCAAAAATGTTGCAGTCTTCTTACTAACGTTGGGCAGCATACGCTTGGTTTGTCTGCATCCAATGGAGGTATGCCATCTACAGTTATGCTCTTCACGGATCCAATCGCTGATTGAAGTCCTCAGTGAGGACGCTGGCAGACCACGGTTCAGGTCCTGAGAAAGCTGTCTGAGATCCCTGCCCAGTGAGTTCATCGGCGATCTCATTTCCAGTTTTGCCGTGATGGCCCGGAACCCAAATGAGACTCAAGGAATTTAATCTTCCGATCGCATTCAGAGAGCTCTTGCATTCCTGGATCACTTTCGACGTGGTTAGAGGGTTGGGAAGGGCCTTAAGCACAGCTTGGCTGTCGCTGCAAACAAAGATACTTCTTCCCGTCCATCCATTGTTCGTAACGTGGCTCAAGGCCATAAGGATAGCATAAGCCTCCGCTTGGAAAACGGATGCGTATGATTCCAAAGATGAGTGCAGTCGTATGTCGTCGTTCTCAACAAAGGCAACAGCACCAGAACCCTCGTCGGCTTTGGAGCCATCTGTGAAGATACGATAACAGTTCTTTCCAGGTTCAGATTCTGGAGCGAACCAGTCCTGAACCGAAGGAAAGTTGACTGAATAATTTTGACGCAGTTTGAGCCTTGGGATCATCGTGTCAGACGGCATATCCATTAGACGTGAGTCAAAAGATATGCTGCTAGCGAGTTCCTCAAAGCTCCAGTGCGAATTGTGCCAGAGATCACATCACTTTAAACGAGAAATGGTCCTGAGAGTACACCCCATGATGTAGGTATCAAGGGGAAGAAGACTCAGCAGTGCGTCGAGAGCAGCTCCCGGTGTGCTGGGGAAGGCCCCAGTAACACCAAGACAAACTGTTCTTTGAAGTTTGGCAAACGAGGCAATAACGTATTTACGCGAGAGCTTATTCCACCAAACAACTGACGCATAGGAGATGATTGGTCTTATCATAGCCGTATAGATCCAAAGGACCCTTTTCGGCGAAAGACCCCATGTCTTGCCAAAGGCTCCTTTACATTGCCAGAAAACTGACAGTGCTTTAGTAGTTTTAGACTCGACATGTTTAGACCAAAGAAGTTTGCTATCCAGGATTACTCCAAGATGTTTGACTTCATTTGAAAAGGGGATGTTGACGCCTTTAAGCGTAAGTTGGGTCAGACCAGTCAATTTTCTACGTCTCTACTTATACATGGTGTTAAATACCGAAGTAGGTAAAAATTTTCCGGTTCCGAAACAACCAACAGCCTAGTATAACAACGAAAAAAGAACAAAGAAAAGAAATAGACATGATTTGAAAATTGAGCTTTTCAATTTTAACGCAAAATTAGGGAACCTTGTCATCTTTGGAAATACAATCGGTAAGCAAAGAATGCATGACAAATTCTTCGAACATGGACTAAGACTAATCGATTTTGCTGTGGGGCTGGTTTAGATTTAAACTCTGAGCACAGCGGTTGAAACCTATTGTGCCAACACATGCTTAGTTTCAGAGCAGTTCTTTTGTTAATGTATTGAACCAGATGGTGATGATACTCGGTGGGTGACTGAGTTTCAGTTTATCGAAGGGAATTATCGCGTAATCAGGCATTAGCTTTCAAAGGCGGAGAAGTACTGGTCATTTTGTTATGGTTTACGGAGACATTTCACTTGTAGATTACGTCTGCTGCTAGCCTCATTTGGTGTAGCTGAATTTTTAGAGCAAAGTAGTCTATCAGTAGCCCAGTCCAATTTTTAAGTGTTTTTTTGTTTTAAATCTTGTAACTAGAAGTACACGCTTCCCGCAACAAGCAAAAAAGCCACCAGGACCACAGTGTCTGACGTTCTGGGTTTCCCTTGACCAACAAAAAGAAACCCATGGTTCGATAAAGAATAAAGGCAGGCAAATGCAGGCTAACAAAAAACACGAAAAATGTTGATGCTAAAGATAAGAAGGGTTGCTTTTCACCAGTTGAATAAGATCTACAAGGAGAAAAGAAGGGAAGAACACTGCTGTAATATGTGAAAGTTTGAAACCCCATGTCAACAACTTGATAGGTCCTTATCATTGTGGTTTTAGACCAGAGAAGTCGAATTTTCACATTAAGGCAGATCTTGGAAAAAACAGAGAACATATAATCGATATACACCATATTTTCATCGATTTCAAGGCCGCGTATGACAGTATCTACAGAGAGGAGCTGTACAGAGCCATGTCTAGTTTCGGCATCCCTGCAAAACTCGTACGACTGTGCAGGATGAATTTATTTAGAGAATTCACGCTGCTCCATCAAGGTCGGTAAAGAACTCACCGAGACCTTTGATGTCGGAAAAGGTTTTAGGCAAGGTGACAACAAACTGTCATGCGATTTCTTCAACATCATACTTGAACAGATTGTAAGAAACTCAAACGTCAACACAAAAGTCTGTGCAATTACTCGCCTATGCAGACGATATTGACGTAATGGGAAGAAAAAAGCGTGATGTCATAGGTGCTTTTGCGAGTATTGAAACAGAAGCGGCCAAAATGGGTTTGATGGTTAATGAGGGCAAAACAAAGTATATGCTGTCATCAAATAAGGACACAGAATATCGACGAATTGGACAAAACGTCACAATAGACAGACATAACTTCGAGGTAGTACAGGACTTCGTCTACCTAGGATCCACTGTAGACAAAGACAACATCAGTGCGGAGATCAAACGGAGAATAACTCTTGCCAACCGTTGCTTCTTTGGGTTAAGAAGGCAATTGAGAAACAAAACCCTCTCCAGAAAAACCAAGGTAACCTTGTATAAGACCTTGATCATCCCAGTCCTGCTTTACGGCGCGGAAGCATGGACCTTATCGAAAGCGTATGAGGAAACTCTTGGTCGTTTCCAAAGAAAAATTCTCCGAATGATCTTTGGTCTCGTATGCGAAGACAATGTGTGGTGAAGAAGATACAGCAACGAGATGTATGAGGTGTACCGCGGCATAGGCATAGCTAGAAGAGGATGGACTCAAACGCTCCGGATACGGGTTGTCGAAAGCACATTGCAGGGAAATCGTAGAAGGAAACGACCCCGTCTAGGTGGAGTAATCAAGTAGAACTACTCAACCGACTAAGAGTCCACGACTGAAGTGAGCTCCCTCCAAATCAAAATTGTTGGCGAAATATTTTGGATGAGGCCCACCACGAACTGTTATGACTGTAAACAAAGTTGTTGTAAGCCGATTGAAATTTGGCTTCATGAAAATAATCTTCCATAAGAATTTGCTATTGATAGCCCTGCAATTCTTTCAGTTTCTTCAAAAAGCAAGAGCTTCTCTTTTTATATTATTATTTATTTACTTATGTAGTTTCTTTGTATCAATGTCAGTAAAATTTGACAATTTTCGTTTAGAAAAAGTAAACGCCTCGAATTCTATTGCGATAATTAAACGTCTTACGTGCCAATTTTCTTTTTCGGTTTGAATACTCACAACACTCACTGTGTGTGGCTGCGATTTAATTTTTTGGACTAACTATTTTGCGCAGTACCATTCGATTCAACTGCGTGATAGGTTTTCATTCACAAGAAAATAGTGCACCTTGCTTTTCCCCCCGCTTCGTTAGCCTATTTAATACAGACACAACCACATACCTCACTCACAGCAATGTAAACGCTAAAACAACTATTTGACCTAATAAAATACGAAAGGCTACAAAGAGTACCTAAAAAACTCAAGCATACTTACTATTCTCGATTGTGGGGTCATAGGAGTCAACGAATTGTCCTTCAACAAATTGAATACTCAGCGATGATTTACCTACGCACCATCCACATCCATCATCATCATCCAGATGTCGTCGTCGTGTTTGTCGATGTCGATTTTCAGAAGATTACACCAGAAACCAGAAACCAATTCAAACCGAATCAAGAATCAAGAAAAAAAAAATGCAAAATTCCAAATTGAGTAAGAACTTTGTGTCTAGGAAAATTATTTCATTTTTCATTACCAACTGAACGATATCCCATGATTGCGATGTTTCTTTCTTTTGGTGGCATTTTGTGTGCTTTTTTAAAAGGTTTTTTTTTTTTTTTGATAATTTCAAACTTTCCACTGATTCACTACGGATGTACCCTTTATGGGAAAAAAAAGTTAGAAAATGCTTATTTTTTACTTTGGTCGTCACAGCGAGGCAATTATGGAGACTTGAAATTTGTTTGCAAATGAGAAAGACAATATTTACACAAACTTGTGTGTGCTGGGTGATCTTTGTTTTGTTTTTATCTTTTTGATTTGATTTTTGTGAATAACTTGCCGTGCCACTATTAACCTCACCTTGCTTTTTATAATTTCTACTTCGATTTATTCTTTTTTCTTCGTTTTGTGTTGCAGTTGGACTTGGAGTTGTCGTATTTTTTTCAGACTTTTTTTTCGAGTCGCCAGTCGCCAGTCGCGTGTGTTTGGTAAAGTTGTCTCTTTCGTTCATCATGTGGGAAAACAGCTGTGTGCTGTAGCTGGTGCGCTCTATCTTATTTCGATGTGTTAAAAAGAGATAAACGTATTATTGTGGAAGGTAGACGAATGGTCGAGATGTTTGTGGATTTTGACAAAGTGGAACAAAAATGAAATAGTCTTTTGAAAGATGGCTGAAAAGCGGAAATGTTTAATCGCCATTTGACGGTTTATTTTAAAAGAAGATATATAATTTGAACAGAAGTGGTATTTTTTTTGGGCGGTTACTCACAGGCAGGTTGGATTTCCCAACTGCTTTCTGGTTGTTATCTTTTAAAGGTTGCTGTTCTGTGTTCGATTTACAACAAATGCATATTTTTGCAGATTGGAATAAAATGGTAGTTTTGATTCGCTTGCCGTTTTTAGCACAAAGTATGTCAATATCCTCATCCTTCAAATAAACCAAAATAAAATAGAAAAGCTGTGAGTGATTTCTTTGTAGAGTACAACAAAGACAATTCAGATGTTTAGTTGGACTCGTCGTTTACGTGCGGTGATTTCCTTACTTGCAATTTGCGATAGTTGGTCAGGTGGTTCTTTTTGAATTGAATAATGTTTGCTTAGCTTCAAAAGCCATTTAGATTTATTTTTAAAAATTTTCACTAATATTGTATAAGAGTCTCAAACCTAATATAAAAAAACATTTTTCATATTTTTTTACTAAAAGATTTATTTTTATTTGAAAAGATTAAAACTGCTACCGCCGTATTAATAAACGCGGAATAGCTGGGTTAAGCCTTATTCCATGGATTAAGTGGAAAAAACCTATAGCATTTTCCTAAGGCTAAGGTTTTCGATTTCATTTGGTAGGTTATTAAAATCTTGAAAGCCTATACAAAATATTGTTCGTTTGCCTTTAACTGCTTGTGACCGAGCTATTCTTTTGAAGGCCGAGTGAAACCCAGAACCTCAGACGCAGTGGTTCTGATGGCTTGTTGTCATTGCTGCCACTGGTCTTCAATGCTTGATGCTGGTGGCATAAGACTCAATAATAGTTGGAGGGAAATTCGATTGGAGAAAGTTGTAGCTTTTCGACGTCATATCACTTCACAGCGTTGTTTTGGACGAGTCGTGAACAGGATATTCTCATTCGTACCTTGGCCACAACAAGGTACCAAATTGACTTCTTGCAAAGTTCGAACATTTATCACACTGATGGAAGAGTGTCTTGCGTCGATCGCAACATGATTAATTTTGGTTGACGGTTGATTGATCTGGGGATCGCCATGTATGTATCTTTATTAACTTTGAGATACGGGAGGCGTGTACTACTTACAAAAAGATTTAGCCCCGCAACAAAATCGATTAGCCTTTGTCCGTTTTCGGAGGTTTTGTCATGGAGGCTATGCTTATCGATTGTATTTCCAAAGATGTGCTCCGTCCCTAGCTTAGCGTTAGAATCGCCAAGAACGATTTTCATGTCATGCCTAGGGCATTGCTCATATGTTTTTTCGAGGAGCTCGTAGAAAAAATCTTTGGAATTGTTGTTTTTCTCATCTGGGGGGGGGGGGGGGGGGGGGGGGGGGGGGCGTGGGCGCATATTATGCTAATATTGGCGAATTTAGCCCTGATGCGGATATATACGTTCATTAACTGGATTTCGGCTGATAATTTTATCTCTGAGGCTTCCTCTTATGACAAATCCGCACCCACTATGGCTTAGCCGGTCTTCTCTGGGTGGTTCATATCAGTTCCTAGTGGTTACCGTGATTAGGAGGAGGTTTATTAAGCACAATTGGTGTGTACTATAAGTTGCAACAACTGGGCGCCGCTGCCAAGTTAACCCGAATCAGAGCCTTCCCGAATAGTACACGCCAAAGTAATATATCGCCCAAATTTATATCAGGACAGCACGAATTGATACACTAACATTTTCACCAGTAAAAAACAAATAAAAATCATATTTTACTTGCGGAAAAGTTATCCCAAAGAAACACCCTAGGTATAGGAACATACATATATAACTTATTATGGAGACAAGTCAAAAATACAAACAAAAATCTGCTTTCGACTCCACAGCCTTGAAGCTTATGGAAAGTTACTTAATAAGGCGCTCACAAACCGTCTACTGCAACCAAAAAATGTCGAATTTCCTCTGTACAAACGCTGGTGTCCCACAAGTATTAATCTTGGGTTCACTATTGTTCACCCTATTCAATAACGACATTCCATCAATTTTTAAATGCTGTAAGGTCCAAATGTATGCAGATGATGTGCAGATACACTAAAGCTATCCGATAGGTCTTGTTGAAGATGCCAATGAACGAATTAATGAGGACCTTTGCTTGATAGCCTCTTGGTCGATGAAGAATAAGCTTATGTTGAACTTCAATAAAACTAGCCATATTAATTGGTCGTTCAAGCATTGACACTCAAAGCTTACCAAAACTGTGCTTAGAAGGATTAGTACTAGCTACGTTAGTAGTGTAAAAAATCTCGGTATTATATTTAACCAAAATTGGAACCTTTGAATGCTACACTATCCTCGAGTAACATAAAAACTAATTCATCCCCATATTCGTACGGTTCCCTATATTCTCACGGGAGCAGGAACGTATACGGGAACTTTGACACTACAACACCGATTTCAAAAATTCTTCCACCCACCGTTAGAATGCTACACTATTCCTGTGTAACATTAACTTTAATTCATCCACATATTCCTACGGGAACGGCAGTCCTTACTAATATAATAAGTGTGAAAGGAGCTCTGTCTGTCCGTCGTTTTATGTTTACCATCTTCCGCCCAAACTAATAAACCGATTTAAATGAAATTTTGTTCAAAGATTGTTCAGAACCTGAGGAAAGACATAGACTATATATTTTTTCCCTATATTCCCACGGGAGCAGGAACGTATACGGGAACTCTTACACTACAGCACCGATTTCAAAAATTCTTCCACCGTTGGAATGCTCCATAATCCCGGAGTAACATTAACTTTAACTCATCCACATATTCCCATGAAAACGGTCATCATATCCCCACGGGAACGGGAGTCTTTACTAATATTGAAAATGCGAATGTAGCTATGTCGGTATGTTTTTCGTATGTCTCCCGTTCAAACTGCTAAACAGATTTTATTAAATTAGCTACAGAGATGGTCTAGAATATGCGGAAGGATAAAGGCTATATATCTATCCTTATATTCCCAAGGGAACGGAAATGGGAATTCAAAAACTACGGTCTCAAAAGTATTTTTAACTGGGCTACAAGGTGTTGAAATAGGGGTTGAATGTTTTTTTTGAAATATGTACCGCCATTTTTAAGGCTAGAAGTTATATTTCCTAAAAAGTTAAAAATGCTGCTGAAAGTCAGTATTCCACGCGGACGAAGTCGCGGGCACAGCTAGTATATAAATAAGAAAGGTTTGAGTAAATCATAATTTAAAGTTCTCATTGAATGTAATTATAACTTTGATCTATTGTTTCACAACTAAAAGATAATACTGTATCTACTTGTAAACATAATTTTTTTTTATCTACGTTCTGTGTGTAAGGACGAACTCTTAAAAAATATATATTACGGAATTTTCCATTCTAAGATGCAATATGCAGCAATCACCCATAATATTTTGTTATATATATATTTTTTCATGAATTCGAAGGGGCATTTAAAACAATTTTTTTTTTAAATTACAAATGCTTCTGATTTATTTTTTTTTTTTAAATTTATTTGTATATTTTAACACATATAAAAAAATTGTTAAAAAAATAAATAATAAATATACTACCACTACTACTATATAACAATTAATACAAAAATACAATACAAATACAAATCGAAAGAGTAGCTTAAGTAATTTTTAATGGTTATGATACAGAAAGTATCCCCACATAATCTGCAGAGGTGTTCTTCTGTGCTAGCGAGGCTTTCTTTTTTCTATCTTTCTATGTATTCTCCAGGGGTGTTTCTGAGTTTCCCCATCCTCTCCTGAAAAGAGGCATCTGTTCGACTATTCCTTCTATACTCTGAAACGTTGATAAACCCTTAACTTATGAGTTATGACACATCTTGAAGAAAGAAAGCTTAATGGTTGACAGTATGAAAAGTGGAACCAATATTTGCATTGTTTCGGAGAAGGCAAGATTATTTGCGCTTGATATTTATAAATGCAAGTGTGCTCCAGGGCTCCGCTTTGTCTTTAACTCCTTCTCTTATTTTCATAAATGATCTCTAGTTTTGTACTTTTCTAATCCTCTTAATTATTTTCTTGTTCCTGCACTTCGTATGTGGCACTGGAACCGTTGTGTATAATGAGTTCATTGAACCCTCACCTTCATAGCATGGCTATATTGGGTAATAAAAACCGAGTAGAAATCAATGTTTCGAAAACTCGTATGTTTTTTGTCGTTAAGGCCACTGTTCATGAAAGATAACTGTCTCATTAAAACCGAAAAGCTGCCAGCACTTGTTGCGTGCGTAAACAACAACAACTACCAGGTTAGGTTTCTTACCTCTTCTGATCTGACTACAATTTATAAAGACTACGCTCGCGCAAAAGTAGAGTACAACTCTAATGTTTGATCAGGTACCTCTTAAATATTCTTGCGCCTACATATGCTTTTTGCCATGATTCTCACACTTTTTTACTTTCAGCTTTTTTTAAACATTAATAACTCTAGCTTTTATAAGACAACAAAATAGAATTGTCTCACTTGTTGTTGCTATTCCTCGATAATGTTAAACAAAAAACTTTTTGAGTAGTACCTAGTCCGGTCAAATTAGCTTCAAAAATAGGGGTAAGGTTACATTAATTCGCACCTTGTTAAAAATTGGCCTGAATGTTGGGAACCCTATTACTTACAATTTGTCAATTATCCACATCAATCCACCGTGTGGAAAAATTTTTTTTCAAGGTCAAATGTTGCAAACATCGGTTTTTTGAGTTTTCCAGCTAAACGGTAAGTTTTATCATAAAAATAGAAAGACAAGAATAATTCATCATGCAATTATCTATATATATATAAAATTTTCAGGAGAGGTAATTTGTTTTGTTTTGAAATTGTTTAAAGACAAGATTTAGTTGATTGCTTACGTTTTCAAAGAAAGTACCTCTACTCCACAAGCTGTAATCACGAACGGAATTCGCTTTCTTCTTCCTGTTTACGGAGCTCAAAAAAAAATTACGTGCTTAGATAAGTTTCGATACTTATCTTTTGCTAAAAACACGCATAACAAGAAACAAGTACAATTAGCTTGTCTTTCTTCAACCTCTGCTTCTGCTGCACAACATCTATTTCGGATATATTATCAAGTTCAAATATGACTAGGTAATAAACTAAACCCAGAAGACTGGATTTTGAAGTTAATTGACAATATTGTAACGTGCGCTTAGTTCGCAAAATAAAACTTCACCTTTCAATTTATTTCTATCGCATTTATTCAGTATATATGCTTAGTTCGATCTCAACTCGACTTTTGGACTATCACTTGTATTTACTCTTAACTTTATCACTCTATAAACCAAACTGCCCTCTGGTTGCCTCGGGCGGGCTATTTATATCGAATGACATGCCATCTAGAACTCTCCAGTTACTTCTACATGTTCTCCACATTTGCTGTCAAGCATCTCTACACTCACACACATTGGCTTACAAGCAACGCCTGTCATTTATACCATTCCATTATAGTGTTGCCAGTTGTGTTTTCGGTTGAACGTTTTTCGATTAGGAAATTGGTATAAAATGTTGGGTTCACGTTACACTGCCCCCTCCTTAGGATTGTTCGTCCCGAATAATTCCATCTGCAGCCTCACCACTATATCGATGCAGCCTGTCACAATGAACTACTTTTAACTTGCCTCTTAGTCCTCTTTGGATGCGGTAAACCACGTCGTTAATCCTCGTGACAACAGTATAAGGACCTTCCCAGTTTTGCTGAAGTTTCGGTGACAATCCCTTTTGACGATGCGGATTATAGAGCCACACACGATCTCCTGCTTGGAATCCTGACGTTGTCGCTTTTGTGTCGTA
This sequence comes from Melanostoma mellinum, assembly GCA_914767635.1. NCBI lineage: Eukaryota > Metazoa > Arthropoda > Insecta > Diptera > Syrphidae > Melanostoma > Melanostoma mellinum. Next base: position 172,167,969 of record OU612060.1, read on the forward strand.
CCGTGTCTTCATCCGGTCGCTGTAGGTTTTCATCCGTTCCCTTGTTCTTTTATGGATGTCAGCGAGCCTCTCCTTGAGGTCGTCCACATACTCGTTTGTGTCCTGTGGCTCCTCTGTGGGGCATCCAAATTTAAGCTCGCTGGGCAGCCGCATGGTTTTCCCGAACAGGATGTCAGATGGTGTTTGTCCTGTCGAGCTATGTACTGCACTTCTATAGGCCATCAGGAATAGCGGTACGTGCCTATCCCAGTCTCTTTGGTAGTCGCCTACGACCTTGGTGAGGTGTTCTTTCAAGGTCCGGTTGAATCTTTCAACCATCCCATCAGATTGTGGATGAAGCGGTGTGGTTCTCGTCTTCTTAATGCCAAGTAGTCCGCACACTCCTTGGAAGATGTTTGACTCAAAGTTCCTCCCTTGGTCGGAATGGAGTTCCATAGGCACGCCAAACCTACTCACCCAGTCAAACACAATCTGGTCGACCACCGTTTTGGCCTCTTGATTTGGGATGGCATACGCCTCAGGCCACTTGCTGAAATAGTCCATTACAACCAGTATGTACTTGTTTCCAGCGTTGGTTTCTGGAAAAGGCCCAGCCACATCTACTGCAATCCTCTCAAAAGGCGATCCAACGTTGTACTGATGCATCTTACCTTGAATCTTCCTACCAGGTCCTTTGGTTGCAGCACACTTGTCACATGTTCGGCACCACTTCTCCACGTCATCTCTAGCATGCAGCCAGTAGAACCGATGTCGCACCTTCTCCAGTGTTTTATTAACTCCCAGGTGGCCTCCAGAAGGTCCGTCGTGCATCTCCTGAAGAACTTCACTGACTTTCGATTGCGGTACGATCAGCTGCATCACATATGACTTACCGTCAGCGGATTCCCATCTTCGCCTGAGGACACCTTCTTGCACATATAGTGAGTCCCACTGTGCCCAATAGGCTTTGAGAACTGGACTCCTGTCAGAAATGTCTCCCCATTCCGGTTTCTCTTCATTTTCTTTCCATGCGAGAATGGGTTCGATATCTGAATCCTCCTGTTGAGCAGTTCTCACTTCCTCATTGCTCCATCCGCTTATGGGGTCAGCTCTTAGTCACTGAGCGGTAATGATTTCTTTGTCTTCTTGCCGCTTGCAATGCTTGCAATCCACTTTGCAAGGTCTTCGTGATAATGCATCGGCGTTTGAGTGCAGCTTTCCTCTGCGGTGTTGGATCTGGTAGTCATAGGTCTGCAATCTTTCTATCCACCTTGCGACTTGACCTTCTGGATTTTTGAAGTTCAACAGCCAGCTCAGAGCACCGTTGTCTGTCCGCAGAAGGAATTTCTGTCCATAGATGTACTTATGGAAGTGCTTTGTTGCCAAGATAAGAGCTAGCAGTTCCCTTCTGGTCACGCAGTAGTTCCTTTCGGGTTTCGATAGGACCTTGCTGTAGTATGCCACCAATTTCTCTTCGCCATCATGCACTTGGGATAGTACCGCCCCGATTCCAACGTTGCTTGCATCTGCGTCGACGATGAATGTTTTGCCAGGCGTTGGATGTGCCAGCACTGGAGCGTTACAGAGGCGGTATTTGAGTTCCTGGAAAGATTTCTCACACTCACCTGACCATTTAAACTGCTTCCCCTTTTCGGTGAGCTGATGCAAACTCTTTGCAACTCCAGCGAAGTTCTTAACGAAACGTCGGTAATATGTGGCAAGTCCCAGAAAGCTTCGGAGTTGATTGTTGTCCTGTGGTGTTGGCCAATTTTTGACGGAGTCAACTTTTTCAGGATCAGTCTTTACTCCTTGGGATGAGATGATGTGTCCCAAATACTTGACTTCGGTTTTGAAAAGTGCACATTTTTCTGGATTCAGTTTAAGGTTAGCCTCTCGAAGTCTATGAAACATGGCTTTTAGGTTCTTGCAATGTTGGTCAAATGTTTTCCCGTAAACAATGACATCGTCCAAGTAGACTAGGCACGCTTTCCACGTCAGTCCTTGAAGAACGCACTCCATTAAACGCTCGAATGTTGTCGGAGCGTTACATAGCCCAAACGGCATAACTTTAAACTGCCAGAGCCCATTACCTGTAGAAAACGCCGTCTTTTCCCGATCATCAGGGTGGATGTCAACTTGCCAATATCCGCTCTTCAAGTCCAGCCTCGAGAACCACTGCGCTCCCTCTCATTGAATCACTGATTCTCGGCAGGGGATAGCTGTCCTTCTTAGTTACATCATTCAGCCTTCGCTAGTCCACACAAAAACGAGTGCTTCCGTCTTTCTTTTTCACTAGCACCACTGGTGACGCCCAAGGACTTTTGGAATTTTCGATAAGACCGTCCTTCTTCATCGTTGTTATCATTTCCTCAACCTCACCTTGTTTGGCCAGTGGAAGACGTCTTGCGGGTTGACGAATCGGTCTTGCATCTCCTGTGTTGATGCGATGCTGCACCAACTGTGTCCTACCATATTGTCCCTTTTTCGATGCGAAGATGTCAGTGTACTCTTGTAGGAGATTTTCAGCCATCCTTGTTTGTTGGTGATCAAGGTTGGATGAATTCAGTATTTTAGCTCTGATGGTTTTGAGCTCCTCCGGAGTTACAGTTTTTCTCGGAGCCTCGTCTGTGATCTTCGTAATTGCTGCAACCGATTCGCAACGTCCAACGACTTCTCCTTTCTTCAACTTTACATCGTATGGTCTGGTGTTTAGTAATCGTACGGGGACCATTTTGTTTTTCGGTGCTACCAGTGTTTTCCCAATGATGACGCTTTGGGAGGAACACTCTGGGTCTGGTTCCACCATTAGGTATCGAAGGCTTCCAAACTCACCCTCCAGTTTCGTCCAAACGAACACTTCAGAAGAAGGAGGCAGAATCAGATCTTCCCTGATGACAGTTCTCAGTGTCGACGTACTTTCGTTCGAATAGGTCATTGGAAGTTCCTTATTTTGGTACTTCAAAACCTGATTACCGATGTCCAAAATAACTCCGTGCTGTTTCATAAAGTCGATTCCAATGATGCACTCGTCACATATATCTGCCACCAGGAATTGATGAGTAAACACTAGATCGGCCAGTCGGATCTTAAGACACACTTCTCCATATACTCTTGCTGCTTCTCCCGTTGCGGTTCTTAGACGGTAGCTATTGGTGTTATGAAGCCACGTCGTCTTTACCAGGTCTCGACGTACTATGGAGGCTGTGGCACCGGTGTCGATGGTAGCCAATTGTTTGTTCCCGTTAATAGTAGTCTCCACAGTCAGACTTTTGTTGTCTCGTTTGGTCTGAGAGACCTGGATGGTGGTTCTGGGGCCATCGATACAAGAAACCAGCCTCTGCATCTCGAAGTTGGTTCTTACTCGTTTCCCTGATGGGAAACGGGCTGATAGGCAACGCTGGTGTTGTTGTTACCTTGCTCTGGGTTGGATCTCTTGCTTCCACAATGTTGACAACTGGCTTTGTTTGGTGGTAGTCGGCATTGACGCTGTAAGTGCCCGGTCTTGTTGCAGTTCCAACATCTTGCTAGTCCGCTCCGGTTCTTTTGTATTTCAGCTCTTTGGCACGAGCATTCTTCGACTATGGCCTCTCTAAGTCGATGTACTCCCTGAGAGGCCTGTTCTGCTGCTTCAATTGTCAATGCGAATGCTAAAGTTTCAGAAAGAGTACGTGTTCTAGCAGTTCGCACAGACCTCTGAAGATGTATATCAGCAATGGCACGAACAAAGGACTCAACAGCAAGCTGGTTGATGATTTCTTCTTCAGCATCCGGATATGCCAGGTGAACCAGTCTTTCGACGTCTGCTTGGAGCTGCTGTAGACTTTCACCCCTTTTCTGGACTCTGTTATTGAGTTGGACTCGGAAGACTTCTTTCAAGTGGCTATCTCCAAAGCGTTTTTCTATAGCTGCCACGAGAGAACTGAAATCACCACTCTTACCAGCTGGAACTGTTTGAAGTAATTCAGCTGCTGGTCCTCTAAGAGCAAGAGTTAGTGCAATGTACTTGTCTTCGTCATCCCAGCCATTTGTTGTCGCGGCTGCCTCAAATTGTCTCTTGTAGACTGGCCAAGAAGACTGTCCATCAAATGTTGGGGGTTTCATCTCCTTTTTCCTTGCAAACTCTCCAGCAGATTCTCGAATTTTTATTTTCCGGATCTGGTCTAATTCCTTGGTCAGAAGAGAGAACTCGTTATCGCATCGGCTTTCCAAACGATTCTCTACAACAGAAAGCTGTTTTTCCACACCTTCAACTCGTTCGTCAAGGGCACATACATTTTTCTCAATGTTGCCCAATTTGCCTTCTAGAATGTTTTTCTGGCCTTCCAAAACATTCTGTTGCGCCTCGAGTCTTTCGAGAATGTTCTGTTGTTCTTTCTTTTGTTCGTTTCGTTGTTCTTCAATCAGCTTCTTTTGCTCGTTTCGTTGCTCTTCCAGATTCTTTTGTTGTACTTCGAGTCGTTCGAGAACATTCTGCTGTTCTTTCTTTTGCTCGTTTCGTTGTGCTTCAAGTTGTTCGAGAACATTCTGCTGTTCCTTCTTTTGTTCGCTTCATTGTTCTTCAACCAGCTTCTTTTGCTCGTTTCGTTGTGCTTCAAGTTGTTCCAGAACCTTCTGCTGTTCTGTCTTTTGCTCTAATAAAAGCTTCATTATACTAGAAAAATCTACACTTTCACTTACTTCCTCTTCCTCCACTTCTGTTTCAAAAACAAAAGTGTTTACGTCTTCCCCTTGCTGTTCCAAATAGTTACGCAAGCGCAGGACGAGCTCATTTTTCGATCCCGCTCTAGAAAGATTTCGCTTACCTAACTCACTTTTAAGCTCAATGCAAGTGAGCTCTTCTAACAACTTACCCATTTTCACTGTATATAATTATTATTTTCTTTTTACTTTTTTTTATACTTTACTAGTCAAATAAGTTTTATTTACACTTCTGACACCAATGTAACGTGCGCTTAGTTCGCAAAAATAAAACTCTACTTTTCAATTTAATTCTACCACTTTATTCAGTATCTACTTTCGATATACATTTTATTCGAACTCAACTCGACTTTTGGACTATCACTTGTATTTACTCTTAACTTTATCACTCTATAAACAAAACTGCACTCTGGTTGCCTCGGGCGGGCTATTTATATCGAATGACATGCCATCTAGAACTCTCCAGTAACTTCTACATTGTCTCCACATTTGCTGTCAAGCATCTCTCTCACTCACACACACTGGCTTACAAGCAACGCCTGTCATTTATACCATTCCATTATAGTGTTACCAGTTGTGTTTTCGGTTGAACGTTTTTCGATTAGGAAATTGGTATAAAATGTTGGGTTCACGTTACAATATATTGGAAACAGTTATGACTTTACTCCCTCCTGCACAGGAAAAACTCAGCAGAATTTTTTTGCAATTGCGAAAATGCTAAAGGCGGCTGTAAGAAAGTAGGGTTGTTATGTTCATTAGCATGTTAAGTTGCCAAGGTCAATCGTGCTCCAATGTTCAATGTTCAATAGCCAGTAGAAGAGGATTCTTATGATATATGCAAGGAGACTTCTGATGCATCGAAGAAAAAGGAGAAGAAAAAGAAGAAGAAGAAGAAATAGACAGTATGGATTATGTTCCATTAGAAGAGTTTCAATCAGGCGAATAGTTTTCTCAAATTACTCATTACTTACACCGCTCTAATTCATTACAATAGTCATTACCAATAATAATTCTTGTCTTTCTACTTTTATGATAAAACTTACTGTTTAGCTGGAAAACTCGAAAAACCGATGTTTGCAACATTTGACCTTGAATAAATTTTTTTCCACACGGTGGATTGATGTGGATAATTGACAAATTGTAAGTAATAGGGTTTCCAACATTCATACCAATTTTTAGCTAGGTGCGAATTAATGTAACCTTGAATGTCTATTTTGACCGGACTATAGGCTAAAAATAAAATTTTAAAAAGCTGGACAAGTATGCATTTTGTTTTTTTTTTTATTAAATAATTAAATTTTGGTTGTAACTTTGATCCAGTTGCGAATCGGAGGATGTGAAAGTTTTGTGTAAACTCCTGGGAAATCAGGATCTGCACAACCAATACCCCAAGAAACTACGCCGATCAGAACTCCATCCAAATTAAGTGGTCCACCGCTGTCACCTTGGCAGGCGTCCACGAATGGCTCGGAGGCGCAAAACATTCTGAAAACACAACATTGAAAATAAGTACATATGCGTATCTATGTATTGTTGTATATAATAAGCTAAGACTTAAAGCTGTGCCTTTTGTTCACTTCTTAAAGCTTTGCTTTTACATCGCCTTGACTTTAAGACACGTTGGCACTTACGCATTTGTAATTTGGCCAAATGCCTTCAGCTTATCAGCACATTCATTTTGCTTCATAGTATACACCGTAACATATTTAAGATCCTCCGGTAGTGTTTCATCTGCTGCACTCGTATGACCCCAGCCAGAAACAATAGCTCCTGCATCCAATGGGACTGGCTGTTGAACCCTGGGCAATACTATTGGTGTGATGAGGTCACCTCGTAATGTGCTTTGAGTTCTTAATAACGATACATCAAAGTTCATCGTTTCCGGTTTGTATAAAGGGTGTATTAGAATCTCTTGCACATTCATGACCATGCCTCCAGATGATCTCTTATGTGTACCAGCCCGTATGGAGAATGCGTTTTTATTTCCTTCTACACAATGAGCTGCACTTATAGCCCATTGCCCGTTCAAAACAGACGCTCCACATATGTGCTTATTGTTACGCCGCAACGAAAGCTTAACAGGAAATACTATGGTGATTATCTAGTTTAACGCTTAATTTATTCTACCGGATGGCTTACCTGATATTGAAACTTTCCTGATTCAGCAATCTTTCCATTCACAATCCTTGGAGAAGATGTGCAAAGAGAAGCACTCAATAAAATTGGTAGGAGGACTTGAGCCCAATAGACTTGAAGCATTGTGATTCTAATAGCGAATAGTGATTGCAATTCAATTTTAAATTAGCTCACGTCGACTTCTTGTTGCTTTTATCTTATCGTATTTTTGTTCTTTTACTTTGTCATCTTTTGAATGAAGATGAATTTTTTGAATTTCAGAGTGAACATGGGTTGTTAGTATCTGATGGTTATCTTATCTGAATATTGTAGACAATTTGAGTAGGTTCGTGTGTTATTGTCTACTTTATCCTGCTGGTTGGAATTGATAGTTAACACAAATAATGGAAGCACTATTACATGTGTAATATGCCTCTTTAGAAAACTGGAAATAGAGGTGAAGGCTTATCAAAGGTTTTTGTATAGAAACCCGGAAACGGACAATGAAACCGATTTGAAAGGACCCCTACTTACAACATATATAAAATTTGTTCGTTGAAGCTATGGGATCACCTTTTGGTCCCCACTAAAAGTTTTTCAAAAAACCCATACTCGACCTGAATCTTAAACTGAGTGAGTGTGTTTTAGCTCTGGGCCCTAGGTATTTTCTGAGGTAAGTTTAAGTAATGAAGAGGTCTGTCAAATGTCACATATTAATTAGGTGCGTTTTATTGAGAGTCTTATAGCTTGTGCAGTAACGAGTCTCAATAAAATGCTGTACTCACTAATACAACTTTATTTCCTAAACACCATTTACCTGCCATCCCTGTTGTTCACTCTTGAACAACGACTTATTTCTGTTCACTAATCGTTGTTGTTGTTTTCTCATATGTGATGATTTCCGATGTTTTGCATTTTTTGTCCATTTAAACATACGTTGCGTTGATATTTTTTTTTAATTTAACGGCTATTTTTGTCGTATAGTAACGGAATAACCTAGACTAAACGAAATGTAAACAAAATGGAAAATATGATTTTCACTTATGTCGACTTAAGCTCTTTTAACTTACCACAGAAATTGCTGTGCGCTGAATCCAAATTTAGCCACAATACAAATCTAACCTCAAAATAGCTGTATTAATCACTGAGATATTTAACTTCAAAAGTTGCAACGCACAGTCATTCATTATTTTGAAGCCTTGTTAGAGTCTCAAGTTATTTGAATTAGATAAGACATTTTTGAGGGACTAAATGAATTCAAAATCAGTCACAGAATTGCTCTATCACGTCAGTTTCTTGAGATTATAGCAGAATAAGTTCAAGACATTTATTTATTCTTTAGTAATTTATCTGACTTATTTTTATTTATTTATTTATTTACATATATCTATTTGACAAACTTGTTATTTATGGTTTAAATTTCAGCAAGTAAACATCAAATATAAAAGCCAGAGGCTCGTCACAATTTTTTTTGCGGTTGTTTTTTTTTTCTTTTTCTTTTAATCAACGCATTTTCACTTTTTTAAGGTTTGTAACCACTTTGTAACAGTTGAGAATGATGCAAGTTTCATTAGAAACTGACGTAAGAAAAATTATTTGCCACAAAAGTGAAAACTACATTTCCATCGTTTCCACTCAGTATGAAACACAATTCAATAAGAAATAGGTCCAAGGTGTATACGGGATTCCTCGATTACCCCATTCTATTGGGCAATGCAAGCAGTGCCCTTGTTCTGTAACTATCGCCTCGATAAAAACAGGCGATTAAATTCATAGAATTTCGTTCCATTTTCCACCGTTTATCGCTGAGGCGATAGTTACAGAATAGGGGCACAGTGCCCCTGTTCTGTATGTAACTATCGCCTCGATAAAAGCAGGCGATAAACGGTGGGAAATGGAACGAAATCCCACTAACTTCATAGAGGCTGTTCAGACAGGCGCAAGTGAACCGTGCAAAATTGACGTCTATATGTTTTTTCTCTTTCCCACATGGTTGTAAGAAAGAGACATTTTTTTGCGCCGAAGTTTTTAAAAATTTTAAAATTTTCTTGGCGCAGTTTTGACATTTCCTTGTTTTGACACTTGTGTTTTTTTTTTCTCGAGTAAAAAGACTGTTGTTTGAAAAATAAATGCTCTTTTTCATGTTCCTGGAGCAAAAATAAGTAAATAAATAAATTATTTTTTCAGTTCAGTTTAATTTCTGAGTTTTTTCTTCCCAAATCTGAAGGCAAAATAAACGTCAAAAAAAATCCATCGTGTTCACATTACTTTCAGTCTGAACACGACGGGGTGGCGGAATGTCAAAATTGCACGGTTCACTTGCGCCAATCTAAACACCGTCATAGAATTTCGTTCCATTTATTGTTTATTTACAAAATAATCCGATGCGAGTCTGTCAGTGGAGTACTTGGAAAATGGAATCCAAATAATTGGAACGGTTTGTTCCACTTTGGCTAAAATTTCAATCAGCTGACACGAAAATTGAAATTATAACAGGAAAATAGAAAAATACAATTTTAACAGAAAAAATCAATTAAATGGACATTTTTTTGGCAAAAAATTCTCTGACTTAGGAGCCAGTTATAGCGATAAAGAAAACGAATCAGGAAATATTTTCAGTGGAATAAAATCTAGTTTTTCTTTCGATTTGAAAGACAATTGTAAGTTCAATTGATTGCAAACTACTCAAAGAATGTTTAAGGTCAGAAAATGTATATTTGAACAAATATTATGATTACTTAATTAAAAATTAGCTATCTTTGATTTCACCACATAATAAGTTTGAAGGTATTTCGGAAGAGTGACATCTTCTCTTCCTCTCTTTTTGTCAGTTCCAATGCAAGATGTCACCAATTATCGTCCTATAAGTAAAATTTCAACCATTCCGAAGTTATTTGAAAAAATAGTTAACATCAGCAAATTGACTTTCATGACCAAAGATATCATTTCCCCGTTTCAACATGGTTTCGTCTCTGGAAGATCTACAGTAACTAATTTAGCAATTCTTTGTAATGAGGTTATAAGTAACCTTGAGTGTGGTTTTCAGTCTGATGTTAACTACACAGATTTCTCTAAAGCCTTTGACAGAGTTAATCACTATATCTTAGTAGCTAAACTATCAGCATTAGGTTTTCATTCGAGCTTCCTGCTATGGTTAGAATCATATCTGGTAGGTTGAACCCAATACGTCAACTTAAATTCAGCTATATCTCTTCCAATATCTGTCACCTCTGGTGTTCCTCAAGGAAGCCACCTAGGACCTTTGCTCTTTCTTCTTTTTGTTAATGATATCCCTCAAACCATTGAATCGTCTCTCTGTCTTATGTTTGCAGATGATATCAAGAATCAAGTTACTAAAATGTATTAGAACGGCATCTGATCGAGTTCTACTTCAAAACGATTTAGATAGGTTACTTTGCTGGTGTTCTGCACACCAATTACATCTTAACGTGTCTAAATGTGATTATATAACCTTTCGTTGTGGCTTTGAATTGTCAGATTTTACTTATTCAATAAACGGAATCAATCTTCAAATGGCTTTCAAAAAAAAGGATTTAGGAGTCATCTTTGATTCCAAACTAACTTTTTCTTTGCATATCGACTTTATTGTAGCTAAAGCTAACTCTTTACTTGGTTTTATATCCCGAAATTCCAAAGAATTCTCGGATCCTTTCACTCTCAAGGCGTTATATTACTGCTATGTTAGGCCCGTACTTCATTATGGTTGTGTGGTATGGAACCCATACTATGCTGTACATTCTAATCGAGTTGAAAGCATCCAAAAACGTTTTACTAGAACAATATATAGACTTAATTGGAATATTCGAATGCCTTCTTATGGTACAAGATGTAACCTTCTTGACCTTCAACAACTTAAAACTCGAAGACGATACTTTGAGATAGTTTTTATTCGCGATATTCTTGCTTATCGAATTGATTGCTCCTTTCTACTTTCGTTGGTAAAAATAAATGCTCCTATAAGAGGGCTGCGAGTACATAGATTATTTTTTGAAACTTTTCATAGAGTAAACTATGGACTCAATGAACCGATAACACGGTGCTTGAAATAAGCAAATCTAGTAAGCAGTCATATTGACTTTCTAAATAATATTAGTCGTGATGTATCAATTAATTATTCTTTATCCTGGTGGTTAGGCTGTGTATTTATCTAATTATAAAGCAAAGCATGCAGCTTCATCTTCTCAATTAGTCTATAACCGCCGTATTAATAAACGCGGAATAGCTGCGTTCAATGGATTAAGTGAAAATGGTATAGTGGTAGCTTTAATTAAATGGTATAATGGTAACTTAATCCATGGAATAAGGCTATTCCGCGTTTATTAATACCACATTTATTGGTAACCTTTTATATAGTCTGCTTGATGAGTAAATAAATAAATAAATAAATAAGTCTTATTCCTATTTCCCGATCCTTGTCAAACTCAAAATTCTTTACGTTTTGCTTCGAATAGCGGATTTCACACTGTACAATTAGTTGGACAGACTTCGTTTGATGAATGTTGGATGATCGGATGTAGTTTGCGGTCTGTACAGCTTCAAAATTGTCAAAAATATTTGAAAACCTTCCAAGAAGTTAGAGAAGCGATGTTTTGAGGATTCACATTGTCTAACATTGGTCGTTCTAATCAAAGTCCTTCCAGTGTTTTTGAAAATACTCTACATTTCTTTTAAATCGATTCTCATCAGTCATCTACTATAGCACATTGTAAAAAGGCACTTCTGCATTTTTATCCTCTAAAATTTCTTTATAAATACGACTAATCATGGTCCAGGTGGCCCAAATTTCGTAACTTTTCAGACAGTTAACGTTCAATCGTCTATCGTAGATTGCGTCTTCGAAAGATTGTTTTATAATCCGCTCTTAAATGCCATTTTACCATAGTCATCCAAATTTTTGCAACTTTTTCATGCTCGCTAATCTGACCTGAACGCATCCATTCTTACCAGCAGATGGTAATGTTCAGCAGCAGTTGTTTCAAGTACCACTTTGCTGTATGTACAAACAAACAAATAGATATTTGCCTTTGCCTTGTAATGTACTTCAAAACAAAATTTGTGTGCCGAAATTTAATAAATTTCTTTTTAGTTTTTGCTATCGAGAGTTCCTAATTTAATAAGTGTACCCTTATTTACTAAATCGCTAAATGGGTCGATATAAGGAAAATGAAATAATGAAGTTCCTGGAACTGTACAGGAGATACGAGTGCCTGTGGAAATGTAACCACAAGTTTTATCGACTGAAAACCAAAAGAGTCGAAGCTTATATGCATATTCGAGATGCAATGAATTTGAGTAGCATTCTGGAAGTGAAACAAAAGATTAAATCATTTCGAGACACATATGCTTCCGAAAGGGCCAAATTAAGAAGATCCGCCTTGACAGCAACACATCCAAGTGAAGTTTACCGACCTAAATTACGATGGTACAGCTTGGCTGATTCGTTTCTAAACAATACTGAAACCAGTGCAGGTGCTGATTATGTGGTATGTATGATTCTAGTCTGTAGATAAGATTTATTTTTTATTAAATTCATTTTAAGATGCCAGTCGAGGAGTCTCAAGACACTAATGTGTACACAAATCCCATCGTTGCACCAAATGAGCATGTTCCTATGTTTCGCAACGTGCAAGAACCTCTACATTACCGAACAGCAGTCAATGTTCGTCATGGACACCAGCGCCACCCCCAACAACAGCATCACATTCAGGTTCAACATTCCTATCGGCAACCCGAGCAACAGCATCATTTTCTATCAGCCCAGAGAGATAGACAGCAACACTTAAACCAACCAACGAGACCCCCGAATGCTTTTAAAAGAATGGATAGAGACATTGAGGAGACTGGAGAGTTTTATCATTTCAGCATGAACATTGCCATGCAGTTGAGATCTTTACCACTTGTTAGAGCATTGAGTGTACAAAATAGAATCCAGGAAATGTTGTGTGAAGAACGAATAGCTTATGAGCAGACCCGGTATCAACCGGAACAACATTTTGACAACGGGGTAACAAACTATCCAAATGAACCCAGTCAAGATTTTGTTCAGCCTACAAATATCTCTGCTCAAAGATTTGAGGAAAGTATTCCAATCGAATCGACGCTTATAGAAGAACATGAAAATGTTAAAGAAGAATATTTGGACGACGATGTAGTTGAGATTGCCAATGGAGCGTTGTGAGTGCTTTTGTATATTTTTAAGTTCTGTTTTATTTTGTTGGAATTGGAAGTATGTACCTACTTATTTATTATTTTGAATAAAACTGATAGGAGAAAATGGTCTAATGACCACCATTTCTTAGAAATTGATTTTGGTCGATTGTTTAAATATACTGGCCAAATTTGTCTTTTCGGTCTAATCCAAGGGATAGCCAAGGATTTCAACGTTTAGGATCCATCACAACTCAATCATAATGGATAGAAAAGGTAAACAGCCCGATTCTGTCCAAAGTCACTCAGAACAGAAGTCAACACAAAGTGAGGGGATTTTCACAACGTTGTGTCGGTCTAAACGTTTACTTTGACGATTTGGTTTTGGAAAGCGGCCCTTCAACTGTGCTTTGCTAACAACCTAAAGCCGAATTACCGCATCAGTGATCGGGTGAGTGCATCAGTATCGTGAAGAACCAAGGAGACACTATACAAAACACTCATCATCCCGACCCTGCTATATGATGCATCCCAATCGGATGAAAAGTCACTTGGAGTCTTCGAGAGAAAAGTTCTGCGTACGATTTATGGTCCTGTTTGCGTTAATCGAGAAGACAACGTTTGGCGAAGAAGATACAACGACGAACTATACGAGCTGTACAGCGACATAAGCTTAGCCAGAAAAATTAGAGTCCAACGACTAAGATGGCTGGGACATCAATGCTCCAGCGCGTAAAGTCTTCAACGCCAAACCAGAGGGAGTCAGACGCCAAGGTAGACCTCATCTTCAATGGAGCGACCAGGTAGAAGGAGATCTCCGCCAACTTGGAGTGCAAAATTGCAGACGGCAGGTTAGAGATCGAACCGGCTGGAGAGGCATATTGGACAAGGCCTAGGAGCACTACGCTCTAGTTGAGCCACCTAAAGCAAGTAAGTAAAATCGATCGAGCGAGTACTATTTTTCTTGAAATTTGTTTTTTTATTACACATCAGCCTGCTGTTTAAATCATCGAATTCAATTTATGGAAATGTTGGTACTAAAGTACTCGATATCGTAAGAAGAATTGCCATCAACACATAATTCAGTCGCGTATCACTCGATCACGTGTGCCGTAATTCGGCCCCTGTTCTGTATCTGTATGTCGGCGCTGTCGCGGTTACCGTCGGAGCGGAATTCTTTCCGAATTCCTGTGATTCGAAGACATTTTGCATCGTGGTATTTCTCCGATCAGCCGATCCGACGTGCTGCGGAAAGTTTTGGTCTTGGGAATGCAATGAGTTGCCGCATTTGTGAAAAATGTCATACGAAACCAAATTGAGTCTCCGAAAAAGGATGTGTTACGGAGAAAACTCCGCTCCAACGGTCACCTCGATAGGGCCGAGTCTGTTACCCCAACCGGTGGTGTGATAGATAGCATGTCTGCCTGTTAATCCAGAGGTTCGTGGTTCGAATCCCAACAGTGACAAAAATGTTTTTTCCACGGGTATCGCCTTTCGTGAGGAATTGGCAAGTCCTCCGTTAGTAAATTCATTGCCATGAAAAGCGCTTTCTCAATTAGCCGTTCGGAACCGGCAGAAAATTGTAGGTCCCATCCATTCCCTCACAAGGCTTGGTTGTGAGAAATGCACTAGGCCCAGGGGCTCCTCGCTCTTTTGCACCTCCCTTCCTTTTATTATAAAGTCCTCAACTCATTCTGTACATATCCAGTTACGTATTACTCGTTCACGTGTGCCATAATTCATGCCCTGTTCTGTATCTATTCTCGTCAGCTAGCCAAACAACACACAACACACTCTATATTTTATCGAGGTGATTTCTTTATATGGATTGAAAGAACTTCACCAACTGTCAAAACAAAACCAGAAGAGATTCAACAACAACACCCACATCTCACACTATCTGTCTCTTTCTGACTCAAACATATGTAAAGAGGTGAACGTTCAACTGTCTGTCATTCGCGAGGGCGAAAAAATAATCCACAGCTCGCAAAAAAAGTCAATCAAAAAACATAAAACAACTTTCCTCTTTTGTTCCCAAAAAGAAAATCGTATGAAAATTTGTTGTTTCGAAAATGCAACCATTGCAAAACGTGTTGACGGAATTAAAAATGTGAAAATGTGATTTCAAAATCCCTGTTTACGAAATCGAAGGCCCCCGAGAGCAACAGCAGCACGAACTAAAGGAAACCTCTCCAACCAGCAAAAACAGTTTTTTATTTCATATCTTTTTTCGTTCTCTCATGAAAAATCTTCCACCCGAGTTTTTTAAAGCAAAGTGCGTTTCATTTGTGTGAATTTAAATCAAAAATCAGAACGAAAATAAACAAAATAAAACGAATACATATAACAAATCATATCAAGTGATTGGGGCTGATTAGCTTCGAGGACGGTTTTGTAAGCATTTTGCAAGTGAAAAAATGGTATGTATAAAAAAGCAATGAACGAAAGAAAAAAAAATGGAAGAAAATCCTAAAAAGTATTTGTATTTACTCTTTGTGGGTGAGGAGGGTCTGTTTTCTGTGCGGGGCCTGCAATGTCTCCTCATATGTTGGTCAATTTATTGTTTTTCTTAAGGTTTACACTTTTAGCTGCTTTTGGAAGTAGACATTTATTTTTGGGTGCTTCGCGGGGGCACCTATGGTTGGGTTAGTGTTTTTTGTTATTGACTTCAATCGCTTTTTATTTCTCTTTGTTTTTATTTTAATTGGGTTTTGCTTTTTCCTTAACTTTTACATAACATTAGTCATCTAGTCTGAGACACACATTAATTTTGTTGATTATCTTCTTGAAGTCGACTGAAGAGAACTTGTTTATTATTTTATTTGGTTCGCTCTTATCAGCTCTGAGAACTTTATCTGACTTATTTTTTCCCACTTCAGTTGCCACCTAGATTTGCTTCTCCTTTTGTATTTAATTTAAAAGACTTAATTGGTATTTTCGAGTTGAAAGGGAATTGGGTTTGTAGGTGATACTCGTGAGAATGTGGTTCACCGGATGCCAATTAGGGTTTCAGTGATCTAATTAGAAAAAATAACAATATTCAGTTCAGTCGTTTCATGGCGCGGGTAATGTGATCTCCAGTTTTTAGTGTTTTACGTCGCCCCAGCAAAATCTCTTTTTTTTTTTAATTTTTTGACATTCGAACGTTCTAATTTGTTTTTGTTTAGATACACAGAATTTTGCTCGCTTAGGGACTTCGTTCTTCGAAAGGTTGATTGTCCTTTTTTTTTCTTACGCACGCCATTTTAGTTCAGATTTAGTAAGGCTCAACTTGGTGGTTAAACAACACTACTTTGCAAGTAATAACTGGCTGCCCAAATCTCAGGTTGTTGAGAATTTGAATTTGACAGAGGATCATTTCGAGTTACAGAACCAACGGTGGACTTTAGCAGTAAAAAAAGAAACGCCTGTATGAGCATAGGGCAGCAACCAGATCCCTCAATCTGTCCCGGTTCGCCGCAACGGGTCTTAGCTGTGACCACTATTGAATACCTTGAGACTGAGCTTCTTTTAAAACAGATGACCTCCATGTTGTTTTTGGTCTTCCAACGCGTCTCTCACCCTGAGGATTCCATGATTGTTTCGCTATGTTGTCGTTAGGTTTCCTTAGTGTATGGCCTATCCAACGCCACTTTCGTTGGGTGATGTTTGCATCCAATTTCATCTGTCCGGTCCTATTCCATAGTTCAACGTTTGATATGGTTTGCGGCCACCGGATCTTCAGAATGTAGCGCAGACAACGGTTGACGAAGGCCTGTAGCCTGCTCGAGATGTTGACAGAGCATTTCCATGTTTCAGAAGCATATAACAGCACATATTTCAAGCTGGTTTCGAAGAGTTTCCACTTGGTGCGTAGCGATATTTTGCTTGAGTTCCACATAGAAGAAAGGATTCCAAATGCACTACGGGCTTTGTTTATTCTATTGTTAACATCCAGGTCCGTTCCGCCATC
This sequence comes from Melanostoma mellinum, assembly GCA_914767635.1. Lineage (NCBI taxonomy): Eukaryota > Metazoa > Arthropoda > Insecta > Diptera > Syrphidae > Melanostoma > Melanostoma mellinum. The sequence continues at coordinate 172,184,881 of OU612060.1, forward strand.
AAGTGCAATAAAACTAACTGCCCAGATAATTAAACTGCGTGACCTTCTCTATGGTTCCCTGCCTTAGAATAACTTGTGTGCTTTGGCCCGTGGTCATTATTTTGGTCTTATTTGCGTTGATCCTTAAGCCAGCCACTTCTCCATTTAGTTGCAGCGAATGACATATTTGATTTAAATTAGCTGTGTTGTTTGCCATGAGAAATATATCGTCAGCATAATCTATGTGGCTAAGTTTGTCAAACAGACCCCATTGGATACCGTGTCTTTCAGTTGTACCCACAGTGGCAGTCATTACATCGTCGGTTGCTAGCAAGAACAGAATTGATGACAGGACATCTCCCTGTCTCACTCCTTGGCGAACAACAAAGGAGTCGGATAGCTGTCAATTTCGTAAAACGAAACACCTTGCGTTGTTGTACGACTCTGTAATAACAGCAACAATTTTCTCAATGATACCTCTCGCAATAAGCGATCTCCAGATGCATTCACGATTTACCCTGTCGAATGCCTTCTTAAAATCCACAAATATGAGGTACAGGTGTGATTGGCACTCAGACGATTGTTCAAGTAAGATTCGCAAGGTGTTGATGTGGTCGACGCACGATCGACCGCTGCGAAACCCTGCTTGGTTTCTCTTGAGGGTAGACTCGATCCTGGACTTTATCCTCTCGAGAATAATAGTTGCCATTAACTTCGGAAAAACGGACAGAATAGTGATTCCGCGCCATTTATTAGTCTTTGAGGTTTCCTTTCTGGTAACTTCACAATAACTCCATCCTTCCCTTGGGTAAGTTTCACTCTCCCTTAAGCAAAATACGGGAAGCTGCTTGAGGGTCTACTTTAAGGAATTCTGCGGGAATACCGTCAAGTCCAGCTGCTTTGTTTTTTTTAGGAGATGGATCGCGTCTCTTATCTCTATACTTGTTGGGGCTGATGTCAATACCCCTAGAAGACCTGCGCATGTTGTTCAGTTCAGGATTCATGTCTGCATTGTTGTCGTCATTTAGCAGCACACAAAAGTGTTCCTTCCATCTTTGCAGCTGATCTTCTATCGTCACTTAAAGGTTGCCGTTCAGATCCAAAACGGGATGGTTAGTGTTAGTGCTACTACGCTGTCCGAAAATGTCCTTGGTGTCCCAGGTATCTTGGAATCTTTCGCTCTTGTCAGTCTTGGTACAGTTTCAGATCCAGTTTCCATGAAAGCGCTCTTAATTTGACCCCACAACCTCAGATAACAATAATGATTTCAAAGTTGACGACCCATGCGAACTTAAAAGGACAAAGACCTCCTGCACTTGTAACGTTAGATTTCCTAACGGATTACGTGCAGCTGGAAAACCAGCGGACGTCCTGGACAGCAGCACAGCAGACATAACCGTCATCCAAGAAGTGTGATGGAATGGGCCGGGCATAAAGACGATGGAAAACTGCGGCATCTACTATAGCGACTGCTACAGACAACAGAAACGGCGCTTATTTGGGTGCGTGTTTCCAGTCTAATCCAGTTAATGTGCGTATATTGACCATCCGCATCAGGGCTAAATTCGTCAATATTAGCCTTATATGCTCCCACGCCCCCACAGAAGAGAAAGGCGACGATTCCAAAGACTGTTTCTGCGAGCTCCTCAAACGTATGAGCAAGCAGTGCCCTAGACACGACGTGAAAATCGTTCCTGGCGATTTTAACGCAAAGCTAGGGAAGGAGGACATCTTTGGAAACACAATCGGTAAGCATAGCCTCCATGACAAAACCTCCGAAAACGAGCTAAGGCTAATCGATTTTGCTGTGGGGCTAAATCTTGTTGTAAGTGGTACACGCTTCCCGTATCTCAAAATTCATAAAGGTACATGGCAATCCCTAGATCAATCAACCGTCAACCAAATTGACCATGTTGTGATTGACGTAAGACAGTCTTCCAGTGTGATAGATGTCCGAACTTTCCAAGGGGCCAACTTTGACTCGGACCACTACCTTGTTGTAGCCAAGGTACGAATGAGGATATCTTGTTCACGACCTGCACGAACTAACGCTGTGAAGAGATATGACGTCGGAAAACTACAATCGCAAGGGATTGCCAATGTCTTTTCCAATTGTGTGTCCCTTCAATTATCCTTGAATCCTATGCCGCCAGCATTAAACATTGAAGACTAGTGGCAGCAATGCCAAGAAGCCATCAGAACCGCTGCCTCTGAGGTTCTGGGTTTCACTCGGCCACCAAAACGAAATCCATGGTTCGATGAAGAATGTAGGCAGGCAAATGCAGCCAAGCAAAGAGCACGACAAATTATAATGCAAAAACGAACAAGGGCTGCTTACGATCAGTATGACGAGATTTACAAGGAAAACAAAGGGGAAGAACACCGAATTCTCAAAAAGAATAAGAAGCAGCATGAGAAGCCCTCGTTTGAGGAAATAGAGAAGTGCCATGACAGGAACGATATTCAGAAGTTTTACGAAAAGGTAAAAAGATCCTGCCAGTAAAGACCTGCAGGGAAACATAGTTATAGAATCACAGTCGCTACTGAGGATCTGGAAAGATCATTTCTGCAGACTGCTTAGCGGCGATGAGGACACAAATTCCCGCCGTCAGGAAGATTGTCCCATTCACCTTGGACGATGATCAAGAATGCTGTCCTCCCGACCTAGAAGAAGTTAAGCTTGCTATATGCAAACTTAAATCAAATAAGACTGCAGGTGCAGATGGCCTTGATGCCGAACTTTTCAATGCAGTTGGAGATCAGTTGGAATGGAGCATGCACCAGCTGATCTGCATGATATGGTCGGAAGAAAGCATGCCCGATGAATGGAACCTCAGTATCGTATGCCCGATCCTAAAGAAGGGAGACCCTCACAACTGCGCCAATTATAGAGGGATAAGCCTCCTTAACGTCGCTAATAAGATCTTGTCTGCTGTAATATGTGAACGTCTGAAACCCCACGTCAACAACTTGATAAGTTTTTATCAATGTGGCCTTAGACCAGAGAAGTCCACAATAGACCAAATTTTCACATTACGGCAGATCTTGGAAAAAACCCCAGAATATAATATCGATATTCACCATCTCTTTATCGATTTCAAGGCCGCGTATGAAGGTATTTACAGAGACGAGCTGTACAGAGCCATGTCTAGTTTCGGCATCCCTGCAAAACTCGTACGACTATGCAGGATGACTTTGGAGAATTCACGCTGCTCCGTCAAGGTCGGTAAAGAACTCACCGAGACCTTTGATGCCGGGCATAGCCAGAAGAGTACGCATCGCGAGGCTACGATGGTTGGGTCATGTAGAGCGGATGGACTCAAACGCTCCGACTCGTCGGGTGTTCGAAAAAACATTGCAGGGAAATCGCGGAAGGGGAAGACCTCGTCTAAGGTGGCGCAATCAAGTGGATGAAGACCTGAACCGACTTGGAGTGCGAAACTGGAGAGAGCTCGCCCGAAATCGAAGTCGTTATAGAAGGATGTTGGTTGAGTCCCAGGTTCACCCCGAACTGTAATGCCCACCTAAGTAAGTAAGTAAGTAAATGACAAGCTTTACCATTTTGTCAGAAATCAAGAAAAAAAACTTAAATTTACTCTAAATTAGACTTTGACCTTGAATAACTTTTGAAGGAGTGAATTTTTCCAAAAATGATTAAAAAACCCTTTTTGTAGAACAACTTATTTTCTATAAAAACATGTATCGCTCATCCCTGCACTTTGCTTCTAGACTAAAATAAAAAATTCCAAAATTTAAATGTTTTTTTCCCATACGTATGGGAAATGGAAATCTGCGATGAGCGACCTCTAAATATTAATATTTCGTGCTCAAATTTTAACAGGCTAATTTTTACACCTCCTCGAAAGTAAAAATCGAATTTTTTCGAGAAAAAGATAATATGTAGTCACTTTTTTTGAACCGGTCTAGTGTACACTATCCTTAAAATTTACTCACGGTTTTTCAGAGCGTGAGTTTTCAGAGGGCCGTGAGTGTGAGTTTTTTATGCTCACTCTTGCGGAATCTAGCCGCAGATGTATTAAGGGGGTCTCGTCATCAGTCAGATTCAAAAAACCGATTTTTTTTTATCGTTAGAATTATTATTTGAGAATATTCTCGCAAAGTTTCAGAGCCCATCTCAAACTTTCTTAGAAGTTACAGTTCCGAAAAGAGGCTCGCATGGGGCAAGCGTGAGCCAGGCCGCGCGCCCTCCCGTGCTCCCCGCAGGTGTCTTTCCTTTTGTGTTCGTGGAAACCTTGCACCAGGCAAAGAACGGCTTTTTTAAGGAATCAGAAGGATTGCTGTACGAACTGGGTATAGCTGACTAACATCTCATTCCTGTAAGTTCCCTTTTATTCGATTTTTTTCCTTCTAAATACTTTAAAACCCATTTTCTGAACACCATGTTTTTTAAAATTCCGTGCACGATCAAAAATAAACTATGAAAGCTATGTATAAAAGTAAGACACTGTTTTTTAGATAATGTAATTGTGCACAGACTAAACTAAAAAAATGCATAAAAAATGCACTTTTTACAACGTTATTAACGCACTTACTGCTAAAAAAGAGTCGAAAAATCGAGTACTTTATTGAAAAACGCCTAAAATATTTAAATTTCAACTTTCAATCACCATAATAGTTCATACTGTGCAGAAAAGCCTCCTGAATAACGTAGTACTTCAATTTTTGGTTTCAGAAAAAAATTACGGGCTGAATCTTTCACGGAGTTTGAGTTGTCCGTGGCGAGCAGCTCGCACAAGATTGCTTATAAATCCACCATTTTTATTTATTTTGACATTTGGAAAACTTTGTTTTGTTGAATAAATATATGTTAAAAAATACACAAAAGATGATTTGTTTCTCTTGTTGTTTTGATGTTCAAAAAAAAACCTAAAAAACGACCTTTTTGAGAAGCCACTGATGAGGAGACCCCCTTAATATGAGCTGATGAAAATCACATAGCTTTTTAATAAATTTCAATTTGTTTCACATGGAATTACTCTACAATTGACAGCATCTTCCTCCTTAATAGTAAATCAGAACACTTTATAGACAGTATTTTTTTCTTACAACGATTGTCTCGTTCGCTTGCAATTAAAATTTACTTACTCACTTTATTTTATTTCGTTAGCACTTAAAAAATCTGATATTTGTGCCGTCTTTCCTTATTGCAGACCATAATTTTGTTGGCAAATATCAAACACATATTTTATTCATTTATCAATGAAATTGCTTAAGCGGTAGCATGGTTATCATTCATTTAAATGTTGACCAACTCTGTGGATTGAATACTGATTGGTAGTTCATTGTGAATGGCTCTATGTGTTAACTTTGAATGACGGCTATCCAAAACTTATCTTTACTGATTGAAAATCAGTCAATCACTCATTCTTCTTTGAACAATTTTACCAATTAGCAAATTTATGATTTGTATTAGTCCTAGGGTTTGCAACCGAAATTGGACAAAGGAAATGGCAAGAAATTCAAAGTGAGACTGCGAAAAACAAGAAAGAAGAGTAGAAGAAGGACTTAGGGCTGAGAACTGGAAACATCTACCCCATCTGCAAACCAAGCTATTTGAGAAATATGAGAAAACAAGTTCAATATAGGGGCAACAATCTTAAAGAAGGAGAAAACAGCTCAGGAGATTCGTTCAGTTCATTAACGATGCCCCAGGACAGCTTCTTGTGGATGACCAAAAAACTCTGCAAAGTTGGCGACAGTATTTTGATTGCCTATTGAACGAAGAGTTTCCTCGAGAACACTTTCCACAAGTAGAACCTGAATAAATACCCGTCAATACCCACAATAACCGGCAATACCCGAAATACCAGTCATCACAGTAGAGGAAGTTAGCGAAGCAGTTAAGAACTCAAAAAAGACAAAAAGGCAAGAGCACGAGCTAAGGCGAGACGCCATTTAGTTTTTGAAAAAAGATGGAGTCTTAGATGGCTTACTATTCTCATATTTAAATTAATAAAAGATAATCACCCCTATTATGATAGGCGTTTCACTTGAACGACAAATGTCGTACCAGAAAATCGGTATTGCGAGAGTCGTTAACGTAGTTTAACGCCTTTTGTAACGCCATGTGACATTTAGCGTTCAGTAAAATGTAATTTTTTTGAACGACACCCTGTCATTCTTCGGTATTGCAGCTGTCGTTTTAGTTCAGTTAAACGACTAGTAAAACGCTACTTTTTGGCGACTTTAAATTTGCAAACGCCTAGACTGTTTTACTTGAATAAAAATGTAAGTTGTAGTTGGTTTCTTCTTTTTTCTTAAACAACTTTTATTTGACTGAATTTAGGGTGAAAAAAAGCAAATCAGGAGCATATCGATGGAGCAAAATCCTCAACTTGCAACAAATTTTCGACGGGGTGTTTCCCAAACGGAGGACAAAAAAAGAATGAATAGCAGTTAGCGGTTAGAATTGAAAAAGGATGCCAAAAGTTAAAATAATTGAGAAACGAAATCATTTCATGCCGTATTTTTCATGTGTGTATATTTTAAAGGTTTGGCTCGATGCAAAATTTTAAGTTTAACAGAATTAAACAGATTCTGTTCAGTAAAAAAGCAAATGGAATTCACTGTAGTTGTAGTTGTAAAGGATTCTTCTTTCTCTTATCAGGTTTTTTTTTTTCAATATCCTGCGCCCTTTGTTGTCATCGCTATACCACTATATCTGACTGCAATTAACAGAAGAAAACTATTCATTTGCATTTTTTATTCAAAAACAATTTAAATTTCAAGACAAAACCAGAATTTCTATTCAAATCCCAATCTGTCATGATCAGCTGATCATGTGGAAGGCGTTTGGATTGTAATTAAGTGGCTTTTAAGGAACGTAATACCGATACTCAAACGCCTAAAAAGTGACTCGACAAATAAAGTGACTATTGTCACTCAAGTGTAACGCCTTTCATAATAGGGGTGAATAATCTTTCTCGGCAACATGGTGCCCGTGGTGTAATGGTTAGCATGTCTGCCTGTTACGCGGGGTTCATGGTTCGGATTCCAACAGAAAAACAAAAACTGTTTTTCCACGATGGTAGATTCATTGCAATGAAAAGCGTTTTCTCGGTTAGGCATTCGGAGCCGACAAAAAATTGTAGGTCCCCTTCATTCCCTCACAAGGCATGGTTGTGAGAAATGCGTTAAACCCTGGGACACTCGCTCTGTTCCGCCACCCTGTTTATTTATTTTTAATAGAAAGAAAATTATCTTCTACCACTGTACTAAGGAAAGGCAGATACGAGAGAAACTACCGATCGATCAAGCTGATGTCCCACACTGTGAAGTTTATTGAACTGGTATTTGGTAGCCGATAACAAATGCGAGTTTGTCACGGGCAAGTCAACAACAAAAAAGTATCCTAATGGAAAAACGTCGTGATTCCTTACAAGATTTTAATTTTGTACTGGTTGACTTCGAAAAAGCATTTGATCGACAATCGCGAGATATGAAAACAAAGAGGTCCGGAGGCCTATGTGCGGATTATTGAGGATATGTATGAAGGAACGATGACGAAGGTTAGATGTCCAGCTGGAGCTACTGAAGCATTCCAAGTCACAGTAGGTTTACACACAGCTTCTTTAGTCGTCTGGTCTTTATTACAGTCCTTCACTACCTGCTGGCAAAGCCCGAACTCAAGCCTGTAAAGACCAGCAAGGAAACATAGTAATAGAGACACAGTCGCTACTGAGGATTTGGAAAGACCAAAAGCGCGGTCCTTTAATCGAGCAGGTAGATGGTATGGTGTTACTATACATTTTATATATAATAGGTTGGGTCATGTAGGGCGGATGGACGCAAACGCTCCGGCTCGACGGGTTTTCGAAAGATTGCAGGGAAATCACGGAAGGAGAAGACCTCGTCTTAGGTGGATCAAGTGGAAGAATACCTCAATCGACTTACAGTGCAAAACTGGAGAGAGCATTATAGTATCTGCACTGTTCATCGCTCTCTATGTCTACTACTCTAAAGTGTTTCTTTAGCCTGCAATGTTCAGTGAGGAAATGGCTAGCATTCTTATATTAATCCTACTTAGGTTTGTTGCGTCTTTGTAAAAAAGGGCCAAGTGACGCATATTTGGGAGTTCATTTCAGAGTGTTTAACCTAATTTTTGATTTTATTCTTGATGTGGCTCTCCGTTACTCCACAAAAACATTCCAGTCCTATGATAGGCGATCCAGCCCCTGTCTTTGCTATTTCGTCTGCCTGTTCACTGTTATTGTTGTCCACGCATGTTAGCGCACAAGTTTTGGAAAGATTGGATAGGATTTTATGGCCTTAATTGCAGTTTGACTGTCCGTCATTATTGCAATGTGTTTGTTTTTATATTTTCCGTCGATGTTCATTTCCTCGCATTTGCGTGTTACATTAAGTTTGTCCTTTAAAGCCCAAGGGTTGCCCTGGGGTGGCCACAAAGCGTTTTGAGAAAGCTAAAGTGGCCCTGAATGTCAAAATGAGTGTTTTTTGAGCCCTAGGGTTGACATAGATTTTCCCTCAACTCGCCCTAGATTTTTGCTGTGGTGATTTGAGGGCTGTCAAATGGCATGTATTTTTTTTTAGTGACTGGAATGTGTGGTGATCTGTGGTTTAGCGTTTTTTGAGGACTGGGAAACCCAGGTTTTTTTGACAACTCATAGGGTTACCAAGGAAACCTGGGTCAACCCTGGGCAAAGTTCAACGAACGGACCTACAGATTACAGCTTGGAATATGATTGACATCCTTCCCATTGGTGCTGAAATTTTTTTTCTTTCTCCTATACCTTCCATTGTTTTTGAGCCTTCTGTATACCATTTAATTGCATGAGTCTATTTTCCTCACTTGCCATGACTTTTTGCTCATTAGTTCAACATTGAAGAACTTAATAGATCACGATACTTGTAACGCCGGAAAAGGAAGAAAAAGAAGATAACCGTGTTTTTTGCTGGCGATTGCAGATTATGACTTGTACGATGTGTGGATGATGTGATTGGACACTGTTTAATTTTTTTATTAGGGTCAAAGGAAAAGAGCGTCCTTACGCGAGTAAATCTGTTATACCATTCACCAGAAGAAGACTCCTACCACTTATGAAAGACATTACACTAGATGGTGTAACCATTGTACCCACAACAGAGGTTAAGTTTCTAGGCGTGACTCTAGATGAGTTTACTCATGTGGAAAAAGCAAGTAGAAGCAGCAACTGAAAAGGCTAAGAAAACCGTAATGATATGCAAAAGCATAGCAGGAAGATCATGGGGCTGTATACCGAGCATTATTCGGTGGATGTCCCTAATGATGCTAAGACCAACCCTTACCTATGGAGCGGTAGTCTGGAACAAGAGAACTGACCAGGTGACCACTAGGAAAGCATTAGAAAAAGTACAAAGACTTGCGTGCATATGCATATCAGGAGCAATGAGAAGCTGTCCAACTGCGGCTTTGGAAGTATTGCTAAACCTGACACCTATGCACCTGGTAATAAAAAGCATCTCAAATGCAACGATAGCTAGATTTGCCAAAGAGACTGAGTGTGTCCTGAAATCTAGCGAAAGAGTATTATATAGAACGAGTTACCACTCATTGACTTCCCTCAGGATAGCAAGACCAATGAATTCAAATTCGATAAGCTCTCCAACGTTGAGCTAAGTACCAAAAAGGCATGGCAAAGTGAGGAAGAGATCTACTCAATTAAGACCCATGCAATAAAATGGTATACAGATGGCTCGAAAACAACGGAAGGAACTGGAGCATGAATTTTCGGGCCAAGAACAAAAATTTCAGTACCTATGGGAAGAATGTCAAGCATAGTCCAATCAGAAGTCTATGCAATAGGCAATTGCGCGGAAGTAAAAATTGACAGGAAATATAAAAACAAACATATTGCAATAATGACGGACAGTCAAGCTGCAATTCAGGCCCTACGATCCTACACATTTTCCTCAAATCTTGTCAGCGAATGCATTGACAAATTGAACAAACTGGGCAGTAATAACAGGGTTACAATCTATTGGGTACCAGGACATGTAGGAATCATAGGCAATGAGCAGGCAGACGAACTGGCAAAGACAGGAGCCGGATCACCACTCATAGGACCGGAACCTTTTTGTGGAGTAACAGAAAGCCACATTAAGAAAGAAATCAAAAATTCGGAGGAAGACAACAGAGTTAAACACTGAAATGACCGCCCCAAAATGCGCCAAGCCAAGCTTTTACTTGGAATTTTTAACACAAAACGTTACAAAGACTTTAGAAACTTTATAGAAACAATGTTGTTGATTCCTTATGTTGAAAATTCTAGAGCTTTCTTCTTTCTTTAGACTAATGAAAAACACGTCAGCAACTAGTAACACATTTATTAGGAATAATAAAGAATATAATAGAAACAACAGACATAAATGAGAAACATACTAGATGAATAAAATTAAAATAAGGCAAAGTGATTTCATAACAAGTGAATGAATTTACCAACACTCCTCCTCATTCACTTACCAAGCCACAAATGCTTCTTAAGAACACAAGTCGAGCTAGTGTGCGAGGTTTAGTAAGCATATCAGCTGACATGTTTTCTGAAGAAAAATATTTGCAGACAATAACTTTCTTATCGATGTAGTCCTTTACAAAATAAATTTTCGTATCGATATGCTTCGACCTTCCACTCAGCTTTTCCTCCTTAATTAGATTTAAGCAGCTATGGTTGTCTTCATTTATGGTTGTTGGTTCCAGTTGCTTACAACTGAAAAATGTGAGAAGTTCCCTCAGCCATACTGCTTCTTTGCATGCTTCAGACAAAGCAACAAATTCGGCTTCAGTACTCGACAGTGAAACGCATGTTTGCTTTCTACATGCCCAGCTTATTAGTCCTCCGTTCAGAAGAAAAACATATCCAGAGTTTGACTTTCTTGAGCTTCGGTCCTCTGCCCAATTCGCATCAGCATATCCAATAAGTTTCCCATTACGATCAGTACTCTTGCTTAGTTTAAGTTTCATATTCACAGTTCCTCGCAAATATTTAAGTACTCGTTTTAATTCGTTCCAATCCGTTTCACTTGGTGAAGATGTTTTGTTTGCCAAAATTGAAACAGATGCTATGCTATATCTGGTCTGCTGTTGATTGCAATATATAGCAAACTACCAACCAATTTTTGAAATTTTTCATTTGAAATGCTGCTTGAATCTTGAACTTTTTCATAGCTAGGATCGATTGGAAATTTAGAATAACTCGAATCTTGTAAGCCGTACTCCAAACAAAGTTTTTCGATATATTGTTTCTGCCTGACCGAATAATTGCCTTGGTTATCCCTGATAACTTCTAGCCCGAGATAATGTTGAATATTTCCCAGATCTCGAACTTCAAAATATCGTTTTAATAATTCCTCAGCTTCTTTAATTTCGTTTTCAGAGGTACTAGCTACGATTATATCATCTACATAAATTAAAATATATACCTCAATTTTTTCTTTCGTTCTTGAAAATAAACATACATCCGATTTGCTTTGCTTATATCCATTTTTAGTTAATACGTCTGTTATAGTTTGGTTCCAAGAAAATGCTGCCTGCTTCAATCCATATAAACTTTTATTTAGTTTACAAACAAGGCTTACATCATCAGATTGAAATCCGGGTGGCTGTTTCATAAAAATGTTTTCTTTAAGTTCACTGTTTAGAAATGCTGACTTGGCGTCGAAATGCTTAATTTTCATATTTCTTTGACCTGCTAGTGAAAGAAGAATCCGAAATGTAGCTTGTCTCGCAACAGGAGCAAACACTTGGTCATAGTCTGTGCCAAATTTTTGATTAAAGCCTTGAGCTACTAATCTAGCCTTAAACCTTTGAACGTTACCCTTAGCATCCCTTTTTACCTTGTAAACCCACTTGCACCCGATGATGTTTGAATTTTCAGGGGGTTGAACCAGTGTCCAAGTTTTATTTTTATCCAGCGATGTCATCTCCTCCTGCATTGCAGTTTGCCAATTACGACATTGCTCACTAGAAATAGCTTGCTTATACGTATTGGGTTCTTTTATAGGAATAAATTGCAATGCATTATTGACTTCATCTATAAATCTTTTCGGTGGTTGTCCTTTATTTGAACGAGAAGAAACTCGACTTTCTTCCAATGCATCATCTTCTGGTATTCTATCAAGATTTGGTTGATTTTCTGCATTCGTCAAGCTCTCTCTTGTGCAATCATCGGTATTTAAACTATGTTCTTTATCCTCGTTGAGTACCTGCTTTAAATCTATATTGACTTCACACGAAGGTTTCACATCATTTTCCAGAGAAGGTTTTGAATCTATAAACTTGACATCCCGACTAATAGTTATATGTTTAGTTTTCAAATCGAGTAAACGATATCCCATTCAATACTCATCGTAGCCCACAAATTTCAGTAGTTTAGCTTTGTCATCCCATTTCTTGCGAGTTTCTTTTGGCTTATGAACAAATGCACTTGTTCCAAACACTCGAAGGTATTCTATTTTTGGTTTCAATCCATGCCAAATTTCGAAAGGTGTGGTCGTAATTGAATTGGAAGGTAAAATGTTTTGCAGATAGTTTGCGGTCATAACCGCTTCTCCCCAAAACTCACGGCTCAAATTTGCATCTAATAGCATACACCTTGCCATATCAACCAACGTTCTGTTCTTTCGTTCTGCTGTCCCATTTTGCTGTGGTGAGTACGGGAATGTATACTGATAGCCTATACCTTCGTTCTTCAAATATTGTTCAACTCTTTTTGATCTGTATTCACCACCTGATCATTTTTGGCTTCATAGAAAATTTTGTTTTCACACTTTCTACAAATTCTCGGAGGCAGTCAAAATATTGTGATTTCTCATTGAGCAAAAAATAATTTTGTGAACTTACTGAAATCATCAATAATTGTTAAAAAAATATCTTTTTCCTCCAGGAGTATAGTATTTTGCATCGGACCACAAATATCGCTGTGAACCAAATCCAGAACTGCTGAACTCTTCTCATTTCCTTTGGATTTAAACGAAAGTCGAGTCATCTTCCCTTGAATGCATATTGCACAAACATCTGCACAAATACAACTACGGATTTTTAAGCTGAGTTGATTTATCAGCTTCCTTACAGAGTCCAAGTTTCGATGACCGAAAATCCTATGCCAGTAATGCACACAGTACACGTTTTTACTAGCTATCATCGCTTGCTGCAAATATACCTTCATTCGAAGCTTGTATAGATTGTCAACTAAATCAGCACCAGCAACTTCCTGTCCATCCGATGTTTTGATTAAACAATGATTATTTTCAAAATATACTGAAAATCCTTTACAAACAATAGCTCTTACTGAGAGCAAACTTCCTTGAAATTCATGGATATAAAGCACATTCTCTACCTGAATCGATGTTTCTTCCCCGTTAGCGAAAACCAGAAGACGACAAGTGCCCTTCCCACTCGAAAAAATTTCTTGACCATTTGCTAATATAACCTTTTCACCTTTCAGGTTTGTGTTAAGAGATATGAAGTATTCCATCTTATTAGTTATATGACATGTTGCTCCAGAATCTACGATCCATCCGTTGAAAGCATCCGAATAGGAACTAAGGCAAAATTCCTTCGAACTAACTACATTGTTCGCAGATACCTTTGTATGATTTTTCTTCCATTGTGCGTATTGATGGCAGTCACGTTTGATGTGCCCATTTTTCTGACAAAAGAAACATTTTTTGTGAAACTTCTCAAAATTTTTTACCTTTAAAGCTGTATTCGATCCGCTGGGTGCATTCGAGTTCTTTCTTGAATATTCATCCAACAACTTTGCCTGCACCAGCCCCAAAGTCAAATCTGCTTCTTCCCTAGCTTCCAACGCTGTTACCAGAATGTCGTATGACTGAGGTAAACTGCTCAATAAAAAAGCAACTCTCCAACCATCTGAAAGTTCATCTCCTAATGCTGCTAACTTGTCAAACATAGTAGTTAACTTTTCCAGGTGTGAGTCCATTCTTTCACCATCAACATATTTTAAACTGCATATTTGTAAATTAAACCATGCTTCCTTAGCAGATTTCGCCTTCCATATATGGACCAATTGACTCTCTTCGACTAACAACCCAATTATGCTCCTAGCATCACTATCCGCCTTTATCCAAGCCTCTGGATTTGTTGAAGGTTTTTCTTTTTCGATGGCTTGCCAAGCATTATCCCTCTGCAACAATAATTCCAATTTAAATTTCCAAGTATGGTAATTATCTGCATTTAGCTTTGTAACACTGCTTTTAAACGTGTCCATCTGGGCCCATAACCTGTTGATTCCTTATGATGAAAATTCTAGAGCTTTCTTCTTTCTTTAGACTAATGAAAAACACGTCAGCAACTAGTAACACATTTATTAGGAATAATAAAGAATATAATAGAAACAACAGACATAAATGAAAAACATACTAGATGAATAAAATTAAAATAAGGCAAAGTGATTTTATAACAAGTGAATGAATTTACCAACAAATGTAAGAATGCTAGCCGGGTTCTTAACCGGACACTGCAGACTAAGAAAACACCTAAAAGAACTAGGCATAGAGAGCAACGACCAATGCAGATACTGCAACGAACAGGAAGAGTCTCCTGACCACCTCTTAGGTGACTGCGAAGCTCTAATACACCAAAGGAAAAAGTACATAGGATCCTACTACGTAGAGGAGAGGAATCTTAAACTCCTAAGCGATACCCAGATATTAAAGTTTCATCAGAGGAACTAATCTGGATGAAGTACTTTTAAATTAAGGAATACCACTTACATTAGAAGTAGAGGGTACAATAGATCTAATAGGTCGAGGAGCAATACAAAACCCCAATTATTCATTCATTTATTCATTACGCGAATAATCCCCAAACTCTTGACACAATTAAAGCCAAACATTTCAAGTTATGACAGAGATACCGTCTGAACTGTGCGAAAAAGTGGTTAAAAACTACCTCCAAAAAATCACATGATACGAGTCTTCTCGAGGCGGCCATTTGAATGATATTGTTTTCAAACTCAATATCGAGGCCTAATCTTCATAATGAAATAAAATTTCCTTCAAAAAGGTTGTGGTTTTTATTAATCTTGAGTATCGAAACCGGTAAATGAATGACCAACAAAACAATAAATGCGATTATTAGCATCCACAACCAGCAATCTCTTCTGCTAAGTATCATTTTAACCCGAAACTGCTTAGTTCGCGTCTTCCCATTGAAATCAAATGAAGTAAACAAATTTTGTTGAATGAGTACTTTGCTTGTTTAAAAAATCTCAACAACAAAATATATTGCAATTGTGTACCTACATCAAGCAAAATAGATGATCATTGCTGACTTCATGATTAAAAGCGGTTGACTCTGCTTTTATTTTAAACTACACTAAAAAATAAAATTTCCCAAAATGCAAAGCAGGAAGCAGCACGTTGAATGTGTGTGCGTGTTTATGTTTGTGCTTGTGAGGAACGATTTTAGTGACGTGACCGCAAGCGTGTGCCTACAATTTCTGAGCAAATTCAAGTTATTGATCAGACAGATAGAAAATAAGTCACGTTCTAATTGCTGTGATGTCCCACCCCCTCTCCCAACTCTTAACACACCCCACTAATTGAATCATTGAATCATACACTACACCCAGAGAATGCGGTTTTGTTTGTTTGTTTGTTGGTTGAATAAACATTCACACTCATGTTTCCTCCATCGACTTTCTGTAATTGCCGCGTCTGATTAAACCTCACTAAAGGTCAGTAAATAATGATTCCATTTCCATATCACTTCACTGTCAACATACAAACCACACTCATTCATTCTCGCAAAATGTTTACAAATTGAATTATAAGCAACAGCGTAAAGGAAAATCCACTGTTTAAACCAATCGTTCACTTCAAATAAACAAAACAATGATTAAAATGAATGAAAATGAATTGTTTGCTGGTGGTCGATGGTCGTCCCCTTGAAAAGCAGACTAGGACGGTGAATGAACTTGCGTTTTAGTGTGTCTTTTGTTTTGCAAAAATAATGCTCACGAATTGTTTCATCAAAATTTCAGTTAATTAAGGAAACTAATTGAAGAATTGTTTATTTGTATGCATAATGAAATGAGCGTTGGTGGTAAAAAGTTACTTTTCACAACGTGTGCTGCTGAACTGATAAACACAATGTTCATCAGCCTCACCCTAATGATCGTCCCTTGTCATTTTCATTGAGCTTTTGATTGCTTTGTGTGTCAATCATATAATATGAGTTGTTGCGTCAGTTGGATGTATGTAAAGTGTTAGTATGAGGCATCGATAACACTATACACCAGAGTAACACCAAATTAGCACGCACATTAAGATTGTGTCTGTCTATATGTGATTGCTAATATAAACTCATTAATTTTTGCTTTTTTTGCTATTTAACTTGCTTCAGCACTTAAGTTTGACGTTATCGGCTTAGTAAGTGATGAAATATGGCTAAATAAGGCTAATTTAATTCATTTTGTTTTGGGGGATGATTGCAGCTTTCCAACGTTGAATTTTGTTCTCACTTGTGGGCCAGCGTAGTTCAAAACTCGAGTAATGGAGTCCATCCGCAGCTTTAGAGATTTTCAAATGGTCTCCGGAGGGTTTTTAAAAGGTATCATCTGGGTTCCCAAGCGGTTTCAACCTGGTTCTCACCAAACGAGACAGAAATCCAAATGTATGCTGGAAGAGACTACTGGGGATATAATGCCTACAAGAGTAGCAACCATTGGCTAATATGGAATCCAACATCGTTTAAGTGGCTCGGTTGACTTCGCAGCATCCTGTCATTCTAATCTTCCAAGACCAGAGGTGCCATTAGATGACATTGGTCTTAAGTGCTTAAATCGTTTCCGAATTCCGAAAAAAAGTCGAAAGACAAGACGCGAAGATAACGCGAATTGGGAATTTGGTGCGCAAAATGTCGATCGATGCCATGAACTGTGTGAATGGCACACACTAATCCTTGTCATTGGTTTCAACAAAAAAATTTAGTTAAAACAGCTCTTTAACTCCTACCTTTGACCGAAATGTTGTTTCCAGGGTCATTTTCGAAGAAAAATGTCAAATGACGCCGCCACTGCACAATGCACACCAAACTGTCACTCTGTGGATGCATTGGCTAGCTAGAAAATAACGTGCAGCTCTTCAACAAATGCGACAATTTTGTTCGTTAACGTGAACTTCGAGATAAAAATGCATAATGAGAAAAGATGATCGTTGTCCAATACACTGCTGTTCACTTAATTAGACGCACAAATTTTTTTTACATAACCCTAATTTTTTTGTAAGTGTGGGTAGCAATTGTCAAACAATTGCATATATTTGAAAGCTTATTAAATTCTCAACAAAATAACACTAACAAATCCAAGCGAATTTGGAAATGAGCTAAATTGGCAAAATGCGGTTTGTTCTGACGAAGAAATAATCATGGAAATAGTGGTTATATCCTTCAGGACCATCTAGGTTAAATTTTTTTTGGACAGAAAAAACCGCATTTTGCCAATTTAGCTCATTTCCAAACTTAGTATCCCAGGTCATGTGAACGCGTGCGAACTCCAACCGCTGTTCTCTCTTATGGCGTTTAGTGGAGGCGTTTTTTTGTTTCTTTTTTAATTGAAGATGGTCTGTACTTAAAATAGCTGTTATGTGCTGGCTGTTACCCCCGCTTTTACCTTTATTTTACTGGTGCAGAGAGCTGAATTTGATGCATTTTTAAAAAATCTTCTCTATCATGAGGAGTTAAAGCCGTTTTTGTCCTTCCTTTGGAGTTTTTATCGTATGAATCACTGTTTTTAATAAAATTCCTCACAACATGGTCACTTCGGCTTATTTTTGTTGCAATTCTCCTCATTGAAAACTCTTCGGATTGCAAAACGTCAATTTTCCCTTTTTCTTCTGCAGCTAAAACTTTTTTTTCCAACATTTTGGACTGAAATCTGTGGCAAACACTTTTTTATTGCTTAAACCTTACAGCTGACTCTAATCCACGTAACAGATCGCGGCCAACTAACTAATTTTACAGGTGCGTCTAATCATGTGAACAAAAAAAAGTGTACTTTTTCTTGAAGCATAGACAAAAGACTGAAAAAATGTCCGTTTACTTCCACTTACCTTGGATTTGTTAGTGTTATTTTGTTGAAAATTTAATAAGCTTTCAAATATATGCAATTGTTTGACAATTGCTACCCACACTTATGTTAGGGTTATGTAAAAAAAAATTTGTGCGTCTAATTAAGTGAACAGCAGTGTACATGCTGCTTTAAGATCCAAACTACGAGGCTCTAACGCAGCGGATAGATTTGCGCCTTCAATTGGACCTAGTTAGCTATTAATCCGAGATCTTTGCGCAGAACTCTTTTCAGGCTACTGCGTGAAATGTTGAGCTCGATGGGGAGTTAATGTTCATGGATTGGGTCTCACACTCTCGGCTACGAAAGATAGAGAGGGAGAGAGGGAAAGAGAGAGAGAGAAGTACGAAGACGGGTATGGTTACGGTACCATAGTCCAGAGGACATAGTTCTTTTCACTACGATACCAGTCTTACGAGCTTTGTGAAAAAAAATTGCGTACAGCAGGTGCGGTGGGTGCGTCGTTTCTAAAAGCAAAGTTATTTGGAAAAAAAGTTTTCAATTTTGCCCAACGTTGTTCAAGCTTAAAGACACTTATTAGTTTTGTTCCTAGGAGTCCTGGGGTCGCCACAAAGCCTTTTTTGAAACACCTAAGCTCGGCCTATATGTCAATCTGAGTGATTTTTGATCCCTAGGTTTGCGTTCAACTCACCTTGAAGTAGCCCTAGGTTTTTCCTGGGGTCAGTTCAGGTAATGAACAGGGCTGTCAAATGACATGTATTTTTGTTCAAATGACAGGGATGTGTGGTGATTTTTTTGGCTTAGCGTTTTTTAAGAGCTGAAAGGTTGCGAAAGAAACCTGGGTCAACCCTGGGTATAGTTCAACGAACGCACCTGTTTTGTTCCGCGGAGCTATACCTCTATTGATATCAAGATTTCAAGCAGGAAACAGCTGTGAGTGTCAAAATAACATAAAATTTAAAAATTAAAATTTGTTGGATACATAGCTAAACCATTTCACTCATTCAATGCTACCTGTTTCCGCCCAATAGTCGTGTTGGCCATGTTTTTCTCCTGTGGAGAATAGTTCGTGAGCCCCTCGCGAAAGATTTCGATTTTCTACTGTTAGTTGGCTTTTATGTTTATTTTATAGGATAGGATATGGATAAGAGTGCTTGCAAGAAAAACCAGTCTAAGCCCCCTAACGTTTCTGGTTTGTTGACGTAGACGAGCGACTTCACATATCCCCAAAGAAAATAATCCAATGTTGTCAAATCACACGATCTTGGTAGCCAATTGAAAGCTCCATTCCACAAAATTCAATAAATCGATTATGACGTGGGCTTTGTGGCATATTGCGAAGTCTTGTTGGAACCACATCTCATCCACATTCATGGCATCCAATTTGGAAAAAGTGATTGATAGCATGTCCGCCTGTTAATCCAGAGGTTCGAGTTCGAATTCCAACAGAGGCAAAAATGTTTTTTCCACGGGTATCGCCTTTCGCAAGGAATTGGCAAGTCCTCCGTTAGTATTCATTGCCATGAAAAGCGCTTTCTCGATTAGCCGTTCGGAATCGGCAGAAAATTGTAGGTCCCTTCCATTCCCTCACAAGGCATGGTTGTGAGAAATGCTCTAGGCCCATGGGCTCCTCGCTCTGTTGCGCCACCCTATTTATTTATTTAATATTTTGGGAAAAATAGTCGGTTGTCATAGCTCCATTAATAGTAACTAGCTCACCAGCATCATTTCGGAAGAAGTATTTCCCAATGACTTCACCAGCCCATAGAGCACACCAACCAGTGTTAGTTTTTGTGGATGTAATGGCGTCTCAAGGTACTCATGTGAATTCTCTTCACTCCAAATGCGGCAATTTTGCTTGTTGACGTAACCATTCAACCAAAAACGAGCCTCATCACTGAACACAATTTTGCGATGAAAATCAGCATCGATATCAATCTCATTTCGGTTCATACACCAAAATCACGACGCACTGCATGGTCTCGTGGCTTTAATTCTTGCACAAGCTGTATCTTGTAAGAGCGTCGGCCAAGGTCTTTGCGCAAAATCTTCCATAATGTTGATGGTCAATGCTCCAATTGCTGTGCACGGTGGCAAATCGATTCATTCGGGTCCTCTTCAACACTTTGCTCTACAGCGGCAATTGTGGGCACTGTTCGACGTCTATGCGGATGCGTATTATAAACAAAGTAAACGTAGTGCGAAAACGATCCATGGTTAATCGAATTAATTAATTTAAATAATAATAATCAACCTGTTCATGATGAAATGGCAAACTAAACTGAAACATAAATGACATTAGAGTTGGCCGATTTGACCACAGGATGTCAGTTTTATCCCTATTCGAAAAACCATCCTTTTAAAAAAACACCCGATATAATGTATGTAGCATTCTAACAGTGAAAGATTTTTTGAAATTGGTGCAGTAGGTTCTGTGTTCCCATTTCCCTGGGATTATGTTAACTTTTGATATTGATGTTGGTCATATCATATTGTCCCGTTATGAATAAATAGTAGCGAAGTCTTGGATGTATGAGTATGTTTCCATATATGTTGATTGATTTCTGAATTTAGATTTGATGAGATTAGATTTTTTTTTTAATACTAGCTGATTCGCCCAGCGGGCGTTGCTTGGGTGTAATTATTAAAATTAAAAAAAAAAAAAACAGTGCACAAAGCAGACTGGTGCTTAGGAACGATTCATCCCTTTCAACAACAGCTTTAAGTTACTGTAGATCCATCCATAGAATTTTTTTTATTCCAGTTGATATTCTACTATTGATAATTTTTTTCTTTTCTTCTAATTGCAGATTCACTTTTGCAGCAAAATTCTCATTAACATGCAGATATCCTGCTAGGTTTCTACAGAAAGAGGGACATCCTACATCAGTCCTCAAATATTATTTCCCCAACACACAAAATTATCGGAAAATACACTTTGTTTTCATATTAAAGACCCAAGAACATCATAAGCCAACAATCATCAAAATGTCACTGCAACTTCTTTTTCTCAGTGTATGCTATTGTCTGGCTCAAATGACAAAAGGGAATATTTTAGTCTACCGAAACTTGTCCAATCATGTAGGTTAATCAAAAAATGAATTAAATATCATTAAACATGTATTTTTTTTATTGCAGTTTTTACAGGAATTCTATGACATACCCGCTCAATTCGGTGCAGAGATACCATCGAATGGACTAAATGTGTTCTGTCAGTTAGCAAATGATAACTATGGTTGTAAGGACTTGAATCCACCGAAAACTAAGAAAGGTGTTCGTTATGCTGTATTAATTCAAAGGTTGTGTTCCATTTTAAGTCATGGTTGTCCAGTGATAATTTTTTTGTTTCTTTTATAACTTAACAGGGGTGGAGGAGTGAATTGCACTTTTGAGAAAAAAGTTCGAAATGCTCAAGAAGCTGGCTACGAAGCTGCTATAATTTATAATTCCGACAACAATGATAATTTGGGTAAGTTGAGGGAATATGTGTTCTGTTTCATTTTATTTTTTACAACTTCAATTAAAAAAAAAAGTTTACTGAAATCAGTTTCTTAATCTTGAAAAGATCAAAATTGTCCGACTTGTGTGCTTCAACTAGTGATCCGACTGTGGGGTACAAAGCGTTACCTTCAGACAGCGCCGACAAGGAGTCTTTGATTGTGCCTTGTCTGGACCCAAGCAATTGCTGGTGTAGTTGTCTGTTTTTCTTTCCTGGTCATAATAGTGGCGGATATTGCCTTTTTGATGGCTACACCAGCTGAGCCAATTGCGCTCTATTTTCTGCCAGATGGTTTTTTTGGTGTTAATTGAACTTAATTAGAAGCTGAGAAAAAAACAAAAGCACTTAACTATCTTCCTCTGGTGTTGACGTTTGAGTTTTGTACAATCTTTTCAAGTATAATGTTGAAAAAATCGCATGACAATTTGTCGCCTTGTCGAGAGGCTTTTTCGACATCGAGTTCTCTACCGACCTTGACGGAGCAGCGTGAATTCTCCAAAGTCATCTTGCATAGTCGTAGGAGTTTTGCAGGGATTCCGAAGACATGGCTCTGTACAGCTCGTCTCTGTAAATACTGTCATACGCGGCCTTGAAATCGATGGTGTATATCGATATCTATTATATTCTTTCTTTATATTATATTATTCGGGTTTTTTCCAAGATCTGCTGTAATGTGAAAATTTGGTCGATTGTGGACTATTCTGTTCTAAAACCACATATCAAATTGTTGATGTGGAGTTTCAGAGGTTCACATATTACGAGATCTAATAAGCGACTTTAAGGAGGCTTATCCCTCTATAATTGGCACAATTGTGAGCGTCTCCCTTTTTTAGAATCGGGCATACGATACTGAGGTTCCATTCATCGGGCATGCTTTCTTCCGACCATATCATGCAGATCAGCTGGTGCATGCTCCTTTCCAACTGGTCTCCAGCTGCCTTAAAGAGTTCGGCATCAAGGCCATCTGCACCTGCAGTCTTATTTGATTTAAGTTTGCATATGGCAAGTTTAACTTCCTCTAGGTCGGGAGGACGGCATTCTTGATCATCGTCCAAACTGAATGTGGCAACCTGCCTGACAGCGGAATTTGTGTCCTCATCGCCGTTAAGCAGTCTGCAGAAATGATCTTTCCAGATCCTCAGTAGCGACTGTGACTCTGCAACTATGTTTCTCTGTTGGTCTTTACAGGCTTGAGTTCGGGGCTTGCCACCATGGCAGGATCTTTTTACCTTTTCGTAAAACTTCCGAATCTCGTTCCTGTCATGGCACCTCTCAATTTCCTCAAGCGAGCGCTTCTCATGCTGCTTCTTTTTTTTTTTGAGAATTCGGTGTTCTTCCCTTCTTTTCTCCTTGGAAATTTCGTTATACTGATCGTAAGCAGCCCTTGTTCGTTTTTGCATCAGCATTTGTCGTGTTTTTTGTTTGGCTGCATTTGCCTGCCTGCATTCTTCATCGAACCATGGGTTTCGTTTTGGTGACCGAGTGAAACCCAGAACCTCAGAAGCAGCGGTTCTGATGGCTTCTTGGCTTTGCCGCCACTGGTCTTCAATGTCTGATGCTGGCGGCATTAGATTTAAGGATAATCGAAGGGACACTCGATTGGAAATGGCATTGGCAATCTCTTGCGACTGTAGCTTTTCGACGTCATATCGCTTCATAGCGTTAGTTCGTGCAAGTCGTGAACAATATATCTTCGTTATTTGGCTACAATAAGGTAGTGGTCCGAGTCAAAATTGGCCCCTCGGAAAGTTCAGACATCTATCAAACTGGAAGACTGTCTTCTGTCGATCGCAACATGGTCAGTTTGGTGGACGTTGATGAATCTGGGGATCGCCATTTACCTTTATGAATTTTGAGATGTGGGAAGTACGTACTATACTAACAAGATTTAGTCAAGAACGATTTTAACGTCGAGTCTAGGGCATATGTTCATATGTTTTTTCGAGGAGTTCTCGTCTTTTTCTCCTGTGGGGGCGCATATTAGGCTAATGTTGGGGAATTTAGCCCTGATGCGGATGGTTATTATACGCTCGTTTAACTGTATTTTGGCTAACAACCTTATCCCTGAGTCTTACTCTAACGACAAATCTGCACCCAAATAAGCGTTCTTTCTGTTGCCTGTAGCAGTCGCCATAGTAGATGTCGCAGTCTTTTATCTTCTTTATGCCCGGCCCACTCCATCGCACTTCTTGGATGGCGGTTATGTCTGCATTGTAACAGTCGATGGGATTCGCTAATTCTCCAGCTGCGTTCGGCTTGTTGAAACATGAAGTTTTTCCGTGATTGGGTAGTTAACCCCACGCACAACCACCAACCTGGATAGCCAAGTCCTTTTGGGTTCCCTTCGGACTTTAAGGGCCGGAATATCCAGTGTCAGTACCCTGCTGCAGGAGTGTGAGAGCTGCTGTTGGTTCACTAGGAGCTCATCCGCCACAATCCCTACTTCATTACCCTGTCCCAGTATCGAAAGACCTTGAAGGACCTTTTAGCCAAATATGTTGGAGTAGCTCATTCAGGGGTTTCTGCTTTTTTGACTGCTGTAGACATTTCCAAATAGCGCTGGTAGACCATACTGAGATACGGGAAGTCAGTCATTACTCGCAGAGTATTATAGTGTTGATCACATTTCTTTTCTTCTGCGTTCGTTTATCAACACTTGCACTTACTAGTTTAGCAGGGCAACTCCGACAAAGTTTAGCTAGCCTCAAAATCAAGCTCATTTCATGCTCAGCGAATATCCGGATTTTCTCAGATAGTCAATCAGCCCTCAAATCAGTCGGCGCTGTTTCTACGAACTCAGTAACCTTAACTGTCGCCTATCTCTTAAGGAGATGGCTGAACAATTCAATATTCACCTTATTTGGGTGCCGGGGCACAGAGATATCGTGGGTAACTGCAAAGCCTATGAACTCGCCAGAAAAGGAACCGTTCTACCGATCTCAACCAGCAGGTTGAACATTGGTATACCAATCGCTAGATGTAAACTTATGCTAAAGCAAGAGGCAATGGATAGAACAAATAATAGGTGGAACAATATCACTTATTGTGATATGGCCAGGACTAGATTCTAAACCCACCAGACATTTGTTAACCATAACCAGATTGAACGTTAGCTCCGTAATCAATGTCATCACCAAACATTGTCTGATTGGAATGACTCTAATGACTTCTGCAGGGTTTGCTTAGATGAGGAGGAGGACACAATCCCACACCTCCTCTGCTCATATCCTGCACTCTCCTTTAAAAGAAAACGGCATCTATTAAAATATTTCCTTGATGATCTAAGCGATCTGAAACGGGCTTTTGTTGGCATGTCGGGTCTGTGCTGGCATGCTAGTTCCCTATACTTTAGCTCGTCGGTGGGGTAGGTACTTTGACCCTGGACACCCGTCCCAAAAATGATCATGCCAGTCTTAGCAAAGGTGACGTTTGCTTGCGGAAAATCTCTTCTATACCCTCCCTTCCATGATACCATATCCGCCAAGGTATCCCATAACTGGCATCTTAGCTTATCATTCAACTCACCCTATTCCATCATCCTCATCCTTCTATAACCTCTTCAGTTAAACCCCATTATGTTTCATTAATTTTCATTAATCGATTTTATTTTGATAGCGATTCATGATTGCTTACAGAAGATGAATTTTAATGTTGTTCATTATCATACAAAGCCTTTATTATTTATAGATATAATGCATCAATTCAAAAAAAATATATATATATATATGTGTATTTGAGATTGTTTAAATAATTCAAGTGTGAATATGTATCAATTCACTAAAACAATTCTTTTAATTCCGATATATGTAGGTTTCTACTTTAGAACAAGGAAAGAAGTTATATCTTCGCAAAAAAAAATCTGTGAGTGTTTCTATACACCACCTTTTGATTCCAAAATTACTTGGAACTCTCTTACTTCCTCTTTTGTCTGTATATAATCTTTACTATTAAAATCCCCTAAAAAAAACCCTTGCCCCAGAAATTCAATCTTCACGAATTTAAAAATCAATATATAAGTATATAACAAAAGGACAGATATCAAAAAAAACTCACCCGAACTTACGCAGCCTCCTCGTTGATGTGATCACGCCAAAAAGGTTGCTCCCACGGTGGTATCTGTCTCACACTTTACACTTTTATACAACGTCTAATATTGTTTTTAAGTTCTCAATTGGAATTTCTTTTTAATCTTAATAATCTAAACCAAAAAAATAAGGAAATCTCGTTAGCGCATATGCCTGCACTAACAGATTTTTTTTGAGTTAACTTCTTCTTTAGTATGTACGTTAAAATTTACGCAGAAGCAATTTTAGTTAAAAAAAATTTAAAATACGAATCTGAATTCGACGGTAAATAGGTTCCACGTTCGCTCGTTTCCGACGCGAACCCCTTTCTCTTAGCGCCACTCCGCTGCTGGAATTTTTATGTTTCCAAAGGTGCTTGTCACCGAAATGCAGCCACTACAGGAACCTCACTTCTTAATAGGAAATTTTTTCCTATAATTACCATTGTATATATATTTAATAGTAAACTCGATTTCCCAAATAAGAATGTATTGGCCTGCGGCACCGCAGCGCTACAATCGCTTAAGAAATGAAGAAAAAACGAACAAAAATCGTGTGGAATGTATTTAAAAGAGTGCGCTGAGAGTTGTTTTAAGAGAATGAGCACATGCAAGGTTATTTAGGCGGGAATCGTATTTTGCAATTTTGTTTTGATTTCCTTTTGATGGTATATGATAAAGTCCTTGTGAAGGATTTTCGCTTTCTTAAGTGTATGCATGCGAAAGAACTGCTTTGAGATGAACCATATGCTTTTGCATTACGTCATTTATTTGGATTCAATTTGCCTGTATACGGAGCAAATAGCCATGTTGCATTATTTCACTTTGGTTCAAATTGCTTTGAAGTACTTTTCTACTGAAAAATTTATGAGAGTAAGATTTTTTCAGTATGTATTTTTAGGTTTTCTGGAATTGTGGATTGAATAATTTTAAACGCAATACAGTGAATATAAGAACCATTTATTTTAACGCAACCTGTTACTATTATAGCAGAATACAATGACAGGTGCATTTAAGCATTTTAGTTAGTAAAGTCATTAACCAGTTCGATTCAAAATTCAAAGGAGAAAAACGTTAGTAATATAGAAATGGGAACATATTTTTCTTATTAGTCAAATAAGTTCAGAATATACCAATATAAGACAATTAAGGCAAGGAAAACTTAAGAAATAACTGCAAAACTCTGCAGAAAATATACAAACGTCAATTTTTCTCAGGTCACAGCTTGAAAATTTCACAAATAGGTAGACATAGAATAACTTAAAAATATTGAGGTGAGCAGATGTCCTGAAATAAATAAAAAATCTAGTTTTAATTGGTTGTTTGATGAATGGAAAATTTTACAAGTTTGTTGTGTGATTAAAAAATTGAATAAATTTTAAGTATGGACTTAAATCATCAATCAAAATACTCAACCGATTTCAAAAATTCTTTCACCGTTAGTGCTTTATTATCCCCAAACAACAGATTATATTTCATCACAATATTCTCACAGAAACGGGAACGCAAAGTGGGATTAAAAACTGCTGAAAAGATTTCCGAAATTCAATTTTAAATTTAATAAAATAAAAGAGTAGTACATATATAACAGTATAACAGTTTTCACTAACAGAATTTTCATATTACAAGCTTGAATCCATTAGTGAATTGAACAACCATTAAGACATCCTCTAAGCTCAATGCAAAAGAAATAATTTTACTGCATTCAGTTGTTAAAAAAAGTACCTTAGTTAACATTGACCTGCAAATAAAAATGAGAGATTTTGGTATTAGAAAACATTTTTTAAACGCTTGTCAAAGGATCTCACGATCACATCTTTGGAATAAAAATGTGATTCGCAAAATGTGATCCTTTTCTGAGAAGAAGCAGTAGCTGAAACATTTGCATGTTTCAGCCAAACAGATCTTCTGTAATCCGATGGGATTTCGAAGAACGAAACGCTTGGATACGTTACCGTACTTACGACGCAATTTTGGAAACAACAATATTTCACCATTTTTTAAAAATTTAGTATGAATCGTCAAAAAATTATTCAACTTCAACTTCTTTAAATTTAGTATATATTTTTATAAATCAAATTACAAGTCGCTACTCTAATCAAAATCAATAGTGTATAATGAATGATACAATATAATGTTTTATATAAAATAATCGAATAAGTATAATAATACAATAAATATAGAGTAATCAATAATAAATAAAATACCTAACAAATTTTGATTTCTTAAATCTATCACCATCAGGATCTTCTAATTTGAAGACTTTGAAAATTTTTATCACGCTTTAATGTTTTTTTTTTTTTTATTTTGGCCACTGAACACTTAACAGAACCTTTCTTAAAAAGTGATAGCTACTGCACTTAATGTTTTTTCTTGTTTTTATTGAAAAATAGCACAACAGATACTAAACACATACACCTCTGGCACTTTAAAACTACTTAAAAAAAAAACACGCGAAAGTAAGGACTTCAAAACACACTAATTGTATACCCGATCGCACGAAACTTTTCAAAACGTACCTAATAACGTACCTAATATTAATATTTATTTAATAATATAATTTAATTCAATTGTAGAATTGGAAAATAAATCAACCGCACCAAATAATGACTGTGTAACATAGATTGGTTTTTGTAACGTTCAAAAGTTGCACATTTAGTGAAATAAGCGCCAAAAGTTTCACCTAAGTAGATGAAATACATATGAGCTTAATATACTACACAGGACCATAAATGATCAAAATACGAAAAACTTACATCAATGTACCTACGTACCCACATTGAGTAAAACTCCAACCTACCTCACTAACCCATAAGCAAAATGTTCACATTCAAAATCAAGGTCATTTTTTATTTTCTTTCATCTTACCAGAATGTTTATTTTTATCCTTGAGAGTATTGTCCTGCCCATATCGCTTTTGCTTCCTTATCTCCTTTGCACCATACGTGTACATGTATCAAAAACATACGTCCGATCTACGGTTTGCTCTTTAGTCGTTGCTCACTCAGCTGACCAGAAAAATTCATTGTTTACAAACTGAATTTCTCTTTCAGCTTAATAGCATCCACAAACACTCTCATCAAAAAAAGAAAAAAATTCAAGTGGAACATACGTGTATTGGTCGACGACGCTTGGTGCGCCACCAGTCAAAAAGAAAATCGAGTTTACTATTAAATATATATACAATGTAATTACTTCCTTCACAAGTTAGAACTTCCTATAGGAACAAATTGTATTTTCAGTTTTTATCTTCCACACTATAAAATGTCAGCGAATTACCTGGTATAATTTTTTAGTAGGAAATTTACTTGAAAATTTCTTCAAAGAATTTTATTTCCCTTCGTGGTTTCCAACTTGTATCAATTTCAGAAATTATTAACTATTTCTTGAAATGCTAACTTATTAAAGGCACTGAATTATAAAACAAAAAAAAAAATTTACTTAGTAAATGCTATGGTGTTTCTTTGTCCTTTTTACCCATTGGACCTTGGTTCTTTGTCCTCGATTTTTTCTTTGTTCAGCTTAACTAACTGACCTTCGTAACTTTTTGTAGTCTAATCCGAACCGTAGAGATATCAAACTGGAACTAGCTCTAATACCGAGTGTCCGTAATCACGGGAACTTTCACTTAACAGTCGGACCACCCACATACACCCCGTTTGCCTCTCTTAATTCCCCGCTTTAGCTTTATTTATATTGGTGCGGCTTATACCGCAACAATCCTTCGCAACATATTGCTTAAGCATCGTGTGAATAGGGGCAGATATATCCCAAAAAAACATGGGGAATTTTCTTTACTCATGGAAAGGGAATTTGACAAATGACGTTTAGATCTGTCATTCCTATTTTTGTTTACCAAAAAAAAAAAATTCGTATAAATTCGTTATAGATCTGGCGAACACAGATACCCTACATCTCTTTCGCTTTATCAAAAGCTGCAAATGGTTTTGTTAAGTGAAGCACTTCCTCGCATATGTTTTATGGTATCACAATGGACCTAATATTGGTCTAAGGGTGTTAGTTGTTTTCCTGACAGCCATTTTAACCTAATCTTGTCTAACATGCTTGATATGAACTTAATGCTCAGAAAAATGTTCTATTCTGATCCTAAAAAACTATTTTCAAAAACTGTTTTTATTTCTTTGCAGAACCAATGAGTGCACAAAACCAAACTGGTATAAATATAGTGGCAGTGTTTGTTGCCTATTCAACTGGTATAAATCTGATAGAAGCTTATTGCAATGACGACTCTCGTTTGCTGATTAACGACGATCTGCCCTTTAATATCAATACACAATTGATTCTGCCATTTTCAGTATTAATTGGATTGTGTTTCCTCATAATGGTTTGATATAAAACAAAACAAATATCTAATTGATTTTTAATGTTTCACTTATACCATATAAACAAATTTCAGATATTTTACATGATATACAAGTGTGTGAGAGAAGAGCGACGTCTGCGACTTCATCGTTTGCCTAAGAATCTGCTTAAAAAACTTCCAATCACTAAGTTTACGAAAGGACAGGCGTACGAGGTGTGCGTTATTTGTTTGGATGATTTTGTCGAAGGTGAAAAACTTCGTGTGCTGCCTTGTTTCCATGGTAAATGCGTATTAATCATTTTGTCGTTTGATGGCCCACAAAAAATTTAATTTTTTTCACTTTCTTGCTTGCAGCATATCACGACTTTTGTATAGATCCTTGGTTGACAAAAAATAAACGCTCTTGCCCAATATGCAAGCGGAAGGTTTTTCCGAAGGTCTCGACGTTTGCAAGTCGGAGACGGCAGTCTTCGTTGGATAGTTTGACTGATACAGACGATGATACAACACCTCTATTACGTCAAGCTGAAGCAGTTTTACCAACAGCAAATGTGCATGGTCAAGACGATGATGATGACGAAGAAATAGTAGCAAATGCATCAACAGCTGCTACCGACTCTGGTAACGTGTCATCTGATGACGACGAAAACAGTAAATGTTTAAAAAAACAAACTAGTGTGACAGTTGCTAACATGAACATTTTTTTTTGCAGTTCTATTGACAAATGACTCACCCAGTCATAGACGATTCAATCCTTTTGATCGGCAGCCTGTTGTGGAAGAAGAGAGAAGTAACAGAGTTCGTTCTTTGTTCTCTAGGTGGGTATACATAAAACTCGAACATTTCTTTGTATTTAATTTAACTTAGAAGTTGATTTTTGTTATTACTTGATTTTCTGTTTCACCGGCTCAACAGATCAAATGGGCTAAATGTTTAGTTAGGTAACATCCTAAATAATGATAGTAGACTTCTTTAAACTAAATATATATACATAGTTAATATCTGTCAAGGCTCTGAGATGGTATCCATCTGATATAATCCGTGTGCTAACCCCCAAATGATTGGTGTCAATGGCGTATGGTTAACATGTTTGCTTGATAAGTGGGACTTTGAGGTTCAAATATCAGAATCTCTAATTCTTTCTCTCTGTCCCAGATAAATAGGGTGGTGCTCGGGGAATTTCGTGCCTAATGCATTTCAACGACCTCCATTTTATGGCAATAAAATTACTATTGGATGACTTTCATATTCCTCGCGGAAGGTTTTTTTTTTTGCCAAAGGTGCTACCTTGTGAAAGGCCTTACCTTACGAAAGACCCTACCTTACGAAGACCCTACATTGCGAAACGCCCTACTTTGCAAAAGGCTCTACCTTGCGAAAGGCCTTACATTGCGAAAGGTTCTATCTTGCGAAAGGCCCTTAACGATGCTCGTAACGTCGAAAAGGAAAAAAAAATTTAATTTATTTTATTGAACGTTATATATATATACAATTGATGATGATGATGGCTTCCACGGATCTTAGTACTTTTAATTCGATCAAGCTTTGTTACTCCTGCTGTCATCCGAAGCATCTTCATTTTGGCTGCCGTCAATTTGCTCTCATACTTTTTGTACATTGTCCAACATTGTGAACCGTATGTCAGAGCTGGACGGACAACTGCTGTGTAGAGTCTTCCCTTCAACTAAGGGGGAATTTTTCGATCACAGAAGATAGCGGAGTTTTCTCGCCACTTCATCCACCCTACGCTTACTCGATGATTGACGTCGTCATCACAAGTTGCTTCACTATTGATCATAGATCCCAGATATTTAAACTTTTCACACTTGGGAAGCACATTTCCATTCAAATAAATGTCTGGAATAGGCTTGTCTAGATCAGAAAAAGGGCAGCACAGGTATTCAGTCTTTTTAGCGCTAATACGGTACCCATTTCCTTCCAGAACATCAATCCAAACGTCAAGTGCTCGATGCAGGGATGTAGGATCCTCGCTTATGATGGCTCCCTCGTCAGCAAAGAATAATTGTTGTACTTTATTGTCCGTTACTTTTCCTTCGAGCAAATAATCCAAAACAGCAATAAAGAGCAGTGGACTCAAGACACTTCCCTGATGTACACCTACTGTTATTTGGAATTCTTAGGTGACTCCAGCTAGGCATCTCACTTTTGTAACTGCTCCCTCGTACATGTCCATAATTATTCGCACATAGGCTTGAGGAACTCCTCGGTGTCTGAGGGCCACCCATATCAGATCTCGTGGTTGTCGATCGAATGCTTTTTCGAAGTCAACCAACACAATATGCAAATCCTCTAAGGCATCTCGGTGTTTTTCCATAATGATCCTTATGCTTTGGATTGCGTCTGTAGTTGACTTACCCGCGACAAACCCGCATTGGTCATCAGACAGCCTTATTATTTTCCGCAGTCGGCTATCCATAACCCGCAATTGATACTTATACTAGATAATTTAAAAATTTTGGTACATAGGTGACATAACCAAATATATTGTCTAGAATTAAAATATAATAACTTAAAATTATACACCTGAAAAATTAAAAGAAAAATCTTAATTACTAGCTGAGCCACATGGCGTTGCTCGGGTCTGTAGTTCCCGTTCTGCTGTTACTGTTTCTGTTCCCATGGGATTATAGGGATGAAATCTACGTTAAATTACTGAGGGATTAAGTGGCATCCATCCCAGTGATGAAAGAATTTTTGAGATCTGTCCAGTAGTTTCTAAGTTTCCATTTCCAAGCCCGTTCCTGAAGGAATCTTCCGTTGCCGTGGAAATATGTGGATGAAATATAAGTCTATTTCACAGAGGGATAAGTTACATGAATTTGAATTGATCAGCAACTACATTTTTTCTCAATGCACTCAGAATAAAATCTTAAAAAAAAAAAATAGTACAAATAGTACGTATACGCCAGAGTCAATGGTTTACACTTAAGAAAATGTATCGAAAATGTATTTTTTGTGTTCCGATAAATAAAGGACATAAGCTTTTGTATAAATTAATTTTAAAACAAACAAAACGAATCCTTATTAAATAAAAAAGCAATTTTTTAATGAAGCATGAAATATTATTATTATTTTCAGCACATCATTTTGCTTACTTACAAAACAGAGTTTTCCCAAAATACTGTTATGATACAGTCTGTTTATCAATAAATTTAAAGCTTTCTCATAAACTATATTTTTTGTTTTGTTTTGCGGTGCGTAAATAAACAAAGAAGACGGTTTTCCGGCGCGAACACGTGACGTATAGTTGTCCAATCGCGAAACAGGGAAACTCTAAGTTGATTCCGCAAACTTCTAACGGCTGCCCTTGCCATTTATTAATGGTCATCGCAAAGGCCAGACGTCCTGGAAATTTTAAGCGTTAAAAATCGAATGGTAAATCCGTTGGAATAATCGGTATTCGTGGGATCAAGACATCCTTTTATGATTGTTGCTTCAATGACATCATCAACTTTTTCACAGCCAGTCTTGTTCCATTGCATAGTCGAGGTTGATTAATGTTACGTAGCATGATGACAACTGATCCTACTTTAAACTGAAAAAATGTAAAGTGGTAATCCAGGCAATTCCAGTGAATTTAAAAACTCCGTGGGATAATTGACTACGTCATCCTGACTCGTAACAGTATCGAATGATTTGATAGAAACCAACTGTCCTGGAAAAAAATTCTGAATGGTCGCATTGAGATCCTCGATATCTTTATTTTTAGCCACTATTTTTAGCATAGTCGAGTTTGACTATCACATATCCAATTATGGTTTTTGAACTTTTGCGCTATTTCTGGGAAAACACGCTGAATAAGTTAGTCTTTTGAATCTGTGATGTGACAGAAATCAGTGGGTAATGTGATGAGTCCGGTCGAGGTGTCCACTGCAACTTTATAATTTCCAATGTCTAACAACTGTTTTGCAAACACATTTTCAGTTTCATCATGTTGCAAAAATACTCGCATGTTAGTTGTTAACGGGAGTGTCTCTACGTACCGCTTCAAATTCGATGATTTTAGGCATGCATTCAGTTCATCAGCAAAAGTTGATTGGGGAATATAACTGGAAAAGTCTGACGAAAGTCACCTGACAACAGAATCATGGTTCATGGCCCCACTAAAAATATTTCGGTCGTCACTAAGATTTTTCAGCTTCTGTCCAATGCCTTCAGTGACCTCTTATGGGCCATTATGCATTCATCCCAAACAATCGATTTGCATCAATGTAGTATCTTGTCCATTGCGCTATTTTTGGCGATGTTGCAAATTGGTGTTTTCGGGATTTGCATAATTAATGGTAGTTTTAAGTCAGAATGCGAAGTTCTCCCACCTTCAAACAGAGTCGCAGCTATTCCAGATGAGGCCAACGCTAGATCAACATCATTTCGCGATCTGCTCCTCGCTAATAGCAATGAAATAAAGAACGTTTTTCCGGTTCCTCCGGGAGCACCAAGGAAATAAATTCCACCAGATCCACTGCTTCTATCAAAGTGTAGTTCGCAATTCTTTCCTGTTGATTTAATTGTGGAACATTTGTACGAACTGTTTCGGCCAATGCTTCAATGTCGTACTATAGACTATTTTCTTGATCTGTCTCTCTCTGTTCATCAGTGCGGTTAGCACGTGAGGTAGCTCTTTGCAAATCTGATTGACTGCGACGACCTAAGTCAGGTCGTTTTCTCCTCGGCATCGTAAATTGCTAAATAAGTAGTAAATTGTCACTATCACAGAATATCAACAAAAAATTTATTGAAAAAAGCACATTACCTGGATATCACTATCCCAAAGAATCACAGAAGTAAAGAAAGTTCTCGCGCACGTAGTGGTAATCTTCACTCACAAAGATTGATTGTCAAATCTCAAATATTATGGTTGCGTTCAGAAATTCAATTCGACTAATTGACTATTTGACGTTAGGAACGCACGTACATTGAATTCCCGATCCCAGTTCCTGTGGGAATTTGAGCATGAAATAGTCTATGATACTCAGGGGCAGTAAATTAAAAAAATTTAAATCTTTATTCTTACCAGTCAAAAAATTAAAAGAATTTTTAAAAACAAACAAGCCAATAATTTTATTATTTGTTATTAATTATTTAAATTTTTTGTTGTCAAAAACGATTAAAAAGAAACAAAAGTATTGTTTGAATCTAATTTTTTATTCATTATAGTTAAGAATAAAGAAATTGTTACTTTTACTATATTCCAATTTTTTTTTCAAATTTACTTAATTTTTAAAACTTCCCTAAGCCTCCACAATCATTTCAAGACCAAGATAATATAAATACGTTCAGCCGTTCTCGAGTTTTAGCCAGACTAACGAACAGCAACAATTTTTTATATATATAGACAGAAGACAGATAAGTCGGCTGACTTGGATGATCTCGGGATGTTCCGTCCCGGTTGTCGCTGTCGTCCCTCTTCATGAGGAGGTGGTGGGGTGGCTTTAGCCACGGAAATATGCTGACCCAGGGTCAGTTAGTGGCTTCGTCGTTGGCCGGTATTATTTCTTCGTTCAAAGTGTTCATAACGCTTAGGTATCTTGGCTCGAGGTGTTGGTCCTCACTGGTCATCTTTCTCATCAAATGATTCCGGTGGTTTTTGATATTTGCAGCCGTTTTGTTTACTATCAATAACACGTATTGATCCAAGAGCATCATTTTGGCTTTCTTGTGCACAGGCTGGTTGCTGTAGTGTCTTTAGCGCTGGTGGTCGAAAGTGAGGCCGGTGCAGAATCTCAGAATTTTCCTTTCTGAAAGTAGGAGCTCCTTCATCGCTGTCTTGGATATGGTAAACCAGACATGGCTGCCGTAGTTGATGACGGGTCTCAGCAGTTGCTTGTACATCATAAAAGAAACTGCAAATCAAGGTTGAAACATTCTACATCTGTGTTTCTTTAGAGCTTATAGAAAAATACAGACCATATAAGAAATAAGATTTGATTTGAAGCAGTCTAAGGGCTACTCAAATCTATTGAAGGCTTCCCGACGTTTTCTCCGAGTTTAACCCTGTCGGCGGATGACTAGTGTGAAACAGACAAGATCACAAAATTCGTTGATAAAAAAGAATAGTTGCTAAAATTGGTTTTAAGGCTTCACAGTTGATCACCATTTTAGATGACAGTCATTTTTAAAACCTAAAACCGCAGTAAATTGAGTTATCAGTTTAGTTAGTAAAGAATTTTGTTTACTGCTCATTTCCTTTAAATGAACCGGACCTAAATTCCGTAACTTTTAAGACGATCGGCAAAAGACGACACAATCAGAAAAAAAAACGATTTCAAAATATCCGTCTGAAAAGGTACGGAATCCTGACTCTTTTCTACAGAAGTATTAAAAGCCAGTGCTTGAGAAAACATTGACATGTCTATTATAAATGGTATTTTGAGAAGGTTCCAGCTTTGGCTATTCATATCCTTTTTTCCTATTTTAGCAACATTTTCTGGTGACTCATCTGTCTTATTTTTTTTTATCTAGACTTTTCCGATCAAGAAGATCAGCAAATGAAATAAGTATAGCAGCGCCACCCATGGCCATACGAGGTGTCTCAGCTCTTCCCCGATCCCGCTCGGACCCCAATGCCCCAATTAATGTTCCTGAAACTACTTCGACCGCAGCTAGTGGAGGTGTTGAACAGGGCTCGCAACCAGCCTCTAATAATATACTTAATCCAAACCTTAGTGGCTCATTCAAGGATGACGATGAAATGGAAGCACACCAGAGTATATACGAACCAATTGCAACACAAACACCGTCCGCTGCTGTATCCACATCCGATTTAATGGGCATCGTCATTATGGGCAGTAATTCACGTCAATCCGAAACAGAACAACCCAATGGCCAGCAAGATTCTGTATTCATTCAAACTCCATCCCAAGGTGGTATTGGTGTAGTGGCTCTACCCAATACAAACCTTCGCAACCCCTATTCACACAATGGCCAACACTTCGCTTGAAGTGTCGTCTAAACAACCCCCTCAATTAGAAAGAGATGAATCAAAACAAAACAAAAAAAAAAAAGCGAGCGGTAGTATCTCTCTCATGTCCCTTCCAGCTCCCTCGCCTCTTTTTACTTTTGTGTGTTATCGTAAAAAAGGAGATAAATTGTGATTTAAGTTAGTAATTGTTATTGATACATTATTTTTATTATTAATAAAATACTATTAACCCATGGTAACGTACCGAACCCCCATTATAATATATAACCAAAACCTCAACATATTCTATTTGCAAAATAAATTGAGTTTCTAGGTTCAATTGAATAAAATTTTATGCTTTTAACCTTAACACTAAATTATAATTATTTGTGTTAATAAATCTTTCCTTTGAGGTCAATGAACTCTCCCAAAGCAAAGAAGAGGGCGATATAAAAGTTCTCAATGAGCAGTTTCATAAAATAAAACAAAAAATGAATACACCAACGCGTGTTTGTAAAATATATATTTTTTAATTTAATCTAAAAAACAAATAAACCAATAGAATTTGTAGACATAAAATATAAAACAAAAAATACATATATATTTGAAATTGAAACGTAGATGACGTTATACTATGTAATGATACTATCCATTGTAAAATATATAATTTATCATTCAAAAACATAAGAAAAATGAGACAACAGTAAATGTGCGATTGATTCCACCTCTTGTGGCGGCGCCATCATTCGTGTTCGATTCATAAGTAAAATAAATAAATGAATAAATAAGTAAAAGATGCAATGTGCTGTATTTCAAAGTCACGAAACAAAAATTTGATGGATTATTTTCTTATATTTTTGTCTTGTTTATGTAATCATAGGTTTGTTAAGAAATAAAATAAAAAAAAAAACAAAAACTACAAAATTAAAGGCAAAATTCTCCCCAAATTCCACAAGTCATCCGCAAAGTTCCAGTCAATTTCTAAACTGAATCACATGTTTTGACTTCTGATTTTTGGAGAGAATGTGTATTCTTACTTAATGTATCAAAACATTACAAAACATTAAAGTTCCAGCGGGGTAGCCAGTTTGTGAGTAGTAAGTTCTTTTTAGGAGATTCAATTTTATTTCGAAGTAGTTGTCATCGTAAGAAATTGTTCACAAATGCGGCAAACGCATCGCATTCCCAAAACTAAAAATTTCCACAGCAAATACTTATCGGAGGACGTCGGATGGGCGGATCGGAGAACTACCACGAAGCAAAATGTAATCGTAGAAAATCGGTGAGAATTCCACTCCGATGGTTAAATAGACCGATTATCCCTATCCATAGAAAAAGGACCCAAGAACGATGTTACTAACTATTGTCAGATAGCCAAACTTTCCTGTATACCAAAGCTGTTCGAAAGCAATATTTATGATACACTCAGCTCTATTATGAGTTTCAATTGAACAGCTTTTCGCCAGGAAAATTTTTGTTCGCCCGGAATCTTAAAAGCTATTATAAGTTTCACCTGAACTTGGAATCAGAAAGTTCATTTCGAAAAAAAACCACGTTCAGTTGCATCCAATTGTCATTGTCCTCAACATTTTCACATTTCACGGGGAAAAATAGCTCATAAAGAGTTTTTGCGAATATGGACAATTTTTCTCCCGAAACTCATAAGGGAAAAGTGAAATGGGATCTTTTTTGAGGAGAATTAGTTCACGTGAAACTCATAATAAGGTCGACTGTCTTTCCAAACTGTAAATCTATTTTTTTTATAGCTAGCGCACACATCAAGGGGTTATGACTATTCTTATAATGTTATAGAACACAGTGCGAGCATTAGTGGATTTTTTTTTTTTTTTTGAAGACCTAGAACCTATTTGACTCAAACAAAATGTGTAGTCTGCTTCAGATCATCTCTCTCCGATCCTTTCATAGCATCTTCTGGTGTCCTTCAAGGCAGCCATCTTGAACCCCTATTTTTTATTTTAGCGATTAACAATGTTGTCAAAAAACGTAGTTGTAACGGTTTGATATACGCGGCTGATATGTAAATGTTTAGAAGCATTCTATCCCCCGTTGATTCTTGTATCTTAAAAGATAATCTACACATTTTCTCAGTTCGGTATCACAAAAATAATTAAGAACTCAACGTTAAGCTAAAGCTAAGTGTACACGATTGTCTGATCTGCAAATATTGCCAGATCTGTCAGTGAAAAATTTGTCTCGAATGGCTGACAATCGTGTACACACCAAATTAATTTGCAGAAAAACTATTTGGCTGCTAATTTTTAGACAAATATCTGCCAATTAATTTGCAAAGTGGTTTTGGTTTGTCAAATTCAAATACAAGCCAAACAAATGTTTTATTAGTTATAAAATTTTTCAAAATAAATTTATTTAACAAGGTTACTTGCTGTTTTGCGGACTTCTATTTCTATGTCGCGATCGAATTTTTGAACGAGCCATATCAACGTTTTTTTTCGTCGTCGACAATTAAACAACATTTGACGTTTACAGACGACTGCACACGACATCAAAACGAGTGTACAAGATCGAAAACGACTTATGGAATGCAGATTGTGTCGTGTCGTTTTCGACATCGGTAATAGGGGTGAATTTTTGTTTTTTATAGAAAATGTGTCAATAACGTGAACATTTTTTTAGTTATGGATGCTATAATATTGAAGATGAAAATTTTTTTTGACAGATGCGATATGTGACAATGAACTGAAAATGAATTTGCTGATCCGCAAATGAATTTGTGTGTACACGGTTTGCAGAAATCTACAAAAATCTGTATATCTACTACCAGCTATTTGCCCAAATTAGTTTGTCGACATTGTCAGCCAAATAGCTGGCAATAAACTTGCAGATATTTGTAGATTTCTGCAAACCGTGTACACACAAATCCGATTTTCACCCTTATTGTAAGCTCATTTGCACACATTGTCAGGCGTTTGCAGATCTGACAATTATTGCCAGACCTACCAATCGTGTACACTTAGCTTAAAGCTAAAGTAAATGCCACGCTATAAATTCTTCCCACAAACGTCTACCCCCGCCGCATCGATCGGTGCTATTTAGGGTTAACGGGAACTTTTTCCCAAATTCGAAAAATTGGTATCGGAAACTTATTTAAGATATTGGGAATAAAAACTCCTAACGAAAAATACCTATCGGGAACTCTTTTATTATGGGAAATTTTGTATTTTTCCTTGCCAAAAACTTGTTCCTATGGGAAAAAAATCTATGGGGAATTCCCGATAGTAGGAACTCGTTCCAAGGAAGGGAAACATTTTTTGGGAAAATTATTTCCCAAGGAATTCTCGATAAGGCTGATTATCTACAAGGTGAACCAATATCCGTTGTTTCTTATGCTCGTGACTTAGGTTAGGTGTCATTTGTGATAAAGAGCTCAACTTTCACTCCCACATTGAACATGTTATAAAAAAAAGGAAACGGTATGGAGCATGTTCGGATTCATGAAACGTTGGTCGAAAGAATTTTCCGATCCGTATGTACATTGCTTTCGTTTAGCCAATCTTTGAATATGCCTCCCAAGTGTGGTCACCTTATCAAATAACCCAAGCTAAACGCCTCGAAGCTGTCCAACGCAGATTTCTTATTTACTCTTTACGCAAACTTCCTGGGGAAGATAGATACCATTTGCCTCCATATGCTGATCGTTTAAAACTTATTAATCTTCAGTCTCTTCAAATGAGACGTGATATCTCAGATATAATAAGGGTTATCGGGAACTTTTTTTCCAATGGATTTTTCCCAAATTCAAAAAATTGGTATCGGGAACTTCTTTTCGAAATTACGAATAAAAATTCCTAGGGTAAAATATCTATCGGAAACTCATATTATTACGGGAAATATTGTGTTTTTTCTTGCAAAAAACTTGTTCCCATGGGAAAAAAATCCGTGGGGAATTTCCGATAGTAGGAACTTGTTCCCGGGAAGGGAAACATTGTTTGGGAAAAATATTTCCCAAGGAATTCCCGATAAGGCTGAATATTTGTTCAAGGTCTTTTAAGTGGGAACATTGATTGTCCGTCGTTATTGAGTTTAATATTTTTTAATGTAAATTAACGGAATTTTAGGACTGTTCCCCTTTTCCGAATTCCCTATCACCGTACGAACTATAGTTTTTACAACCATATTTTACGTATATTACGTAATGTCAGTGACAAATCGAATCTGTTCTAATTCCATACCTCGAAATAAACCCCTCGTAAGTCTCTAGCTTCCCACTCACAATGGGTTGAACCATTCTAATTTAATTTTGCTTTTGAAATTATTTTTTACTTTAGATTTAAGTTTTACTTGTACTAAGTGTAAATAAATTAAAATCAAATTAAATGCAATTTAACAGCCTGTATTAAGATTTACGAAACGCGAAGCAAAAAGTGAGGCCCTAAATGATCAGACCAGAAGTACTAGTACATCGCAGAACCTCGCAATGCCCAAAGAACACATCTGGAGTGACAGCTCCCCAGATCACCAAGAACGAAGGAAGCTATCCACTTGAAACGCTGCTTTCACTCTTAGCCGAACAAAAGAAAACTTATAACAAACCTCAACTCTAATAAAAAAAAAACAATGTTCAATTTATGTAATATTCTTTAATTTCTTTTAATATTTGAATTTATTTAATGAGGGCACAATTTGTTGTTCTTCATTTCTATGATAACTATGGTATTTTCTTAAATCTTCAGATAGGAAATATTTGTTCAAAAGAAGGGACAAACTATCCATAAAGAGTAGACAATTTAAAGCTAACCAATTTACACAACGAAATTAATATAAGGTCCTTGTTTCGTATACACCAAACAGCGGTAAAAGTAAAATTTATTTGTTCGTTGACAATCAATGTTTTTGTATGTTTTGTAGCTAAACATTTATGAGCACATAAAATAATTGAATTATCTATTTGTTCAATTTGTATTTGTATTTTTTTTTTTTTTCAAGAGTGCCATGGGGTGAGTGAGTGTGTGTGTAAAAATTCTTTTCGCTTAACGAAAAAAGATACATACACTTAAACTTCTATCAGCTATTTTTTGTTTGTTTTTAACTATTCTATTTTAAAGAATTATTTTTATATTCTTTTCAGATGTGAAAAATAAAATAATAAAAAATAAAACAAAAACATTACAATTACTTGTATATACAAAAGAATAATACAAAAATATTTAATATCACTATTTTATTTATATATATTTCGAAATATTTGCTTCTTTCTATGTACAGTTTATTTAATTTATTTTACTCAAAAATTTAATTTATACTTTGTATACAATATGCGAAAGAGAGAAATATATGCACAGTGATGCAAGGAAAGTGTGATCGATGAGAGTTTCTTTTTTTATCATATATTTATATTTTATTTTAACCTATATATGCTTGTTTTTGTTTGTTTGCACATTTATATAGTAAAAAGGTATTAATTTTAAATAAAAAATAAATTTATTTATATATTATATTGTTTTGTAGGTAAACTTAACCCTGCGTAATAGTAGTTTAGGCTTTGTTTTTTTTTTTATTTTATTTTTGTATTTTATTTAGATTTATATTTTATTTAGTGTTTTTTTTTTTTTTTTTCTTTGTTTTACTTAACAACCAAAGACTCTTTTAAATGTCGCACTAGACCGGATCCAATGTCCTTAACGTCCGGCCATTGACGTATCACAAATATGATGAAAAATATTGAGAAGAATGTCGTTAAAACACGAACTCTGTATGGAAGAAAAAGTTTGAAAATTAATTGAAAAATCGAAACATTGTAATCGATTAAATCACATAAAA
The DNA here is from genome assembly GCA_914767635.1 of Melanostoma mellinum. NCBI lineage: Eukaryota > Metazoa > Arthropoda > Insecta > Diptera > Syrphidae > Melanostoma > Melanostoma mellinum. The sequence goes on from OU612060.1 coordinate 172,227,535, forward strand.
TGTTGTTCATAACTTCAAGTGCGCCTTCATTTTAGAAGTTTTTGGGAATATATGAGCACAGTTGAGAAGCGCACAAACAGTCTCCGATAAGAATAATGATTTTACGGTTGACGACCCCTAGCAAACCAATAAACAGAACGTAAGATCCCTTAAAAAACTACGTGTAGAGGAAGAATTAGCGGACACCCTAGACTACTTCAAAGCATATACATAACCCCCATCCAAGCAGTGCAATAGAATTGGCTATGTATAAACAAGATGAAAAATTGCGACATTTGCTGTGGTGACTACTACAGACAACAGATTCAGAGAATCATCACTACGAGAGGCTGCCCACAAGGAGGGGTCTTATCACCTCTACTTTGAAATCTAGTAGTAAATGAACTATTAGAAAAACTAACCACGCAAGGCATAAGATGCATTGGCTATGCTGATGACATCACATTATTAGCCTGTGGGAAATATGCGATATAATACAGAGGGGTCTGGTAATCACGAAAAAGTGGTGTACATCTGTAGGACTGAACATCAACCCCACAAAAACTCCTACCACTTATGAAAGACATTACACTGGATGGAGTAACCATAGTACCCACAACAGAGGTTAAGTATTTAGGCGTGATTCTAGATAGTAAACTCCTGTGGAAAAAATAAGTAGAAGCAGCAACTGAAAAGGCTAAGAAAACCCTAATGATATGCAAAAGCATAGCAGGAAGATCATGGGGCTGTAAATCGAGCATTATTCAGTGGATGTACCTAATGATGGTAAGACCAACCCTTACCTATGGAGCGGTAGTCTGGAACAAGAGAACTGACCAGGTGACCACTAGAAAAGCATTAGAAAAAGTATAAAGACTTGCGTGCATATGCATATCAGGAGCAATGAGAAGCTGTCCAACTGCGGCTTTGGAAGTATTGCTAAATCTGACACCTTTGCACCTGGTAATAAGAACCATCTCAAATGCAACGATAGCTAGATTTGCCAAAAAAACTGAGTGTGTCCTGAAATCTAGCGAAAAGAGCAACGAGCCAGAGAAAGAGTTACCACTCATTGACTTCCCTCGGGATAGCAAGACCAAGGAATTCAAATTCGATAAGCTCTTCGACGTTGAGCTTAGTAACAAAAAGGCATGGCAAAGTGAAAAAGAGACCTACTGAATTAAGACCCATGCAATAAAATGGTATACAGATGGCTCAAAAACAACGGAGGGAACTGGAGCAGGAATTTTTGGGCCAAGAACAAAAATTTCAGTACCTATGGGAAGAATGTCAAGCATATTCCAAGCAGAAGTTTATGTAATACCCAAATGCGCGGAAGTAAACATTGACAGAAAATATAAAAACAAACATATTGCAATAATGACGGACAGGCAAACTGCAATTAAGGCCATACGATCCTACACAATCTCTTGGCAATTTTAGCACAAAACGTTACAAAGACGTAATAAAACTTAATAGAAACAATGTAAGAATGCTAGCCGGATTCTTAACCGGACACTGCAGACTAAGAAAACACCTTAAAGTACTAGGCATAGAGAGCGACGACCAATGCAGATTTTGCAACGAACAGGAAGTCTCCTGACCACCTCTTAGGTGACTGCCGAGCTCTAATACACCAAAGGAAGAAGTATCTAGGATCCTACTACGTAGAGGAGAGGGAGCTAAAACTACTAAGCGTAACCCAGATACTAAGTTTCATAAGAGGAACTAATCTGGATGAAGTACTTTAATTAAGGAACACTACTTAAGAAGTAGGGATACAATAGATCTAAACAGGTCGAGGTACATTACAAAACCCCAATTTTCATTCATTCATGCATTCACAGACAACAGAAACGACATTTATTGGGGTGCGGATTTGTCATTAGACTCAACGATAAGGTTATCGACTTGAAAATTCGTCAACATTAGCTTAATAAGCGTCCACCCCACCACAGAAGAGATGACTGTTTCTACGAGCTCCTGAAGTGAAAATCGTCCTTGGTGATTCATTTTAAGTGTGATAGATGTCCGAACTTTATGAGGGGCCGACTTTGACTCGGAACACTACCTTGTTGTAGTCAAGGTACAAATGAGGATATCCTGTTCTTGACTCGTTCGAACCAACGTTGTGAAGAAATATGACGTTAGAAGGCTACAATCGCAAGAGATTGTCATTGCCTTTCCCAATAGAGTTTCCTCCGAACTATTCTTGCAGGCAGACAAATGCAGCCAAACAAAAAGCACGACAAATTTTGATACAAAAGGTAACAAGGGCCGCTTTTGACCAGTACGACGAGATTTATAAGGAGAAAAGAAAGTAAGAACACCGAATTCTCAAAAAGAAAAAGGAGCAACATGAGAATTACTTGCTATGAAGAAAGTCATATCAAAAAATAAAAAGAACACACCAGGGTGACAAACCTTGAACTCAAGCCTGTAAAGAAAAGCGCGGAGGCACAAATTCCACACGAGTGCAGATGGACTTGATATCAAGTATTTCAAGGCAGCTGGAGATCAGTGCGAAAGAAGCATGCAAAAAGTGATCTTTATGATATGGTCAGAAGAAAACATGATCGATGAATGGAACATCAGTATCGCAAATCCGAATTTGGAAAAAACCCGCGAATATAATATGGAATCAATACACACCATGTCTTTGTCGATTGCATTGCCGCCTAGTATTTATAGAGACGAGCTATACAAAGCCATGTCTAGTTTTGGCATATTTCCAAAACTTTGGAGTATTCATGCCGCTTCGTCAAGATCGATAAAGAACTCACCGAAACTTTTGATGCCGAAAAAGGCTTACGGATAAAGCGACAAACAGTCATGCAATTTCTTTGAAATCATATTCGAAACGATCACGCAAAACTTAAACGTCAACACACGCATTGAAACAGAAGCGGCAAAAATGTTTGTTTGATTGTTAATGAGGGCAAAACGAAGCATATGCTGCTTTCAAACAACAATATCCGATTTTGAAAGCCAGATTCTATTACAGGGTAACTTTAAAGAAGACAAAAGAAACTATTCCACAAAAATTGCTTAAAATTGCTTGTTGCCAGCCGTGTTTTACCAAACAATTGAACGTTCTGCGGAATTAAAGAAAAAAGGCCTGGAAAACTTTTTTAACCAGTCTATCTCTGACTGACCACCAAGTGCTTACTCAAAATGTAACTCAAATGAGTTGCTCTCTTAAAAATTAGCCAAAAAGCTTTTGGTCCTTTGTTACCTCCAAAAAGAAATCAGACGGCTATCCAGCCAATTTTATTTATAATAACAATCTTCTGAAGGATGCTTCCGACACATGCAATGCCTTTGCCTTTTTTTTGTGGCTCTTTTTGTAGTACATTTTTTAAAATTGATGAAAACCATTTTGAGTATTTAACTCACAGTTTGCAACTAAGTTTTAATACTATCCCTATTCACAGTGACAGAATTATTCATTAGCTTTCTTCTCTAAATGATGACGTTTCAGTCCGGATATGATTCCACCTATCGTATTCAAAAAGTGTTCTTCATGTTAAGCCTTTCCTCTCGAATACCTTGTAAAGCTCTCTTTAAAGTCTGGAAAATTTCCTAGTTTGTGGAAGAAGTCTTTTATTATCACTGTTTTCAAGAAGAGAGAAAAAATAGATATAAAAAACTATAGGCCAATTGCAATGCTTTCATGTAGCAGTTTGAACAAGTATTCGACAAAAGTTTCTCTTTTTTGCATCGACGACGGCTACTAATGTTCTTTCATTTTACCATAGATGCTCTAAAGCACTTGAAAAAGGGTATGAATTAGACTGCATTTACACTGACTTCTCTAAGGCCTTCGACCAACTTTCTCATAATATTATATTATATAAGCTAAAAGCATTTGGATTTCCATCAGTATTTACTGTTTGGATAAGTTCATACTTAAAAAATAGATCTTATCAAGTAAAATTTCGTAACGTCTTGTCAAGTTCTTTCAATGGTCTTTCTGGTGTGCGGAGAGGGAGTTACCTTGGTCAATTGTTCTTCATTATTGCAATGAATGACGTGATTTCTTGTATTTCATACAGCGACATTCTAGTTTTTGCTCAAGACATGAAGATTAGTAAATCTATTTAAAATTCGTCAGATCACAGGATATTACAAAAAGATATCGACAGTTTTGTTACGTGCTGTTCTAAAAACAGTCTAAGTTTGAAACCTTTCAAGTGTCAAAGTATGACGTTCTCACGTAAAAGAATTCCCGGCAGTACAAATTATTCAATATCTCAGCAATCATTATCGCAGGTTTCCAATTTCCGTGAATTTGGTGTTCTTTTTAGTATTAACCTCGAATCCAATGAACACATCAACTTCATGATAAGCTTGGGTTTATTAAAACATGGACAAAAGACACAGATTCATACGTATTGCCCTGAAAGATTTTCTCTGGGAAAATCCCTTTAATCTCCTCCCTTACGAAAATCGTATTCGTCTTTTAAATTTTCGACAACTCTATCAAAGACGGATCAACAATGACTTAGTATTTTTTCATCAACTTATAACAGATTCAATTGATGCTCCCGACTTGCTCTCCTACATAGGATTCAACTATCGCGGAGGATCTCACCAAAGAAAAAAACCTTCAACTACACAATGCTTAGTAGACGACAGTGGGGACGCTACGATGCATCACACAAAGAAGAAGCGGAGAAGAGATTAAAAATAAGGTGAAAGGATTTTTAAAAACAAAAATATAAATAGGATAGCGGTAGCACAACAGATCTTGGAGAGCCTCCGGGCCTATCGCATAATAAATAAGAACTGATGTCAAAACTCACCTTGTTTTTAGAAATGGCATAATAATGCCAGCAGCTGTTGCCACTAATAGTAAAACTACTTGCAATACAGTTAAAACTACATTAATTAATTTAACGACAAGTGCACGAGCATTCGAATTATCAATCCCTTCCACAGTGACATATTGTTGTTGCGATAAGTGTTCCATTTTAGAAATCTATGTAAATAAAAACACAAATTTAACACTTTAGCTCTACAAGCTATTGGCAATTTGAAACTTACTCTTGTTTGGCAATTTTCTAAAACTTCGTTAACATCTCTCAGTCTCTCGTCACTTTGATATTGTACCTTTTCTTCCATATCAGCAATAGCTTGTTTGAGATTTTCAATTTCATTCTAAACAAACAGATGTGAGTTCATTTGCAATTTAAATGGCCCAACTCTTATAAGTTTTACCTGATGTAATTCTGTTAAATCATTGATTTGTTCTTCTAGGCCTTCGGCTCGGTATCGTTCACTTTCCAGCGTTGCTGTCAAGTTGTTGAACTCTTTTTGAGTGTTCTAAAAATAAAACAATTAATTTTATTCTTAAAAAAAAAGAAATCTTTTGTTATACCTCTAATCGTTCGACTCTTTCTTTGAGCTTTTCAAGCTCTTCATTTCTTTCTTGAAGTTGTGTGAGAATAGTTTTGTAAATTACATTATATTGGCTGGCCCCCGATTGGCTTTTTCCAGAACTACAAAAGAAACAATTCAATATAAAATCAAGTGCTAAAGAAACACAAAGTGTAGAGAAACATACCCAGCTGGAATACTTTCGCTGGTAACACTACTGCATTCGCTACCATTGTCACTATTGAATTTTCCACTCCCAGCTCCTCCCGTATTTCCAGAACCTGTTGAATGAGGGGGTATATTGCTGGCGTTGTTGGGCGTTGATGTGCCGTACATGTCTGAAGAATTCACTGGCATGTTGAGGGCATTGAGTTCAGCTTCTAAATTAAAATAGAAAACTTTTTTTTTGTTTTGAAAGCTTAAAATAAGTCAAATAGCTTGGCTCTTACATAGATATGGATTGTTCAAGACATGATGGTATGATGTTAGTATTTTAAGTTCTAACCACGTAGTTAATTGTGAATACAGATATAGATACAGATACTCTTTTGAACTTAAGAACTAGAGCCCAAAGTTAATGAAACGCTTATTTTTTTAGATTAAATTTGGACTTGGTGGTACCACTTCAACTCAAGCCTGACTGGATTCAGAAAATTATTTCGAAAGAGGTCATTTTGAAAATGTTATAAGTACGGCCTCAGAAGTAGAAAAAGCATCTCCATTTTAATAAAATAATTTTCACAAAAGTTAAGTCCATTCTTGCTCTTTTTCAATGTACAGCGGCAGCCGGGTCTTGATCAGCTGTGATAACATACAAAATAGGTCAGGGAATGCCTCAATTAACTAAACCATTTGTCTCTGTGATTCGAAAGGGTTGGAAGGTTAGAGTCTCTTTAGATGTCAGTTCCACAGTATTTCACGGATTCATTGCAACTGAGTTGGAGAGGGGTGCGTTTGGGGAGCTCGAGAAGATCATCATTAACGGACTAGACACCCGCATCGACCGGAGTGATCAACCTTAAGTTCTTCCGAATATAATGAGATAGGGTGGAAGTTTTTTCTCTGGGTTCGCATCAGATAAGAGCATCTCGGCACCTCCGCTGGCCGGAGTATTCGTCCATAGGTCTTACTTATATCGGGTGCCTTTTCAGAGGTTGGTTTTTCGAATTGGGATAAAACTGACATCTTGTGGCCAACTCTAATGTCATTTGTGTTCACTTTGGTTTGCCATTTCATCATGAACAGGTTGACAAAAGAACAACGCTTGCAAATCGTGCCAATTTATTTCGAAAATAATCATTCAGTTTGCGAAGTTTACCGCAAGCTCCGTCCATTTCATGGTCGGCACAATCATCCCTCAGAACAATTAATTCGGTTAACCATGGATCGTTTTCGCACTACGTTTAATTTATGTGATAATACGCATCCGCAGAGACCCCGAACAGTGCTCACCGAAGAAACAATTGCCGCTGTAGAGCAAAGTGTTGAAGAGGACCCAAATGAATTGACTCGCCACCGTGCGATTGGAGCTCTATCCGTCAACTTTATGGAAGATATTTTTCAAAGATCTTGGCTTACGACCTTAAAAGATCCAGCTTATGCAAGAGTTAAAGCCGTAAGACCATCCAATGCGTCGTGATTTTCGTATAAGGGCCGAAAATGAGATTGATCTCGATGCTGAATTTGATCGCACAATTTTTTTCAGTGATGTGGCTCATTTTCGGTTGAATGGTTACGTCAACAAGCAAATACCCGTTTTGGATTGAAGAGAATCCAAATAAGTACCTTGAGACGCCATTACATCCGCAAAAACTGACTGTTTGGTGTGCTCTATGGGCTGGTGGAGTCATTGGGCCATACTTGGCTTTATTCCAGCCAGACGCGACGGCCACATGCCCGAAATCACATGTAAACATTAATGGCATAAAATTATCCTTCCAATAAAGCCAATTTGATGAACGTTAAAAAGAGAACACTCTTTACATTTCAACGGTCAGTGGGAGTGAAAGTATCGCATAGGGTCACTCTGACACTTTCACTGAGATGGGCAGCCTTCTAAGGCTTTTTAAGACGTCCCTGAAGTGCAGTTGGCTAACCAGCCCTTCCGCTTTTCGCTTTTTTCTTAGCTATACAAATTGTCACTGGCTACTTATTCCCTTCATTCGACATGATGTAAACGCACCTTCATATTGAAGGTCGCGATTCGATTCTAGTTCTTTCGAGACAATTGGCAAGTCTCTTAGAAGAAATACTAAATAAATAAAAAATAAATAGGGTGGCGCAACAGAGCGAGGAGCCCCTGGGCCTAGCGCATTTCTCACAACCATGCCTTGTGAGGGAATGGAGGGGACCTACAATTTTTCGCCGGTTCCGAACGGCTAATTGAGAATGCGCTTTTCATGGCAATGAATTTACTAACGGAGGACTTGCCAATTCCTCGCGAAAGGCGATACCCGTGGAAAAACATTTTTGCATTTTGCCTCTGCTGGGATTCGAACCTCGAACCTCTGGGTTAGCAGGTGGACATGCTAACCATTACGCCACGGGAACCAGAAGAAATACTACCATGAAAAAAACTGCTTATCTTTTGAAGCCAGCAGAAAATCGGAGGTTCACTTAACTCTAATTTCTAAATTCTCATATTATTTTTGCAAAAAAACAGTTGAGATAACTCATTCAATGGTGTCGTAATTGCTAGCATTGTTAGCCTGTTGCATTGGAAATCGAGGTTCGGTCCTACCCGTTTCGGGTTACACTGTCTTGAAAAGCGCTTTCTTACGTAGTCCTTCCGAATTCGAAAATAATGAAAAGTTATCTCCATTTGTCTGAAGTTTAGAATTTGTTTCACAACTCTTGTTTCCAGCTCAAATTAGAACACTGTGTTATCACAATTTAGGGAAGTGATCAACCTCTTTAGTGTAAGATTATAAACCGCGTGGTACCGATGGTGTGATGGTTAGCATGTCTGCCTGTTAACCGGCAGGTTCGTGGTTCGAATCTCAACAGAAGCCAAAATGTTTTATTTCACGAGCACGCAGCGCGTTTGCAGCATGAAAAGAGCGTCAAGCTTTAACTATCAACTTATTTGGAACTCACCCCTTATGAATTGAGTTTTTCGTATTGGGGGTGCTTAATGTAAGATACCTACTGCAACCCAGGAGCAAAGTCTGGCAACAAAAATAACTTAAACTAAATCTCAGTGTTGCAAGACTTCAAAATGAAAACATCGGAAAATGAACTATGAAGAAGAATTAAAATCGAAATGATTCAATAGCCCACAGATATCTCGGCTGCGTCGATAGCTTCGCCCCATTGGAGATAAGTCGTCAGTGACACTAAAAAAAAGATAAAAAAACGGAAAAGCGAACAGAGTGCCAACTTTTTTCTTCAAGACAAGCCTAAAAACCCCACTGAAAAATATGGATAGCCCTCCAGTCTAGAAGCTGCTCCTCACAGTACAAGCGTAGCAGAGACCTTCTGCGAAACTTGCACTCCCATTGCCGATAAAATTCCGAAGAACCCGGAGATGAATACTCCGACTAGCGGAGGAGTCGAGATACTCGATTTGAACCGGGACGTACTCATGGTTGACCACTTCGGCCAGTGCAGGCGTCAAGACCTTTATTTTCGCTGGTGTATCGACTGCAAAAAAAGTCCTCAAAAGAATAACATTCGTTGGTGTAGGCACTCGACTCTAATGCGAATCGGGAGTAACTCAACGTTGATCACTCCGGCCCGTGTAGGCGTCGCCGTCGCGTCGAGATCTTCGTTTTCGTTGCTGACCAGAGAGGACTTCACTCGAGTACAATAGTTTTCAAAAGAACAACACTCCTGGGTCGAAAAATTCGACTCTGATGCGATTTGGGAAGTACTCAGGCTTGACCACTGCGGTCAGTGCAGACGTCGAGACTTTTGGTTTCGATGCTAATTAAAAAAGTTTTCAAAAGAACAAGAACTTTTCTGGTACAAACAAAAAGGAATTCATATTGAAGCTAAAATTGGCTATTCTTCACAGCGAAATTATTATTTTGAAAGAAGTCAGAGTTAGCCTCGACTTTTAGTTTAGTTTTCAAGATGGCGGATGTGCTATACAACACAAAACTACTAAGAACGAAATAGATTTTTCAAAAAATACAAAAGCAAATAAATACAAAAATGCAATGCAACGGTTAAGGCTACCCTACACTGAGATATATGCACCAGGGCCTATATTACAAATTACGAAACGCGAGGTAACAAAACCCGAAACCCGAAACAACGATAGGTACGTCATATGCCGATTATGAATTACAAGAATAGATCCATGATAATTTCAGAACCATAAAAAAAAAAAAAACCAAATTCAGTCGTAAATGACAGAGTAACGTGAATCGTATCCGCAATGTAAAGATAGCGATTTTTTTTTTGCGAGCCTCGTTATTTGTAATACTGGTCCAGCAGCGAAGTTAACCAATAAACGTGTTTACTCAACTGCTCGTGTGACGGAAAACTTGACCTCTCGTCAGCAAAAACTTCTATTCTTATTCTTTTTGGTACATGTCCTAAACCAGCTTAAATACATAAGTAATATTTAAGGAGATTTATTTAAGCTATTTATCTCTTAATCATACGGATTCTTTGAGTCTCTTTCTCATTGTAAACAACAAATAAGGTTAAGGATTAATAAAAGATCCCTGTGATATCATAACAAGCCAAATTCACGTGTATTAAGGTAACGAAGTCTTTTTTTTATCTCAGAAGACAAACTTGGAAAAGCTATAAATATCAAAACAAAACCCACCTGTCATTTGATTGATATTATCAGCACTTCCGAATTTGTTTTTGATTAAATGTGCAAACTCTCTTGGTTTCGACATCACAGACCCAGAAAAACCAGTAATTCCGTCTCGTATATTGCCACCCACATTTCTGCAAACAAAATATAAAAACAGTTTTTCAATCAAATCCAATTCGAAAGCCAATGAGATTTTATTTTCGTTTTACAAACCTTAAGCCCTGGCCCACATCTCGTAACACCTCACGGGGTTGTCTGTGTTGGCTCTTATTGAGAAACTGATGATTTTGTATGTCCTTGGACCGTTTCGTATAGTTATCGAGTTTCTTTTGCAGTTGGGCGATTGTGTGTGCGCTCTTTTGATTCTTCTTTTCAAAGACAGCCTGAAGTTAAACGATTTAAAGAAAATATATTACCAAGTCGTTGAGGTTCTTTAGGACGACAGGTGTGCTCTCTTATCACACTTTTTCTTTATATATATAATTTACCTTTATTCGTTGTAATTGCTGCTTATCAGCACTAGCGGCTAATTTGAGATATTCATTGACGTTATCTAGAAAAGAAACAAACGTCGTTTTTTGTTATAAAAGTAATTTAGTTTGATGATAAAACATTCTTTGCTGTAAGACATTTTTTATTACTCACCATCTCTGGCAGTTTGTTCTTTGCGAATCGATTCCTTTGTACATTGAATTTTTGTACTTAGTCTATCTATGGCCTGCAGGCTAGTGGTCCTTTCGTGACGTCGGTGATGTTTTTTATTGCTATCGGTAAGGAGTGTAGGTGGATTACCATCTGGCTCATCGGACGCGAAAGATTGAAGGCAAAGATCTTCGTTACCTGTTGGTGAAATAAGAATAAAATTAAGTTTTGATCAGTTACTAAATAATTATTATTGTTTTACAATAACTGAAAGCAATTGGGAGAACATGCGGCTGGTAAAGAACGGCTAAGAGCATAAGGAAAACCAAAAACTTATAAAACTGTCATTCGAGTCGCACGTGTGCGGAGCTTTGTAAATTACTACACGGAAGAGTTTTAAATTGTCATAGTTACTTCGAAGTCAATCAATCGCCAGTAAAGACTGACTGACTGCCCAACTGATTTTTATGCTCAAGTACACACCTATAACGAGTGTAAGGGAAGCGATAAGACTTTTCGTTTACCTTTGAGATGTGATAAGTATTTTTTTTTCTTATCTTTCTACTTTGAGACTAAAAGTTTTACTTTTAGTTTGAATTACAGGTATGTACTTCGCACCTTTCTCATATCTAAAGTGTGCCTTTTTTATGTGAGAAAGATCCGATTAGTACTAAATCATATTACAAGTATCGCTGTACGAATAATTGGACAAAATGTCCTTTTAAAAGAAGAACGACTTGCTGTTTCAGGAATGTGAACCAACTAACGTTCGCTGTTTGTTTAGGAAGACTTTTGTTTGCAAGTGAAGCCATTTTCAAATTTGACGTTAGCGGAAACGCTAAACAATATACAATAAGCAAGAAGTTAAAGTAGTAACAACTACAATGAAACCAGAAAATATCAGCAAAGGAAAGACGAGCAAAACAAATACATAGTTCATGCGGTTGCTAATTTAATTTCAAACAAAAGCCAAATGAGGTTGCCGGTGTCTTTTTTGCTTTATCGACCATGTCTGCTAAAAAGATTAGATTTATTAGATTAGATGATTACATGGTGTTTTGATGGTGGAAGAACATTAGGTTCAATCGAAAGTAGTCCTTCAAGGAGATTTTTTGTGGTGAGTAGTTTCATAGCAGTTCTTTGGCTCCTGAATTGGACCAGAAATTAATGATTCTCTGTGGGTGGATGACTTTCAAGTTCATCCAGGGGGATTATCTTGTAATTGGTGCCTGTGGCGTAATGGTGAGCATGTCTGTCTGTTAACCCAGAGGTTCGTGGTTGGGATCCCAACAGAAGCAAAAATGTTCTTCCACGGGTATCGCCTTTCGTGAGGAATTGACAAGTCTTCTGATAGTAAATTCATTGACATGAAAAGCGCTTTCTCGATAAGCCGTTCGTAGTCGGCAGCAGCCATAAAAGCAGACCCCTGAAGGAGCTACTCCAACATATTTGGTTTAAAGGTCTTTCAGGATCTTTCAATACTAGGACAGGGTATTGAAGTAGAGATGGTGGCGGATGAGCTCCTGGTGAGCCAACGGCAGCACTCACACCCCTGCGGCAGGGTACTGACACTGGATATTCCAGCCCTTTGTGTCCGAAGGGATCCAAAAGGACCTGGCCCTCCAGGTTGCGGGTTGTGCGTAGGGTTAACTACCCTACCATGGAAAAAATAATTTGTCCCGAAACAACAAACACCCTCGGATAACGATAATGATTTCAAAGTTGACGACCCAAGCAAACGAAAAAAAAAAGCACTCCGGGAGTGCCGACGGAAGTGAAAACAGAATTGAATTTTCAGTAAATATTTTAATGTAGGTACAGGAAAATCTTTTATAATATACTAATGTAGATGTACATATAGAGGAACATCAATGAAACTTATGAGTTTTCATTCACAATTTCATCTCTACAATCATCGTTTATAAATAAATAATAGGTCTATGGTAACTTAAATAGGAAACGAACAATTTTGTCTCAAATCTATTTAAATATATCGCAAAGACTGCATCAATTGTCGCTTTATATTTCGTTGTACTAAGGCTGTGGTCATTCGTCATTGTAAAATAGTATTCTTCTTTTAAAAATTGAAAAAGTGGCAAATTTGTAGCATCGCCGCGCCGAAGTTGATGTTAAAATCACCACTCAAAATCATTGGGAAATCATCCAATCTCTACCCAATTTTATCGTGAAGGTATGCAAAGCGTCTTCAGACTAAATAAATAAATTTTTATATAAAATTTGTCGTATTGCACTTGAAGACGCAGTCGGTGAATTATAAACCCCTACTGTTATAACTTGATGTCCATTTCCAGAAAGGCAACGATAAACACACAAATCGCCGATATCAAAAACATTACTACTAAACATATACTAGTGTAGGTACCTCGTATGCAAATCCATATGATTTGAGCAAAATATGGCAGTTGTATCAGACAACCTTTTACAGATAGCTGCTGCTCCTGCTGCTGGACGATCGTGCCTTCTGAAACTAGCAAAATTGAAATCTGGAATATCATATCTATATTTCTTCGTCACCCTTGTGAAATTCTGTTAAAATCAATACATTCAATTTTTTAACGATAGTGTCTACAGATTTTGTAACTGCGCTCGTAAGCTTTGACAATAAAATGAAAGGACAATGCATTAAGTTTAGAAACGAAATTAGTGAATATTTGAGTAATGGTTTTCCAAACTATTTTCATGCAACCATTTCAATTCCATCGATAAATCATCGCGATGAGTTGTTGATCTCTTTTAATTTGTTGTAAAGTTCGAATCATCGACCAGTGCGTCTCCTTCTCTGCCATGATTCCAGCTTCACTAATCCACTTCATTGAAATGGTAGTAAAATATTTGGTGCATTTATTTATTCTGCGTTGCATAAATTTTTCTCTGTCCTTCAATTCCTTTCTTTCTTCTCTGTATTTCTCCGAGTCGGTAAGTATACTAGGTAATGTTGCTATTCCATTGCTTTTAGTCATTTAGCAGCCCAAAATTAATGTGTTTCTTGGCTCAATGGTAGAGTCGTTGGCTATTAGACTAAGGGTCTCAGGTTCGAACCCAGCCGTGGTCACAATTTTTGTTTATGTTTTCACTTTAAATAAATAAAAAAATGGAAGTCATTGCTGGGAATCGAACCTGAGACGCTGGGCTATGACGAATTTACATACGAAATACAATGAGCCAAAAAATGGTGTCGGTCGCGAATTCATTGCTTTACCCCCATCGCAAAAGTGCCAAACGCGCCTAAAGAAGTTTTCACTTCAAAAAGGACAATGACCTCCGGATCTGCACGTGGAACGTAAGATCTCTTAACGCACTACGTGCAGCTGGAGAATTAGCGGACGCCCTGGACTGCTGCAAAGCAGACATAACCGCCATCCAAGAAGTGCGATGGAGTGGACCGGGTATAAAGAAGATGAAAAACTGTGACATCTACTATGGCGACTGCTACAGACAACAGAAACAGCGCTTATTTGGGTGCGGATTTGTCGTAAGAGGGAGACTCAGGGATAAGGTGATTAGCCAAAATCCAGTCAATGAGCGTATAATGACCATCCGCATCAGGGCTAAATTCGCCAACATTAGCCTGATATGCGCCCACGCCCCCACAGAAGAGAAAGACGACGATTCCAAAGACTGTTTCTACGAGCTCCTCGAAGAAACATTTAAGCAGTGCCCTAGACACGACGTGAAAATCGTTCTTGACGATTTTAACGCAGGGAATGAGGACATCTTTGGAAACACAATCGGTAATTGTAGCTTCCTTGACAGAACCTCCGAAGACGGACTGAGGCTAATCGATTTTGCTGTGGGGCTAAATCTTGTAAGTAGTACACGCTTCCCGCATCTCAAAATTCATAAAGGTAAATGGCGATCCCCAGATTAATTAACCGTCAACCAAATTGACCATGTTGCGATCGACGCAAGGCACTCTTCCAGTGTGCTAGATGTCCGAACTTTTCGAGGGGCCAACTTTGACTCGGACCACTACCTTGTTGTAGCCAAGGTACGAATGAGGATATCTTGTTCGCGACCAGCACGAACTAACGCTGTGCAGAGATATGACGTCGGAAAGCTACAATCGCAAGAGATTGCCAATGCCTTTTCCAATCGAGTGTCCCTTCAATTATCCTTGAATCCCATGCCGCCAGCATTAAACATTGAAGACCAGTGGCAGCAATGCCAAGAAGCCATCAGAACCGCTGCCTCTGAGGTTCTGGGTTTCACTCGGCCACCAAAACGCAATCCATGGTTCGATGAAGAATGTAGGCAGGCAAATGCAGCCAAGCAAAGAGCACGACAAATGCTTTTGCAAACACGAACGAGGGCTGCTTACGATCAGTATAACGAGATTTACAAGGAGAGAAGAAGGGAAGAACACCGATTTCTCAAAAAGAAAAAGAAGCAGCATGAGAAGCGCTCGTTTGAGGAAATAGAGAGGTGCCATGACAGGAATGAGATTCGGAAGTTTTACCAAAAGGTAAAAAGATCCTGCCAGGGTGGCAAACCCCGAACTCAAGCCTGTAAAGACCAGCAGGAAAACATAGTTATAGAGTCACAGTCGCTACTGAGGATCTGGAAAGATCATTTCTGCAGACTGCTTAACGGCGATGAGGACACAAATTCCGCTGTCAGGCAGATTGCCCCATTCAGCCTGGACGATGATCAAGAATGCCGTCTCCCGACCTAGAAGAAGTTAAGGTTGCTATATGCAAACTTAAATCAAATAAGACTGCAGGTGCAGATGGCCTTGATGCCGAACTTTTCAAGGCAGCTGGAGATCAGTTGGAAAGGAGCATGCAGCAGCTGATCTGCATGATTTAGTCAGAAGAAAACATGCCCGATCAATGGAACCTCAGTATCGTATGTCCGATCCTAAAGAAGGGAGACCCTAACAATTGCACCAATTACAGAGGGATAAGCCTCCTTAACGTCGCTTATAAGATCTTGTCTGCTGTAATATGTGAACGTCTGAAACCCCACGTCAACAACTTGATAGGTCCTTATCAATGTGGTTTTAGACCAGAGAAGTCCACAATAGACCAAATTTTCACATTACGGCAGATCTTGGAAAAAACCCGTGAGCATAATATCGATATTCACCATCTCTTTATCGATTTCAAGGCCGCGTATGACAGTATCTACAGAGACGAGCTGTACAGAGCCATGTCTAGTTTCGGCATCCCTGCAAAACTCGTACGACTATGCAGGATGACTTTGGAGAATTCACGCTGCTCCGTCAAGGTCGGTAAAGAACTCACCGAGACCTTTGATGTCGAAAAAGGTTTTAGGCAAGGCGATAAACTGTCATGCGATTTCTTCAACATCCTACTTGAACAGATTGTAAGAAACTCAAACGCCAACACCAGAGGAACAATCTTTCAAAAGTCTGTACAATTACTCGCCTACGGAGACGATATTGACGTAATGGGAAGAAAAAAGCGTGATGTCATAGATGCTTTTGCGAATATTGAAACAGAAGCGGCAAAAATGGGTTTGATGGTTAATGAGGGCAAAACAAAGTATATGCTGTCATCAAACAAGGACACAGAACATCGACGAATTGGACAAAACGTCACAATAGACAGACATAACTTAACAACATCAGTGCGGAGATCAAACGGAGAATAACTCTTGCCAACCGTTGCTTCTTTGGGCTAAGAAGGCAATTGAGAAACAAAACCCTCTCCAGAAAAACCAAGGTGACCTTGTATAAGACCTTGATCATCCCAGTCCTGCTTTACGGCGCGGAAGCATGGCCCTTATCGAAAGCGGATGAGGAAAACCTTGGTCGTTTCGAAAGAAAAATTCTCCGAATGATCTTTGGTCCCGTATGCGAAGGCAATGTGTGGAGAAGAAGATACAACAACGAGCTATATGAGCTGTACCGCGACATGGGCATAGCCAGAAGAGTACGCATCGCGAGGCTACGATGGTTGGGCCATGTAGAGCGGATGGGCCCAAACGCTCCGGCTCGTCGGGTGTTCGAAAGCACATTGCAGGGAAATCGCGGAAGGGGAAGACCTCGTCTTAGGTGGCGCAATCAAGTGGATGAAGACCTCAACCGACTTGGAGTGCGAAACTGGAGAGAGCTCGCCCGAAATCGAAGTCGTTATAGAAGGATGTTGGTTGAGGCCCAGGTTCACCCCGAACTGTAATGCCCACCTAAGTAAGTAAGTAAGCTTCCTATTTTTGAATTTAAATAAAACAAAGTGCGTTTTAGATAATTGATCGAAGTTTTTTTATTCGTTTGAATGATGCCATTGGGCACGTTCAAGAACCTATCGGATAGCCTATCTCGGGTAGCCGTATCATAGATACCTTTTTTAAGGATTCAGATATCTTTTTCCAGATTGCTGCAGACAACAGCTGTGAAATATTAAAATTCCACTTTTGAAAACTGAAAAACATTCAAAATATCTTTGCTAAACGGTTATAATATATTTTCGATTTCCCATGCGTTTTAAAAGACTTTAATGCTGAAATAAATGCACACCAAAACAAAAAATCAATATGAAAAGAAATAAAAATAAAATTTCTATCAACTGATCACTTGAATAGAAAGGTATACCAAAAATACTCGGATACCTTTAGATAGCTTTTTAGTAGAAGTGGGTTTGTGACTCTGCTAAACAACAAAAAGCTATCCGGATACGATTCTTGAACGCCCCCATAGTGTCTAGTTTAACGCAGAGGGTAGATTTGGTTCCTGAGCCATTGTCAAATTGTTAGAAAACACTTTATCTGTTGAATAATATTTGAACATCATCACTTCATCATAACAACTGCTCATAAGCTTGCGAGTGTTGGGCTGATAATGAGCA
This sequence comes from Melanostoma mellinum, assembly GCA_914767635.1. NCBI lineage: Eukaryota > Metazoa > Arthropoda > Insecta > Diptera > Syrphidae > Melanostoma > Melanostoma mellinum. The sequence goes on from OU612060.1 coordinate 172,245,136, forward strand.
ACAATTTTGGTGTAAAGTTATCCAGAAAAGTACAAGCAAATGATTATGGGAACTGAGTGCTGGGGTGAATTTATAAAAACCCAGATCTTACAAGACGTAAAAATAGAAACCGAAGTTGATGCAGTAGCTTTTTATTGCCGCATTGGGAAACGGAAGCAATTTAAAAACAAGATTAACTTAACCTAGATTCTACCAATGCAACAATTATGGGAATTTCCTATGCGACTGTCCTTCAAAGCAAATGAAAAGGTAGTCAGCAAACAGTGGTGTTACGTTTTACCCCTTTAATGCTCTATAGGTACAAATCTTTTGCTACTTCCTTTTGCAACCTGGTGTATAGTACATTGACTCTAGCGGATCAACACAGCGATCCATTTCGTTGCTAGTTTCAAAAGTTTTAGTGGCTTTTTGATTTCCCTTATTTCTGGTCTCATACGTTATTGTTGGTTTGACTACCAGCGTATAGAGGTCGTACATCATTTTTGGTTTCAGGCCCAGTTTTCCAGAATATGCTGCTCTAAATCGTACGTATTTTTCGTAACAGTTTGGTTATTTAGAGAATGGTTCCATTTCACCAGAGAAAAGAAGGTACTATGCGTTTTTATTTTCTTCTTTTTGTGAACGGTACAGTAATTTTCTTATGTAAAGTTGAAAGTTGACGGAGAGCTTCAATTGACAACCAGTTTTTCACTGTGTTCAGAGCAGCATGGAGCCTTCCTGATATTAATCTTTCTAAAAAACTTTGTATGACAATAGCTAGGTCACCTGCGAAGCCCACTACATGGAATGCGAAGCCCACTACAAGGGATGCCAACAAATGACCAGATAAGTGGTGAAAAGTTGGTTGCTATTTCTTCTTCAGCAATTTTGCTGTGGATAATTCTGCTATTTGGCTAGAATATTGTCTAATTACGAACTACATGTGGTACATTGTAAAAAAGTTCACCTCTCGTCGCTGTGTTGAAGAAAATATCGTTGTAACACTGAAATGCAAGGAGTCAAAGACTATAATAGCATTGCGTCCTACAATTCATTTCTCGATACATTCACCGTGGAATAAAAAAATGATAATTTTTAAATGACTACCAGTCCTCTTTTAATTTAGGGGCGCAGACATTTCTCAGGCAACGTTAGGTACGTGAGTTTTTTTTACAGTTGACATTATGAAGAAAGGGACGGAAGCGAATTTTTTTTTTTCTAAATTTTGATTTTGAGATTTGAATATTCAAAAACTACTCACTAAATTAACCTGAAATAAAATGTCTATAACAACAAGGCATTAGATATCAAAAACACTGTAATATATGGAAATAGCTGTGTAAGTTGATTTTTAATAATTGTTTGGAAAATTAAGTCTTTTTTTTATAAAATTGCCTCTCCTGCCAAAACATAGGGAGATAGATCCCCTCCCAAGCCGGATAAGTTGCTTTTGTCTCACCGTATGCAAAACACCCTGTATATTGGATTCAACACTGCGTACCCATGAGCAGATCACTAGTGAGAAGCAGTTAAGAAGGATCACAGTTTGAGATCACGATCATCGTAACGCCCGCAAAAGGAAGAAGGGGAAGAAGGTAGGATTATTAAATGTGAATCATCCTCTTTTCAATTCAACAGAAATTATTCTTCCATTTCCGCTGCTCACTTTTTTCTTTATTTTTTGAAATCTCCCTTGCCCAATATCTCTTCTCTCACTTCCGGTCTCCCTTTTCTCAGTATGTAACTGCCTCTTTCTCTTTTTTATCTTTCTGTCCTGTCACCTCTGTTTCTTTGTTTAGTCATCTATCCCCCCTTTTTTTGTGTTATTGTACCTGTTTACTAATCATCTTTATTTTTTATCTCTCTTTCCTCTCTATCTCTTCCTTGTCTCCTCCTCAATATGGACTCTGTCAGATGTCAGTTTCTCCCCCATCAAATCTCTCTTCTCCATATTTTTGTTACTATCTACTTTTTCGGTGGAAATAAGGTTTTGATTTTCTTCTTTAGAAATTTAGTTCTTTGATCCCTTTACAGATAATTTACTCCCAAATTCATTAATGAGTTCTATAATATTCAAGAAAAAAAAACACTACTCACCCGATAGCCTAGAGTCCTCCATGGATCCCATTGGTTCTATTGGCAGATCTCCATACACTAACAGTCCACCCTGATCCGATCCGTAACTCCGATTGAATTCCCTACGGTTGCGTTCACGACTACGTCGATTCGACGGACTTTGATTTCGAAAACGTAGAGCACCTGATGCCGAGGTACTTATCCCACCACTTCCGCCGCCACCACCACCGCCGCCACCACTTCCAGTAACGGCAGAGGTGGCAGTGCCACCAGCTCCTCCACTAGTCACCGTGCCACCTGTTGCAGCACTACTGCTGCTACCACCACCGCCGCTGCTGCTTCCTCCAACACCACCAACGCCACCTATCGACGACAATGAAGCAGACGGTTCAGCACTATCACGTTCTCGTTCTCTTGACACTAACGAAAATTTCATTAGTTTTCAGTTTTCGATATGTTTTTTGCTTTTCTTTTCTTTTGAGTATTGTGTCTCTTCAAAAAACAAAAAGCACAAAAAGGTTCTTTGCTTTTTCTCTCAAAGTTGAGGTACACAATACAGTATTGAAGGCAAGAAATAACACAGTGGTGTGAACAAAAATTAACAAAAAAAAAAAAAAAAAATTAAACCAAGCAAACTCCCACAGGCTGTCCAATAAACACTTTGTTTTTTTTTTTTGTATAACAACACCAAACGAAAAACTAATGTGCACTTAGAACAAAAAAAAAATTAAAGTAGGTACTTCTTTCAAACAATAAGAACTAGTGTAACAGTAAAACTTGAATGAAAGCAATTCTTATAAAACACAAATCAAAACTAAAGTACACAACAGTGGAGCGTAAGCTGCTCTGGTCTGTATGATGACGTGTTGGCAGCGTACGTGTGCGTTTTTTTAAATGTGTGAGTGTGATAGACAGAGATAGTGATATAATTGATGAGATGGACTAATTACTTTGATCAACAGCACTACGATTCCCCGAAGGTGATCTGGATGATCGTACACTACTATCCTTACGCGTATGGTGATGATGCCGATGAACGCGGGTTGTGGTGTTTGGGATGCTATTGTTCGGCGTGACGTGCAGTGTGTCCATAACTATTGATGGTAATTGACCATAGCTATCATGAAGAAATCTGGAATGGTAAAAAGAGAAGGTGTTGATTAGTAAGAAAGTGTACATCATCATTTAGATATTTAGATATTTATTCGTTCATTGACTGCTTACACTACACACATTAAGAAAGAATATCTTATAAACTAGTGGCCAGCTTAAAAAAAAACAAAAGTTAATTACATAATAAAATTAAGTTGAAACAAATAGTTCAATTACAAATTTAATTTAATTTAGATTTAATTTTTAATTAATTTTAATTTTTAAATTAATTTTTAATTTTAATGAAGAGTTAGAATAGAAAGAGAGAGAGAGAGAGTGTGTGAGAGAGAGAGAGAGAGAGAGAGAGAGAGAGAGAGAGAGAGAGAGAGAGAGAGAGAGAGAGAGAGAGAGAGAGAGAGAATAGAGAGAGAGTGAGAGAGAAAGAAATAGTTAGCCAGCCAAGTTGGTAGTGTTTGAAGAGTTCTTTACGGAAAAGAGCTATGTGACGTAAACTTCTTATTTGCCTCGGTAAGGAATTCCATAGGCGTATAGCATTGACGAAAAATTGCCGTTCTGACGTCAAACAAGAAAATCGAGGAAGTATAATTTGTTCCGATTTGTTAGATGAGGATCTGTGTGTTTTTTCAAAGAGGTAGCAAGGCTGATGTGTAATAATAACATTAAAAAGCAAAATTAAAGTTTAGTATCGCAATAAATTGTTAAAGGACAAATAACATACACTTTTTGAGAAGAGATATATGATTGTATCTTTTTAAGCAGTATACATAACGTAACGTGTAACATTATTATAAACGACGTTTAATTTACGTTTGCTGACAGCATCACAGTTGGCAAATGTCTCACAAAAGTACCAGAATAATAAGTGTTTTAGCTTGCATAAGTCGAGTTTTAAGTGGCGTGAAATTTTGTGATGAATGAAGTTGACGAAGAATTCCGTATGCTTTACCAACAACTTGATTAATGTGGGTATCCCAGCTAAGATTCCTATTAAAAGTCATTCCCAGATTTTTTGCAGTTTGAACATATTCAACAGCAGAGTCATTTAACAACAATGTGGGAAAATATGAGAGGTCGAGTGTATTTTTACTAATAACTATGCATTTAGAGTTGATTGGGTTTAAAAACAACCTATTTTTGGATGACCAGGTAAAGATATTTTTATTTTGTCATTGTTAATAACAGCTGCAGAGTCTTCGATCATACCTAGAGGACAACTTTTGTATAGCTGAACATCATCAGCGTACATTTGAACAGATGATATCGTGATATGCTTGGGAAGTTCATTAATATAGAGCGAGAAAAGAAGAGGTCCAAGGCTGGAGCCTTGTGGAACACCTCGATTCGTGGATAGAAAGCTGGAATATTTATTCACTGCAAAGACAGTCTGTTTTCTAATACTTAAGTAGGATTGTAAAAGGTCGATGGAGGAGTTAGAGAACTTGTCTATCGTGAGCAATTTTTTGCACAAGATAGAATTTTTTTTTTAACAAGAGGCTTATATGCTAATCTGGAGAACTCAGACCTAATATCCGGTCCATTGTACTACCAGATTAAGCAGCCATTCCTTTTTTTTGGGTTGCAGTTGTTGGAAATAAGTTGTTAGTAATTTCACATATACAACCTCAAAGGCGGCGTCCATATGAAAATGGGAGGCTGAAAGAAAAGTAGATGCCTACAGCGGGATTCGAACCCACGCGTCCGGCCTATCTACTTAACACTCTACCACTGCACCACGGCCGCCTTAATTTTTATTAATTTTTTGCACAAGATAGAATGGTTTATTGTGTCGAATGATTTGGAGAAGTCGAGTAGCACGAGGAATGTGACGTGATCCTTATCAATATCAAATCAGTTATACCAACTTCAATATGGGCAATTCACAATAGAGACTTAGGTGATATAACTGTCTAACAACTTTGTTTAGATACTGCTTTAAAAGAGCAGTGTGTTCATGCCAATTGATTTTCGAGTCAAGAGTTAATCCCAAATACTTAAAACTTATGGTACGTTTAATTTCAAAACAGCAGTTCGAGCAGCTCCTTGAACGTTGGTGTAACAGAATGGCAGCAATTATTATTATTTAAAAGAAAGATCTACTACAGCTAGGCGAATGGTAACATATACGTATTACATCAGAAGTATTCCCCGATATTTTGAAAATCATAAATTTGGTTTTTTTGCTAATCACCAATTTGTGCAAATGAAACCATTTCCGTAATTAATAAAAATAAGAAACAAAAGAGGACCCAGAACAGAGCCTTGAGGAACTCCTGTATTGATAAAAAGCTCTTTACTGAAAGAGTTCCTAACTTTAACAATTTGCCTTCGATTTTTCAAAAAGGACGCACACCATTCGTAGAAAAATCCTCTAAAGCCTGCACTATAAATTTCTCTAGTAACAAAGTATGATGTACCATATCAAACGCTTTAGTTATGCCAACGAATAGCGCTGCAGGAATTTTGGATTCATTAACGCTATTGTAAAGTTCAGTGCACAATTTCATGAGAGCATCTTCCGTAGATTTACCATTTCGAAAACCAAACTGGAACTCACTTAAAAAAATAAATAGGGCGATAGTTATTTAACAAATCCGAATCACCGCTTTTAAAAAGTGGGATATATACATAGTGCTGTTTTGAGCGAATTCGGAAAAATTCCTTTTTGAATGCTTAAATTGAAAATAAATTTTAAAACATCAGAAACTTGAAAAGAAATTGATTTAAGCATCTTACACGAGATGTTATCATAAGAAGACGAATTTGGATTTTTCAACGACAAAATTATTTTATAAATTTCAAATGAAGAAAATTGTTTAAAAAAGAAAGTATTAGGCTGTACACATTCATGCCTTATAGTGTTATCGCAATGGCAAATATGAATTGCAGAGTCATCTGAACTTGAGTTAGAAACGTTTGAAAAAAGAGTATTAAACAGATTAGCAAGTATGAATATGAAGTATAATATCAATATAAGGTTTATTTTTTTTTTAATAAATATGTTCTCGGCAAGGCTATTGGCATAATATGTATCCCTACAACGGGGAATATCTGTTTTTAACTCTTTGCAGAGTTTATCAGAACACTGTTTCAGACGCACATTTCGTGGATTTTTTATCAAACACGAGAGCAGCTTTTTCTTTTTATTAATTTTTCTTAATAGAGGTAAAATCATCCATTTTTTAAGGCATTTGAACTTCTTATATTTGGCTTCCTTGTGGATACAATTTGAAAAATGAAATTTAATTTTGCTAAGAAAAATATCAAATGCCGCTGAAGGATCATTAGCTCGGTAGACTTCATCCCAAAACTCCACAGTCAACGCAGCTTTCAGAGCTTCAAAATCAATTTTTTGAAAATTGTCTAAAACAAAACGATCTGGCCTTACCACACTATGCCTCAGTTGGATAGTTGTGAGACAATGATCAGTAATTTGCAAATCATAAACTGCAGATTCATAACTTGAAGAATTATTTCTATGGAGTCTTATGTAAATGTGATCTTAACAAGAGCCCGAACTATGAGTTGATTGAAGGATCAATGATTCAAATCCGAAAGAAGAAAAAGTTGAAGTAAAAAGATCAGAATCACCGAAATTAGACAAAATATGTATTCTAAAATCCCCTAAAAGTATCATATTTTTGCAGGTTTGATCTTGTAAGAAGCCAGTAAATTCATCCACAAAGGCACTTATCGAATGACTATGTAATCTGTAGGCAGCAACAAAAGAGTAAGGAACGCCTGAAATTTCGCAACACAAACAAATAGAATCCACACTACTGAGCTTATTAACAATTTTGCATTCTAAATTACTTCTATAAAAAACCGCGACACCACCTGCTGCATATGAATTAATGCAAGTTGCAGCAAACTTATAATTAGGTATAGAAAAATCCGAAATCTCAGAATCAAAAATCCATATTTCTGAAAGAAATATGAGATCTGGTAAATGGTCTAAAGATTCTAAATAAGACAGAAAAGTGTCAAAATTCTTTCGAATACTCCTAATATTTTGGTGAACAATCGAGAAACCAGAAGAAGAATCAAGTCCTGGATGGAGAGTTTGAAACGATATCACTTAAATTAATATTTTGAGAGAATGAAAAATTATCTGAATTATTACTATTCATAACTTACACAATATTAGTAAGTAAGTAAGAAATTCATTTATTCATAATTTTTCTATTACCATAGTTAAAAGTAAGAATGAATTTAGAAGCTATGGCTTAGCCGTCAGCTAACACAATTATATAATAAAACCATTCAAAGCAAAATCCTCAAAACTAACAATTTTTATAACCTTTTCGCCCTCAGATTTCCTCATATGTATTTTAGAGTCTCGTACCTAAACGTATTTACATTTGTTGTTTTTTTAGTTGTGTAGCATTTCGCAGAAGAGATCTTGTATAGCCAGTAAGACAATGTGTTGATCAGTGACAAAGTTTATTCCAGTAAAAAATGTGTGAATCACCCTGTGATAAGCCGCCCCTACAACACTATCATTGTAAAGTTTTCCCATTAAATAAGTGAGTTTATCTGATGAAATATGAAATTGAGAACTAACAGAAGCAATTAAATCAACAAACACGGTTTTCCGTTGTCAAAATCGAAAAGCAGTGCACGCCAAATGTGTAAATAAAACAACAGAAAATAAGGTAAATAAAAACAATCGGGGTCGAGTTAATTACGAGACCCTGAATAAATACTATTAATCAATTTAGAGATTTTTAATTATAAACATATTAGAAGATGGTGGAGAGAATAAATCAAAAGATTCGCCACAAGCAACACTGTGCTGCGTACACTCAAACGATTACACTCACTGAATACTTAATCAACAGCAGGACTAAGTGGTGTGGTTGTATCAGTTGTATCTTGTATTTCGATAAGAAGTTGAAAAAAACTCTGCTGTGACCACACAAAAACCGAATAATCGTAGTATACTTTAAGGCTGTCTTCTTCAACAGGTGATACAAATAGATACGTGCTATCATATGACTTCATCGAATAAGTCATCCCTATTTGGGCTTTGGGGCTGATTCATTGTTCAAAGAAACACCCACCCACTGCAACACACATTCTTCACCGCAACACTATTCTTCTCACGGCTATATTTTGTCATTCTTCACCTGAAGGGTTATTTTTTCATAACACCAATTCGACATACCTTCACTTCGTCCAAGTAATGTGCCTTTAAACATGAAGTTCAGCCTCATTTACTTCAGTTTATGAGTAAGGGGGACCAACCCAACCGCACCGAACCCAACCTGCACATGACTAATCCATCAATGTCAAATTCCTTCAAATGAAAACCTTTAGTTATCTAAACAAGTTTTCGAATAAATGTTACTGTGTGGGTTTGTGTCTGAAGAAAAAAGAAAACGAATTCTTCTTCCCTCCCATAAATCACTCGGTTTGAGTAGAGAACTACACTTACTTGTCAACATCACCATAAAATGTATATTTCCATTCCATTTGACTATATTCGATAGTCTTCACGGAATACCGACTAAGTAAACATGTTTTATGAATTGTTTTCAACAACAAGAATCACAATAATTATTTTTATTAGAATAAGCATAGTAATGAGATGAAATGACTTCGTGAATCGTGATATAAAGTTTCCTTATTGTGTAGTCGTTCTCGTATTACGAGTATGTGTGTTATTTGGGGGGATGAATTTTAATTCTATCGTTGCTTTAAGGGTCCAAAGGTGGATGGCGAACACGATCGATCATAAAACAAGTGTAATTAATTTAAATAATCTTCTGACTCATCTATTCATATAGAATGACAAAGAACGTCTTTATGTAGAAAATCTATGATTCAAAGATGGATGGTGCTAACGACCTCACTCGGTCATCTCACACCTACATTAGCATCTTGAAAATACGAATATGTACGAGTTTATTTTTTTGCTATCTGATGAAAATCTACTTTAAAAAATCGACGTTGAGGTATCAGTTAAGCTTTCAGTTAAACTTATTTCTAAACGCTTAAAAATGATCTGATAACTGAACTGACAACTGATGAAATTCTCATTAGTTTCCTGTTCAATTCTCAGTTTTCTTTCTGATTTTTCTCAAATAGAAAAAAAAAGCTCAACTGAACATCGAACTGACGTCTATTTACACACTCAAAATAAAAACTGAACTGATAACTGAACTGAGAACTGATCGTCTAAAAGGGGCTAGATACTCAGTAAGAATCGGTACCGAGTAGTTTGGGGTTCTTACCCACTAAAACCATCGATAAATCAGGAACAATATATGAAAGATCGACAATTTATAGTTCACATTATTCTCATAGGTTTAAGACCATCAGCTCATGAGGCTTGGTTTTTTATAATCTCCAAAGATTGTCTCATGCATTTAAAACGGTCTCCTTTTCCTTTTGATGTGCTCTTTGAATTTAAGTTTTGCCTCCCATCGTCATTTCAAGGTATTTGGCAGTATAAGCGAGTGAATTGTTTATAAAAATTGGAACGTTGTTTATGTTTTTGTTCGCAGAGTTTATACTTTCGATTTTGTTTCGTTTAACTAGATACACCATTTTTGCGTCCAAGCACAAACTTTTGTGAAGCATTTACTGAAATATACCTTGTATACAACAAAAATAGTGTTGGCTCTAGGACACTTCCTTGTGGTACATCGGCTCCAATTTTCTTAAGTTCGGAGTACGTTTGGTCGTAGCGAACTCTAAAAAGTCGGTGCGGAAAGGAGGATTTCAGTTTTTCGTAGTTCTGCTTGAGAAGATCTCTATGCAGTTTGAACTCAAGCCTGGATTGTCAAGGCTTGAGCAAGAATAAAGTGCCTTTTAAGTGCCTTTCCACCTTTTGCGCAACTCGATAAACTTGGTCAACCGTGGAATGAAACTGAACAGATACTTAGTATTTTCAGTAGAAGTTTTTTGAAAACTTTTGAGATAATTGCTTAACGCAATAATGGTCTCTAACGTTTTATTTCTGTTGGTGGTTTTAAATGTTTAATCATATCAATGAATGCTGCAATTTTTCAAAGATTTCATACATATTTTAAAGGTTTTTGGAAAGCATTTGAACTGCATTTTCATGAAGCTTGCCACTTTCTTCCAGCTCTTCTTCTTTATAAAAACAGCTATACTTCGAGCACGAATTGAAGTTTTTTTTTAAATTATTATTACTGCGAAAGGAATAATCCCTTATAGTCATTTATAAACCTAAAAAAGTCGGCTCATCTGACAAGCAAAAAATGTGTACAATATTTTTCTAAAAATACCGCTAACCTAACCTTGAAAAGTAAAAATGAAAAATCTAAGTATAAGGCATTCTGTGATAGAGTTGGAGCGGATGGAGACCACTCTTTGAACGAAATACATTCTGGGGACCATTCACTTTGAGGCCATTCCCTACTGGGGCTATTCAATGAAGGGACCATTCCGGTGGGGTCTTTCACTTTGAAGACCATTCACTGGTCCCTCCCCGAAAACGTACCAATTCCTCGCGAAACACAATACCCGTGAAAAAACAGTTTTCTGTTTCTTGGATTCGATCCGACGTCATAAGCCAGAAATACTAAAAATTGCGGGCCAAACGAAAACGAAAAGTTTTCTTTAATTCACTTTTCGACTACTGAATCTTTTTCAATGGAAGAATTCGACATCATAGTCGAAGAAATTAGAGATGCAGTTAAAAATCCAGAAAAGGCCAACGTTGCTGACGGGACGCCATATGAGTTTCGGAAAAAAAAAAATAGGAGAAATTGGTCTCAGGCTAGGTTAGGTTAGGTTAGGTTAAAGTGGCTGTTGCTAATACACTTAGGCCCGTTGGGCCCATTGTGATACCACAGTGGATCTAATGTATCCTTATCCTAATGGAACCATTTCGAGCTTACAATGAAGCGGCAGAGACGCAGGGCGTCGATGTGAGTAAGATCACTAGGGTCATCAAAGAAATACGAACCTAGGTGTATCCTACGTTTGTGAGCTAATGCTGGCCATGAATGAGAAGGTGAGGAATAGTCTCCTCCTCGTCCTCCTCATCCATACAACTCCTGCAAAAATCGTTTGAGGCGACTCCTAGCCTTGCGGCATGATTTCCAAAGAAACAGTGTCCTGTGATGCCACCTATCGTCGCACTAATGTGTTTTCTTTTGAGAGAGATCAAGCCGTTCGACCGCTTAAGATCTAGCTTGGGCCAGATCTGTTTCGTTGCTTTACACGTTAAACTCCTTTACCACCTCAGATTAGTTTTCTTGTACTCGTCCTGCTTCAGCAAGAGTTTGTATGTAGCGATTGGTATGCCGATACTCTGCGTTTCCAATGAGAAGAGCAAAAAAGTTCCGTTTCTGGTGAGACCATCTGCTTTGCAGTTTCCTGGATTGTCTCTATGCCCCAGCACCCTGCACAGTTGAATGTTAAGCTGCAATGTCATCTCCTTGAGAGATGATCGGCAGTTAAGGACTAGAATAGAGAAATTGGTCTTAGATAGCTCACACTTCTCATTTCCAAACTATCATCTTCGAACGTAGAAACGAATGGAAGATACACAAAACTGTCATAACAATCGGTTGATCAAGCCGATGTTCCTTACTTTCAAAATAGCTGTAATGATATTGGGTAACCAACAAGCAATAAAGATTTGGATAAATTTTTTTTTACAAGGCTTCATTACTAGAAGTGTCGCTGTTATTTTATCCGTTTTTTCAGGCCATGTTTTTTACATCTGTTTGTGAGTAGTAACAATGAAAATATCGATACGACTCTTCAGGAAATCTATAGGGGAGTAGTAACACTATTGACAACCGAGGCCTGCAGCTTTAAAGGTTGAAAGTACATGGCGTTTTAACACTAAATATACCGATCAAAGCTCAGTCATCCTGGTACTTTCCTATTATTGGTTCACGTTTTTGAAAATAAATTCACAACTCATATTTTACTTTCAGATACTCTTGTTCTAATAATACCTATACATATTTTCTACAGGAGCCGTATGAGTATTTTGATTATGATTAAAATGATAAAAATGGTTTCAAAGGAATGCAATTGTTTACCAACGAAAGTTATTTAAAAACAAAAATAACAGAGATAACAAGAATGCTATCGAAAGTAAGTACTATCGTTAAAATCTTAATATAAAATTTAATTGGTCCTTGAAAATTATCGACACGACAGTGTTTACAAACCGGCCACGATGGACAGGTGTCAAATAAGACAATCAGTTTATTAGTTTGTTTTGAATGTTGTGTGAAGTAGAATGCCAAGTAGATGAGTAAAAAGAGTGCGTGTGCGCCATTCCAGTACGACAGAAACTTTAAACTTCAGAAACACAAGGCGACTACGTAAGTCAGAACAAAGAGGATACGAAGATTAAAGGAACTTTTTGTATTCTGCCTCATCCTCTTCCAGAATCTTATTTATGAATATTTTTGTTTTTTTTTCTGTGACGCTTTTTCGTATCATCGAGTTCTTAAATCAAACGGCGCTTATGAAGTTTCGCTCCAGTAATTATAACACGCTTGATTCATACTAATTCCTTGTGATATGCAGACGCCGAACAAACGTATTAAACACAGGCCATCTGCTATCTTTTTGTAAACCAGGCCTTGCGATAGTTTGAGAGACTACTAGTCTTTTAATGAGGTTCGGGTAAAGAAATAGATGTACATAATCACTATCCCACTGTAGTAAACGTCGATGTGGACACTACGAAGCATCGCACAAAGAAGAGACCGAGATAATAGAATAATGTGCAATGAACCTCATTTTATCGACGACTTAATTTAAGTGTTTTTTTTTCTTTATCGTGACGCATTTTCGGGGTGACTTCCCGGCCACGTAAAGAAATTGTTAGTTGCGAAGCACCAACAAGCCTCGGATACGGACGGATTTACTGATGACGAACCTAGCAAACGAAAAACGGACAACGAGCTTCGGATCTGTACGTGGAATGTTAGATCCCTTAATAGACCACGTGCAGCCGAACAACTAGCGGAAGCCCTCAACTGCTGCAAAGCAGATATTACCGCTATTCAAGAAATGCGATGGGATGGACCAGGTAGACGCAAATTAAAAGACTGCGACATCTACTACGGCGATTGCTACCGAGAACAAAAGCAGCGACTGTTTGGATGTGGATTTGTTGTTGGAACTAGACTCAGGCAAAAAGTCTTGAGTTTCAACTATGTGAACGAGCGCATAGCAACAATCCGCATCAAGGCTAAATTCTTCAACATAAGCCTCATTTGCGCATACGCCCCCACAGAGGAAAAGGATGAAGACACCAAAGACATATTATACGAGCTCCTGGACAAAACATATGAGCAGTGCCCTGGCTATGACATTAAGATTGTTCTAGGAGATTTTAATGCCAAGCTTGGAAGAGAGGATATCTTTGGTGGAATAATCGGAAGATACAGCCTGCACGACAACACCTCCGATAACGGATTCAGGCTGATCGATTTCGCTGCGGGGCGAGATGTTCTGGTAGCTAGTACGCGGTTCCAGCACCTCAATATCCACAAAGGGACATGGAAATCTCCTGATCAATCAACCGTCAACCGGATTGACCACATTGCGATCGACGCACGACACTTCTCCAGTATAGAGGATGTCCGAACATTCCGAGGGGCCAACATTGACTCGGACCATTACCTTGTTGTAGCCAAGGTACGACTGCGGATATTCCGATCCAAGCCAACACAAGGAAATACTGTGAGACAATTCGACGTTGGACGACTACAATCGCAAGAGATCGCCAGGTCTTTTTCCGATCGAGTCTCTTACAACCTCTCAAGGAGTCTTATGCCGCCAGCATCAAGTATAGAGAACCAGTGGCAGCACTGCCAATCAGCCATCAGAGATGCCGCCTCTGAAGTGCTGGGTTTAACACGGCCACCACAACGAAACCCCTGGTTTGACGACGAATGCCGGCAAGCACATGCAGCTAAACAGGAAGCATACAAAGCGGCGCTGCACAAAAAGACTAGAACTGCTTATGAGCTCTACAAGCAGAAGAGGAGAGACGAACACCGGCTTCTCAGACGGAAAAAGAGAGAGCATGAGAAGCGCGCGATCGAAGAGATAGAAGGGTGCCACAGCAGGAATGAGGTTCGGAAGTTTTACCAGAAGGTAAAAACAACAGCCTCGGGCTACAAGCCCCGAGTCGAAGCCTGCAAAGACGATCAAGGGAACATCGTGGTGGAACCGCAGTCTATGCTGAGGATATGGAAAGACCACTTCTCCAAGCTCTATAACGGCGATGATGGACCCAATTCCGCTGTTAGAGAGATAGAACCATTCGATTTAGGCGACGTAGACCAAGAATTCCGCCAACCCGACCTGAACGAAGTGAAGACAGCAGTGTCCAAGCTAAAGTCCAACAAAGCTGCTGGAGCTGATGGCCTCACTGCCGAATTGTTTAAATCGGCCGGCGATGACCTGGTCAGGAGTATGCACCAGCTCATTTGCAAAATATGGTCGGAAGAAAGCATGCCCGATGAATGGAACCTCAGCATTGTTTCCCCGGTCCTCAAGAAAGGAGACCCTCTCAACTGCGCCAACTACAGAGGTATCAGTCTTCTTAACATCGCATATAAGATCCTCTCTGCCGTATTGTGTGAGCGTCTGAAGCCATTCGTCAACAACCTGATACGTCCTTATCAGTGCGGCTTTAGACCAGGAAAGTCCACCATAGACCAAATCTTCACACTACGGCAGATCTTGGAAAAAACCCAGGAGCTTCAAATTGATACCCAGCACCTTTTTATCGATTTTAAGGCCGCGTATGACAGCATCTATAGAGAGGAGTTATATAGAGCCATGTCTAGTTTTGGCATCCCTACCAAACTTGTCCGATTGTGTAGGATGACGATGGAGAACGCACGCTGCTCCATCAGGGTCGGAAAAGATCTCACCGATACATTCGATGTCAAAAAAGGTTTTAGGCAAGGCGATGCACTGTCATGCGACTTCTTCAACATCGTTCTTGAAAGAATAGTGCAAAACTCCTACGGCGTCAACACAAGAGGCACAATCTTTCAAAGGTCCGTTCAATTGCTCGGATATGCCGACGATATTGACATAATTGGAAGAACGCAGCGTGATGTCAATGGCGCGTTTATGAGCATTGAGACGGAAGCGAAGGAGATGGGTTTAGTGGTAAATGAGGGCAAGACCAAGTATATGCTGTCATCAAGAAAGGACACCCAACACCGACGTCTTGGACAGAACGTCACGATTGACAGCTATAACTTTGAGGTAGTTAAGTACTTTGTCTACCTAGGCGCCGCTATTAATTCAGACAACGACACCAGCGCTGAAATCAAACGAAGAATAACTCTTGCCAATCGCTGTTTCTTCGGACTAAGAAGGCAATTGAGTAGTAAAGTCCTCTCTCGAGCAACTAAAATGTCCCTGTATAAGACACTTATCATCCCGGTTCTTATATATGGCGCAGAGGCATGGACCTTGTCAAAGGCAGACGAGAACGCTTTAGGATGCTTCGAGAGAAAAATTCTTCGGGTGATTTTTGGTCCCGTCTGCATAGATGGAGAGATGGAGAAGAAGATTCAACGACGAATTGTACGGGCTGTACAGCGACACTGACCTTGTCAAACGAGTCAAGGTCCAGCAACTTAGATGGCTGGGTCATGTAGAGCGAATGGACACCAACGCTCCGGCCCGGAAAGTCTTCGAATCCAATCCCGAGGGACGGCCCAGTAGAGGAAGACCGCGACTCAGGTGGCGCACGCAAGTAGGAGAGGACCTCAACCAACTTGGCGTGCAAAACTGGAGGCAGCTAGCTAGGGACCGAGCTGGCTGGTTGAGGCCCTAGTCCGACCCGGACTGTAGCGCCACCTTAAGTAAAGTAAGTAAGACGCATTTTCGTTCCGTCGAGTTTAAAATCAACTAGTCTAAGAAATTTTCACTGCAAACAGAACAGAACGAAGCTGTGGTTCAGGAAAGGATAACATCAGTGACCTTAATGAAATTACATTAACCCCCGAAAAACACAACTGCCGATTATCTACACATTACAACATCCATTAACCTTTACAATAAAACGAGAGGAATGGTAAAATCAACTTTGAAAGAAACGCTGCTATTTAAAACCTTAAATAATAAAAGAGCAAAGGTTTTAGAAGTTCCATCCCGCTCTCGAAATAACATTTTCCTAACCATGCCATTTGACCCTCTTTTGCAATTAGACCTTCCTTTTAAGTAAAAATCTCACTTTTAAGCAACAAGGTCTTCATTAAAAATTTACACCAAAACCATTACCTAAACAACAACAAAAAAACACAACAACCACCCTCAATGAGCTTATCATAAATCATGCAGAACGCCTCTTATTCAATCAACAACAATAAATCACTGCATTTTCTCTTATAAACTTCATATATAGAATTTAACGATTCACTTAGCACAAATTGGTTTATTTTTAAATTACACACGTGTAAAACATCAACTCACACTTGGTACAATTGAAACAATCGAGAAGCAACCATTTTGGTTTTCTTTTTTTCTTCTATCATTTGTTCAATTTTTTTGTTTGTGTTTTTGTTGAGAGATTTTCTTTCTGTTTTTGAATTGAAATAAGTAAATCACAAAACACCAAACACTGAAATGCAATTACAAGTGAATTTTGAAAACAAATTTTAAAATAAGTTTTACTGGAAGTCGACATTGACTTGTGTGCAACGAATCAACTGATTGACTGTGCGCGATCATTCGAACTCACACGTTTTCGATGAGTTCTTTTTTTTATCTTGACAGGGGGAGATTACGCTTGGCCGTGAAAGTAAATGATTAGTTCAAGAATCTAAAATCTAGTTCCATCGGATTAAATTGTTCGGGACGAATACAAAAATAAAAACAAAAACAAAGATCGCCCGATTTCGTGTTGGTTTTGATTGGCACTGCTTAGGCCGGCTGCTGCCAAAATACAAACTGCTGAGCATTTCCCATTAAACTCATCATAATCTAATCGGCTTATTAGGGTTTTTTTTTTTTGTTGGGGGTGTTATCATCATTATTCGTTGTAGACGATTACTTAACACAGAAAATATTTTTATGACCGTGAGGTGGAAAGTGTTTCGGGAGCTAAAAATACACAGACAAAATAGTTCATCGTTGTTATACAAGAAAAAAAGCTCTAAATGAAAATCATAATTGTTGAGTGAAGACGAAAATTAATTAGAATTTTTTATTTTTACACTGCCAGCCAAAGACAATAGAACACTGCAGGAATAAGAATTCAAATTCAAATTAGATAAAAATTGTTTTTGGCATTTTTGTCAAACATCTACATGTAGTTGGCAAATGTGCTATACAGGGTGTTTTGCATAATATGTGACAACGGTTTGGGACAAAAAGGGTTTTGTCGAGCCAATAAAAAATCGAAGGTGGGGGTATATTTCGGCGCAGGGACTTTGAGACTGTAATGACCCATTACATTTTTGCCCCTACGAACCAAATTCAACAGCATTATTCGCCACCAACAACACCGATGTCAGTAGAATCTTGCATGTACCAACACAGGCAATGATAATAGTGACGATGACACATAACAACAACCACACCAGCAGCTTACCATTAACTCCACGTGGAGTTGCATTTCGTTGACTTTTACATTCACTTTCTACCAAAAGGTGTATAAGGGAACCTGTGAAATACATGAAAATGAGTTCAAGTCCCGGCAGTGGACAAGTAAGGAACTCATCATAGTAGGATTCCGGTACCGGCAGCGCAACAGCAGAGTCCAGAAACCAAGACTGGGTAAGTAAATAGTGTCCAACGCTAACTCGTTGTGAATTTAGTGTCCAACGCTACCTCGTTGTGAATTTAGTGTCCAACGCTACCTCGTTGTGAATTTAGTGTCCAACGCTACCTCGTTGTGAATTTAGTGTCCAACATTACCTCGTTGTGAATTTAGTGGCTCCTGCTACCTCAGAGCAACCATTAACCCCCGTTCCCAAGTATCTTTACAGAACCTACGTTATCCCGGGAGAGATACCAAGAGTCCAGCGCCACTCCAAATCCGAGCACTATAAATGGAAGCCTCTAAACCCAGACAGGCAACAATAATCCGAACCCAAGCGCTGGCAACACCTAACCCAGATAGAACCCCCTAATCCAAGTGGTCCAAGACCAATCCAGGACAGGAAGTCTTCATCCGACTGGCACGAGGACCAATCCAAGAACCGGTTCACGAACCCCAGACTAGACCACATCCCTGCCGAGCCCCCCCCCTCATAAATACAGAATGCGAAACAGAAATATGAATTAACATTGTAAAACATTGTATGAAATGTATTAAACCAAAAACTATTTATAATATCGGAAATAAACTAGCTTCAATAATCTAAAATTTTGCTGCTTCTTTAGAAGACTCTGGATCCGCTGAGCTTACCTCAGCCTTTGACAAAAAGCATCCTCACAAGACTCGATTACTCAAATACTATTCGTTCAAACAACATGAACTAAAAATGGGACTTCCAACAGCCTGGTAAAGAGGAAGTCATTTAACATGTTTATGAAGAACAATAGTCCAGACTCCAGACATAGCCCTCATCAGCGAAAGGCGAAACAACATTGACGTCATTAGGATATAAAACCTTCCGACAGGATAATGCCAAAGACCGCGTTGGAACAACAATCTATGTTCGAAATAACATAGTTGCCAGCACTACGGAAATCTTCGTCACAGGCCTACTGACTAACGAAGCAACAGCCGTCACCATCCAACTGGAAACGATGGATAAATAAATAAATAAAAATAAATAGGGTGGCGCAACAGAGCGAGCCCCTGGGCCTAGCACATTTCTCACAACCATGTCTTGTGAGGGAATTGAGGGAAACTTCAATTTTCTGCCGGTTCCAAACGGCTAATTGAGAAAGAGCTTTTCATGGCAATGTACTTATTTACTAGCGGAGGACTTGCCAATTACACTTGAAAGGCGATATCCGTGGAAAAACATTTTTGCCTCTGCTGGGATTCGAACCTCGAACCTCTTGGTTAGCAGGTGGACATGCGTCCATCACGCCACGGCCGCCGATGAATCCCTCTCAGCTAAAAGGACTATCCAGATCCAGATCCAGATCTCCATATCCTAAACATCACCTCCAGAAGCACGTTTGGGCTCATCGGGGGCGATTTTAATGTCAGATATACCCGCTGGCACGACACGGTCATAAGTCCGGAAGGCAGGGCGGTTACAGACTGGCTGGATACGTGTGTCTCTCAACATTCAGTGACAATTGTTTCCCAAAAAATACCCACATTCCCGAGGACGCCATCAACATTTAATTTCTTTTTAATAACAGCAAATTTTATTTTTCTCGTTACAGAGTTACAGAACTACACTCGATCCAGAGAAGCTAAAAAGGAGGAAACTTTGATACTGCCTGGCCAAAACAGGAACCTGCTCAACTCGAAAAATGACGCTGCTGTTGAGACACTAGAGCACGCAATTACCAGCGCACTTGACCGCCAAAAGCAACAGAAGAAGAGCAGTGATAGATATTAGCATCTTCCTGACTACGTGAACAACCAGTGAAAGCACAGGCAAGTACTGCGTAAGAGGCTACAGCGAATCCACCAAAGGAAACTCAACACGGCCAATGGCAGCTACCGGACTGTTTGGGGAGCTTCAGCAAGTCAACATACCGAAATGCGATCCGTCGCAACAACGATGCTCAACTCCAGAAGAGGTTAGAAGATATAGAACCTGGACCAGATGTGTTAAAAAAAATCAACAGGATAGTTGGTAGTAAGAATTCAGTCCCAGAAGTCATCACAAACAACGAAGTGGATGCTAAAACCAATCAGGAGAAAGCGGAATCGTTCGCAAAATACTTTGAAGGCAACTTTGTCCCCACACCAACCGATGAACCTGACTTTCTAGACGAAATCAAAACATCCATGCAACTGATGCCCAACACTGATGAAACCATTTTCAGCAACACCAATCAGTCGAGTGACCCAGTCAACTGCCCAAACCTGTGCACTATGAAAGAAATCCCGGAAAAAATCAACAGGTCCAAGCCTAAGAAGTCAACAGAACTAGATGGTGTTTTTAGTTTCGTCCTGAAGAGGCTCCCAAGGACAGTGATGATTTTCATGGCCATCATATTGAATAGTTGCGACAAAAACAGCAACTTTCCCGGATGGAAAACGACCAAGATAGTGGCGATTCCGAAAAAAATCAATGGGAATTTCATCGCCAAATGCCGAATAGGCTGACCAAAATCTGGCCATCACTCGAATCAAGATGAACATTGAACACCTCTGTACTCAAGTCACTTGAACAAGAAAATCCAACGAAACTTTCTAAAAACTGCCAATTACAGATAGCTGGTCATCTTTAAAAACTTATGGTCAGAAATTTCAAAGAAAGAAAAGAAAGGCCTAGGGGCTGTCCTGTGATTGGCATTCACAGGTGGCACAACTCATTGGGCAGCTACATGATGAGATCGGGCATCCGACTTATGTAGAGGATTCCAAGACGAAGAAACGAGGAACGACCATTCCAATTTCTCTGTGATCTCCCAAGCCACGAATACAAAAAAAGCTCCCGGAGAACTTTTGTAACGAACTTGGCGACATCTCTAACTTTCAACTAAACAACATTGTAACGTTCATTCAGGGCTCCAAATGATTCAGCCGAGTTTCCCAACCTTCAAAAACCTAGTCACTAAAACAATCCATCCCTACTTATCACCTCATATACCAGATATCTTTATTAGATTTAAGCTAACTTGCTTCTTAAAATAAAATAAATAGGGTGGCGCAACAGAACGAGAAGCCCCGAGGCCTTCTACATTTCTCGCAACCATTGCCTTTCGTGAGGGAATGGAAAGGACCTACAATTTTCTGCCGATTTCGAACGACTAATCGAGAAAGCGCTTTCCATGACAATGAATTCACTATCGGAGCGTTTGCCAATTCCTCGCGAAAGGTGATTCCACTTGATCTGTTGGGATTTGAATCACGAACCTACCGGTTAACAGGCAAACCAACTCGCCACGGGTACGTGTTTGCCTCTTTTAACCTTTAAATAAAATTAAATGAAATTTTAGATTTACCAATAACAAGTGTGTCACATTTTTTGTCCCTTAGTGTGAATGAGTGGGCCGCTTCAACACTAAAAAAACATAAGACACATATTCCACTTCTTTTAAATTAAAGACAAAACGCTGCGTTTACTAATAAATTAATAAACATGTGTCAGGTGGCGTTTAATGTATAGCCAAATAGACAAATGATCGCAACATTTCCAAAAAATGTCCAACTTAAATTAACGTCGAATCGTTTTGACAGGTGTGTGTAGCTAAAACGAAGATTTACGATCTGCCAAAAACGAGTGCGCTACGCTAAAAAGAGGTACTACACCATTCAGCCCAAGGAATTTGCAACACCACTAAAAAAAATTAAATTATTTATTTTCAAGTTCTAAATAAGTTCATTTTATGATGTAATGCTCACTGGCAGTAAGTCCACAAAGACGAATTGTTTAAAGGATTAAGTTCATCCAGCTTCGGCTTGGTGAAAAGGCTTCGCCACTCGATAAAAACATAACCTGTCTGTATCTATACCTTCAATCCCTGAAAGCCCTCGCTACCTGTTTTAAAAGAATCCGCCAACAATTCTCCATTTAACTAAACAAACATATAAACAAAGCTAGCTTCAAAAAGCCAATCTTTAACATTTTTTTTTATAATTTGCGCGCACTAAAGGGTTGTGACTATCCTTAATATGTTAAGTAACACAGTACGAGCGCTAGGAAGAAGGTAGAGAGTTTGAAAGGAGATATCGATGCACATTAGTTTCAATTTTCTGAAGACTTATAAGAGAGAAAAATAGAGCTGGGCAATACATTCCACATTCGCGTGGTACGGCTAAAGAAGGAATCTCTTCAGAAGTGCGAGTATTACAGTTGAATTGTTTAAGAGGAGGAATGCAACTGGCAATCTCACAAGAGCACTGTCTGTAAAAAAAAACGATAAAATAGGGAATGACAAAAAACATTACGACGATGTTGGAGTATCGTAAAAGTTTCAATGGTGTTCCTATGTTGAAGGAGCACCTGACCAAATATGGGAGTTATGACTGCCAGGTCATTTGGTGCAAACAAAATTCTTGCATCGTCGAAGAAAACCTAAGTACTTGTCAAGTATGTGGTTATTTTACAAGAGGTGGTTGGTAATGCAAATACCGAGGATCGAAAGCTGGCCTTTTTCGAGCATTGAGTTTTTGAAGCATTAAATTCTACGCGGTTTTTTATTCCCCATTGGGCAATGCTGTCAAGATCAGAATTTGATGAGACGTACGTTGCCGAAATAGTTCCACGTCCGAAAAGAGGGATGTGAACCTGAGAACGAATATGAAAAGCTGAGGGTGCTGTCGTCGACAAAACAATTTAGTGGATTAGTAGTTTCAGACAGAAGATCGTTAAAGAAAATGAGAAAAAGGGTTGGAGATGAAACGGAGCCCTGGGGCACACCAGCAATTAATTTGTGGGTTTCAGACTTGTAGCCGTCCAATACGACTCGTATTGAATGGTCTGAAATGTAATTTCTAATCCAACGGAGAAGAGACTCATCGACACCAAAAGCACGCATTTTCAATAAAAGAGCCTGATGCCAAACTCTATCAAATTTTAGAAATATCAAGCGCAATAATCTTACTTTCTCCAAAACAATGTTAAGATTGGTTCCACTTTTCGGTGAGATACGCCATCAAATCACCAGTGGACCTATTGCTACGAAAGCCGTACTACCGATCATTAAGAAGCTTTCTTTCTTCAAGATATTTCATAAGCTGACGGTTTTTCAACGTTTTCATGACCTTGGAAAGAAGGGAAGTAAGTGCAATTGGTCGGTAGAGAAAGATTCGCCTTTTTAAGAAGTGCCTGGACAAATGCTGTTTTCCATCAACTCGGGAAGAAGCCTGTAGAGTAGGACAGATGGAAAAGCCTTATCAGCGGTTTGACAACGTGGAAGAACACTTCTTAAGAACAATAGCAAGGATACTATCCGGGCTAGCGGATTTATGTACGTCGAGATCTTTCAAGACTCTTGCCACTAAACGAGTGCGAAAGTGGATTGGTCCCATGGAATCACTCACGCATTCAAGTACTGGAGAAGCCATGGCACTTTCTGGAAGCGTTGAGTTAGCGAAGAACTCCTTCGCATAAAAGTTAGCTTTCTCAAGAGAGCTAACAAAAGGAGAGTCGTTGCCATGATTTGAATTACTTAAGGTGCTGGGTGAACATAGGCCTCAATTGTAATTGATTTAAACTCATTGAAAACAACGCCCTCTATAAACCTCAGTGCACACTTGAGTCGTTTTAACGTGTGGTGCCGGCAACATTTCAATGCACACGTACTGGACTTCCTAATATGATATATTTTTTGTAGAACTTAATAAGCGGCGAAACCGCGCATGTGTGCAATGCTCAAAAACAAGCAATGTACTGAAAAAAAACAGCGATTTGGCAGAAGCTGGCGAGTGTATTTTCTCACAAGAATCAAGCGCGATGCCGCAGCGTCACAGTAGGTATGTGTGCATGTGCAACACTGAATTTATTTGTCACTACTGTAAAGCGCCGCAATGCGTCAAAATGACGCAAGTGTGCACCGGCACCGGGACTAAGACTTCACTTTTGGAAGAAGACTAACCAAAAGAGTGGTCAACTCTAGGATCTGAGCCAAGAAAAGATTGTTATCGAATCTTCACAGATGATTCCAAAACGGATGATGGATCTGGCGCTGGTGCCCTTGTGGAGAACGATGACATACGACTACACGCCTCTTTAGGCTCCTACGCATCCGTCTTCCAAGCGGAGGCGTATGCTATCCAAATGGCTATAAGCTACGTTGCGAACAATGGCTGGATGGCGAAAACTATCTGTGCTTGCAGCGACGCGACAGCCAAGCTGTGCTTAAGGCCCTTCTCAGCCCTCTAACTACTTCGAAAGTCATCCAGGAATACAAGTGCTCCCTGAATCCGGTAGGAAGACCAAATTCTCTGAGTCTCGTTTGGGTTCCAGGCCATCACGGCATAACCAGAAATGAAATCGCCGATCAACTTGCGAGGCAAGGATCTCAGACAGCTGTTTAAGGACCTGAACCGTTGCTACGGTTCTCAGTTAGAACTTTCATCGACGATTGGATCTGTCAAGAGCACAACCGTAGATGGCATGCCTCTATTGGATGCAGACAGACCAAAAATATGCTCCCCAAAGTTGATAAGACTGCAACATTTTCGCCATCCTTTTAGAAAAGAATGTAGAAAACTTATTGGCGTTGTAACGGGGCACATCTTTTTTGCCAAACACTTAAACGTATAAAGCTTAATTGATACCACAGTCTGCGAATCTTGTGAAGAAGATGAGGACACCGCGGAGGACTTTGCTTTTCTCGGACGAGGTTACAGATACTCGACGCAGACATGGCGAGAGCTGGTTACTTAGGTTCCTTATCATGGCAGTGAACATCTGGAAAGCTATAACAAAAAGAAGGTTGCTATTTGGTAGTACAATGGAGCGATATTTAGTTCTGGAGTGATCCAGTTGGTATTTTGAAGAAAACTCTTCCAATTTCCAACAGATAAAAAAAAGCAACAAACGAAACCTTTTGAAGGAAACTCAAAGTTAAAAGCCGTTGGATTCAAAAAAACACCAAAAATCAGTGATAAGTTTGAGTGAAGCAACTGGCCCTTAATAAACTCTAATATTAAAAGTAAAAAACAAATCAAATCTCTTTGAAGAAATTCGGACGGTGATGTGATCAAAACTCTAACAAAATTGTACGCGACACTTGCTCCTCCTGTCAGAAATATCAGGGTGTCTAATCAACTAATGAATTGAGACAAGCACAGCTACAGAAGAACGAATAGGATGTTACTTCAAAGATCTTATCTAACTGAATCAAGTGCCACTAAAAGCAAACACATAATACCACTCAACCACTTAATGTTGATAAGAACTTTTTCTTTCCTTTCCACTGATAGACCATACTCAGACTACTTGGTTGTTGTTTGGCAAACATTCCAATTCACCAATCACAACCTTTCTCGAGAAGTTCAGATTTTACTCATCGTTCTTCCACTTTTTATGATTAGTTCTTTTCTTATCATCATCATTCATAAAAACGGAATTTAATTAGAAAATTACTCTACACACAAATGCGATGCCGCATTCTATGAAGTCAAATCATCTCCTTTTGACTTGTGAATGAATCAGCAGCATTGTGTGGCTATATTGCAGTGGCGAGGGGTGAATAATTCCAAAAGGTAACTCGAAGGAAACTTAGTCACCAACAAAAAAAAGTTTACTCAAAATTTTTTTTTTGCAATGTTTGTCTTCGCATCAAGCCAAAAAGTCAAGTATTTCAAACCAACTTTGCTATTAGGTTGAGCGGCATAACATTTTTTTTTTTTCATAAAACTAAGCTAATTTAAACTATTTGTTTCCTCTAAGTGAAAATCAGTTAAGCAACAGTCAACAGATAAAGGCCATAGTCAAACCACTGAAACTTACTATGGGGAAAATTTTCAGACTTTTTACACTTTTCAATTTTTAAAGACTATATTTGCAATATTCAAAAAAATCACGAAAAGCACTAAATCTATTTAAATACCTAAGTATTGCACTGCGTTCTGCTAGTAAACTGCGTTCTTCAAATAAAATACGGCTCATTGGGAACTGAATTCATTTAAGCCAGTTGTGCCACTTTAGAAAAATTCCAATTATTTTATGCATTTTCTGCCAAAAATATGCTTTATGCTATGAGATCTAATATCCACGCACATTTGTTATCAAAGTGGCAACCTTTGACACATCAGTACAGTGCAGAGACACATACAAATTCATGAAATAAGTCGGAGACCAGCGTGTTATTTTCTTGTTCTTCAAGCAGAGACCTACCTCAACCGGCAATATACATTTCTGTTTATACACATGTGTCCATGTCCATGGGAAGAAAAAGAAATACGAAGGAAAGCGTTTTTTTTCTTTTATAAAACCAATATCATGCAAACACCGAAGACCGAAGTGTGCAGAAGCAATGCTGCAAATGAGTACTGGGCTACTGCGCCGGCGCTATATTCACGTGCTCAGAGCACAAAGAGATAACAAACAACAGATTTACCAAAAAATATGACGCTAGAACACCGGGTTATTTTCTTCCATAAAAAAGCATGTATTGAACAGAGAGGTGCCTAGCGCTAGGCTCTTCTCTGTTCAATACATGCTTTCTTATGGAAGAAAATAAGACGATGTTCTACCGTCATATTTTTTGGAAAAAAAAAGAGGAGAGAACACAAATTTGTTCTATCCAGCAACAAGTTTTATAAGACGTAATATTTGGGGTTACCTTGTATGTTGCTAAAGTTTTGTGTTTGTTTATGGAGTGAATTGAAGAGCCAACATGTGTGTAGAATAAGAATAAAGCGGAATGCGGAAAGCAGAGTGGTAGTTGTTAAAAAAATGTTGGCAGCGAGTTCATGTGTATCATTGAGTTTGATTCATGTTGCCAGAAGTCTAAGATGTTTCGGATGTGAATTTCAAAAGGTAAGTCGGAAATAATCGACTTATATGGACGCTTCGCCACTGCTATATTGACATCTCAATTTATCACTTATCACCACAATAGAACAGAAAAAGAAAAATCCAAATAAAAACTTACAAAGATATAAAAAAAGAGAAACACTAAAGCAAATTACCAGACAATAAAAGAAATAGTTAGACTTTCAGTCAAACAAATTTAGTTTAAGTGACAGTGGCAGCTTCTCTGCTTCTCTGGGTGGCGTCAATTGTTCGAATACACGTATTTTATTTGCGCTCATTCTCCTCATCGTGTTTCGTGTCTATATTATCAAAATTGTGATTCATAGAAACCCCAAGCATAGTAATTTCGTTTGAGTTTGAATTTATATTTTGACACTTCCTGAAATCAAATTCAATTATGCACAATTGTGAGTGATTTAACTTGTTTTCTATTCTATTTTAAGTTTCTAATTCAAGGTTGCAGTTGAAGCTAGGTGATGAGATTCTGTAGTATAATTGGCAAAGACCCAAGACTGAATTCTTTTGCTTTATCTGGGCTCTTTAATAAAGCGAATCAGTAGTTTTTTTTTGCATAGAAGTTGCGTTTATTTAGATATTCGAATTTTTTCAAATACAGTCCGGAAGACAATGGCTTCACCAAGTAATTGAAGAAGCTATAGGTTAGGTTAGTAGCTGTTAGCTCGGCTAACCCACTTAGGCCCGTTCGACCCGTTGTGATACCACAGTGGATCTAATGTCCTTATCCTAATGGAACCATTTCGAGATTACAATGAAGCGGGAGAGACGCAGAGCGTCGATGTGAGTAAGATCACCAGGGTCATCAAAGAAATACAAAGCTAGGTGTGTCCTACGTTTGGAAGCTAAAGCTAGGCATGAACCAAGAAGTTGGGAAATAGTTTACTCCTCTTCCTAATCCATGCAGCTTCTGCAAAAATCTTTTAAGAGTACTCCTAACCTTGCGGCATGTTTTCCAATAAGACAGTGTCCTGTGATACCTATCGTCGCACTAATGTGTTCTCTTTTGATAGAGATCCAGCCGTTCGACCGCTTAAGATCTAGCTTGGGCCAGATCTGTTTCGTTGCGTTACACGTTAAACAGCTTGAACATCTCAGATTAGTTTTCTTGTAGGCGTCCTGCTTGACCAGGAGTTTGTATGTAGCGATTGGTATGCCGATACTCTCTGTTTTCGGTGAGAAGGTCAGAAGTGTTCCTTTACTGGCGAGTTCATCTGCTTTGCAGTTTCCTGGCACTCAGCACAGGTGAATGTCAAACTGCTCTGACATCTCCCTGAGAGATGATCGGCAGTTAAGGGCTAGAATAGAGTTGAAGAAATTTGATGCCAGGGATTTAATGGCCGCCCAACTGTCTGAGAAATGCATCTTATCAGACAGTTGGATATCCTTTTTGGATATCATGTTTTCTCTGAGCCAAGACAGAGCTTCGCTAATAGCCATCACCTCCGTCCGCCTGGATTGCGCTACAATGATCTGGAAGACGAAGCGAGATGTTTAATTTCATTTCGTCTGAATAGACACCACAACCTACTCCTTTATTTGTTTTTAAACCGTCCGTATAAAAATGGACGTATTCGTTTTCCAAGAATGATTGGTCCTCCCAATCTGTTCTGGATTGGGTGTCTCGACAGAAAAGATGGTTTTTCGCCAAAATCGTTGCAAATTTCAAACTGCTCTAAGGTCTACACTACACAGCGATATGGAAGCGGTTGGTCGTGCGCCTTCAATTTCTGAGTCTATTGAGCCTTGTAAGCGAATAGTCCCAGATGTAAGCTCAGAATTTTTTTTAGGCTAGTGCGTAAAATGTTGAGCTGTTGAGATCGATGGCGGCCAAATGTCAAAACTACTGTTAAAAATACACACTGCTTGGGCTAAACAGTACATACTTGCTCTCAAAATAAGTATTCCGCAGCGTTGTTCAACCATAAAGCGAATCATTTCGTTCCGCGACATACATTTGTTAGTGTCAAAATATCCTATGATCTAAAAATAAGCCACTAGATGGCACATTCTGTACGATTCTATACTTTACTAGCTGACCCGCCTGGCGTAGCTCAGGCCCTACGTGAATCGAATTAGGAATGTTTAGTTAAGTAGTTTCCAAGTTTCCATTTTAGTGGGAGAATGGGGATGAAATATAGTTTATGTTACTTAGGAACAGTTAAGCACTCTAACGATGACATAGTTTTTGGAATCGGCCCAGTACTGTAAAATTGAAATACGCATTGAAATCGGTAGAGTGGTTTTTTTTTTTTTTGGATTTCCGTTCCAGTTCCTGTGGGAGAATGGTGATGAAATATATTCTCAGGGACAATTAAGCATTCTAACAGTGAAAGAATTTTTGTAATCGCTTAAGTACTTTCCAGTTTCTTGGTTATTTCGGCATTACCGTTTCCGTTCCGGAAAGAATATGGGAAGGAAATATTGTCTTTAATACCCAGGAGCAATGAAGCATTCAAACATTGAAAAATTTTTGGGAATTGGTTCAATATTTTCCGTGTTCCTGCTAATGTTGTTGTTCCCGTCCCGTTGCCGAAGCTCGTGACACTTGTTGAGTACATCAAAGTGTCAGCATCTGCACCGTTCAACATGGTCACAGAGACCACCAAGCGATTTTACAATACCCTTATTGGGTCTGAGCCAAAATTAAAATTTTCTTCGAACCTTTATTGCTTTACTCATTTCTTCCTGACTACATAATAACTAAAGAACTTCGACTTCATTTCGAACCCTATATCCCTTCGAGATCCTTATCCCTACCAAAGGCCTAGAAGACGCTGTCATTGCTTATGTCAAAGTGTATAGTATCACTTTAAATCAATTCGTTTTGTTTTGCGAATGTAAATAGTGTTCAATGTGTTCATATGAAAAAATAGTTTGGATTATTGTAAAAGTAACACTTTTAACTGAAAACAGTTTCAATCTTTCTTCTTACCAGGCGAAAGTCAAAAGAGTTTTTAAAAACAAACAATCCAATAATCTTACTATTTGTTATTTAATTAGCTGAGCCGCCTGGCGTTGCTCGGGTCTGTAGTTTTAAGGCTCCCGTGCTCATTCCTGTTTCTGTTTCCGTGGGATTATAGGGATGAAATCCACGCTAAGTTACTGAGGCATTATGTGGCATCATAGTGCCGAAAGAATTTTCTAAATCTGCCCAGTTGTTTCTAAGTTTCTATTTAAAACCACGTTCTGGAGGGATAATGTAACATCCTAGAGTTAAAACATTTTTTGAAATCGGTCAAATGACTTTAAAGTTCCCGTTCTCTGTTCCTGAGGGAATCTTCCGTTCCCGTAGAAATATGTGAATCAAATATAAGTCACTGAGGGATAATGTAACATCCTAGAGTTGAAAGAGTTTTTGAAATCTGTTAATTAACTTTAAGGTTCCCGTTCTCGTTCCTTTTTCTGTTCCCGTGGGGTTATAGACATGAAATAATAAGTAACTGAGGGATTATGTGGTACCCAGTGATGAAAGAGTTTTTGAAATCTGTCCAATAGTTTTTAAGTTTCCATTTCCGGCCCCGTTCCTGAGGGAATTTTTCGTTCCCGTAGAAATATGTGAATGAAATATAGATGTATGTCACTGAGGGATAATGTAACATCCTAGAGTTGAAAGAACTTTTGGAATCTGTCAAATAACTTTGAGGTTCCCTTTCCCGTTCCTGTTTCTGTTTGCGTGGGATTATAGGGATGAAATAAAATCTTTTAAACCTTCCCTAGACCTACACGAACATTTTAAGATCAAGATAAGATAAATCCGTTCAGCCGTTTTCGAGTTTTAGCCAGACTAACGAACAGCAATTCATTTTTATATATATAGATTAGTTTCGCTTTCAAAAATTACCAAACTTGCGATTTCCTCGTCCATGTTGTGGTGTTTTTTTGGTGGAGTATCACGATGGTAACTACTGATGAGAGGGTCAGATGATATCAATAAGTGATTAAGAATGTCCTCGTTTGTTGCTTTCCGCGATACCTTTCTCGAAAAATCCTCGCGATATCTCTTCAGCTCTTTATGACGTGCCTCTTGCACATCCTCAGCTAAGGCTCCTATGGGCAGAATGAAATGTTTTGCAACAAGTGGACCGTGAATCAATAACTTATGAACAGTCACTGGCATAGGATACCAATTGTATAAATCTACGTACTTCCTCGAAGTTTCTTGGGTAAAGCGTTCAAAAGAATCCTGTTTAATTTCAAGGTTAGATGAAAGGGCTCTTAGGACAATACTTACTTTTTCTATAAGGTCTCTTTATCAACACCAGTTATATCTGAAGTTATCTCTGCGTTATTAAAAAACCGTTTGGCGGTGTTCCCATCATTAGTATTGCCTCCACCTTGTTTTGGAGTGTCTATTAGGAGCCCTGTCTTCAGTCGAGCGTTTAACTGTAAAGGAACAAAAGAGGACACCAAAACAGTCGAATCCTCAACAACCCCATCACAACCAACTTGTTTATATCTATTAAGACTGCCGCAGCCATCACTTCCCCATTTAAATGACATTAGAAGACAAGAAAACTCATTCGTATTTACCAATTCATTACTATTTAAAGAAACTGCGAGACGATTGAGGGTCAAATCAACTATTGCTTGTAAGTTTACTTCTGCCATAGTATCTGTTACAATCAAATCAGTTGGTTCTGGATAACAACGTTTTTTGGCTTCTAAAACTTTTGTATAGGAAGGATAAATATCGTTTCCTATTTCTAGAGCACTAGTACGCATCTGGCAATACTGAAATTTCGATAGTTTCAATGAAACTAGTAGGCTTAGGGCTTTATCGGGGGTAAATGAAGTTGGTTCTTGATTGCATTTCAATAATTTTTTTAAAACTTTTGCTTGTTCTGGAGATTCTAGTAAATTTTTAAATATGTCAGCAACATCCCTTTGACCCACCTGTTTAAGTTTTATCTGTGCAGCAAAACATATCTTTTCTTGGGAGGTGTTTTCCAACAGCGAACTTAATTTCCTTTTTTTGGTTTTGGCTTCGCATTCTAAAAAGCTCTTAGTTGGGCGTCCTTTAGGTCGCCGAAGTGAGCTACAGGATGGAGTGTCAACATTCATAAAAACCATTTCTCCTTCGAACCAGGTTTTAAATTCGTCTTTCAACCGAGAATAAGAGCAATTGCATTGCTTCCAATATCTACCTGCTGCTAAGAGGAATGAAGACACATGCTTGTGAATCTCTGACCTTTGGGTAGAAGATGGGCTTTGGAGATCAAACTTTGAGAAAACTACTTCAACTAAACACTCTTTTCATTTTGAGGTGTTTGTCACTGGTAAATTTTTGCTTTTAAGCTCATTCAAAAGCGATATTCTCTTTGCAAAGAAACACCCATCTGAAAAACATGTTTCGTTATAATTTCAAAACGGGCAAAAACGGGCAGATGAAATAAAATGTGGCGTTATCTACAATTATCCTAGAAGACATTTGGCTTTGTTTCGTGTTGTACAAATTTGTACGAAAAAAGTTGCAGCCTTCATAATCTAGGTTATGTACACTTAGTAACTACTACTAGGAAAAACATGTTGGTTCTCATAGATAATACATCACAACAAACAATTTAATCATTTAACTAACCTTTTTGAGTATATTCCATCTTGAAAAAGTAACAAAACAATTAATAACTTCCCAAAATAATAAATTGCAATAAACTTTACCGATGCTGACTAATTAATGATTTTGCAACTAACGGTGCTATTTGTGCGAAGAGTATACTCTTATCTATGTAAATTCGACTCATTTCTTTGTCTCTGACATTTTAACTATCAGCCTAGGTATTGCCAGCCATAAAAAAAAATACATATTTTTGGACTTATTTCCAGCTAAATTGGCTTTTCAGACCACTGTGGGACGGCTGGACAACATCGTTTGCTATGATACTGATACTGAGACGGCAACATCACACAACGAATATGTAAGCTCAAATTTTTGCACTAAACTTTTGATTGGCTGTCTACTAGGGCGAGAATTACCACCGAAAATTTAAGTGAAGTGAAGTCACCGAGTCCGAAGTTCGGTAGAAAATTTAGGCATCCGCTCACGGCAGTCGGGTCTTCAATTCACCGAAGTTGGAGTCTGCAGGAGTGCTGATGATTTGTCTACCCCAGCATCAGACTCGGAACCACGTCGCCTCATAACTCTGAGGAATGCGCATAGAAGGCAATTACCATTCGTTTAACGAAAAAAGTAGATACGTGAGATCTCCTCACACCAGAAACTCCAACAACGCTTTTCTTGCCAGGAAGACTGTTAAAATAAGTTGCATTTAAATTCCGAACATGCAGCACTCTTGATTTATATTCGTGTATGTGTATTCAACCCAAGCAAAGCTCAAACTCAATAAAAACCAAAACAAAAACTCTTTTTGAGAGCAAAGGTCACTAAAGTTTATGTGACACACAACCGTCATGACTCATGAGTCACACATTTCGACTGTGTGTTATTTCAATGCATAATTTTGTTTCTCGGTCAAAAAAAGAAGAAGAAGAATAAAAACAAAAGAAGAAAAACATGAAACATGCAATCCCGACATACTAAACTCTTAAAAATGATTACGACTTCAAGTTTGAATAATTGGCTGTCAGTCGGCCACTGATGTCCGTTTTGATTGAAAAGATGGAACTAAGAGCTCCCAAAGATGCACCGATGCTCTACTGTGGTATGTTAATGTAGCAAAGCTATCTTTTTGGATTGTTCACATCCAAGTCGCACATTCCACATTAACTCTGCGCCATGTAAAGTGTCATTTGTATGGTTAATTAAGTTTAATAATTTTAGTATCGATTGAAAGCTGATAAGATGATTGCGCCGATGCATGTATGGCTGTAATTGAATGAATTAATTGTATACATTCCATTATGTGTTCCCATGAGAGAGAAATCGACTGATTTTCATTTGTCAAGTACTACAGTAGTCATTGTGGCATGATATTATGGCCCCTGGATGTGAAATGTGAATAGAGAAAATTTGTATCATTGCTTGAGAAAATTTGTATGTTTCTTGTGTGTGTGTTGAAGAACGTGTATCTAATGAATTTAATTGGATTTGAATGAGATACAGGACAGATGATCACAGTGGTTGAATGGTTGAACTTAGATTGACGTATGCCTGGGTAGTAATTGATGGGCGACGGTTCAGTTGCGTTTTGCGTGTTGCTGTGTTGTGTTCTTTTTAGTGTGTGTGTATGGAAGTGGAAGCAGCATCTGTATCTTGGAGCTTATGTCATTTAAGATTCAAGTTTATGACAATGATTGTTGAATATCTCGACTTAATGGAGTGCTTACATTGTTCGAGGCGATTTAAAGTAAGATTAGACAATTCTAAAAGTGGAACGCTATAAAAGCGAAAAATGACAATATAAATGTCTTTGTAGGGAGCTTTATTTGTGAGCAGACGTTTAGGAAATCTTAAATTGACTTAAAAGATTTGTTCAGCAATTACTTTTATGACAGTGTGCTTGTTAGGTAGGTACTTTTTGTGTGTCAGAGAGATGCTGTATTGTAATGGTGACGACTGTGACAGGACACAGGTTGAACACGTCTGGCTGTTTTTTTTTTCTTCTTCTTCTTTTTTTGGAGGGGAATTTTGTGGCGCATGTGATTTAAATTAATGATTATTCTTTTCGTCTTATCGCCTTTCAACAAAGTGTAGCAAGGCGTTTTGTGGAAGGTAACAAGCAAACGTTGTTGTTTCGCAAACAAGGCTGTGTGTTTACTCTTATCGGCTCGCCAGAACTTTTGCTTGGCTGCATACTTCGTTGGAATTATTTTTTCTCGAGACGTAAGAGAGACCCACAATTGTGTCTGGATTTTCCTTTTACTAAATTCTATTCGTTGTTCTACAATGTTTTACACGAAAATACGAACAGACAGTTAAACATTTTTTGAAAATAAAAACTCACGTTGGGCGCCATTTTTCTTTTTTGTACACGCTGAGAGTGTGAGCTATTGCTTGGAGAGAAACATCGAGTTTTATCTTTGGGGAATGTGTAAAGTAAGCACGGTAAGCTACTTTGAGCAGTGCTCGTGTCCTTCCCGTCCCAAAACATAAAAGTAAAGAATAATCTAAGGCCTTCTTCTTTCTTCTTTTTCCGTCTTCTTTTGACGTTACGAGCGCATCGTGATCTCGAAGGCATCACAGCTCTCCCATTTAAGTACTTAATAGAAGTGATCCGCTCTTGGGGTGCGGCGTACCCTGACCTTAGAATGCATTGACAAACCTCTCGGTTTTAGATTGTTCCATGTCTTAGGGAAAGCAAGCGCAGATATCGTTAGTGTACCAGCAGTGTCCCCCGAGGACTTCACCTTGTCGTTGGTGGTTGGCTTTCGTTTGGCTCTTTCTGAGTCAAACAAACTAAGAAAGTCCAAGGTGTGCGTGGCTGGCTGCTAGTTCCTGCCTTGACTAGTGGCTGGCTGCGTACATTGAGGTTGCCAGGCCTCGAGTATGGGGGGGGGGGGGGGGGGGGTCAAAATTCTGCCGGGGTCAAAATTCTTTTTTCAAAATTCTGCTTTTAAAATTCTGCTTTTCCGCGCGCGCTTTTTAACATTTTCCAAACCTTCTTTTTCTTTATAATTGGCAGAATATTGATAATAATTGCAAACATTTGCTTTTTAAAGAATTTCAAAGTAAAGAAGTAGTTTTTTGATTTCCTCATTGTCGCTCTCCTACTCAAAAGAATTACAGAATTCAGTTAGTTTATGATAAAACTATATAAAACTAGAAATGCATTCCCATGAACGCAAAACAATGTAGAGGCTTGGCATCGTCGCGTCGGCTTAAAGTAATAATTGCCCTTGCCCGAAGCCATGCAGGTGTCTATAAATTAATTGGAGACCTACGAAAGGAGCTCATCATTATCAGTGCCCTGCCAAAACAGAAATTGAGCGCACGAACCATGGGGAGAGGATAAAGGAAAAAAGAAAGAGTATAAAGCGCGCGCTTAACATTTTCTGCACCATCTTTTTCTTTATAACTGGCAGGATATTGATAATAATTGCAAACTCTTACTTTCTTGTCGCTCTCCTACTTTGCTTTTGTTCTTCTGAATTTTGAAAAGCAGAATTTTCGTTTTAAAGCAGAATTTTGAAGCCAGAATTTTGACCCGCTCCCGTATTGGGGTACTCATCTGGAAGTAACCTTCGGGTTGCGAGGCTTCACCAGAAGTTGAGCTCTGGTACCACGGGAGACAGGCCCTCCTGGACGACGTTCTGCGCTTGAGTTGCGGGGCGTTTGCTTGGACTATCTATGAGGTAGGCCCCCTTTGTGGGAGTATCGTGGTGGCTGTGGTTATCCAAATGCGGAAACGATTGGCATTCTTCATTGAATGTAAGAGGTGTATATCGGCCTCGCTCTTTACCAAGGGGTGAACTTGCCTCAACAAGTTCACTATGGCTACTGGGTAACCAGTGTGGTAACCGTTATGTTAGTAGGCTCGCCATCGAATTAAGCCATTAAAAGGCAGGTGTTCATGTAAAACAAGACTTCAACTGTACCAGCTGTGCTTTGGTCTGGATTTCTTTTTTCCTTCTCGATTCTACCTGAACGGTGTGTGATATGGCCTCTTCGATTGGGTTCTCTAAATCTCTGCTATGAAGAT
This sequence comes from Melanostoma mellinum, assembly GCA_914767635.1. Lineage (NCBI taxonomy): Eukaryota > Metazoa > Arthropoda > Insecta > Diptera > Syrphidae > Melanostoma > Melanostoma mellinum. The sequence goes on from OU612060.1 coordinate 172,281,464, forward strand.
GTCAATTTAGTCCGTCAAGATGGTGTTTTTGACGTGCTCCCATGGATTTTGGATAAGAAATCCATCCAAAGTCTGTTAAACCAACTAATAGACAAAGAGAAAGTAACCTAGTAAATCCACTTCAACATGTCTTGAGAGTAAAACGTCTACCGAAACTGCACTTCCAAAAAAAAAGGTACTGAACTCAGTTAAGTGCTTATTTGGTAAAACTTCAAAGGACTAAAGGAGTTAGTGCAGTAATAAAAATGGTAAGGGCTCGAAATATTCAAGGAATCCTTTCCTTACTTCGAAACGATATCTTGAAAGAGGACTCATATAACCACCAAAACATCTTTGTTGATTTCTTGGATTTTCTTTCTTCCTTCGCCTTCTTTTTATTTTGAAAAATTTAAATATATTTTGAGACACCCACTGTCAGCCTTTGGCTTAACATTGAACTTTGAATCAAGGCTCAATAAAATAATCTTACTACTGTTTCTTTTACTTACATTTTTTTTTCTACATCGAAAGAGCCCCAACTGAGCAGTTTAACATTTTGGTACTTGAGGCATATAAATCATCGCTTTTTCGAATTACTGAACAGGAAGGAAGTTTTTTTTAATTTGGCGCCCAACGTGACTGAAATTTTTCATAGCAACGGGCTAAGTGGTGGTGAGGTTTGATAAAAGAAAAATAAAGTTGCAAAGAGTACTTCAAGGAATTAGAACAACGACACTCACTGACACTTCACTGAAAGATAAAGTTCGTTGACCATTTCGCAATAAAGTAACTGCCCTACAATTCCTTGTGCTCTTTGAAGATGTTTGCTCTCTTTTTAAGGTGTGATCGTATTTCTTGAACAGTTGCTAGCATCAGCAGTTGGATCAGAAACTTCCTAGAACTCTCGATACATGCAAGTTGTAGACAATCTCACATACTCTGATTATAGCACTTGATTCTGCCCAAGTAGCTCTTCTTTATTTGATTTCCTACGCCGTTTCCACGAAAAATTCAGTCAGCAGAAGACGATGTTGCTGGGCAACAGCTTCAGTCCGTATCACTTTAAAGTTTTTCATCCCAAGACTTCATGAATTTGACTACCAAATGAGTTTAGATAAGATTGGATGGGGTGCAGCCTTAAGTGGCAGCACCTCACTCGGATCTCAAGGATCCATTGTACTCCCGGGGAAACAGAGGATGAGGAAGTGGGAAGATTGGAAAAGTGGAGGGTTTGACAGGTGACTGTATTATTGGGGTAGGGAACCCCCACTGAACCATTTGGAGCCTTGAGTAAATTTCAGAATGCTGTTCAATGTGACACGTTAGAAATGTCGCCTAGTTTGTCGAAGAAGTATTCTCCGAGGGCTTTTTTCCTATTCTGGGCTGAACTGGGACACAAACAGAGGAAGTTAAATGATCCTTCATCTGCATCTTCGTCTTGGCATCCTCTACATAACTCGGATGTGCTAATGCCCATTCTCATCATGTGATGGGTACCCAACGATTTGTGGCCCGTGAGAATGCCAATCAACAGAGAGAGGCTTCCAAATGATAACCAATTCCGGTTCAACACTCCGTTCAACACACCGCCAACCAACAAGAGTTCCTCTTTAGGAATATCCTTAAGGAGATTGTTAAAAGCTAGCCAAAATGCATGTTTTTACACCTGCTCTCATCTAATTTGGGGACAAGTGGTACCCCTGGCGTAATGATTACCATGTCTGCTTGTTACGTGGGATTTTGAAGTTGAAATCTCAGAAAAATCCGATTGTTTTTCCTCAGTTATCGCCTTTTGCGAGGAAAAGGCGTTATTTTGCGAGGAATTGACAAGTCCTCCGATAGTAGTTTCACTGCTATGAAAAGAGCTTCCTCGATTAGCTGTTCGGAATCGACAAAAAATCGTAGGTCCCTTACATTTGTTACCAAGGTATGGTTGAGAGAAATATACTAGGTCCTAGAGCTCCACACTCTGTTGCGCCACGCTGTATATTTTTCTATTTTTATGTAATGAAAAGATTTTAAACCTTCCCTTACATTATCAATTTAAGGGGAAGATTACGGTATCCGTGGTCCCGCGATATTATATTATTTCCATGCGGAAAGCTGTTGCTTACGGAAAACAATTGCTATTTCCATATTAAGCATGAGCAGCTTAACCCTGCGGAAAAAGGGTTTAAATAATGAGCCCCTCGAAGCGGGCCATGCGGAAAGCTGTTGCATACGGAAATTATTTGCTATTTTCATATTTAGCATAAGCAGCCTAACCCTGCGGAAACAGGGTTCAAGTAATGTGCCCCGCGAAGCGGGCCATGCGGAAAGCTGTTGCATACGGAAATTATTTGCTATTTTCATATTTAGCATGAGCAGCCTAACCCTGCGGAAACAGGGTTCAAATAATGACCCCGCGAAGCGGGCCATGCGGAAAGCTGTTGCATACGGAAATTTTTTTTTTATATTATTTTTTTTCCCAAAATTAAATTCTTGAAGATTTTATCTATCATTTCCAACCATTCCCATGCGATTTGAGCGTCTAGAACGCTTACAATAGCGGGACCACGGATACCGTAATCGTGTCAATTTAAGAAATATCAAATAGTCACTAGGCAAATAGCTCTTCTGCAATGATGATAACGATTTCGTTTCTGCCTTGTTCAATAGTACAACATCTTGTATTCTTTTGACTTTACATACAAAAAACGGGCCATGTTTCCAGTATTCCGCCATTTCTCTTCTTTGGCAAAGATGTCTACCTTTTTCAGTTTAAAAATTGGTCGTTATACTTTCAACACTCCAAGAGTCGATTCAATTTCGTTCAAGCTATCCGCAATATTTTAGGTACTGCTAGACGCACATTGGTGCACATTGAGTAGAATCCACTAAGCTATTGTAGTTATAAGTTTGACGCCCCCAATTTTGAGCTATTTCGTTTTACTTTTGGTAGGTTATTTCATTGGAGAGTTATCTTCTTTAGCCTATAACTTAGGTGCATCAATTGCAAACTTAAGGATCTTTAACGATAAAAGAAAAATGACGCCATTTTTGTGAGAAGAGTAGCACAATTCTAAATCTTCCATCGCCTTCAACTTATTTTAAATTGAGATCGCAACAGATCGAAAGTCGATGTGATGTTCTTGTTAAGATGTTCGGTAAGCTTTTGCGCAAGGGTCATACTTTTTAATCATAAAGCGAAAATAGACAATTTCGTTTATTTTATTTTTATTCATGAGCAAGGTAAACATTCAAAAATCAGAGGGTACCCGAATGCAATTCAACAAAACAATCGTAAATATTTTCCCTAATTGTTTTATTACAACGAACAACTGATAAATGTTATCGGCTCTTGTCTACTGCCTTTGCCTTATTCTAATCGGTCAGTTAACTGCCAATTTGTCGTACAGCTTGTGTTTGCATTGATGGCGTCGGATCTTTTATTTTTTTGTTTGAAGAAAACGACTTTCTATGTCAACTTAAAGTTACGTTGCTAATGTCGATCGTTGTAAAAGTATAGTCATCAGTTAAAGTTAGCAATACAAATTATATAAATTTACAGTCAGTCTTTCAATGGGAGTTTTTCACTTTATTTTTTTGTAAACTTGAAACACTAGAGCTTGTTACGAGGTGAGGCTCGTTAAGACAAACCAGTAATGAGTACAAGTGTTTGTTATTATAAACACTTCGCGACACGCGTTATGGGATGTCAGATTTGTTATGAATACTTTACTATGTTAGGTAAATGGAACTAGCTTCGCTAATTGCCTAGCCAACTGAGGTAGTCTGTGCACTTGCATTTAATTGTTTTGGAAGAGAGTGTGAAATAATAAAAGTTTGACAGTGTTACATAAGGTAAGGTTTCACTTTGGCATGGTAACCTACCGTTGTTGATTTTGTAAGGTGATGGCTGGCAATTATGTGATTTAAGTCTACGATAGGAAAAAGGGAAAATATTTTGAGTCTTGGATCATAACAGCGGCGCGGCAGGCCGTATAAACACAACAATTGAACCGATTTAACTGATTGAGAAAAGATACGTAGATCTGATCGTGAAGGCATACAAAAGAAAGAGAGACCAATAGTGTTGTTGCATTCAGATGCAACGACTAAAAGAACTATCCAAAATCGAGAGGTTTGCAGACGCGGTTTTTTCTGAGGTGAACACGGTTTACCCTGCGTTTGCTTTCCTCAGGTTTTGAACAATTTAAAACCGAGAAGCTTGGTTTGAGGTCAACCCGCTGTACGCGCGGAGATCACTAGTGTGGAGCAGTTAGGTTGGAGAGCTTTGATGCCTTCGAGACCAAGATGCTCGTAGAGTCGAAAAAAGAAATAAAAGAAAAAGAAGTAGAAGAAGAAGAAATCGACGGAGATGAAGACGATGACGAAGATGAAGACGAAGACGAAGATGAAGACGAAGACGAAGATGAAGACGAAGACGAAGATGAAGACGAAGACGAAAACGAAAACGAAGACGAGGACGAAGAAAAAGAAGTACGAATATCTCGAATTTCTTACTGAAGATAGGAAGAATTTGTTGTTCTAACATAATAAATTGACGAATATCATCTGCGATCTGATCGTTATCAACTTCGCATATTTTAACTCAAAAGGCTTAGAATATTTACAGTGCAGTCGATATTTTTTAACTCATCTTACTAAGGCATAACCCAACATTCCAAAAACCGGCAGAGGAGATTATTCATATTCAAATTTTAAAATAACACTACCTTACCCACCCAGCACTGTTCGGGTTAAACGTATTAAAAATTTTATTTTCATGTCTCAAATTTTTGAATAAGCTGCGTTAGAAGATATTTCCGAACGATGCGTTTAGAGCACCATCTACACTCTAAGCTGATGAGTCTAGAGCGCCACCTACATTCTAATTTGGTTGCCCCGATTCAAAACTCTTGGTGGCTGTAAGAAAAACATATATATAGGTTCCTAGAAACTTGTTAGGTTGCTGAAGATGACCGCCTGTTGGCAGTTTTTAGAACATTTTGTTGGATACGGTTTTTAGCTTTAGTGGCTCGGGTACAGAGGTGTTCGTCTTGCTGGATTCGGGCGCTGACCCGATTTCTACCAGCTTATCCCCCATTTCGTTACCAGTTATGTCATGGTCATGGTGTCTTGGAATCCATGCAAAGGTGCCGACCCCAATGGTTTCCAGGTCACTACAGCATCACTGGCAGCAAGCAAGCAGACATCCTTCTAGTACCTAAAGCAGTGCTTGGTTTGTCTCTTCAAAGATTCCTTTTTTTGTTTTTTAAGTTTGACAGTCTCGTATGGCATGCTGAGTTGGAATTTGGTAAAGAACTTTTATAAGGAGATTCTATCAAGGACATAGGATTAAATGACATGCCTACACTGGATGCAATTGGTCTGAACGTTGATTTGCTCCAACGAGTTTACTAAAAATCTTTTTAAAATTGGTTCCAGTGTGAGCTTGACTTGTTTCAGTAGCTTAGGAGCAATGATTTTTAAATGACTTGTTTAGGACAGCACGAGCTAGTAAATATTTTTTTTTTTACTTTTGAGAACAAGTAACCGAGTTCAATCGGCCGTTTATATTTTGTTGATGAGAAACCGTAAAAAGGGCTCGTATTGCTTTTTACTTCTTTCCTGATTCTTTCATGAAATACGAAGATTATCAATTTTAACTTAACTTTTTTCTGAAGTTGAAGTCTACATCTACCAATCAAAATCTGTAAGTTTTGTTTGTATTTTTACAAACCCCCAAAAATTAGCGCCCAACGTAAGGTTTACTTCTTATAATTATATCTTGTCGGACTGGTATTTAATCAATTAAAAAATATATAAAAAATAAATAGTTTGGTGCAACAGAGCGAGGAGCCTCAGAGCCTAGTGTCACAAACATGCCTTGTGAGGGAATGAAGGGGACCTACAACTGTCTGGCGGTTCCGAACGGTGAACGATGAATTTACTGACGAAGGATTTGCCAGTTCCTCGCGAAAAGCGATACCCTTGGAAAAACATTTTTGCATTGCAACATTCGAACTACGAACCTCTGGGTTAACAGGCAGACACGCCAACCATCACTTCACAGGTACCACATACCACATTTATTCAATTGTAGAAGCAAATCTCTTTTCACCTTTTTCAAGATTTGCACAAGTCCATGTTGACAGATTCTTATACCTATTGATGCAAAGACACCGATTCCAATAAAATAGGTTGAAGGAAAATTCAAGTCGTCTCCAAGAACACTTCTCGATGTCTCTTAAAACTCATATTATATCAAAAAATCACAAACATTCACTTAAACTTAATCGAAAACTAATCCATTAAACCTCAACTTGTTGCTGCCTGCCAAAGCGTTTCACTTTCGTTTCCCCCCACGAAGCACACATTGTATACTTAGCATTATCATCGTCACCACCCTAATCCAATTACATATTAAAATTTTACATTGTGTTAGCTGAAATCCATGAACTCGAATGCATTCAACAAACGAGGTTATACATTATGCATATTGGCTTCATTGTCATTATTTCCGGCCAACAAAGCAGCAAAGCTTCAATAATAATAGGATCCCATTTGATAAGAATTTTTCACTGCCAATTTCTCGCAGTTCACTTGACAGGCTAACAAATCCAGTTCATCCATCTTCTGTGTGGATTGCCCTCATTTTGATGCCCTGCTTATAGATAAACTAAATATCTGCTTTTTAGGGTTATTTCCGTAACACGTTTGTGTACTCTCGACTCTCGTATATCCTTTAATACGTGGGTTGGGTTCTACTTATTTTTTGTCAATCAATTTTTCTATTTGGTTTCTCTGTTTTTATTCACAACATGACATCAATCAGTTTCGATGGCAGCGAAATGACACTGAAATGCTCCAGATTTTGACAACTAAAATAGCATTTTCTTTCGGTGTCATCAGTATCGTATCTATCTAAAGAGATATGATATTTGCTTACGGTAAACCAATTCAACAATGGAGGCATTTTTTTGTTACAAAGAAAAATAAAAAATTATAATATCAATGCAAGGTAAGAGCATTATGTGTCAGTAGCACGGGTATGAGATGATGATTCAATTGATTTTCTTAGGAGAGCTATGTGAGTGTGCTTTTACTTGAGAATTTAATCACCGGAATTGCAATTTGATGCAAAGTTGAATCAGTTTTTTTTCGTATTTATTATGCCAGCTATAAATATACGATGTAATCAGAATTATTTGTGTTCGGAAATGTAAACAATAACAGGTGCCCCCAGGAAGGAATGTGGTGACTTGGACGTGACTAAACTTTGTAAAAATTTTATTTTATTTTGAACAGATATGATATCGTTTGTAAGAAAACAAATGAGGGTCGTTTACATAAAAAAAAAAAAAAAAAACATCAGAAGCTTTAATTAACGCTGAAAGTCTTGAGCCTTCGAGACAATCGACCGACGTATTTACAAGTTGATCACTCATTAATTGTCATTTCGGGACTAGCCGGTTAATTACCAGCTAGTTTAACCACGCGGAACTTTTAATGTATTTCGAAAGACTTTTAGAGTCTATGTAAGCTAAGTCGCTAGTATCGTAGAAAAAGAATTCACCGAGATGAGTTTTCCTCTTATAAAGTAGTGCATGGTATGAGCAAGAAGGTGTGGAACGGTTTCTTCCTCTTCTTCATCCAATAAGCTTCTGCAGAAATCATTCGAATACACACCAAATCTTTTGGTGTGTATTCCTATTAGACAGTGTCCCGTAAGAACGCCTATGGTAGAACCTAGGCCGCCTGTGCCTAGGTTCTACCATAGGCGTTCTTTTAAGGCTATCAAACTCTTCCAGTGTTTTGAGTCTACACACGGCCAAACCTTTTTGGCTGCAAGGCAGTTGTTACTCTCAATGTCTCAATCCATTTAGTTATCCTTAAATCGTCTTGTCTAAGTTAGAGTTTACATGCAGCGATAGGTATATGTTGCATTCTGAGCATAGGGAAGTGGTCGTGCCGTTTTTGGCTAGTTCGTTCGCCATACAGTTGCCTGGTATGCCCCTGTTTCCCGACAACCATGAAAGGTGAATGTTGATCTGATTTTACATCTCCCTCAGAGACATTTGATAGTTTTGGACCGTGATGGATTTTGTAGGGACAGAGGCAAGAGATTTGAGAGCAGCTTGGCTGTTCGAGAAGATTCGAACATCCGAGGAGGATATGACGTTTTTTTTTTGGGTCAAGACAGTGCTTCCCCAATCGCAAGAATTTCCGCTTACAACCCACTACAATGATCGGGTAAGCTGAAGAAAAGAATGAGATTCAGTTTTTCTGAGTAGAATCCACTTCCTACATCTGGTTTTTGAACGATCGGTGTAGACGTGTATTGCTTCTTTTTCCAGGATCCCATACAGATCTCGAGGGGATGGTGATCGATTAGCAATTTGTTAACGACCTGGTTCCACGTGTTTCCCTTATTGGCTATTTAGCTTGTTTATAGTTCACCATCTTGGGACTCATGATTCTGCTGCTGAGCTTGGATTTCGGGCTAAGTCTCTCCAGTTTTACACTCTTAGTTGTGGTTCGCTAGTGGAAGGTTTCGTTGCGATTCATTTAATGAGGAAACAAACGAAAATGTTGTTGAGGGTCATTCCACGGTAACACCCGAAACGAACACTTTTCGACTCATAAAATTGTTAATTCCTTTTGCTAGAATCTACAAATCTTACAATTGAGACAAAGCAACTAAAAACTAAAAAAAGAAAATAAAATAAATTAGAACGCTAAAATTTTAGCATAAGTATTAACAATTTTTTGAGTCGAAAAGTGTTCGTTTCGGGTGTTACCGTGAAATGACCCTTGACAGAATCGTTTTATTTTCAATGAATTTAAATAACTTATTTTTGTCAAGCTTTTTTAAGCATTTTTAAAATGTAGTTTCTTTAAGTTTCCTCTCTTGCTGGCACTAATGCCTCGTCAGCTGTTTTTTTTTTTTTAGATAAATGGCCGATTCCAAATAATGTCCGACCCTTCGTAAATTTTTTTCTTTTTCGTTGAATTAAAGTTTATGAAAACTTTTGTGACTAAACTCAGGCGTAAACTTCTGAGGAAAGAAGAAAGTAGTCTGGGCAAAGGTTGGTTCCTTAGCCTTCACCAAAAATCATCATGTTATGTCTCTTGGTTGTTCGAACTAAAAAAGGGGGTTTACTGGGTCGTAGAAAAGGCCTTTCCTGATTGTTCCATGTCTAAATATTTTATAAAAATTTGCGTTTCTCATTCGCTCTCAAACTATTCCCCGATTCGAATGAACACCTGACGCAAGGCTTCAGGCCTTCGTCTGAATTTAAGGCAGAAAACAAACGTGCGACCCTGAAAAAGTGGCCAAAATTTGTAAGACGATAGTTAAATAGGTTTCCACCAACCACTATGAAAGCAAGATAAGTAAAACAATTTTTTGATGACGCAATTTACGATGGACGATTGACCGATAAATCGTCTAAAAAGTTACGAAATCTAGGCCCTGAGTTCCGTAGCTTTTAGGACGGCTTTCGTCTAAGTTCAAACTACTAAAAAAAAAAGCTACCGAAATCTATAACACGATAGTAAAGTAGTATTCTTCAATAGCTGAATCACTGCATGTGATAAAGCAATCTTTTGACGATACACGATTATATCGTCTAAAAGGCTACGGAATCCAGATCTAGTCTTTTTATGTCCCGCAGTTGTTGGCCGTTCATCATAAGATCAAGGTTTATTGATAGCCAGATAATTCGAAGAAGAAAAAACAGAAATTTCAATCCAGTTGAGCAGGCCTCGGCTCACTTTGTTGATTGGCGTTTTCACAGGTCACAGTTCATGACGAGAATAACCATTAGAACGTAAAGGATGCCAAGACCAAGAGGAAGGATCATTAAATTTTTTCTGCTCTGTGAGTGCCCAAGTTTCTCCCTTACTAGGTAAACAGCCCTCGGAGAATACTTCCTTTTACAGAACAGGATTCTTAAGTTCATTCAGGGCTCTAAATAGGTTAGTCAGGTTTCCCCAACTCTAAAAACCTAGTCACCATCACAATCCTCTCCAACTTATCACCTCCTTCCCTCCTCCAATCACCACACTCTCCGAGATCTTGGGAAGGACAATGAGATTCGAGTCAGGAGTTGCCACTTGCGACTACACCCTCAAACAATTCAAACCTAACCTAATAGACCGTAACCTATCACCAAGAACGTACTGTTTCCACGCACATGGTTCCTAGATTGCTATGATGTGGTGTGTTTTTGTAATTGAAACAGAACAGAAAGTTGTATAGCATAGAAACTTTTTTCTTGGAAGTAGATCATAGGGAATGTCTTTCTGCATCCAGCCAGTTTCGTACAACGAGTTTGCAAGACTTCCACCTCATAGCCTCCGTTTCATTAACCGGCGGCCGGTTCTACTTAAGCTTTCATATGCCTATGGTTGCCCTTCCCCATCGGGCGGAAGTTAGTATCAGAGGTGTGTCCTACAATATTCTTACACCAGCAAAGTCGTGAAGGCTGTGGGTGGTTTTATGCTGTTGAGACCACCGTCTGGACAGTAAAAAACAAAGGCTATAGATGCAATAATTTTATGCCATAAGTGGTGTCCGTAGCGTGATATCTACTAAAAAAACAAAACATTTTCATCCATGGGTTCCTCCTTTCACGTGGAATTTGCAAGTCATGCGATAGCAAATTCACTGCATTGAAAAGCGCCATCTCGATTATTCGTTCTGAATCGGAAAAAATTGTAGGTCTCCTCCATTCCTCACAAGGTATGGTTGATAAAAATGCCTTAGGTCCAGGGGGTCTCCGCTCTGTTGCGCTTTCCTGTATATCTATTTATTGTTTTATGCCCTGTTCATTCGACGCTATGCTCATGACGTCATATCGTTCAATTCTAGGCAAATTCGATCGTTTCCCCCATTCTATTTGAGAGCAACGAACGACATAGCATAACGACCTAACATATTTACAGAGACTGTAGCATTGGAACTCCCAAGCAAAAAAAAGCATTACGAAATCCTCCCATTCTTTTTGCCCACTCACAATGAAACTCCTTGTAAACAAAAACCCTTCAACTTAAGCACTACTTACAAACAAACTTTGGTTGTGCCAAACAATGCAAGAACACGTCCAACGTCCATGCCCCAAAAAAACCTTCGTTATCAACAGTAAACCTATTCCACTAAGGCCCATATCCTGTGTTAGCACACCTTAACCTTAAAAAACAAACAAAACTCTAAGGGGTAACATTAAACCTTTAAACACCATCATCATCATTAGCATGCACAAAAGCCAAAACCCAACCAAACACATTTCATTAAAAACCCAAGATCCATGACAACAAGAAAATATCACCAAAAAAACAAACTACAGCAAGCCCTCCATCATAAATTCCTCAACATTAACTAAGAACAACCACAGTATTCTTACGAAGGTAAAGGTTAATCCCTGGAGCGTGTCACCCTCTTTAATTTCCTTTTAATGCTTAACTTTGGGGAGCAAATACCGGGCAACTTATATTTACAAACCACCACCATACCGGAAGCCCACTCTAGTTCCATAGCGCTGTTAGTTCAGTTGTCTCACTGGACTTTGAGTGGTGTAAATAAATCTCATCATCAAGATTTATAGATGAGGAACAGCAAAGAAAGCAAGAGTGTACTTAGCTTTTGATAAATAATACTTTTAACTCAAAACCACCTACAAACACACAAACCATCAGCTTCACACGAAACACAATGCACGGCGGCGCGAAGAAGAAGAAAAAAAGTGAAACTGTTCACAAAAAAACAACTAGCTAGCTACTCGTAAATGAAATGAAAGAAAAAAGCTTTGTTTGTTTTCTCAATTAGCTCTTGTTCTATATAACTTTGGATGACAGGGGGTCACTGCCCTCGTTATTTCACTGAATGCCATGCTCATGTCATAACCACACTGTCTTCTCGATTATTATTTCATTGAATCAATGGTGATTCATGAATAATTCTCTCGATTCGAAAATAAATAGTAATAAGCAGGCACACAAACGTCAAACGAAGTGGTTTTTATGAATAAAAAAAATGTAAATGCATAAATTACAAAGAAAATACCTACTCGCCCGTCGAACAAGCAAAACCCTTGGGAATGCAATTACATATTTTTTAAGGAATTGTTTGTGACAATAATGGAGTTATTTTACTTGTTTGTATAGTCAGTCGGTCGTACAGTTCGGCAAGTGGAAAATATAAAGTCGACCAATTTTTTGTTTATAAATATTTTGTCACAATCAGCGGAAGTGGTGTGAAAGCGGGAAACAATGCCAAGCGACACAATAACACCAAAATGAGTGGTGGAGGAGGCAGAAAGTCAGGTAGGCAGTTGCCAGTGACAGTTACTGTAAAACAAAAATAAACATGAAATAAAGAATGGGCGATAGGTCTGTGCCGTCTGTGCTTTGCTTGACAGAATGTGTCAAAGAGGCACAACTTGTAAACAATGTAGAGAGACTATAGGGAAACAGAGCAGAATAAATAACGATGTTGAAATACAAGGCATTGTTCGATAATTGTTTGACATTTTACCACTCTTCACTCAATTTGTGGGATTTATATTCGATTTCATTTAAAAGTCAGAGCACGGCGCGTTTTTTTATGGATTTTGAGTAAAATGTCAAATTAACAGGCCAAATTGGTGTGGAAGTGAAAGCAAACAGAGCATGGAATCCATGATGACAATTTCTATTTAGTTTTGTGGCGGAAACCCGATAGCGATTGACAGTTTTGATATTTTAAACCAAAGTTCAATGGTTTTTAGTTGGTTTTTAAAAATAATAAAAAAAAAAATGCCATGAAACTAATTTGATTTCGCTTTTTCATTTTATTATTATTATTTAGAGTTTGGAATGTTTTCAAAAGAGCTTTAGTCGTCGATTGATGTTTCAAATTTACAGTCAAATTATAATGGTGCAAATGGTGCATAAAGTTGTAGCTACGGTTTTCATCCATTCATTACAATGTTCATTATTTCAAAAGCTGTTCATTATTTGTTCAGTTTTTTACATATATCGGTTTTTTTAGAGGTTGGTGTTTCGAATAGGGATAAAACTGACATTTTGTGGTCAAATCGGCCAACTCTAATGTCATTTGTGTACAGTTTAGATTGCCATTTCACCATGAACAGGTTGACCTTAGCATGGTGACTAAGTGCTTTAGTTCCAGGTACCTACACACTACTGCCAAGATGATTTATTGCTCTCTACTTCGAAAATAGAAGTGCGGATTAAAAAATCACGCTACGCACATTGCAGATATCCTATCTTGCAAATCGATTTGGGGTGCTCTTAAAATTTCCGATTCTTAGGGCTGAGTACCCAAATTTACGGGTTCAGAAGGACCCATGTGTTGAAGACATATGGTTAAGGCACCAAATGTTCTGACTCGAAAGACCATATGTCGACGACGACATATAGTTGAACCCACGAATGTTCCCGCTCGAAAGACCATATTTTGATGACGTTGGTTGAGGTCCCAAACGTTCCGCCTCGAAGCACCATATGATGAAAAAGTTTTACCTTGAAATGATCTTGATTTTGGTTGGGTATCTCTTCACGGAGCAAGAACACCTAGTCAAGTAGGTTGAAGAAGTTTTTAGTATTTTTAGAAATCCTTTTACTTGCATATACTAATACTAGCAGACCCGCCCGGCGTAGCTCGGGTCCTACTTCGACCTAGTGTGTAGCATAGTCTCTGCTCTCAATATTTGAATAAGAAAAAAAATCATTCTAATGTTGAAAGAATTCAGGAAGTCTGTTAAGCGTTCTATGCTAGACTCTAAAACGCAGGCTTGTGAGGTTCTGGCATTTTGACGTTCAACTCGCTGAAAGCGTTCGGTAGACTACGAAAAACATGCTCGTGATGTTTTGGCATTTTGATACTAAAGTCGCTGAAAACGCTTGGTAGTAAGCACCGATACGCGAGCTTGTGAATTTCTTTATTGGCAAAACGTCTCAAACGTTTAGTGATAGAATCTATAGCTTGAGATTGCGAAGTATTCTCCCTTTGAATTGTGATTGTCATTGCTGTTGGCACATGTTTTTAGAGCCGTGATCTTCTTATCATATTCACTGTTTATTTCAAAAATCATTTTATAAAGGGTGATAGGAAATTGCCAGATATTGTGGAATGGAGTGTTAACCAAAAACTAACTAAAAAACACTTTTGTAGTGACTGTTCAATGTTTAATTCCTTTGAACTATAAAAACAGGCGTATTTCTTAAAAATTATGTTTTATTTTAAAATATAGTTCACCCGCCCGGGCTTACTTACTTACTTAGGTGGGCATTACAGTTCGGGGTGAACCTGGGCCTCAACCAACATCCTTCTATAACGACTTCGACTTCGGGCGAGCTCTCTCCAGTTTCGTACTCCAAGTCGGTTGAGGTCTTCATCCACTTGATTGCGCCACCTAAGACGAGGTCTTCCCCTTCCGCGATTTCCCTGCAATGTGCTTTCGAACACCCGACGAGCCGGAGCGTTTGGGTCCATCTGCTCAACATGGCCCAACCATCGTAGCCTCGCGATGCGTACTCTTCTGGCTATGTCCATGTCGCGGTCCAGCTCATACAGCTCGTTGTTGTATCTTCTTCTCCACACATTGCCTTCGCATACGGGACCAAAGATCATTCGGAGAATTTTTCTTTCGAAACGACCAAGGGTTTCCTCATCCGCTTTCGATAAGGTCCATGCTTCCACGCCGTAAAGCAGGACTGGGATGATTAAGGTCTTATACAGGATTACCTTGGTTTTTCTGGAGAGGGTTTAGTTTCTCAATTGCCTTCTTAACCCAAAGAAGCAACGGTTGGCAAGAGTTATTCTCCGTTTGATCTCCGCACTGATGTTGTTGTCCGTGTCTACAGCGGATCCTAGGTAGACGAAGTCCTGTACTACCTCGAAGCTATGTCTGTCTATTGTGGCGATTTGTCCAATTCGTCGATGTTCTGTGTCCTTGTTTGATGACAGCATATACTTTGTTTTGCCCTCATTAACCATCAAACCCATTTTTGCCGCTTCTGTTTCAATACTCGCAAAAGCACCTATGACATCACTCTTTTTTCTTCCCATTACGTCAATATCGTCTGCATAGGCGAGTAATTGCACAGACTTTTGAAAGATTGTTCCTCTGATGTTGACGTTTTAGTTTTGTACAATCTTTTCAAGGAGGATGTTGAAGAAATCGCATGACAATTTTTCGCCTTGTCGAAAGTCTTTTTCATCATCAAAGGTCTCGGTGAGTTCTTCACCGACCTTGACGGAGCAGCGTAAATTCTCCAAAGTCATCCTGCATAGTCGTACGAGTTTTGCAGGGATGCCGAAACTAGACATGGCTCTGTACAGCTCGTCTCTGTAGATACTGTCATACGCGGCCTTGAAATCGATAAAGAGATGGTGAATATCGATATTATGATCTCGGGTTTTTTCCAAGATCTGCCGTAATGTGAAAATTTGGTCTATTGTGGACTAAACATGGGTAGCTCAGCGCTGCGCTAGCGCAATGCGTTGACGCACTAACTGCGCTATGTGCGCTGATACACTTTTGCCTGCGCCAATAACTCAGTGGCGCAATTGCTACTCAATAGCAACACAACAACCAGATCCGATATACAACATAAAACTTACCCAAAAGCATTGCAAATTGAACTTCAAGCGCTTTCATACACAGAACCAAGAGCCATAACCAACACTCCAACAGCATCACACACAAGTTACAGGCAAAAATCATCCCTTATCTCACACACAATACTACAGTAGTGTACTCGATAGCACAACGTTAAGAGAACAGAACCAAAGGCGCATTTGAGTTATGACTGCGCTATTGAGTTACAACTGCGCCAGTGTGTCTTTGCGCTATAGAAGAGTCAATAGCGCAATGATACACTAGCGCAGTTGTAACTCAGTAGCGCAATGATACACTAGCGCAGTTTTAACTCAATAGCGCAATGATACACTTATGGCGCAGTGATACCACAGCGCAGTTGACTCTTTACTCTTATCTATATTCTCTTCTTTAGAGCAGAGAAATCAGGATATTTTTTTGATAAGAATAATGAGAACTGAAAATAGTGGTGTTGGTTGTTAGTCTGTTGGTTGGCTGATGGATGCTTGTATGTTGAATCGCAGATAAATCTCTTAATTTTATTTGTTTACATTGTTGTTTTTGTAAAACTAGATATATCTTTAATAAACGTATGTAGCTGAATATAAAGTGGTGTTTTTAAAGTCAATTGTATGGGCGTTGGGCGGTGGTGGATGCAGTTGTGTGTGAGGTTTACCCTCTTGGTTGTTATTTCTCTAACAACGGTAAGCGTTGCAACATATGCAGATTGAGCTGACTAACTTTATTTTTCTCAGCAGGTGAAACACTTTACCTGAGAAATCATTCATCAATCTCACCTATGTAATCAAATAAAAAGTTTAATTTTGTCACATCACTTAAACTCAAAATATACAAGACATAAAAGAAAATAAATCATTTTTCCACTGGATATTCAGTCCAGAAAAATTGCGCCATAGCGCAATTGCGTTAACGCATTGCGTTGATACAGTAAACTGCGCTTGAGTTAGTGTATCAGCGCACGATTTTTTGAGGCGTTACCCATGTTTATTGAGGACTTCTCTGGTCTAAAACCACATTGATAAGGACCTATCAAGTTGCTGGCGTGGGGTTTCAGACGTTCACATATTACAGCAGACAAGATCTTATAAGCAACGTTAAGGAGGCTTATCCCTCTATAATTGGCGCAATTGTGAGGGTCTCCTTTCTTTAGGATCGGACATACGATACCGAGGTTCCATTCATCGGGCATGCTTTCTTCCGACCATATCATGCAGATCAGCTGGTGCATGCTCCTTTCCAACTGATCTCCAGCTGCCTTGAATAGTTCGGCATCAAGGCCATCTGCACCTTCAGTCTATATGAATTGTTTGCATATAGCAAGCTTAACTTCTTCTAGGTCGGGAGGACGGCATTCTTGATCATCGTCCAGGCTGAATGGGGTACTCTGCCTGACAGCGGAATTGGTGTCTTCATCACCGCTAAGCAGTCTGCAGAAGTGGTACTTCCAGATCCTCAGTAGCGAATGTAACTCTACTACTATGTTTCCCAGCTGCTCTTTACAGGCTTGTTCGGGGCTTGTCACCCATGGAGGATCTTTTTACCTTTTGGTAAAACTTCCGAATCTCGTTCCTGTCATAGCACATCTCATTTCCTCAAACGAGCGCTTCTCATGCTGCTTCTTTTTCTTTTTGAGAATTCGATGTTCTTCCCTTCTTTTCTCCTTGTAAATCTCGTTATACTGATCGTAAGCAGCCTTGTTCTCTTTTGCATCAACATTTGCCGTGCTTTTGTGTGTATCCATTTGCCTACCTGCATTCTTTAGGTTTTGGGGACGAGTGAAATCCAGAACATCAGAGACTGCAGTTTTGGTGGCTTGTTTGCATTACTGCCACTGGTCTTCAATGCTGGTGGTATAGAATTCAAAGATATTTGAAGGGATACTCATTGGAAAAGACATTCGCTATCTTTCAACAGGAACTTTAGAACTTTGACATCTGATAACGGCCATCTTACTACCTCAGTCAAATTAGCTGCCATCATTGGCGGTTTAGGCATTTAACAACACGTGCAAAAAATAAAACTGTTTTGCCAAAATGGTCGTAATAGTAAGCGTATCTGTGCCTGCTATGTGGAAGGTTCGAGGTTCGAACTCCAGAAACATCAATGAAAAAGAAAGTTTTTCCACGGGTATTGCCTATTGCCATTAATTGGAAATTTCTCCGATAGTACTTTCATACATTAAAAGCCGCTTTTTCGATTAGTCGTTCAAATTCGGCAAAAAATTGTAAGTTTTTCTCATTTCCTCACAAGATATGGTTGTGAGAAATACGCCACGTCCCTGGGCTCCCCGCTCTGTAAAATCTATTTGTTTATTTTTAGTTGTTAAAATGGGTGTTCTATTCGAGCAATATACCGCCCGCTTTTCCCATTTCACGGTAATTGCAATCGTCCTGCCGAGATGACGATTCGCAACGTGGTGGATAATTTTGAGTCTACTGTGGTTCAGTAAAAAACCGCCGAAAACATTGCCGCTGTCTGTGAAAGTGTGGTACCCGTGACGTGATGGTTAGCATGTCTGCTTGTTAACCCAGAGGTTCGTGGTCCGAATCCCAACAGAGGCAAAAATGTTTTTCCACGGACTTTCTCGATTATCCGTTCGGAACCGACTAAAAATTGTAAGCCCCCTCCATAACCTCACAAAGGTAGTGGTTGTGAGAAATGCGCTAGGCCATGTGGCTCCTCGTTCTGTTGCGCCACCCTATTTATTTTTATTTTGTTTGTGAAAGTATATAAAAGAATCCGTGTGTCAGACGATTTCGTGCCGAGCATAAGAACTTGGCCACAACTTTGAGAATTTTGCGATTTAGGCCTGCACGTGTACAGAGTTCAACTGACGCAGAAAATGAAGGAAAACGACCATAGACAACTCGATGTGTTCCAAAACTAAACCACAGTACCTAGTTCTCAAAGCCAACACAGCCCATGTCATCGGTGAAATTGAGCTTGGTTTATGAGTCACAGTTATCACTCTATCGTTTGAACGGACTTTTGAACTTTGTAAACTTCTTTCGCACATAATGTTAATGACATCATTCAAACGAATAAAAAAATTTCGATGACATCTACAACGCACTTTATTTTATTTAAATTCAAAAATAGGAAGCGCTTTAGAAACACCCTATATATCGTTGTTAGACAATTTTTCCACAATTTTAAATGTCTCATAAGTTAAACTCGAGCAAGGTGTGGCCAAAAGTTTTTAAGTTTTTTCTTTATCAAACTGAACATGTTCTGTAAACAGAAAACTGCACGTTCCCAATATTTATCGACTTATTAACACGCCCCAAGAATGTTGTGATAAGCATGCACTTTGCCCTGGCTCGAATCCTATTTTATTTTTATTTATTCAACTCAAGCTTCGCTAGAGTTGTAGTTGAATGGACTTCAAATGTCAAAAAAAAGAAAACAACACACAGTTGATTTCCTTTTCTGATAACAGCGATTATTTTTTCAACATTATGCCGCAAACTCTACTGTAATCAATGACCGTGTACAATATTTATATAGTGATACCCCCCAATTGCTGAAGCAACCATAATTACATTTTAGGTTGACTACCCAGCAACATACTTAATCAATCAATGAGTTTGTATTCAATGATCTATTTCTCTAGTCCATCGTGCGACGCAATGACGACGCGACAACGTGAAACAATGAATAATGAAACAAACAAGACGCCACAATTCAAACAAACAAACGGCAAAAAAAACCACTCACTGGGTGAATGATAATTGAGATCCGAAAGCACACGTATATTTACATAATGAAAGCAAAAACGAAATAAAAGGCAACTGATAATAGAAATTGAACTTTGAATCAGTCGACAATTAAAAACCCGCGATCGCAGAAAAAAAGGTCAAAAGCGTTGAAGTGTTATCGCTCCCCTTTTTATAACAATGTACTTTCCGATCGTATTTTATATTCTTTTTTTTTTTTGCCATTTATGGAGGACACATTTTAAAATTATGAATAAGTTAGTTGCTGGAATAAAAAAAGAAACCAAATGTGTTGATTCTTTTTACGAATAATGATAGGACGGTGTGGTGAGAGAGGTGAGAGCACTCAACGAGTTTCTGGTTCAACAAAAATGTATTCAAACTCGTATAGATAAGAAGATGAAGATGAAGCCATCAGATTTAGTTAATTTATTCATGACAGTGTCAGGCATATGACAAATCTCTACAAAGTCCTTGGTAGAATGCCTTTGTCTTGATGCGGAGAAGTGGATCCACTTTTATTCGAGAAAAAAAAAAAACAACCAAACCAAATAACTTCCTCGCGTAGTGATGATTCAGCTGTGAGCTGAGTTATTCTAACAGTTGACTCTTGACTTGACTCAACAATATTTTAAGTGGCACGACCATGGGTAGAGTGATAATAAATTGTTAACACTTTATCGAGAGCAGTAACATCTGCAAAGTGTTATGCAATTAGTGCGGGTGAAACGTTGTTATGTAGTCATCAATTGGGTAATACTGTTGCAGAATCTAGACTAAAGTTTGAATTGAAAATGTAAATATTGGACGGAACAACTCAACAATATTGATTACGCGGCTTGGAGGATGTGATGCTAGATGGTTAAGACAAGCTCATCATTGAGGGGCTCGAAATTGAATTACTAAAGTCCAAAGCAAGTGCGAAGTAGGACAGTGTTGGCACAAATTGGTGGCAGCAGAAGATTTTCAACTTTTTGTTTTTACAACATTAAAATTTTGGTCTTCCTTTTCAGAAGTTTAGGTAAAGCGTGATGTTTGTGGCTAATGGCAAAATATAATAAAAAATGGCTGACTAAAGACTGGAGAAATGTTTTGTTGGCAAACGGAAATACCTCAGCATCGACCAGTGGCAGTAGCCCCCCCCCCCCCCCCCCCTATGCTATGACGCCAGGTAAACCTACCGCCACTTAGACTGCGCTTACACCTATACCCACAATGCGTTTTTTAAAAAGAAGTGTTGACCAAAGTGAGGCATCCACCACCCTTACTGTACGTAAGTTTGTTCAGAAAGATCGTAACACTGGCATTCTAGTGGATAGCACTGTAACGAAGTTACAATTACACACCCTACCGCCAGCCAATACACATACCATTGTTGTCACATGATATTTTTCACTCACGCCATAGAACTCACACACACTAGGTGTAGATAACTTTATAAGGCAACCTGAAAATACGAGAAAGCAGAAGATTCGGCCAGTGTTGGAAAAGTACCAATGTAGAGTACAGGCTTCTTCCACTAAAGGAAAACCAGGGGTACGTAGTGTGCCCAGAGACTCCCAATTTTAGCAAGGTTTCCTTGGAGTACCTAGCACAAATCCCCCACTAGCCTCTTAAAGACTTTTGGGTTTTATCTTGCCGGCTATTAAGCTGTTGGTGCCAGGGTTTGCCTGTTGATGCCAGTATATGACTGTTGATTTACCAGCGATTAAAAACCCGTACTTGATGACCGCTGTGCCAGCATAGGACTAAGGATTTACCAGCGTTGGAACCACCGATCACCAGCATTAGAAATAAAAATTAATAATTATTATATTAGACTAGCTTTGAAACCAATAAAAGGATTGGACCTTCGTAACCGAAGTTTTACGTGTTTTCTTTGGTCGACTCTGGACCCGACGAGCATACCCCAGCTCTAGAGAAAAAAGCACATCACAGCACTTATGTAGGAGAGTTCAAGAATTAATTTTGAAATTTACTCTAGCGCGACAAGTTAATAATTGTTGTTTTTTTATGAGGCTAAGAACTTTGAATTGAAATAAAACACAAGAAAATCGTTTTAATGTGTACCAATTTGGCTTGATTGGAAGGATAATTTTATGCCATCATTACTGATTCAATATGATTTCAAGCATGCGGCCGCCGCGAAAGCCAAGTCTAGAGGCCCAATTTTCAACCACTTTTTCGAGCATTTGAGTTCGTATGTCGGCGAATGTTGGCTTCCAAGCCCCTACCGTTTCTGGTCTGTTGACGTAGACGAGCGGCTTCACATATCCCCAAAGAAAATAATCCAATGGTGTCAAATCACACGATCTTGGTGGCCACTTGACAGGTTCATTGCGCCAAATTATGCGCTCATCAAATGTTTCCTTCAATGAATCGATTGTGACGTGCGCTGTGTGGCATGTAGCGCTGTCTTGTTGGAACCACATCTCATCCACATTCATGCGATTTAATTCGGGAACAAAATAGTCAGTTATCATGGCTCTATACCGGTCTCCATTGACGGTAACTGGCTCACCAGAATCATTTCGGAAGAAGTATGGCCCAATGACTCCACCAACCTATAGAGTTCACCAAACAGTCGGTATTTGTGGATGTAATGGCTTCTCAAGGTACTCGTTTTTGAACGTCTGAAACCCCACGTCAACAACTTGATATAGATCCTTATTAATGTGGTTTAAGACCAGACAAGTCCACAATAAACCAAAATTTCACATTACGGCAGATCTTAGAAAAAACCCCAGAATACAAGATCAATATACACCTTATTTTAATCGATTTCAAGGCCGCGTATGACAGTATCTACAGAGACAAGCTGTACAGAGCCATGTCTAGTTTCGGCATCCCTCGTAACTCGTACGACTATGCAGGACGACTTTGGAGAATTAACGCTGCTCCGTCAAGGTTGGTAAAGGACTCACCGAGACCTTTGATGTCGAAAAAGGTTTTAGGCAAGGCGACAAACTGTCATGGGATTTCTTTAACAATAAATTTGAAAAGATTTTAAGAAACTCAAACGGCAACAGCAGAGGAACAATCTTTCAAAAGTCTGTTCAATTACTCGTCAACGCAGACGATATTGACGTAATGGGAAGAAAAAAGCGTGATGTCATAGGTGCTTTTGCGAGTATTGAAACAGAAGCGGCAAAAATGGGTTTGATGGTTAATGAGGGCAAAACGAAGTATATGCTGTCATCAAACAAGGACACAGAACATCGACGAATTGGACAAAACGTCACAATAGACAGACATAACTTCGAGGTAGTACAGGACTTCGTCTACCTAGGATCCGCTGTAGACACGTACAACAACATCAGTGCGGAGATCAAACGGAGAATAACTCTTGCCAACCGTTGCTTCTTTGGGTTAAGAAGGTAATTGAGAAACAAAACCCTCGACTTGAACTAATACCTTCCATTAATTGACTCTAATCCATCCCTGGCAATCACATACAAGAACTTTGATTTCGCCCAGCAATCTTTGAGCTTACTTCACAGTAAGCCACCAATTCCTTTTGACAACACAGGAATCCATTCAATCAACAGAATGAAATTCTGGATTATTATTCGATTTCAAAGAGAACTCAAAACAAAGACCATAGCCATGCGGAAACTCAAAATATCAATAACACACTATACTTCATCGAAGAAGGCAAAATGAAGTTATCTGTCTGCACTACCTACAGACTTAAGTCAAGCGGTGAACAAAAGGCACCATTGATTGATTGACTTATTGCTTCGATAGGAGAATAGAACCAGTTTGCCGACACGGAAGAAAAACTTAAATGTTTTTATTGTGGACCTACCATTGGGCTAGTGTAGGTTACCCCATCAGACTGGGACACATTTTTTCTCAAAACTCATAAATATACCTACCCATGGTATGTAGGCAACTCTGAGTGGCAAACATGGGCTGACTGGTGTTACCCACTAACTCTTTCATTACCAATTTGCACATAGGCCTGAAACTTATACATATATGAGCATAGAAAAATATTCAAAAGCAACCACTTGTGATAATCACGATTTTGACTTACAACAGAGAGTCTCAACGCCCCAAGTGCACTTAATACAAAACTCACAAATCGCTTCTGTTTTATGGAAACTCGAGTCTCAACCCGGGTGGGCACCTGAATCAAATTATTTTAATTGCTTTTTGTAACAAGTAGCTCTAGAGCTCTAGAATTTTATCAACGAACTTTCAGCCTCAAATGTAGAGAGGAAATTATATTTGCAAATTCAAAATTATATTCCCCAAGGTTTACTATTTATACGAAACAGCACTGTGATTGTACTCACTTTTTATTTCTTCGTGTTGGCTGATGGTATAATGATGTCTGTGTTGTTAATCTGTTTAAAAAAAAAGCAGTCGAAAAATGCTGTTTTTTGTAATTTTTTAATTTAGGTACTGACGGAGAAAGAAGTTGCTAAAGCGAATGACTGCAATTGTCATTGCCAGTGGGTAAAGTGTTAAGAGTGACTGTCACGTGTTGGTGTTTTTTCTACGAAATGTTGTCTCATTTAAAAAATGCTTGGAAAGGTTTCACTAAAATTTTCAAGTTGCTGTGCAGTGGCGGCTTTAAAGTCTAAATTAATTTGCAGGGTTACTGCCTCTTTTATTTTTATATATAACCGTTGTCGGTATATCAATATCTATTTCTGTGACGGCTTTGAATATCTCGCAGTCCCTTTCACTGGTTTAGACAAATAACATCAAAATCTAGAGACATCCGAAACTTCAAACATTTGCAAACTTTACCACAAGTGTGCATGACTGGAAATCACTTATGTTGTAAAAGATCAAACTCAAAAATGGAACATGTACAGTCGAAAAGTTTTGAAGATGCATTTCGCCAAATCCCGTAAAATTTCGGGAATTATGGAACTTGCTAATAGTAATGGCATTACCCGGCCAGGCACTGCCACCGCTACGCGAGGTACAGATTCTGGACCGAGCAGAAAAATGCTCGGCTAGCAAAATACTCCGTCGGATTGGACAAAGTTTAAGAGTCGTAAGTTTGAACGTTGGAAGTATGACCGGTCGAATTTTCGAACTGGAAGAAATAATGAGAAGAAGGCGAATTGACATCTTCTGCGTCCAAGAAACTAAGTGGCGGAGGTAAGGACTACTATGGAACTGATCAGGGCAAAAACGGAATCGATATCATCCTTGCGAAAAAGCTACTACGCCGCGTGTTGACCATTCCAAAGTCTAGTGACTGTTTGATGTCTCTTAAATTGGTAATTAAATGAAAGGTGTGGAGCAATGCCAGTGCATATGCTCCCCAAATCGAAGGTGATCAGGTGGAAAAGCATACATTTTGGGTAGCTTCTCACTATCTTAATTTTATCCCAAAAGAGGAGTGTCTGTTTGTTGGCAGAGATTTGAACGAAGATGAGGACTGCCATGGAGATAAGAAATACGGCACCAGGAACCCATCTGTATAAGATATGTTCACCAAATAACAAGGACAACAGCAGTGGTGGAAATTAAACCCAAATTGACTACCATTTGACAGACGAATTTATGAAACTTCGATTGAAAGATTAGCTGTGGGCGTTACTGGATGAAGCTGCCCATTAGGACAGCCTTCTGCTGATAGAATTTTGTACGGAGGTGGTCAGAATGAACTGGTATAATTAAAAGGCTATCAATTCATTTTGAATTTTCAGGCACTTCTGTGTAACATTTTCAACACAGTCCAAAATGTAGAGAACACAGCACAAAGCATGTGCGATTAGTGATTCGGAAAGTATTTGTGCCAAGCCGTGCACAAGGGGATCTTCTCAATTCTGTAACTACTTCAAAAGTTATCCAGGAACGCAGGACCTCCCTGAATGCGGTCGAAAGACTAAATTTTGTGAGTATCTTTTGGAAACTAGATCGCCGATGAACTTGTAAGGAAAGGACCTCAGACAGCTTTCTTAGGACCAGAACCGGCTTTTGTTCTACCGTCATCAGTGGGGGCTTCAATCAACGTCCATAAGAAAATTGCAACATTTTTGCTATCATTTAGCAGAAAAGATTGTAGAAAGCTTTTCTTTTGCCAAGCATTTAAACGTGTTAGACTTAAGTGATAACACACTTTGCGAATCCTGCGGAGAAGATGATGCCACCACGGAGCACTTCCTCTGTGAATTTCCGTCATTTATTCGTATCTTGGACAAAATTCAGCACGACCGGCTCAGTTGGTATTGTCATGTTCAAAGGAGAGATCCGCAGAACCCCGTCAAAAAGGCAATATCGTACAACGTTTCAACAAATTCGCGACGAGAAAGAAAAGGCAAGCCAAAACACTCCTGGTACAAGCAAATGCAAAAACAGCAGCATTTGGTTGGCCTCAGACATGGAACAATCCAAAACCGGGAGGCTTGCCGACGATTTCTGAGGTCAACGCGGCGTACCCCACAGGCGGATCACTAGTGTGAAGCAGAAAAGTGGGAGAGTTGTGATCGCTTCAAGATCACTACTCGTAACGCCGAAAATGAAAAAGAAGAAGAAGAAGAAGAAGAAGAAGTTATATATACTCGGCTTTTTATCATGGCAGCGTCTTTTGGCTTGTTTCCGAATATCTGGAAAGCTGTAACAAAAGAAGGTTGCTATCTGGTAGTAAAATGCACCGATATTTAGGTCTGAGTGCTGCAGTTAATAAAAAACCAGTTAATTAAAAACTTCCGATAAAAATAAATTTGCGAAACTTGTTTAAAGAGCCAAATCATTACCAGCGGTTTCAAAGGCACACTGCCAGCAAACCCAAGAAACATGGTGATGTAATGATAAAGCCTCAAAAGGGAATACAGAAGTTGTAAGAAAGAAGCGAAGAAAAAAAGTGCCCGGCCTTAAGTAAAGAGAACGGAGGGCATGTATTTGGAGCTGGAAGAGCTTTCTTCCCCGGTTGCTGTCTGCAAATCCAATTGCTCAAGAAATACGACAAAACGACTTGAATAAGAGAGCAACAATCCTCGAAATAGCAGTTCAAAGAAGGAGAAACGCTCAAGAAATTCGTTTGCATAAGTTCATTATTAACGGTGCTCAGCTTCTTGACGAGGACAATAGCAAAATTATGCACAGATGGCGACAGTATTGTGATGGCATATTTAACAAACAGTTTCCACGTGAGCACATTCTAGAAACTGACATAACTTAACAGAAATATCCGATTACACACTGGAAGAAGTTAGTGAAGCAGTTAAGAACTCCAAAAAAAGCAAAGGTGCTAGGCCAGACGAGATTCCGGGTTTTGGAAAAAGATTGGGACATTGGACTCACGATTTTCATCTCCAAACTTAAAGGAAATGATACTCCGCTTAAAATTGAAAGGAAAGCTACCTTCTACGTTCTACCATTGTAATTCAATTTCAATTTTCAATTCAGATACACAAAATTCCCATAATGAGTACACCAAGTGTCTTGAGTCCTTTGCTCTTTATTACAGTCCTTAATTATTAGCTAGAGAATAAAGTACAGAATAAAATGGTATTTCAATTATTTATTAGAACTTTGCTGACGTTGGAGCCATTATACATCCCTGTAAGAAAAGTATGGCTTACAGTTTTTGAAGGTTGTGAATATTGTATTAGATAGAGTACTTGTGTTACACGTTTTCTGATCCAAACCTACTAAATTCCTCCATTTTCCACCGTTTATCGTCGGCTTTTATCGAGGCGATAGTAACAGAACAGGGGCACAGCCGATAGCCGAAGAGCGAGTAAAAGCAGCAGCATTAGACACTTAAATAAAATATATTTTAAAAATCCTTAAAAAAGCTCACCAAAAATTAAGGTGCGTAAATTCATTGAAAATAAAACAATTTTGTCAATTGGCTCCAACAATGCTTTATTAGATAAAATTAGTGCATCGAAAATTGCTTGTTGGTACTGTGAAAACTGTAAGAAAATTTCCCTATCCCATTTAGCTGTAAAAATGTCCAATTTTAAATTAGAAATTGAGAAACTCTCTAAAGGCCTCGAATAGCTTCATAAAGTTTTTAATGAATCGGTTTCAAACTTAGCGTCATTTTCTTCCCCTATTAGTTCTGTTGACATATCTACTTCAACAGATAACTTAAAGCTGCCGACTTTGGATAAACCCCAAGCCCAACATAAAAGTGAACAGTCCACATCTTCAGTTAATTTGAACCCTGTCTCCGTTCTAAATAAGGGCTCTAAAAGAAGCAGTGATAGCATTGCTTCCACTAAGCAAAGTCCTCCTTCAAAACGAAGAATCTGAGAGGTAATTCTAAAAAGGTGAACAGCGTTTCAGTCCCATTAGAACAAACTGATGTAGTTGATATGGTTGCAAATAGTTCACCATCAGTAAATAACGATTTGGATGCTGTTCCCCTAGAATCTATTATTCGAATGGAAGCAGTCCCCAAACCTATATCCATTTTTATTTCTCGGCTGAGACCTAAGCTCATTCCGAATGATGTTTTGCGTTATTTAGTTAGTTACAAATAAACTGATTCCTAGTGAAAACTTAATCAAATGCTCTAAAATAAGTAAAACTGATAGTTTTGTTTCCTCTTTTAAATTACTTGTCCCACCCTTATTGTTTGACTCTCTTTGTGATAGTAATATTTGGCCAGCTGGTGCTCTCGTCAAAGAGTTCTCTAGCTACAACAAAAAGAATAAAAATTTATGAAATAGTATTCCAAAAAAATAAATAGATTTTTCTTCTTCAACCAAAATGTTAGAGGGCTTCTCTGGTTTTCTCACATGATGTGTTTGCTTTGACGGAAACGCGGCTTAACCCAAGCCATTTGAATACCGAAATCCTCAGCCAAGAATTTTCCGTCTACCGTAAAGATCGGCATATAAACAAACCAGAAGCTGTTGGAGGTGGTGTTCTTATTGCGGTCAGGAACATGTACATGTCATCTTGTATACACTTTCCGTTTGATCTGTCTATTGTCCAAAAATATTTTCATCATAAATGTTTATATTGTCCCTAAAAGCTTAGCACCAGTTTATGCTGAGCTATCTCTTACTTTGGATTATGTCTTTGAAATATCCAAATTAGAAAGCCAGATTCTATTATTAAGTTTAAGTTCATTTACTTAGTTTGATTAAACTATTTACATTTATAATGTTATTATGTTATGTTTTAACATATAATAATTGATTTCTGTATTTAAAACTTGGATTTGACAAAATCTATCACATTTCTTTACATATATTCAGTGGCTACTCTCTGATGATGGTTCCTTTCAAAAAGCTTCCCTGTCTTCACCACAAAAGGAGCTTTCCTGTTTAGACAACATAGTTTCTTCTGACTTACGGCAAGAAAGCTGTATTAGAAACTATCAAAGTCGTATGTTAGATTTAGTATTTTCTTCGGTTGTAATTCAATTCAATTCTGGTATCACAAGAATAGATGACTTACACCCACCTTTAGACTTCTCTATTGAACTTAGCAATGTGATTGACGAAAGAAGTAGTCCATATGACTGTTCATACACCTTTGACTTTCGAAAAGCGAACTTCGATTTGCTCTCGGATAAATTAAGCAGGGCTGTTAATGAAAATATATCAACTCTAGCAAATCTTGACGAAGCAGTCACTTATTTCTACTCTTTCTTAAAAGATTGCATGAATAAAACAATTCCGTTAAAATTGATTTAAAAAAGAAAATTATGTGTTTCGAACCATGATCCTTTGAGCTAACAGGTAGACATGCTAAGCCGGGAGGTTGCCGACTCGTATTGCGACCAACGCAGCTTACTGAGCGGATCAGTAGTGTAAGGCAATTAAGTGGGAGAGCTGCAATTCCTTCAAGATCACAAAGAAAAAGTAGTACCTACCTACTGCTTCTCGTGTTCTTAGTTCATTTATTTTCATATAAAAAGAATCATGTTCTCCGCATTGTTTATTACGCCAGCTTTGATTTAAAAATGCTCAGGGATTACATATCCACATGGAGGATTGGCGTTACACACTTCTAATGGTCACCCTGCAAATCAGGTAATTAAATTATCATCAGAACATGGCTACCAGACTGTTTCTAGGAATTTGTGTCATTGGAGATCTCCTACCAGATCAGATACAAAAATATTTTTTTAAACTAAAAAATCAAAAATACAAAAAAGAAAACACATGAACCTGTGTTAATTTCAAAGAAGCCATTACCTGTCCTTCCGCACACCTGACAACGTACACACAATCGATTTATCTACCCATACGTAGCCAAACCAATGCAAAATCAACACCTTACCCACTGGAGTCACTGCTCGCTAGTCACTACCTACCTACTGCCTACTGCCTGCCAAAACCGGTCATGTGAACAAACTAAACACAGCTGAGCTGACTTCATTGTATTGCCTTGATCCTTCACCAACTCACCCAGTCCCACCCATTTCCATGATGTTTTCAGTGCAAAACAAAGGCCAATCCCTAATACTACCCAACAATAGGGCCCATTTTGCTTGGAAGAAAGAAAATTAAACGCGAAAAGTTATGAGGCCAACAATACGAATAAATTTCGTGAAGAAGAAAAAAAAAGCCTCCTTCAACAACAACGAGATTGCTGTCGTTGTTGAAGGCGGCAGCGATAGCGATGAGACACCATCATCCTATCAAAGCACATACATCACTCGACAACATTCATCCCGCAGTGATTTAATTCAATTTAAATAAATTAATAAAATTATGAGTTGGGTTTTGTGTTATCGCACGGAATTCTTTTCATTTTATTATTATTTCTATGCTTTTCTTAGTTTCATTTTTCTTTCCACTGACTGGGACTGGGTGGAGTCAACCGACTGATATTTCTGCTTTTTTTCTCGACTTTTTGAGATTCTGGGATGCAGGCGAATCGAGCGTTGCATCGATCAAAAATTTGATGTGTGCCTATTCTTTGTTTCTCTCCCATGAATCAAGAGAAAGAAAAAAGATTAATTAAAATAAATTTATAATAAACAAAAAGAATGTTTTTACAGAGATTTTCACCACAAGAACGAGCTGCATTTTGGCATTCTTTTCTGTGCTTTTTTTATTTATAATTTTTACTTTCTGTTCTTGGCATAGAGAAAAAGGAAGAGGAATTTTCCACTCACCTGTGATGTCGAATTGATGAGAAAAATCAAAAGAAAATGTATGCTCCTGGGGCGATACGTTATCCCCTTGTGGGATGGACTAGTTTTTTTTTCTTCACAAGCAAACTCCTTTTTGTGTGCGGGTGACGAATTCTTTTTAGAAATTCTTTCTAATCGGTTCCATATTCCATTGACCATTTAATACAAAACATACTTTGATTGAAAAATAAAAAATTATTCACCACACCAATCATTTACAAACACATAAACACACATGGGGAGCACTCTGTTAGGAAAATAAATCAAAATCCTATTTTTTTTATCACGACGACGGACTTAACCCGGGTGTGTGTAGAGAAGAGACGCAAGCGAAATGATTTTTTCTTTTTTTTTCGTTTTTCTGTGTAGGTACTCGGTACTCCTTCACACACGCGATATTAAGGATGTAATTACCATTTAAACAGCGGAAATGTGCAATGGGAATTTTATGTTTTTCAGTTGATGGCGGCTATGGGATTCACATTGATTCGAATTGGAAGATGAGATTTGATTAGTATTTGATGGTTAAATAAGTTAAAGTTCCTCGATAAGTTTCGGGAGAACGACGAAACGCAAAACAAAGCGAATACGGAATTTTTCTTCAACTGAACTGCGGGCTGGTGTGAAGGAAAATTCAAGTGGGTGAGCTGAAAAAAATATTTTGACAGAAATAAGGAAGATAGAAGAAGATGGCTGTATGTTTAGCGGCTGGTGGCTTAGAGCTCGGCGGCGAGGCTTGGTTTTGAACGAGTCTCGATTTTAGCTACAATGATTGAAAGATAGGTAGCGTTGTAAAACAAAACGTTGATATTTTGAAAAGACAATTGTTGTCTTGGGCAGTCTTGAATGAACATTTAAATTTTTTTAAATTGATTTTAAACTCACCGAACAAAATTAAGAAATGGGTTTAAAATCTAATTTAGCTTGTCGACAAAATTGCATTTTATTTTCGCAGTTGACTCTCTAATTCTAGTCTGTGGTTTACACAATAGTTTAAGTCTTTTCACGGTATTATTTCATAGCCTGAGCCTTTAAAAGAAAATGTGGATTTCGTAAAATGGACGATAAAAAAGGATGTGATGAACTATTTATTATTATTTATATGGAGGATTTGTATGATTAAAGCCTCGTTTCAAAATCTGACGGTTATTTGAACTGTTCTTTTAACTTAAATGCACGTGTAAGTGAAAATTCAGACAGTTTGAAAATGTTCACACCTCAAAATTTCCGAACCAGGATTCTCTGTCAAAACCAATTGAAATTCAATTGGAGGAACTGTGAATTAGACGTAAGCGGGTGGTAAAAGTTAAAAGATAAAAAAGAGACCTTGAGTTAATTCAAATCTCTCAATATTTCACAAGATTAGAGTTTTATTCAAAACCGTATTTAGATTTCACATCACGGAGAAGGATTTTTTTTACAAAAACTGCCTGCAACCGAAGTGGCGTCAATGGTGTAGAAATAAAAATTTGAAGAGCAGGTGCTAGCTTTTTTGTTATTCCGGAGCTATTTTCAATCTCGAAGAAAGTTCATAAATGTCTAAAAACAACTCATATCTTGCATTCAGAGAGAAATTACAACCACAACAATGGAAGATTTTGGAATAGTGAATGAATAGAGGAGATGTGTTCTTCACCATCTAGAAGAACATATTTGGGAACGTTTCATAAAAACAGGCAGGAAGCATCAAATGAAGCACATATACTTATCCAAAAAAGCAAAAGAGTCATTCATTTTTTTAAGGAGCAAAAAAGGAAGATATTTTTGGCTGCTTGATGTCAGTGGACTTCCACAGCAGCCGCCCATTTATATTCTTGAACAACTGAACGTTGCCAGACGTAGACACCATAAGGCGACTTAGACTGAAAAAACCTGCCACTAGATTCCGGGCGTTTTAGACGAGAATCGTCTGATTTTAAGATGCTAAAAAACGTGTTTAAAAACCTCAAAAAGTTACAAAAATCCGTAAGATTGTAGTAAAGAAGCTTCCGAACCAAAGTCACTGCAGCGGC
Organism: Melanostoma mellinum; assembly: GCA_914767635.1. Classification (NCBI taxonomy): domain Eukaryota; kingdom Metazoa; phylum Arthropoda; class Insecta; order Diptera; family Syrphidae; genus Melanostoma; species Melanostoma mellinum. Next base: position 172,313,859 of record OU612060.1, read on the forward strand.
AATTCAGTTGCCAAAATTAATTTATTTAGCCCCATATGGCCCATAACCATTACCAAAATTGAAGCGTTTTTGTAGGTTGTATTTTTGCACAAGGCAAAAATGATGAAGCAAGCATCCCTTCCATTCCCTAATAAGGAGTACCATGGAGAGGAAGCACACTTGCACAGAACATAAACTAATATCGAATATTACGCATATTCTGTTCCCACATGTTGAGATCTTCGCCGAATTTAACGAACTAACTCAACTTGTTGATGAGCCCACTCGGGTTCCAGATATTGCAGGCCACGCGGCCAACACTCTTGACTTATTTCTCACTTCTCATACCGAAAAATACAGGGTTGTAGTATCATCTCCTTTAGGCAAATCGGACCATTGTGTCATATCGGTAGATTCCTCGTTTTCCGTCACGGTAAAAAAAGATAAAGTCCCTAAAAGAACTGTGTGGCAATATGAGAAAGCCAATTGGGACGGCCTGAATAATTTCTTTCGAAATTTTAATTGGTCATTGTGCTTTCTCGACGGATGATGATGCATCAGCTGATATGATATCTAACGTAATTCTCAACATTAGGGATAGAGAAAGTAGTTTTCGAAAACTTAAAGACAACCCTACAGTAGAAAACCGAAATTTGTTCAAACGGACCAGAAATAGCTGTAATGCTCAAATACAAAGGGCTAAGTTTTTACATGACCAAAAAGTAAGGCAAAAAATACTATTGTGTCCAAAAGGAAGTAAAAACTTTTGGTCTTTTGTCAATAACATTAAGAACTCGACCACGTCATCGGTCCCAACGTTCGTCTTCAATGACTCTCCGTATGCCAGTTCCATCGATAAAGCCAATTTGCTGGCAGCTCAATTTGCTGTCAATTCGACACTTCCTCATAGCATATTGGCTCCACCTGAGCTCGAGTCTGCAAATTCTTTGATGAAGCAGATATTTTTTCGAACTCGCTCGGTTGCTAGAGTCCTCAAAGATCTCAACACACATAAATCCGCAGGTCCAGATGGTATCCCCGCCGTTATTCTGAAGAGGTGTTCTTCTACGCTGGCAAAACCACTGCGTAAACTTTTCCATCTTTCCTATTCTGCTGGGGTTTTCCCGATCAGATGGAAAACTGCATTTGTCCAGCCGGTCCCAAAAAAAGCAAATCTTACCCCCTTCCAATTACCGTCCAATTGCACTAACGTCCCTTCTTTCCAAGGTCATGGAAACGTTGATAAACCGTCAACTTATGAAATATCTTGAAGAACGAAAGCTTCTTAATGACCGTCAGTACGGCTTTCGTAGCAAAAGGTCCACTGGTGATTTGATGGCCTATCTCACCGAAAAGTGGAACCAATCTTAACATTGTTTTGGAGAAAGTAAGATTATTGCGCTTGATATTTCTAAAGCATTTGATAGAGTTTGGTATCAGGCTCTTTTATCGAAAATGCGTGCTTTTGGTATCGATGAGTCTCTTCTTCGTTGGATTAGAAATTACCATTCCGACCGTTCAATACAAGTTGTGTTGGATGGCTTCAAGTCTCATACCCACCTCATAAATGCTGGTGTGCCCCAGGGCTCCGTTTTGTCTCCGACTCTCTTTCTCATTTTCATTAATGATCTTTTGTCTGAAACTTCTAATCCGCTAAACTGTTTTGCTGACGACTCGACCCTCAGCTTTTCATATTGGTTTCCAAATTCACATCCCTGCTCTTCGAATGTGGAACTGGAACGGTTGCGTATGATTAGCTCATTGAATTCTGACCTTGACAGCATTGTTGCATGGGGTCTTATGAACCGAGTAGAATTCAATGCTTGGAAAACTCAATGCTGCCTCTTGTCGTTGAAGCTAAACATTTTCCCATTGCCATTATTCATGAATGGTACCTGCATCGAAGAAACCGAAAAGCTGTCAGTACTTGGTATGTGTGTAAACGATGATCTTCGTTGGAATGACCACATATTTGAAGTCGCCAAAAATGCTGCAAAATGCTTAGGCTTCTTGAGACGATGCAGGAAGTTCTTCACCCCTTCTGATCTGGCTACAATTTATAAGGCCTTCATCCGCCCAAAACTGGAGTATAACTCCCATATCTGGTCAGGTGCTCCTCAAACATCTTTGCACCTGCTTGATAGGGTACAAAATAGAGCGTTAAAATTGATAGGTAATAGTTCAATCGTAGAATCGATTAATTCTCTTGAACATCGTCGAAAAGTCACTTGTTTCTCTCTCTTTTATCGTTTTTTTTTTTTACAAACAGTGCTCTAGTGAAATAGCCAGTTGCATTCCTCCCCTGAAACAATTTAGCCGCAACACCCGCCTCGCTAGAAATGCTCATCAGTTTTACCTTGAGCCCAACTTCGGGCGTACAGTCAAGTATAGAGAATCTTATTTTAGTCGCACCACCCGTATGTGGAATGCTTTACCAGGTGTTTCCCCTGCATTATGCTTCATAAAAATTCAAAAGCAACGTACATCGGTGTTTCCTATTAAACCCTCTCCTGCTTTCCTAAATGCTCGCACTGCATTATTGAACATTATAAGGGTAGTCATAACCCCTTGATGTGCGCGTTAATTTTGAGAAAAATGAAAAAAAAAACTTCTTGAATCTTCATAAAACATATAAAACACCATTGCAGAAGAAAAATGTCACACAGAAAACCAAAGACCAGTTGCTAAATCCTAATGTTAGAAATTGACCGACAGTTCATTTATGCTAGCTTATAAGGTGCGTTTATTTCTTACAACTCAGCAATCCTATAACCAACTGAGGTGATCTAAATGTGCCCAGTACTGATTTGTTTTTTGTTCAGCAATGAAATCTATTGCAGAACTGATTTGGATTGCTGAGTTGCGAAAAGCACCCTTATGGAGGTTCCACTTAACACAATCACATCTCATGGACTTTTCAGGACTAGAGACAGTAAATTATTTTGTTGTTGTATCCGAAGGTAAATTTTTACTGTACTATTTACTGGTGTAAAAAAGCAACTGTTATTTGCCATTAAATTAAAAACTACAATTAAAAAAAGTAGAAATAATGAAACTCAATTGCACCCGGATATAGCCGTTAATTCAAATGGCAAATGAGGCGATATCTTTGATATCTGATAGAGAGGGAACGCATCATCTGCACTTCCTTAGTTATGGCTGCAGATGAAAAATTATGGTTGCAGATGAACATGTTTTCACGGGGCACAGAGATATCATGGGAAACTGCAAAGCCGTTGAACCCGCCAGAAAAGGAACCATTCTACGACTCTCAACCAGCAGGTTGAATATTGGTATACCAATCGCTACATGTAAACTTATGCTAAAGCAAGAGGCAATGGATAGAACAAATCATTGGTGGGTATCACCATGTGTGTGGCAACAAAACAGTTATGGCCAGGACTAGATCCAAAACTACACAAGACTTTTGCTATACATAACCAGATTGCACTTTAGCTCCGTAATCAATGTCATCACCGGACATTGTCTGATAGGAAGACACGCCATAAGACTCGGCGTTCCCTCTAATGACTTCTGCAGCAGTTGCCTAGATGAGGAGGAGGAAGAGACTATTTAACACCTTCTCTGCTCATGTCCGGCACTCTCCTTTAAAAGAAAACGGCATCTAGGAAAATATTTCCTCGATGATCTAAACGATCTGTCAAACACAGATATCCTGCATCTTTTTCGCTTTATCAAAAGCTCCAAATGGTTTTGTTAAGTGTGGTTCTTCCTCGCTTAATTTCTTATGGTATCACAATGGACCTATTACTGCTCTTAAGTGTGTCAGTTGTTTTCCTGACAGCCATTTTTAACCTAACCTAACCTAACCTGCTACCGATGAGCTTGTACATACTACAGTGGTCGGGAAAACGAATCAGGAAGATTTCTCAAATGGAATATTAACAATGTTTTCGTTAAAATTAAATCACAAATGTTATACCAATAATCGATAGCAAATAGCCTAAAAATCTTTATCGCCAAGAAATTGCTGAGTTGCACTAATATTTTGTGTTAAAATCTGCATGTGCATCTGCACCTATAATTTTTCATCCGCATCCTATAACTAAAGTTGTCTTCTCCCTCTATCAGACAAGTTTAAATTTTAGATCTTGTGTCTATTTCCTTTTTTTATCTGAACTTACAGATGCATGTAAATCCACCATGAAAGTTTTAAGCCACAATAGCCGAGCTTTATTGGAAATTTTTATATTCACTTCACTTCAGCGCTCAATAAAACGATGTGCTCATTTATATAACTTTATTCCATAAACTTCATTTAGCAACCATCCCTGTTGTTCACTTCTGCAAGTGACTTATTTTTGTCCACTTACGTTGTTCACTTTAGAGTTATTTTGCGTGCTTTGCTAAAGTGAATATAAACTCTCACTAAAACACGGCTTATGTTTTCCTTTTATACTACGTTTTCACTTGGGCAAATGAGATGATTACGACCAAATTTTCAAAATTAGGTCAAAATTGACTTTGTTACCCATATAAAATCCGTCATCAAAATTACCTCAACTTGAGGTAATTGTGCGGCAATTATGTGCTAACAACGTGGGAAAATTGGAGAAAATTAACCAAACAGTACTAAAACACAATCTATTGTGAACTAGCCGGGAAAAAGTGACAACTTGACAGAATACGCTGTCACAACAAAAGTATTTTTTTGTCATTTCCATTCGTTTCTGTGCGGTGTGCAGACGTGTTTTCAATTAATGGAAATGTTAGAAAAAACTAAAATATCAGCCAAATTTGGCAAAAAAGACAACAGACACCCAGTAAATACATTCCCAGGTGGTGGAATTATGCCCTACTCTAAAAGCTAGGTATTAAATTATGGATAACACAGAAGAAAAGTGAAATACTCAGTGCATACAAATGTGAGTTCCATCTTTGCCATTGGATTCCATCCATGTTCAATAATGCATTTTGTATTTTACTTTTACGAATTCTTTCAAGAACTTCCTGCATTCAATTGTATCTATATGTAAAGAATATATTCAACGTTATTTTTCCAGACATACAAGCGTCATGCCCAATGGCATCTGAAAAGTGTCCTTTTTGTCATTTCGGTCGACTTTGGTGAGCTTTTTTATTGTTTTTCTTTTTGTTTCATTATTAAATAACAAACAACTCCAATTCTAATAGGTTTGCTCGCTCAGCCAAGTCAGCAGCGTAGTCTGCCTATTGGAGATTTTTCCGAGTAGTTTCTGTGCGGCTTACACTTATTTTTAAGAATGGCAACCAGTCGGAAAAACTAAAAAATCCGCCAAATCCGGAGAAAAGCTCAAGAGACACACTTTATATTGCTTTATATACGTACCTATTTGGTGGAATTATGCGCTACTCTAGGTATAAATTCATGGATTGGCACGAAAGAAAAGTGTAACACTCAGAAACCTACCCAGGGCAAAAAATGTGACTTCCATCTTTGCCAGTTGATTCCATCCACATCCAATAAATCATTTTGTATTTTGTTTTCATGAATTCGTTCCAAAAGTACCACCTGTTAATGTATTTACTTGTAAATAAAATATTCAACTGTATTTTTACCAGGTGAAGAAAGTTTTAATTCTATTCATGAAGGTAGAGGAGGACCTTAGAACGGTGGTGAGGGTGTTGTTTACCTTAAGAAACCAAAGGGCAATGAACCAACTTGTGGCTGGTCGTCACCAAGGTAAACGTGTTGTTTTACTCAAATTTTTGGATTCTGTGCCCCTGTTCTGTAACTATCGCCTCGATAAAAGCAGGCGATAAACGGTGGAAAATGGAACGAAATCCTACTAAATTCATAGAATTTCGTTCCATTTTCCACCGTTTATCGCCAAGGCGATAGTTACAGAACACGGGCACTGGATGGTTGATGATGGATTTGTTGTCAGTCCCTTCGGTATCAACTCATGCCCTCTACGTCGTGCTTGCTAATGAATGCCAAACACGTATCGACTTGTGAGATATCAAGATCCCAAGACAACATCAACGATAGCAAGGTACTTCAGACGCATTACCACTAAGAAGTCTGGCGAACGATACATATTTGCTCTAAAGAAAGAAGTATGTACCTAACTGAGCAAAGTCGACCAGAGGGAAGTTGACACTGCTAAGAAGTTAGAGTCGAAATAGATTTTGATTTTCTTTACTTGAAACTATAACAAACTTGCGCTAAGTAGGAGCAAGTTTTTAAAGTTGAATAGCTTGTTTATTTTTCATGCTAATTTTTCCTATACCTAACTTTTGGAATGCAACAAAAATAAAAGCAGAAAAAAACACTATCAATGCCTTGAAAACAACTTTAGTTTTATTTTCTTTTGTACAACTACACAATTTTCTCCGTCACAAGCAATCACCTCAGAGCTCTGATACATCATATCGTAAGGACAACGACAATAGCAAAACACTGAATAGTGGCTAAATTAAGATTCAGTAAGGCAGGTGGAATCTGTTGATTGAAAACCGAAGCCTGAGGAGATGGAGGCGTGTGAGGCTTCACAATTATAGATGGTAATTTAGGAGTTCTCCATGCTAGAAGCAGTAGTGCTGCGGTGGTCTCGCAGAAGGAAGATCCAGTTCAGCATCGGCTTGAATAATAATTATGATTGGCAAGAATAGGTGGTGGAGGAGGTAAGGCACCTGCAACTGTTGACGGTCCAGATTTGGGCAATCGTATTCTGAGCGTTGGTATGGGGGCAGCCAGTGATGTACTCGTTTTTTAGTTTCTGTCTTGTAAAAAGCCTGTTGTCTTGCCAAATCCAGTCTTAAAATTTTTTGATTAGCAAAGATTTTCGGTCAGCAACATTCACTTTTGATATTACACTGCTACTACTGCCATTTCCTGTAAGAACTTTTATAATATACGATTCATTTATTTCAAACCAAAACTAAAAGCTATGAACATACCTCTGATACAGCTCAAAGCTTCTATATCACATTGTTGTGTTGATGGAGAGCCTGCTGGTACTCCTATATTATTGGTTTTTGATGAATATTCAATGCTCCTACTAGCGGCATTTGCTTCAGTCTCATTTAATTCTGGTTGTTCGTTGAATTTAGATGACGTTGACGGTGAGGAGTCGCCGATTCCAATGTTTAAAATGACTCATCTGCTTCCATCTGCACTTGCATTAGAATATTGTGTGAACTACCTGGGTTTTCTGACATTTTTGTAGGCTGGCTGCCGCGATTGACTGGTTGGCCAGCGACAAACATGGCCACAATCCAACGAAACAAAGTTGTTACTAAACGTTCCACTGCTCAACTAAGACTGCTTGGAGTGCAAGTTGTGGTGTCATATATAAATGTTGAATGCACAATGCCATATATATCAAGTCGCACCTAAATTTGTTGAAGAAACATATCCGCATTCTGAACGTTTATCATCTTGTGGCCAATAGTCCCAAGGGTAATGAGGATGAGGACCTAGCGTTTGCTGCTTCAATAGTTTTCCATGCAACAGAGAGTAATTATTTACACAATTCTTGATTATCTCAAATTTCAAATATCACAAACAGTTTATTTTCTGGCAGTATATTGGCAAAGGCAGTATATAAGGAATAAAATTGGCAAAGAAATAATTTTAATCGGCAAGATTCCGTGCCAGATAGAAAAAAAAGAAAGAAATAAAAAAAAATTGACTTTAATTTAGTTGTCAAAACAAAGTTCCTGACATAGTGCTGCCAGATGTCAAACAAAATTACCAACCTCTAATGAGAACACTATCTAATTGAATTTTCAAAATTACGTTATTATGGCCCAAGTGAAAACGTAGCATTAGCCCATAAATAAAGCATAGATTTCTAAAACACAATTTACCAAACCTCAGCCAGCCCTGAACATTTGTATCAATTCCACAACATTCCACGGCTGCAAAAATCGACTCTCTGAACACAGCCACCGAGCACACTCAGCAATTCAGCAGTCTACCACACCGCCAAACCAAAAACCAAATCACCCAACCGACCAAAAACATAGATTTTCTATTTGGTTGTTTCAGTTTCAGTTCGTTTTTCATCTGCTTCTGATCTACAATGGGGGGAAAATGGATGTGAAAACGCGTGCATCGCTCCCAAAAGAAGAAAACTTTTAATATTCAAATGAAAATAAAATCAAATATCTTCTAAACAAACACTCGTCTTCAATCTTATTCTCTCCGTTAAATCAAGTTAAGTTCTTTCGTGAAGCAGCAAGCAAAAAAAAAGTAAAGAAAAAACACTCAGAGAAAACCTGAAACTGAATACAAGAAAAGGAAAAAAAGAAGAGAAAAACCAGTGCAGTGAATTTTCAACCCGACGTACATACGTATAGTTTTTCGTCTCCCCATCTCTTTCTGTTTCTAATCTATTTTGCTATACACCTCACGACATAAATCCATACATATATATATATAGATAAAAAGAAAGAAGTGAATTAAAAAGAAGCTAGAAAATATAGAAAAGAAAAATCTATCAAATTGCAAGCACAAATGGTGTGAATTTCATAACAAAGTTTAAGAAATAAGCAGTTCTGTTTCTGTCTTGTGAAATATGAAATAGTTGTTCGTCTCATGTGAACAAGAAATTGTGAGTGAACAAACGCGGGCGCGGGAATTTAATTAAACAGAAAAGAATCTTTAAAGTTTTCACTTGAGTTTTCAAATTTTACTTCGAGTGTGTGTCGAAAGTGCCCAAAGAAGAATAGAATATAGAAGTTCATAATCCAACAACAAAAAAAGAATATCTATAAAAATTTAAGTGTACGTTGAAGGGAGAAGAAAAAGCCCTAAAGAAGCAAGCCGAAGCAGGAGGCGAATAGCATCGTCGGAATCGCTGCTGCTTAATTTCTTGTGAATATAAAAAAAAGGAATTTATTTTTCGCTTATTCTACGTGAAAAAAGAAGTAAAATAACGCGTGTGTGTTGAGTGTTCTCGTTCGTCGTCGAACGTTCGGTTTCATGGAAGTCTTCCCTTGTCAAAAAAGTCAGTGTAAAGTATTGCTGAGAAAAAAGTCTCACTTATTTTTTCTTTTGATGTAATTTTGTTTTCTTTTTTATGATTAAATTTAAGTTTTGCTGTAAAGATTGTGTGTGAAGAAAAATTTGAATTGTGAGGGTGGGTTGTCAGAGGAGTTTCAGTTTTTATTTTTAAAACTTTTGGGGGGAATGGAGGCAACACAGCAGACATTTTGGGTACTCATTATGTGTACACACACACATGGTGGTATGGTAAGAGAGTGTACGTGCGCGCGCGATTGCTGCTGAATGCATGGATGTGCTCTGTGTTGTGTGTTGTGTTGTGTCCGAGAGGATGATAAGGATGTGTGTGTGTGTGGATTTTTATGTACAACTATAACAAAACAGTGGCTTTCAAACTATTTTCAAATATACATGCATACACATGAACATATATAATTTATTTTTCTTTATTTTTTTTTGTGCCTTCGCCATGCCATGAAATGAATAAAAACAAAACACGAAAACTTAGCGAAAAGTCGACGACAGGAGCAAAGGAGATGCGAAGATAAAACGACGAATTGCAATTTCTGGAGTTTTGTTTTCCTGTCTGTGCTCTGAAGTGTATGTGTATGTTAGAAAAAACTTCAACACACATACCTTCCTAACTATGTATGTAGGTATATCGCCATTGCCACATGCATTCCCTCGGATGTTAATCATAATTGCACAATCAATTATTTTCGTTGCAATCGAGGAAGAGCCCTCAAGTTTTATCAAATAGAGTGGCTAAATATTATTTTATTTCTCGAGAAATCCAAAAACAAAAAGAACCAATTTCAGTTCGATTGGAATAATTAAAAAAAAGTTTTTATTATCGTACTGGTCCTCTCGCTCTGGTGGCCATTGTCTATCTCTGTTTGGGCTGTTGCGGTTTGTCTAATATTTATTTGTGCATGTGTTACATTGGGTGGGTTTTGAATGCGGCCTTTAGGAGTCGGGCGGTGTGGGCTGTGGGGTAGAATAACGACGACGACGACGATAATGATGATGATGATGATGATGAGGCCGAACGCCAAAGCGCATCGCCTCGACGTCGTCGTCGACATCACGTATGCATTGCATTCTCTTCAACTCAACGTTCACACATATTGGGTGCTATTTTGGTTTTTATGAAGTAGTGTGAACGCTGAACGGTGTACGGTGTACGGACGTCGGCTGTTGATAGGTGTTAGATTGGAGGGGGTGGTGATGGCGTGCCGGGCGGCAAGAAATATTGTGAATAATAATAAAATCGAAGAAGACGAAAGCGAGTGTAGAAGAAGAAGAGCAGCGTTCACAATAAAAACGAGCGAACAAACAACACAAACGCGATGAATTTTGAAGAGTTCATTCAACTGTCAAAAAAATAAATGCGAGTAGGCATTAAATAGACATAATTAGCAAAGCGGGTGGGATTTCTTTTATTTTTATTGTTTTTTCTTCTTTATCAAATTTTTATTGCCATCATTTTATTAGAATTGGTGTTTGTTTTGTATTCAAACTCTAGACTGATCTTGAAGAGTGTTTCTGATGAAAAAAGACTTAGGCGTCCAAGAGAAAGAGGACACCTAATTAAGTAGGCAAAGCATTTCTAATGTAATAAGGTACGACAAATGGTCGAGCATAAACTAGGTATTGATTTTTCGTTCATATGTAGGGACCTACCCATACCATGGCAGGTTTACGTACACCTATGTAACGGAAAACCTACCTACCTACCTACCACCTCTGCTGCAAAATGGACTGCCCATTAATATGAAGTAGCGATGAAGGCAAAGTGGAACAAATGTTGAGGTAGGTTATTTAGTTTTTTAGTTTTAATTATGAAAAGGCTTACCACCATGGTAATTTGTATTAAATTTGCGTTTCATGAGGTCAACACATGTGAGGTGGTGGTTTATGAACTTGAGGATCTTAAACTAGTGAAAGATTTACCGATTTGGTAGGTGGGTGGAAACTTTAATGTAAAGAATCCTGAATATTTCAATCTAGGTAGGTATAGAATACTTCTATTCAAAAGTAGATTCATAGAAAGGTACCTACAAGTTATTATAATTCTGCAACTTTCACGGTCCAATTCGAGGCAATAATGGCCTAGTTCTTTAAACGAATGTTTCCGTACTTATTTAGTGAGGGTTCTAAAAAAATTGGAACACCTTTATCAACAGGACCTTCATTAAAGGCGATATTATGAATTTATACAAGTTATTGGTAGGCGGTAATACCTAGGCCAAACCATTTTAGACTTAAGTACATACCTATACATAAACATCATGTGAAATCTTTTATGTCTTAAATAAAGTCATTTAACTAACTGAACAAGTTAAAGAATAGGATAGCGCAACAGGGTAGAGAACCCCTGGGTTTAACGTATTTCTCTCAACTATACCTAGTGAGATAATGGAGGGGCCTACAATTTTTTGCCGATTCTGAAGGGCTAATGAAAAAAGCTCTTTTTATAACATGAAATTACTATCGCAGAACTTGCCAATCCCTCGAGAAAGGTGATACCTGTGGTGAAACACTTCTTTTCCTTGATATTTCTGGAATTCGAGTCACGTGACATGCAGACAAGCAACTCCTACGTCACGAGCGCCACTGAAAAAAACCTGTTAAATTAGGTTATGGAGTGGTGAGACATCTCGGTATATAGCACTTTCATATACCCATTGTTCGTCAGCTATTTAATCAAAGAAATTATAGGATCCTTGAGCGATGAAAAGATTCTGTGCAGACTTGGGGAGAATTTGGCTCCGTAAAAGCAAGTGGCTTAGGGTGATCCATACCATACACCCTTTTAAAGGGGACAACTATTATTTTTGGCCTATAAATTTTGTGTCCGATAAAGCCATTACCTCCCGATTATGGGCTGTCGAATTAATAACGGTCGTCCAAAGTCCGTTCGTGAACCACATTTACCGTCAAGAATCGAAGCCTGTAGTCCCAAAAGGCAAAAGTCGTGGCAAAAGCACCTACTTAATTGGATGCTTTTTGTTTTGTTTTGGTTTCTTATAGAAATATACCTACACAGAGTTTCAAAAACAGCGAGCAAAAAATTTTCTGGGGTCATTCCAGAGAAAGAAAATTATACATTCTTATCAAAAGAATTGATTTAAAGTAAATACAAAAGAACTGTGTTCATGTTTTTCATACATTTGTATGTCCAAATATTACTCGTCCCAACCGTCACAAGCATTGAGAAGCAAATTATTTTTGTTCAACCAGTTATTTGCGTAAATAAATATACAAATACCTAATTTGTACAATATCAGGAACTACATACAGCTGCGGTCAAAATAATATTCTGATCTAAAAACCAATCACGTGGTTTTCAAAGTGGTATTTTAAGCTTTTATTTACGAAAAAAAAACATCAGTCTCATATTCTGATTCGATAGTTGCAACTTTATTGCACATAGGTATACATATGTTGAAATTCAGCGGTCAAAAAAATAATAGTAGTAGAAATCAAAATATTAGTTCAACATTTTTATTATAATATGTGGCTGAATATTCGTACTATTCATTAGTATTTAGTTGCATGTCCTTTGTTAGCTATAGTAACAGTACAACGACGTTGCATAGATTTTACCACCTTTCTGCACTTATTGATCTCCATGACTGCTGAACAGCTTCCCAAAGGGCTGTGTTGTTTCCTGGCTTACATGTGGCAACATATTTTTTTACGTCGCACCACAAGTTTTCGATAGGATTAAGGTCCGGAGACTGTGCGGGCCTCTCCATAACATCTAGGTACTCTACTTTCTCGGAACCATTGCTTCGCAAGTTTACTGGTATGCTTTGGGTCGTTGTCTTGCTGAAAGACCCATTTCAGAGGCATTTCATCTTCAGAATATGGTAGCATTATTTCCTGCATTATCCTAATATAGAGTTGCTGATCCATAATGCCTTCAATCCGGTGTATAGGTCCAGCTCCATAGAAAGAAAAACATGCCCATACCATAATGCTGGATCCTCCGTGTTTAATGGTTGTCGCTTTAAAGCGTGGATTGTGCTCGGTGTTTGGAGGCCTTCTTATATATTCATGAGATCCTTTTCCACCATGTAAAACTATCTTGGACTCGTCTGACTACAGAATATTTCTCCACTTAGATACAGGCCAATCCAAGTGCTCTCTTGCAAATTTCAATCGTTTTGCTAAATGTTTTTGAGTGAGCAATGGTACTTTTCTTGGACTGCGGGCTATTTGTCCTTGTTCTCGTAAACGTCTACGAAGTGTTTCAACGCTTGCTTCATCACGAAATATGTCCTTAACCTCAGTCGCTGGTGTAAAAGGATTGACTTTCATTCAATTCAATTTAATCCTTGGTGAACATCCAACTAGTCTTTGAACCTCCACATAGGTTTTGCCCTCCGAAATGAGCCTTCTAATAAGACCACGCTTTTCTGGTGTGCAGTGCCTGCCTCTTCCTATTGCTGGCAAAAATTATGGCACGTATTTCAAAAAAAAAAAAAAAAAACTATACAAATATTATGGATAAACAAAAACTAACCTTTTTCAGAATTTTAAATCCAAGAACTAAGAGGATTGAATAATATTTCCTGACATAAACATGCACTACTATTTTGACTGGCAAAATTTTCAACCTTTATTAACAACGGCGCGGCGCGGCGGTTTATTTATCATTTCACCGTAGCAACAACAAAAGTATGTGCACATTATCATTGAGAAACTGTCATTATTTATTGAAAGTGTAACGGTTTTTCGCTATCAAGGCAATACAAAGTGGAAAAAATTGATATTTTGATTGTTCAAAAATCCGTTCACGTCAACGCCTTTTTTTTTGTGTAGAGGTTGTTTTGTATAGGATGCGACAAAACCCCAAGACGAATAGGTTGCATCAAGGCAAGAAAAAAAATCTTATGGAAAAGGACTGTTTTATAAAAAGACTGACTTATAATTAAAAAACCAACTAAAACGTACAACGATCTATAGTGTTTTGAAAGCTTATATGTACCATTATATATAATGAGTTTTGTGACCTTTTTAAATCTTAATAGATATTGGTGTGTTGACCTATAGCCCACAAAAACACACCAATATCTATAAAGCTTATATGTACCTACTTTGTTCTACGATTGCTTTTTCAAATAATAAGGGGTCCTCTTAGTTTTCAGTATAGCACTGAAACCCGAACTTGAACATCTTAGTTATTGAGAAACAAAACAAAAATGGAAGTTACCTACGTTTTCCAGGAAATCTATTTTTTTTAAATTATTCTATTTTCTTTTAAAAATAAACTATGTATGTACATTTTGAATTTTTATTTTTTTTTGTTCGTTTGCTTTTTTAAAAACAGAAAAAAATATGTTTTTACATTAGGTACTTGATAAAATTTTTTTCTCGCGAATAAAACATTAAAAGAAAATTTATTTTGATGCAAACCTAACTTGAAAAATAAATATGTGTGAATTCAGCTTTAAATTCCCTTTTCTTTATCAACAACGACACCTGTTGAGTTTTTTCTTATTTCATATGGAAGAGGAGAACGTCCTTTTTTGGTCTTGTCAAAGTAATAATCTCAGGAAAACATTTTCCTGTATCTTCTGTTCTGTTGATGCTCTTTTTTGATAGGAATGATCTGATCATCTTAACGCAAGTGGAACAAAATATTGGTAGGTTTGGTCTTGATAATGTCTACTTTGCTGCTGACATTGATAATAAAGTTTCTGTGCTTGCCTCTGTCATAAAAATATTGGAGTGGTTGAGTGTGAAATAAATAAATGTCCCTTCAGTCCTACGGCTATGGGTTCCGTTCTTGTACCAAACTCAACACAGGTGAATTTCTTGGATTGTTCAAGCTCCAACTCTAGTGAGGCTTTTACTTTTAGTTGTACAAATAATATGGATGTTAATTTGGAAGCTCGCTCAGTTAAATCAAATGCAGTGGGTCTTGATGATATCTCTCCAAAGTTTGTTAAAATAATTTTTCCACTGATTATACCGGATCTTGTCCACATTTTAAATTACTGTATTTACAGCTGCCAATTTCCAGAAACATGGAAATTTGCGAAAATTCTGCCAATTGCTAAAAAATCTAGTCCTACAAATCCCTCAGAATTTAGGCCTATTAGTTTGTTGCCCTTCCTGTCCGAAAT
Organism: Melanostoma mellinum; assembly: GCA_914767635.1. Classification (NCBI taxonomy): domain Eukaryota; kingdom Metazoa; phylum Arthropoda; class Insecta; order Diptera; family Syrphidae; genus Melanostoma; species Melanostoma mellinum. Next base: position 172,328,928 of record OU612060.1, read on the forward strand.
TCTTGAAAAGATTTTGGCTCGTCAGATTCAAGATGAATTAGAAAGACGTAACAAACTTTCAAAATGACAATCAGGACAGACAGCACATTTGCGAAAATGCAGTGTTAAAGGTCACCTCTGACATAAGGACAGGAATGGATCGGGATGAAATTACTATCATGGTGTTGATTACTCCATATTAGTTCAAAAGCTTAAAACAAATTTCCAGTTTTCTCGTTCTGCACTTGAACTGATCTTAAAGTACTTAAGAAATCGGTCACAAGTAATTGAGGCTGATCTTGGCAGCTTAAGACCTTATTTGCTGAACGTGGGTGTACCATAAGGATCGGTCCTATGACCTCTTCTTTTCTGTGTATTCATTAATGATCTACCAAATATAATTGAAAATTGCAATGTATGCTGATTATGTAATGATTTATCTATCTAGATAACCAGGATTAATTGAAGACTGTGTGGCTAGAGCAAATTAAGATTTAATGAATATCCAAATGTGGTCCGATTTGAATAAGATATGTTTAAACCTATCAAAATCTTTCGGCAGGGTATGTTCAAGAAGTGAAATATCCACAATCAGTGTTCCTCCTCTTGACCTTAATGGTGTCACCTTACCATATGTAGAAAAGGTTAAATATCTTGGATATATGATAAATAGTAAAATGACTTGTTGTGATGCTACCTCAGAAACCATAAGGAAAGTATACGGTGGATTACGAAAACTGAGAGCATCCTCAAGCCTACTTCTTCTGGAAATGAAAAAACATCTTGTTAAAGCTTTATTACTGCCCTTTTTTCGTATAATTGTATAGTTTACTCATCCTTAGATTTTGAATGGAAGCGTAAAATCAACGTAGCGTTCAATGACTGTATTCGCTTTATTCATAACATACCAAGACACGTTAGCATTGCTCACCATCAGAGGTCTCTATTAGGAATGAGTTTAAATGAATATTTCGACCAAAGGGCTATTCTTAAACACCATAATATTATCCATTATAAATTTCCGGAGTACTTGAGTGAACATCTTTCATATTTACAATCACCTAGAGGTTTGAAGCTAATTATGCCGCGATTTAGACACACTGTCGGAGAGCGATCTTATTTTGTCAATGCAATTCGATTCCTCATTCCTACATTGGCTACAACAAGGTAGTGATCCGAGTGGAAGTTGGCCCCTCGGAAAGTTCGGATACCTTTCACACTGGAAGAATGCCTTGCATCGATCGCAACATTAAAATCGATTAATCTGAGTCCATTTTCGGATGTTCTGCAGACTATGTTTACCTATTGTATTTTCAAAGATGTCCTCCCTCTTTCATTTTTCGTTAAAATCGCAAAGGACGATTTTCACGTCAGGTCTACGTCACTACTCATATGCTTCTTCGAGGAGCTCGTAGAAACTGGTCACATGTTTCTTCTAGTTCGTAGAAACTCTTTGGAAATACCGTCTTTGCCTTCCGTGGGGGCGTGGGAGCATAAAAGGCTTATGTAGGTGAACTTAGCCGTGATGCGGATTTTCTGATAACCTCATACCAGAGTCTACCTTCAAATTAGTCGTCTTAGTCAATTTCGTTATTTCGAGTACTTTCGATATTTCGAGTATTTTTACCTTTTTCTCGGTATTCAAATCGCTCTTGTGCTTCAATTGAATCTTAAATTTTGCCAATCTTAATGTTTTTGGCTTCACAGTACATGTATTGAAAAATTTTAATTCAAAAGAAACAACACCTCAACAAAATACAAAACCATATCAGTTAGAAAATTGAGTGAATTGTCATTGGTACTTATCAGTGGATGGTCCAGTGCAGTGTTCAAAATAAATATTGTCCGGCATTTGCTACCAGGTGTTCTAGATACAAAATATGTACCTGGAAATAATCACGTATACATAGATAGAATCCAATTAACTTACAAAAAAAAAAAAAAAAAAAAACAACCCTCATCGAATTAGTACGGTACATAGAAACAACAATGGCAGATTTACAATAAGTTTCTACACAAAGGATCATTCTGTCGATTTCAACTTGACCTACAAAATAAACGGCTGATCACATTGTCCAGTTGATTCAACAAGTTTTACCAGTTGCTTTTTTTTTCTTATTTAAGGTTCAGTAATTTTCTAGATCGACTTGCACACACAAAGGCAGCTGTCAAAATCAGCTGACCATGTGAATGTTGATTGCGTTACACGAGCAATCCCCTATTTTCTATTTTATTGCCTGGAGTTGTTAAAAAGTTTGAACTGTAGGAATTCCTTCACCGGAGTTCATCGTATTACTACCATTTGAGGAATATGTAAGAGACTATAAAGGGTTGATGGGGACATTGTAGTGTTGTAATGTTTGCTTTGAATAGTGAATAATGTTGACGTTTGCATCTGTGCCTAACAAAGTTACCACAAGAGATGGGGGTCGTTAATTTTTTTTTTCCGATCTGCAGCTGCAGTTTGGTTTTGGTAGAGATTTTCTTCTTAAATCTTTGAAAGAAGGATGTTGAAGGGTTTTAATTGTTTTCTTAACAACCCCTTTAAGATGTCCTTTTTACTGGACCGCCTGAGACATTTTTAATTAGAGTCATTTGTGTGAAACCTCGTCTGGATAACCCCGTAAAATGATCGATGCTTTCATGTTGATTTAAAAAACCTATCGATCATCTTTGTGTCTATTTAAAAAAAAGTGTGAACAAATGATTATTGTTGTGGATTTAAGTACTGCTAATGAATAGAACTATGATCGTTGAAGCGGAGTGTAGAGAATATGTTACAAGAGGGGTGAATAAGGGCGTGGCCATGTACTGAGCGGCAAAAGTAGAATAAAATTGAAAGCTGAATTGGCAAAGCGATGTCGCTTAATTTTTAATTTTGTTCTAATTTTACCACTTTGCATATCAGGGGCCATGTCATAAGGGATGCTCACAAAGTGGAGTTCCTCTCACAAAGCACATCGACTCCCTACTTGAAATGCTCAATGAATCTAACGTTCAGTCCCAAGCATATGCCGATAACTTCACCGTGCTCTGGATTGGATTCAGCCTAAAAACAGATTAAAAACTCGCAAATATTTATTGACACCTGGTGTGTTTAAAACGGTCTCTCCGTCAATTTAAAACCAATGTTGTTCTTTTTACGAAACTCAAAAAAACTGACTGGCCTAACCCAACTAAGGAAGTGTTTGGTAGGACATGAGACCTGTTACTGAATAGAGCCATTTGGATCTTTACAGCTATGGCCAATCCTCTGCCTCTCACAATAACAACATAAAAATTCGCAAAAATTTGAATGAATTATGTGTCTTGGCGTTACTGGGGCTTTCCCCAGCTCTAGACGCCTCATAAGGCACATATCATAACATGTCTACCTGTCAAGTGTGATTTATAGGTTCCAGAAACCTAAAATAGTTTTTTTCCGATTCGCAAACAATTGGCAAGTCCTCTGAGAGTAAAAAAACTGCCCTGAAAAACGCTTTTTCACTTAGCCGTTCGGAATCGACAAAAACTTATAAGCACTTTTCATTCCTCACTAGGTATGATTAAAAGAAATGTGCTAGGCCCTGAGAATATCTGTGCTCTATCTATTTATTTGATTGTCATACCTAAAGGTGTGTACACACTATGCCGAATGTTACCAATGGTAGAATTAGCATGAACGTCCCGATCGGACTTCCTCCTTACAGAAAGCCGGCCATTATTCTAACAGAATGAAATCGATCCTATTGCCTGTCGGCATAGTGTTTGTTTCCAAAAAAGTTTCCTTTTCTTCTTTTGAAATATGACTGAATACTTCATGTCAGAGTTCACAAGGTGCCTTCTCTGCTAACTCCTTCAGTACTTATTCTAATTTGGTGAAATATATAAACTATTAGATTTACTACGTTCGGCACTACCTAGCTCGACTATCGATTGTGTTGATTTACTTTCTCAGCACTTCTCATGCCTTATTCAGCCCAAGAGTGTCAACCGATGCTTCATTGAAGTCACTCTCGGTTTGTTATTTCTTTTTCGTCCCTTGAAATTGTTGCGTGATGGTTCTTTCTTATCTTGTCTTCTTCTTACCTTGTCTTAGGCCATCTCTATCCAACCTGATGTGTCGAATGGATGAAAAGATCAATACATAGATCAATAAAGCTTCCAGGCTTTTGCCTTTTTTGACATCCAGGCTTCAGCTCCGCCGTTGATTGGCAATATCACTACGTGTCACAACTCATTGGGTTCGCACACAATTAGAACGGACATAAGCACATTCCACTTATGTAAAGGATGTCAGGACGAAGAAGCAGGTAGGATCATTTTACTTCCTCTGTGAGTGCCCAAGCTAGGTCCACACTAAGGAAAAAGCCCACGGTGAATAATTCTTCACCTATTCATGGCTTCGAATGGTTCATTGAGGTTTCCCAACCCTGACAACGTGGGTGCAAACACAATCTTTCCCTTCTTAAACACTTCGTCAATCCTTGTTCTTTGTTTTGAATCTTAATTTCTTCCAAGACCCAATTATAGTTTCATTCAACAGTTTAATTGAAAATGTTGAGTATTTCAATGAAGTAGCGCGTACTGCGTTTATCGAATGTCTCAAACAATTTCAGCAACCACGTGACGAATTATTTTTTGTGGACTAGCCAATAGCTGTGGTGTCCATGATTGGTTGATTGTCGGGTTTGAATCCCAGAAAAATAGAAAAAAGATTTTCCACATGTATCACCTTTCGCGAGGAACTGGCAAGTTGTTCGAGAGAAATTAAACTACCCATTGCCATGAAAAAAGGATTCCTAAAAAGTGAAGAAACGGCACTAAATTGTATGTCTTTCAAATAGGTTAAGCCCCAAGGTTTCCATAGTTCTGTTGCGCCAACCTTTGTATTTATTTATTTATTCATTTTATTTAACGTCTTATGTGATGAATTGGCAAGCCCTCTGGGAGTAATTGCAAGGTAAAGTGTTTTCTCACTTACTTGCTTTGAATTTGAATCGATACAATTTTATACACTTGTGAAATGTGTAAGTTTAGTTAAGTGTATTCATCAAACAAAGTTACAATACTTTAGTGATTACTAGATACATAATACATTTTAAGCATTACCACCAACAAAGTTTTTTAAAATTAACAATAATTTTGATTTAAATAGATACCTACTCAGATTAAAATCAATCATATTGCAAACAGAATTCGCTTCTCTTAGACATCTTGATAATGGTTCGTTGGCAGCATATACAGTTCTGTGGAATGGTATTTTAAAAAGTACAGGGTTTCTAAGCATTCTCACAGGAACATTGAAGTTAATTAAAGCTAAAATTTGAGAACAATCAATATGGTCTGTTAATATGTCGCGAATAAATATAACTGCAGTGAACTTCCTTCGATAGTTTAGAGGCAGAATACCGAGTAATTGACATTTTGTTTCATAACAAGGCATATCTATGTCCCAATTAAGTCTTTTCACAACAATTCTCGTAAATCGTTTTTGGATTTTTTTCAATTCGGAATGAATGAACGGCATATGAGGGATACAAAATTGTGTTGTAGTACTCCAAACTAGACCTCACAAAGGCAAAATATAGACATTTTAAAGTCTGTGGATCGGAAAACTCTTTGAAGAAGTTAAGATTAAGAGAGTTTGTTGTACACCAACTTGGCAACTTATCAAGATCTTCTTGTAAAAGCAGGGAATCTATTTCAGATTTTATGCAACGAAAAACTTTCAAAACGTCCGCATGCATTAAGCACTCTGAATTTAAAAATATTTTAGGAATATCGTTGACAAAAAGCAAAAAAAAAGAAGGGAACCGAGGTGGCTTCCTTGTGGAACACCCGAAGTAACATATACCGGTGTAGAAAGAACATTGCTTATACGAACGTACTGAATACGATCCCTTAAGTACGAATTGATCCAGTTTAAGAAGTTCGAGTGAAAACCAACTTTGTTTATCTTCTTCAGTAATACGTCGTGATTTACTCGATCGAAAGCTTTGGAAAAGTCGGTGTAGATAACGTCGTACTAAGAGCCATTCTCAAGGCCATTTAGAACTAAATTACAAAAAATTGTAAGGTTAGTGGTAGTAGTCCACCAGCCACGAAGCCATGTTGATAGGGAGAAATTATTCTTTTAAGAGAAGGAGTGAGTCTATCATAGACCAGCTTTTCAAAAATTTTAGGAACTGTAGATAGCTTGCAAATTGGACGGTTATTTGAAACCTCTTGCCTGCTTCCCGATTTAAAGATGGGTGTGATTGTTGAACGCTCCCATTTTTGAAGAAACTCACCACTCACTAGCGAGCGATTAAAAACTCCAATTTTTCTGTTCTCTACCATTTATTTATTTATAATTTACATGTTCGGTGGTGCCCATGATCTGCTGATGTTACGTGGGAAATTCGTGCTTCAAATCCCTGAAATTTTTTTGAAAAAAGTATTTTTTCCCAGGTATCAGGTCTCGCGAAGAATTGGGAATTTCTTAGATAATAATTTCATGCCATCAAAAGACCTTTCTCGATAAGCCCTTCAGAATCGGAAGAAAAATTGAAGATACCTTCTTTTCTCTCACAAAAACATGGTTGTGAGAATTCGTTAAGCCCCGGGGCTCACTGCTCTGTTGCACCAACCTATTTACTTATTTCCGGCTCCATGTTTCTCGTAACCATCCTTACCGTTTTTTGTTACCATCAAACTCCACTAGTGGTAAGATGTACTACATTCGCAGTTTGTATTATTATTGTTAGGCCTTGTATCATGCTCGGTTCTGACTTTAAGTCTACAAAACAAACTGAATTTGGTCGACTTTCAAAACTTGTTCTACCTACTGGATCTCGAAAATTTAAATTCATTTTTCAAAAGGCCTTTTGTTTTATCTTTGGAACTTCCTCTCCTACGAGAAAATTAGAAAAAACTCTTCTTTAAAAAAACATTGTAATCATTTGATTTTGTAATTTGACAATCATCACCGTTACTTCCTCAGGGTTACGAGCATCGTGATCTCAAAGGCATCACAGATTTCCCATTTATCTGCTTCAAACTAGCAGAAGCTCACAGAAACCTCCGGTTTGCGGAATGTTTCATGTTTGAGGCCCAGCAAATGCAAATGTCGTTGCATACCTGTACCAGACGTGTTTTTTTCGATCTTCACATGTAACTCATAACTCTGAGTAGGTAGTTGTAGAAAAGTATGGAAAAAGTGTTGCTCGAGTTTTTTAAAGTTGTACGTATGTATCATTTTTTCTAAGATTCCTGCAGAAAAAATCACTAACCGTTTCAAAAATGAAGTTGGTTATGTGTTCTGTTTTGAGAAACAGAATTTGTCTCTGGCGGCTGGAACTGGAATATTCATATCTTCGAATGACTCTTTAATACAAATAAGTACTTACCTAAAAACGCTTTCATCAGACGACTTTCTGTATAACCATCTCAACTCTTCTACGTTTGCCCCTAAACCTTGGAAAGGATGTTTCGAAGAAAGAAAATATGTCATATCATTCACTGATTTCATTAATCATAAAGTGTTTTCGGGATTAAGCAACGCTGTCCACCACAACTCATATAAGAAAAAGAGGTGTGGCATCGGCGTAACGCATCGGCACGCTTCAGAGTTAGGTCGAGGTCTATAAAAACACGACCAAACGTTGTTCTAAATTATAAAATTCCCCTTTCCCCATTAAATTCGACTCGTTTCTTCAATGGCTTTTATTGTTTTCAGCTTAAATTTCCACTACTAAATTAAATTTTCCTTCAATCCAATTTACTTACAGCAAAACCATTATTAAATTTCTTCAAAGTTAATCCTTGAAAATGTCACTCTCACGTAGCTACTTAATGTGTGGACAATAAAACGCTGCTGTTTGTTTTACTTCATTAAATTGCTAAGGCAATTGTTTAAAATCAGACGGCAAAAAAAAGAAAATAAATAAAAAAAAAAACAAAACAAGAGCTAGATACCAGAGCTTAAGTGCGAAAGAGCGAAATAATAAAGGAAATACCAATATCCCGTAAAGCGCCTTCTTATCTTCTATTCAACCCTCTTTAGGATCGGAAATAGACTTTGCCATTATTTGCCAAAACCACCCTTCATTGTTTTGTGTGTTGTATTGCTGTACACATTAAGGCCGCACAAAACGAACGAATGAACGAAGAACCAACACACCAATACCACGTACCAACGACGAGGAGCAACAACAAAAACTAATTCTTGCATTTGAACACATTTTCATTTTATGGATTTTCCCGGAGTAATGCTGCTGACTTTTCCCATTTATATCAAATGGCCTGAGCCTCCCTCTCTCTTCCCTCACTTTCTACTTAATTTTTTTTTGCTGTTCCCATTCACTCACTTCGTTCCCCTGATGGTGATGATGATGATGATGGGCTCGGGTAAATATCCATCCATATCCAGCACAGTACATACAGATACACAGATGTCGATGGGTTCTTCTCGCAACACTTGACTATACACCTCTTTTCCTACATTCATACTTATATACACCAACAGGAAAGGAAAAAATCGATAATAGGAATATCTCCGTGTATATACAGGCCAGAGCACATAAAAAACCAGCACATTGGGGGGTTGTTTTTGCTCCTCATGATTATGCTGATAACAACAGAAAAGTTTTCTTCAAACATAACATGAAAAAAAGAAGAAGTAAAATACTCGTATTTATATGAATATTTATTCATCAGGACCTAAATGCGCCCTCTGCGTGTCTTTAAAAAATATTTTCATAACAGAGAGAGAGTGTTTGGTGCGTTTTGAGGACGAAATTCAATATGTAATTTGTTTCCCCATTTACCCCGGATAGGTATTCATTCCGGGTTCATGTTTGTTTATTGCATAGCGCTGCATTACCGCTATTTACCACCGCCATTGTTTTGTTTGTTTTGGTCTCATAATCAATTTATGCAAATGTCAATGCCATTTTGTGTTTATTTAATGTGCGCGCCCAGAGTTTTATTTAATCATTAAGTTGGAGAAAATTAAAACAAACTACAAACAGTACCTACACTTTAAATATACACACTTGTGTTATAAAAAAAATATAAAATTTCTGTTGTGTCAACACAGAAGACTGTTTATTATTTTTGGGTAAGGGTGCGGGGGATGACATTTGGGTTTGGAAGGGAGTTGGAGTTCTGGTTCTGGTTCTGGGATTCTGTGGTACTGTTCTGCTGCTGTCGTTGCCATTGTCGTCGCACACAACGCGCCTCGTCTATATGTGTGAGTGTAATATAATTCGTACTCATTGTCTGCCCTTGATTTTATCGATTTATTTTTCGCTAGAGCCCTGCCTTTTATACACGTTGTGCTGCTGATGCTGCTTGGGCTTGGTATGGAACCTTTTTTTTTATTACATTTTGTGTGTCTTTTCCGTTTTTGTCCCGTTTTTCTGTCATTTGTTTCTTCTTCTATACCACGCACGTCGTCGTTGTCGTCGTGTAGAGTTTTTGTTCTCATTTCTGTTTGTGTTATTTGTTGCCTTCGGTTGGTAGGCACCCCCCGACCACCCCCAACCACTATCAAATCGAGTCGCCCTTACGCCCTTCCCTCCCATTCTTGTACACTGAAATGTCATATCAAAGATCCATGGAAGAGCACCAGGCAAAAATAGAAATTTTTCTCTCGCTCGTCTTTTCAAACTAAAAGTATAGTTAGGTTTTTCTTCAACTTTACTTTTTTTTTATGTAGGGGCTTGAGAGGAAAGAAGAGCTTCTAAATTATTTTTGCAGGCAGAGGGCGTATAAGGTATTATATATGTATGTGTATATATTGTTTTGTTTTTTTTGGGTTCACGAAATGTTTAGGTGGCAGATCCAAAGGGGGGAGGAGATGTCAGATAATGATTGAAAGAAATTAGAATGGAGGAGCTTTTGCTGCTGCTGCTCCCATCTTGCCTCACTGGGTTATGTTATATGGAGGTAGATATTCTTAGGTCGGTATATAAGAAGGAGACGAGCGCAGAGAAAGGACAAGAAATAGGTACTTTTCTTACTAAATTTTCCTTTGCCAGGGATTAAAGATTTAATGTTCCTTAAAATTATATGACTATCGATTTTGGGTCCCTTGAACAATTTTTTTTGTTGTTGTTGTTCTGAGAAAAAAGATTGTCAAAGTTAGGTAAGTTTGTGAGACTTAGGTATTTTGAGGAAGATATGATTTTGTGGCTGTTCGTGTGTGTTTCGGTTTTATTGGGAGATTAATTTATGAGTACCTTTAGCCGGGTTTTCAAATCTTGAGCTGGCTGAAGTCAATGGAAAAGGATAGCTAAAGCTAAAGAAGAAGTCGGCTTATATACTTTGATAAACTAATAATTAACAGACACAAAGTTTCGCAAGCAAATCTTGTTTGACAGTTCGCCTGGATTATATAGAGGGAAAGGATATAAATATTTAGTGAGACTTTACGACTCAGGGATTTAATGGATGGAATATGAATACATAGAAGCACATGAGACAAAAAAATATTGATCGTAAAAGATAATGCGAAACGACCTTCTTTGAATGTTGTGATCATTTTTTGATCCTTGTCTCTTTAATTTATGAACGAAGTTGGACATGTGTTCGTGGTATTTGGCGGCATCACAGGAAAGCGACAGAAAAACAAAAGCTATCATTTGCTTATGCTCGATTGGGTCCAAATATAAATAGTTCAACTTTTTTTTCTGGAACACATCCTCTTTGAAGGCTGTTATCTTAACAACCTTAATAAATGTGACTTTGAGATGAGACTTGTGTGATTGTTGATCGGATGTAGTTGTGTCTATCTCTGTAGGTAGCTTTCTACCTGATCCAAATATTTTCAGCACATGTCATGTCGACTTTCGAAGTTCAACGCCGATAAATGGTTGCAATAAAAATGTCGCTTCAATTTGTGGTGGCACATTTTTATTATGCGAACAATCAAACACAGAGCTTGTATCAATTAATATTTTGTTATTTTTAATCAGAACGAAGGCGACACTATGGCATCAGTTCGAACGTTGATTCCTCGGAGGACAGTTTAGTTAGCAAACATTTTTCTTTTGAAATTTGACATTTTTCTGTCTTTTTTGTGTGGAGCAATGTGGAAACAAAAATTCAAGTTGATTTGATTCAAAAGACCAATTGGTTTGTGTGTAAATTTTTTAAATTTAGTCTTGTTGTAAAAGACCGAGTTTAGTGAATTAGTGAAGCCTGCGGTAGGTGTGATATGTTGATGGAGGGTGTTTTCTTAGACGTTTGGTTTTCAATCTGGCAATACTTTCTTCGGAGTTGGTCTTTTTGACAGCTGTCAATTGATTTATGATCTATTTGGTTTTCCACTGGGAACTACGTACGTTCGGTAAATTGTAACGGACCTAATAACGACGATTTTTACATAATTTCGAGTTTTAAACCTGTGAGTTACCCACAAGATCTTGCGATTTGACACCAGTGAATTATTTCTAGTGGAGTTATGAGTCGCTTGTCTAAATAGGTAAACCCGAGGCGATCAACGCCTTGAAAGAGAATATTTGGGGCTTTATTGCTAACATTGCAAAAAAGTAGTCGAAAATGGGACCTCTCGTCTGGAATTTATTCAAGCCAGCCGAGGCGGCCACTTTCCCGAAATCATCATTTTTACTGCACCATTATCTTTATAATAAAGATGAATTCTTGGCCATAACATAAAATTATATGCGTTTTATTGCTTTTTAAAAACCAAACGTCTAGAAAAAAATCAGCCCTATCACAGATTCCATCGTAATCGAAAAAAGTCCAAGTTTCCCGATGTAACTATCACATAATCCGTTCGGAATGGAACGAATCTCGAAATTCGTAGATTTGGTATCACTAAATCCAAGTGGAATGTAAAATCGTCGTCTTTTGTATACGAAACAAGTTGTGTTTTGCAAAAAAATGTGAATGATTTTGCACATTTGGCGTAAAACAGCAAATTTCGATAACCAGCATGGCGGTATTTAGTCTTGCAACTGGCAATGCTTTCTTCGATTCCATTCGAATTTTGTGAACACAAATGTTCGTAGTTCGTAACTTAGCTTTCCGTGTGGAAGTTGTCTACGATGGAATCTGTGATAGGGCTGAATACCCTTTAGTTCTTCAACTAACTCTTTAAAAACATTTTAACCATGAAAGTGCAAAGTATTTAACTCCAAAGAGCATTTAGAGCATTTTCAGATAAACCTTTTGATGCTTTACTTTAGTTTGGTAGCACTGTACCTATATGAACTGATTTTTGTGTTCAAAATAAAAAAAAAAAATGTCGAAATTTGTCGAATGAGAAATCGCGTGAGTTCTTTTGTGATCGTATTGATTTAGTGAAATATTCATATTAATATTTTAACACGTTGGCATCACTTAAGACCAATGTTACATTTGGCACTTGTTTTTTGTGAATTGAGAATTGCTTGCGATTTGTGTTTTAAATGTTTTAAGTGACAAAGTTATAAAGTTAAAAGTATGTGCAAGGTGATAGTCACTTTCGTTAGTTTGAAAGAAAAACTTATTGCTTGACAAAACAAAGTTTCTACTTTTTCATCCAATTAATTTTACTTTTAATGTCGGTGGGGTAACCACGCGGTCGGATCAATAGTGTGAAAAGCAGATAAGTGAGAGAGCTGTGATCCCTTTAAGATCACGATGGCCGAAAAAGGAAGAAAGGTAAACAAGCCCATTAACTACGGAAAACGTAAAAAAAAGTTCTGTAATTTCAATTTTCGAAGACTTTATTGATGATTTCAAACTTTTGGATCACGAATTGCTTGGATGATATTGGCCTTAAGTGCTTGAATCGTTTGCTGGTTGTTACCATAACTTGTGAACGTAAATGTCGAAATGAAAATGCACCTCCTTCGGAAACATGATTTTCGTTTCAAAGTCGTTTTCATGTTTCAAAACCAAACTTTGAAGCGATATCGAAGCGGATGGTCGTGGACCTTCAACTACTGTGGATCTTGCCAGCGAATAATCCGAGATCTTTGTACAGACGAGGTTCTTCCTCAGGCTAGTGCGTGTAATGTTTAGATGGTGAAATCAATGGTGAATTGATGTTCGTGAATTTGGTCTCAAACTTTGGGCTACCCCTGGTGTGATGGTTAGCACGTCTGCCTGTTATCCCAGAGGTTCGTTGCTCGAATCCCAAAAGAGGCGGGTATCACTTTTCGCGAGGAATTGGCAAGTCCTCTGTTTTTTTTTTTTTTTTTTTTTTTTTTTTTTTTTTTTTTTTTTTTTTTTTTTTTTTTTTATGTTGGAGGTTTTTAAAATACCAGCTGGAGCACTCAAACCTAAATACCGGTCCATTGTACTACCAGATAGCAACCTTCTATTTGTTATAGCTTTCCAGATGTTCGGAGAAAAGCCAAAAGACGCTGCCATGATAAGGAGCCTAAGTTACCAGCTCTCACCATGTCTGCGCCGAGTATCTGTAACCTCATGCGAGAAAAAGCTGGACATTCACAGAGGAAGTGCTCTGCGGTGTCCTCATCTTCTCCACAAGATTCACAGAGTGTGGTGTCGCTTAAGCCTAACACGTTTAAATGCTTGGCAAAAGAGAAGTGCCCGCTGGCAACGCCAATAAGCTTTCTACAGTCTTTTCTGCTACGAGCTAGCAAAAATGTTGCAGTCTTCTTACTAACGTTGGGGAGCATGCGCTTGGTTTGCCTGCATCCACTGGAGGCATGCCATCTACGATTTTGCTCTTCACAGATCCAATCGTTGATTGAAGCTCTCACTGAGGATGCTGGCAGACCTAGCGACGGTTCAGGTCCTGAAAAAGCTGTCTGAGATCCCTGCCTAGCAAGTTCATCGGCGACTTCATTTCCAGTTATGCCGTGATGGCCCGGAACCCAAATGAGACTCAAGGAATTTAATCTTCCGATCGCATTCAGAGAGCTCTTGCATTCCTGGATCACTTTCGAAGTGGTTAGAGGGTTGAGAAGGGCCTTAAGCACAGCTTGGCTGTCGCTGCAAACACAGATACTTCTCCCCGTCCATCCATTGTTCGTTACGTAGCTCAAGGCCATAAGGATAGCATAAGCTTCCGCTTGGAAAAGTCGTATGTCGTCGTTCTCAACAAAGGCACCAGCACCAGAACCCTCGTCGGTTTTGGAGCCATCTGTGAAGATACGATAACAGTTCTTTCCAGGCTCAGATTCTGGGGTGAACCAGTCCTGAACCGAAGGAGAGTTGACTGAGTAATTTTGACGCAGTTTGAGCCTTGGGATCATCGTGTCAGACGGCATATCCATTAGACGTGAGTCAAAAGATATGCTGCTTGCGAGTTCCTCAAAGCTCCAGTGCGAATTGTGCCAGAGACCACATCGCTTTAAACGAGAAATGGTCTTGAGAGTACACCCCATGATGTAAGTATCAAGGGGAGGAAGATTCAACAGTGCGTCGAGAGCAGCTCCCGGTGTGCTGGGGAAGGCCCCCGTAACACCCAGACAAATTGTTCTTTGAAGTTTGGCAAACGAGGCAATAACGTATTTACGCGAGAGCTTATTCCACCAAACAACTGACGCATAGGAGATGATTGGTCTTATCATAGCCGTATAGATCCAAAGGACCCTTTTCGGTGAAAGACCCCATGTCTTGCCAAAGGCTCCTTTACATTGCCAGAAAACTGACAGTGCTTTAGTAGTTTTAGACTCGACATGTTTTGACCAAAGAAGTTTGTTATCCAGGATTACTCCAAGATGTTTGACTTCATTTGAAAAAGGAATGTTGACGCCTTTAAGCGAAAGTTGGGTCAAACCAGTCAATTTTCTACGTCTCGTGAAGAGGACAACCTCGGTTTTAAGAGGATTGACGGAGAGACCGTTTCTAACACACCAGGTGTCAATCATACAAAGCGCAGCCTGTGCTCGGGAACAGACAGCTTGGAGGCTGGAGCCAATCGAGAGCACGGCGACGTCGTCTGCATATGCTTGGGCATGAACGTTAGAACCATTGAGCATTACGAGTAGAGAGTCGATCAACATGCACCACAGAAGAGGAGATAAACGCCACCTTGTGGGCAGCCCTTATTCACTCCCGTTGCAACATATTGTCCACACTCAGCCTCAGCGATTACGGTTCTATTTACTAGCATTGCTTTAATCCACAACACTAATGACTCGTCCACACCGTGTTCTCTGGCAGCATTACACATACCATCGAAACTTGCATTGTCAAAAGCACCTTGAATGTCGATGAAAATACCTACCGCAAATTCTTTCCTGTCAAGCGCGCATTCAATCCTGCTAACAAGATTTTGAAGTGCGGTCTCGCAAGATTTTCCTCTTTGGTAAGCATGTTGCATCTGAGACAGAGGGTGTAATTGGAGTGAGGTTTTACGAATGTAAATCTCAACCATTCTTTCCAGCGTCTTAAGCAGAAAGGAGGTAAGACTGATGGGTCTAAAGCTCTTGGCGAGTGAGTAGTCTTGTTTACCAATTTTTGGTATGAAGGCGACTCTAACACTCTGCCATGGAGTTGGTATATACGCTAGGGCTAAACTACCAGTGAAAATATTTTTCAAAGTAGGAAGCAAAAGGTTTATACTTTCCTGCAACATAGCTGGGTAAACACCGTCAGTGCCAGGTGACTTGAAACTGTCAAAAGATGCCACGGCATATTTGATGGCTTCGTCGGTAACAACTAACGATGACGTGTACCAGCTAAGTCGAGTGGATTTATCGGATTCAACTGATCTAAGGGAAATAGATTGCTGTGGTCCGATTGATATCTGGTTTCCTGGAAAATGAGTTTCCAGCATAAGACTGAGTGTCTCTGCTTTGGACTCGGTATAGGAACCGTCTGATTTCCTGAGCGTTTCTAGTTTGTTTACCTTGCTCCTTTTAAGGGCTTTAGTAAGTCGACTAGTTTCACTGAGTGTTTCTATACTTTCACAGAATTCTTTGTAAGAGGCATTCTTTGATCTTCGAATTAACCTTTTAAAGTCCTTCTGCTTAGATCGATACAGGTTCCAGTCGACATCTGATTTGGTCTTGACGGACCTATTCAAAATACTTCTGGTTTCCCTGCGAAGTTTCTGTAGTTCATTGTTCCACCACGGAACCATAGATCTACTAGGTAATTGTCTAGCTGGACATGCCAGCTCGAAGCTACTTGTAAGGGCACAATTCACTTCTAGAACGGCATCTTCCACTTTTTGTGATGTTGAGAGCTTAGGTAGAGTTTTGACGAAATTACCGAGCTCATCGTTGAAAAGTGTCCAGTTAGTTTTTCTGGGATTTCTTGTAACTAAAGGAGTGGGAGTCACATTTGCTACATGGAATTGAATATATCTGTGGTCTGAGAGTGACACGTCCAGCAATACTTTCCAGTTGGTAATCTCCTTGGCATATCTGTTAGATAGTGTCAAGTCAATTACGTCCTGTCGTATAGCCGTAACAAAAGTTGGCGTATTACCAACATTGTTAATGTCTAAGTCAGAAGACAGAATGTAATTAAGAAGATGGTTGCCTCTCATGTTGCATTTGACGCTGCCCCAAACCATGTTTTGAACGTTTGCATCACAACACATGATAAGCCCCAACTTCCGGTTTTCACAAAACTCCACCAAATCCACAACCTGTCTTGAGGGAGGGGGAAGAATGGAGTTCCAGGGAAAATAAACTGACGCAACGACGAAAGTTTTCCACTCACCGTTCGTTTCGTAGTTTATCATAGCCGCAACCAGGTCTTGACCACAGAAGTGGTCAAGTTTAGTTGCTGCAAAAGACCTCGGTATGATGAGACAGGTCCGGGGTGTAGTAAATTGTCATAAAAAGCGCTTTCTCGACTAGCGTTCGAAATCGGCAGAAAATTGTAGGTCTCATCCATTCCTTCACAAGGCGTGGTTGTGGGAAATGCAACAACTTCTTTTGAAAAAAAGGAATAAATAAAAAAGGAGAATAAATTTTTAATACATATTTCCCAACGTTGTTCAAATGTAAAGTGACTAATTTCTTTCTACGGAGGTATGATTTTGTCTTTCTGTAAAGATTTTAAATAAAATCGGACAGATGTCAGTGTCAGCTAAATGGACCTCTCAACTGGCCACCAAGATCGTGTGATTTGACACCATTGGATTATTTTCTTTGGGGATATGTGAAGTCGCTTGTCTACGTCAACAAACCAGAAATGTTAGGGGGCTTGGAAGCCAACATTCGTGGCGTTATTGCCGACATACGTCCTCATATGCTCGAAAAATTAGTTGAAAATTGTACCTCTAGACTTGGCTTTATTTGAGCCAGCCGCGGTGGCCACATGCCCGAAATCATATTTGAACATTAATGGCATAAAAATAACCTTCAAATAAAGCCAAATTGATGGACATTAAAGCGATTTTCTTTTGATTTATTTCAATTCAAAGTTCTATAGGTACCTACCTCTAAAAAAACAACCTTAACAAACTAGTCAACAACATTAAGCAGACTTTCCGAAATTTGACACAAATCCGACAAACTTGAACTTCACTTTACAAGTTCAACTACGAAAAAAAAAATAAAAAGAAGCAAAAAGCACAGACAAAGCAATTTAGAGTAGCTACCTACCAAATATTCAATTCGTATGTAGGTAGTTTATATACCTATGGAAATTTCTCATTCATTTTCTGAAACCCAATCCTTTACATGCGCCACTACTACAAAATGCAACGCGTCAAAAACAAAACCTTCAATTGCAGTATCATCTAACAAGTCAAACACAACCATTGGTTTCAACTTACTAATTAAGGCTGACAGCTTTTTGTTGCAACAAATACAGACGAATTAAAATGCGACATTTTGGTATAACACACGTCCATACACACTTATGCATGTACCTATAGACATATAATGTACAATTTAAAAAAATTGGCGGTCTGATGAAATGCTGCCTCCTAATGTAGGCATAACAACTGGTCAACTATGTATGTCATTCCTAGCTGTATAATTTGTCATTGCATGATGTGTTTATGTTTATAGCAAAACAAAAATTGACAGTTTGATCATTTTATAGCAAGTGAACTTAAAAATACTGAATAATGTAAATGCAAACAAGAAGCAACACTTCAATAATCTCCCATACTAACATTGTGCATGTCATTGACCGATTAAGACCTAACAGCTCATTGAAAAGAACACCTTGCAAACTGTTCATGTCATTCTTTGATGTAGTTCCCCTACAATAACTGCAATTATTTTCTCATTTATAATCCCTTCGATTGGCAACAAGTTTTTTTAAGTCAAATTAAAAAAAAAAAACAGTCACAAGGAAAGTATCGAGATGTGAATGTCGGTAGGTATAATAAGTAAACGAAACGATAATTTTATCAGCATCGTCATCATAACGGCGAACAGTTTAACAAGTTGCGAAGGACAAACATGAACGGCGACGCGACGGCAAGAAGTGTGACATTTGTGGATTAAATTGGCGCGAACATGCGAAGACATTCAGCCAAAGCGAACAACCCTTTCGCCTTTATGTCTCCACTTCTCTCCACTGTTTTGTCATTTA
Organism: Melanostoma mellinum; assembly: GCA_914767635.1. Taxonomy (NCBI): domain Eukaryota; kingdom Metazoa; phylum Arthropoda; class Insecta; order Diptera; family Syrphidae; genus Melanostoma; species Melanostoma mellinum. The sequence goes on from OU612060.1 coordinate 172,347,360, forward strand.
CATATTTTCATTTTTTTGATATAAATTGAAACTGCACTTGGCCCTTGGTTTGGTACTGCAGAACAGAAAATCGCATGTATGCACGCCAAATATAAATTATCAAGAAATTTGATATGTCTCTTCTCTGACTCTGGTCTGGAGATGTGAAGAACCGGAGCGGGGCGGCGCGGCGGCATGCAGCGGCAGCACAGCCTGGTTCGTGCTACGTCAGTTGATCAGCCGGGGTTTTTTTATTTATTTTATTTGTTCCTCCTTATGACTGACCTACCCTCTGACATTATGCCATTTGTTTTTTCCCTTGTTTGTATTTTGTACATATATCAATTCAGCAGTCGGGTTGAGCAGGAGACAGGAAGGAGTACACCCTGTTGCAATGGAAAGAAACAGAAAATCAAGGAAGTCAAGGAAGACAAAACAACGACAAAGTGAGAAAGATGAAGAAAACTTGTTTTTCCTGAACTCGAACCCTTTTGGTTGCAAAATATTGGCAAACATCTGTTTAAACAAAAAACAAAAAAAAACATACCTACGTGAACACGAGAAACGAAACGAAAATAAAAAATAAAAATGTGTCACACAAGGAAGTGGTTGTTCTGTGGTTGCAACTTTTTGAAGAAAAATAAATGTCAATTGGAGGCGAAGGGTCGTTCATGAATCATGATGCAGTTCTTCTTATTTTGTTTGTTTTTTTGGCATGATGCTTTAAATAAGCAGACATTCATGTATTGTCTTTTTGTTTTTCAGGGGGAAACGAAAAATAAATCTTTTCTTCAACCTCGGAGAAAGGCAATATGTACCATTTTCCAATTAAGTATATAACTGTATTGCCTTTCTTAAGGGGGAGCCAGATGCTTTTTTCTAATGAAATTTCATAATGCAGTAGCTTCTTAAAACACGATTTTTTTTGGTAATATGCTATTCACACCGCCAGATACGTTTATGTAAACATGTTCATTTCGACCACTTTTGTACTTTTTTTTTTTCAAAAATCGCTTTTACTGACATTTTTACACTTCTTTACTGCAAAGTAAAGATATTTAGTTGAAAACAAATTAATGGGTTCTATTACAAACTACATACCTACTCGTTTACTAAAACATTTTTAGCGAACACCGCGTTTTTCTCCCGGTGTGAATAGTCGATTAACTTCTTTTTGAACATGGACTGGGGTCCAAACCACATGTAGTTTAGCACAGGCAGTTTTTGGAGTAAATCGGCCTTAAGCACAGAATAAGCATAAGCTTTTCGTTTTATTGAAAACAATTGAAACCTTAAGAGCAAAAGTGGGCAACCAAAAATTCGATTAAAGGTTTTAAAGAAAAACAAAAGCATTCTCTCTGTTTTCTGAAAAAGACAAAAAAAGTTATGTACGTCAAAAATAGCGCCATGATTTATGTTTAAGTATTGAATTAGCACAAAAGCATTAAGTGGAGGATTTTTGTGGGCTACATTACTTATAAAGGGTGCCATTAATGTTTGAATATGATTTCGGGCATGTGGCCGCCAGGGCTGGCCCGATTAAAGCCAAGTATAGAGGTCCAATTTTCAACCACTTTTCGATCGTTTCAGGCCGTATGTCGGCAATAACGCCACGAATGTTGGCTTCCAAGCCCCCTAACGTGTCTGGTTTGTTGGACGTAGACGAGCGACTTCACATATCCCCAAAGAAAATAATTCAATGGTGTCAAATCAAACGATCTTGGTGGCGAATTGACAGGTTCATTCCTGTATTAGGTCCGTTGTGATACCATATGAAGTGTGTGAGGGAGTACCACGAGACTAAATTTTTGAGCTTTAAATAAATCGATATAGGTAAAGGGTATCTGTGATCACCAAAGATCAACGAAGAAGTAATATCCTAGATGCGAGGTTTGGTGTTGAGGAAGAGAGAGTTCTGAAAGAACTTTAAGAATAAATCATTTAACAACCGTTTCGCAACATTATCCGCAAATTGTCTCTCACAATTTGAAGATAATCTTCTTTCTTCATAGAGCTCACGACATACCTACATCCTGAGACCTTAACTGAATTCCTTCCGTGCCTTTTTGTGGTTCGTATTCCCTATTCGACTTTGTCCTGTGAAAAAACTCAATTTTTTTTTAGTGAAAAGAGCAATTTTAAGAGTTTTGGGTCAAGAAACCCGTAAAAAGTCGTTGAAAAGTTGATTACATTGTAATAGTTTTTAGCTAAAGCTTTTTGAACTTTGATTGAAGAAGAGAGATCATCAATGTTTGAAGATTTTTATCTTCTTATCTTTGAGTAGTAAATCGTTAAGACTGTTCGATATTCAGTCCACAAGTTCAATCGTTTTGCTTCATTGAACAATCTTCTGAACTTTGTTTTTATGTTTCTTAAGCATGGGTCACACAGGGTTGCTTAGCAGCTGCCTTTTTATCAGCGGCTGGCAGTAGCAGCCGCTGCTAAATACTCGCCGACTAGCAGCGAGTGTGGTGAATTCCATGATCACACAAAGCTGATCAGCGGCTGGCAGTAGCGGTTACTCGATTGGCCGCTGACAAGCAGCCGTGTGTGACCCGTGCTTTAGAGCTGGCAACGTACTGAGCGGCAAAGCGACAAAATTAGAATTAAAATTAGAACAACATTTATTACTGAGCGGCGAAGAGATTTTTAGTATTCAATTTCGTTTTAATTTTGCCGTTGTATCCGCTTAATAATTGGCCGTGTCTGTAAGCTCACTGTTCCAAATGTTGTCCTTGATACGAACAGTTGGTCTCGAATGCGTTAGTAACTTGGCAAGATAAAAAGTGTGGTATCGTTTTCAAATTGATAAGGAGAGTTTATGTTTGCACAGTGATCGTTTCTTGATTGTTAGTACAACATCGGTCCTTCACAATTCCCCAAATAAGTCGAAATTAATCGAATCACAGTTCCAAGGCGGCCTGACATCGTCAGGACGAGTGATACCACGATTTGAAAATTTAATTACCAAAATATCGCTGAGTCAATTTGTATTTGAATAATCGGAGATCTATTTTCAGAATTCTCCTGAGGCTAGTGTGTGAAATGTTGAGCTTTTCGAATCGAAGGTGATTTGTTGTTCGTGGATGAAGTCTCACACCCTGAACTACATCAGTCAAAAGCCACATTCTTGTCTGTGCGCACCACACAGAGACGGAGACAATGAATGTTGTCCTTTAGCATGTCAGTCTAACGAACTGCGTGCAAGGACCGAACTACCGCATCAGTGATCGAGTGAGTTAAAGCAATTTCGCTTTCACTGTTAATTACACAACATTAGTCTGCTGTTCATTTATCGACTTTGATTCGTTCAAATACTGATGAAAGAATGTCAAATTGTAGTAATAAAGTGATCGATAGCAAGAGAATTAATGCCAAAAACACATAATTCAGTCACGACTCACGAATTACTCTATCACGTGTGCGGTAATTCGACCCCAAGCTTTGTATGTTCACTCCGGCCAAAACTTATTTTAAAAACCGCACTGTTTGGGCTTCACAGCAATTTCTTTGAAAACAAGTTATCAATATTTCCCAACGTTGTACAGGTGCAAAGCGACACAGTTCGTACCTCGGATGTATGATACTGACTTTCTGTCAAGGTTCCAAGTGGGACACAGATGTCAGTGTCAAAATAGTCTATGATTTGAAGAGAAACCACTACATTGCCCACCATTTACTGTAGCGTTCATAAACTCGTAAAAAAGGGGATCGTCGAAACTCATCATTTGATTGTGTGGAGCGTTAACAAGCTCATATTCTGCGCTCGAGAGAGCTAATAATTACACTGAGAACTCCGGCTTAGAGAATTTACCTTTGTATATGTACGCTGACTATTCTTTCATTATAATTACAAACAGTTCATTATTTGGAGAAAATATTCACTATTTCAAAAGCTGTTCATTATTTGTTCAGTTTATTTTTATAATTTCGCAACATAACAAACTAAAAACTAACGAAATCAAAATATTTTCAACACAGTGATAATGTGGACGTGTCCTTAGTTTCTTAGTAACTGAGTGCAAAAATGGTAATGTAGTGCAAATATTTCATTTTGGACGAAGTTCTCATTGGTCGATTTGTTGAAACTTCGTGCGAATATATGCGACTGTTTTCTTGTTCTCCTTCTCTGTTACACCAATTTGTCGGTATTGACTTTCGGTCGATTTGTTGAACAGGGATGTGTGTTGTTTAAGGAGTGTTGCTTCAACAAATCGAAGAGTATGAACATCGACTTGGAACAGAGTCTATATCATTCACTGAACATAGCCGATTTCTAAAGGTTTTTTTTTTTTTCATAAAAACATTATCGTTTAGAACTGAACCTATCTTCGTTGTACGTTCTATGCTATTTAAAAATATGGCAACAATAGCTATATGGCGGCCGCCGCCGCGCCGGCCGCGGCATAACCTACGAGCGGATCACTACTGTGAAGCAGTTTAGTAAGAGAGCTGTGATCCCTTCGAGATAACGAAACTCGTAACGCCGATAAAGGTACAAGATTAAGGTCGCAGGTGATTGTCAAATCGTCAGACCACACATTCCGATGATTTTGAAAACAAAACTTTCACACCTTTATTCCTGAACGATCCATTCAATTGTGTTATAGGTACCTACTTAATATCTATTCGTAAATTTTTGTAAGTATGTGCGTATGGAGCAAATATTTGCTTTTGGCAGTCATAACATGTGCTAAAAATATGGAATATATATTTAAAGTTGATAACAAATTAACAACGTACCTATACCTACCTTTCTGTACCTTAATTGTCAATGTCAGATGAATAATTTACATATACTTACAACTTACGAACACGGAAGCGGCCAAAAATAATGTGAAAATATTATACATAGGTTCGTATATGCGTCACTCTTTATATTTTCTTGTTTATTACGAAGAAGAAATAACCGCTCATTCTTTGTCTGTCTGCTTTATTTCAGGTTTCACCTTAAAAATATATTGAAATTATCGATAAAAAAAAAAAACGATAAATATTTCAGATAAACATCAAAACAAAGAAGGCAAACTGTCATCCACAAATTCACCTGTTGCCTTGTCATGTCATTATTAATAGGTGATATCATACACATTGATATTTCTTACATAGAAAATGAAAGAAAAGAAAGAATAAAACTTGATTTGAACTCCCATAGCCACAGACAATTGTTGTGGCTGGTTATCTTCTTCGACCCCGTTCCCTCGAAAAGTAGTGGAGAGGGTATGTAGGTAGATATTTATGTACCGATATCGAGAGTAGTGGGTACATACAATTGGTCTTTACAGCCTGCCCCTCCTCTCGTGACTTTGGTCAAAAAATAAAAACCAACGATCATATAAATTTGTGTAGTTTCCTTCTCTGTCTAAAAACAAACCGACAAAACGAAAAAAAAAACACTCACATGGTTGTGTTTCCCACATTCCAAAGTCTGCGTATTTTTTCTTTGTTTGGTTGATGTGTTTTTATTTTTATTTCAAGTCTTTTTTTTATGTTTCAGTTTTTGAATTTCGGCATCGCGGTCCGTGTGATAGCGGTCATTGCCACTTGCCATTTGGCAGTTGTGATACTAATTTTTTTTTCTTCTGTTTTGTTGTTTAATTACGCATCAAAGAGAAAAGACTCGTCATGAGAACCGGTACATTGACAAATTTACTTAGCCACGCATATTGTTCTTTGTTCGACTTTCGCGAAAGATCATAAAAATTGTTGCCAATTTAAAAATGGCAACAAACGGTGGTAGGTAGGAGGATGTAAGCTTATTTGACAGTGTGTACCGTTATTGATTTTCTAGAAATCAATTAGAACAGAGTTCAATGAAAGTTCAATTAGGAAGACGACTTTCTTTGAATACCTACATTCTTACGATTAAGTATTCCTTCACTCTTATGCTCGGGAAAAGATGGCAAGATGACAACAATCTTAAACTTTCGACATTATGCAATGACAATGAACTTTGAATGCATTCATTTGCCCAACAACTTGTCTACCCATTTCCGTTCAGATTGTCAACGCTGTCATCACAGGAGTAGACATTAAGGCACAAGCACAATAATAATCTCCGAAGAAATGAGATAGGAAAGCTATTGATTTTCTGTTTTGAAGTACCCTACATTTCTACATTTTACTCTCTTCGTCAATCTAATAAGTACGTATACGTAGGTATTTGTGCATTGGAGCTTGACAAATCTATTTAAATTAAGTTCGCGCCATATTTAAACCACATGTCATTAATTTTTTTTTTTTCATTTATAGATTTTTTTTTTCTCATTATTCAAATGTAGGTTAGGAAAAAAAAGAAAAAGAAGAAAAAAAGAACAGATCTCATTTTTAGCTCACACTTTTATTTTTGCTTGTCAGTGTGAGAAATGTGCTTGGCGTCTTGTTTGTTGCCAAGGGAGGGGGATAGTTTTCCACCATCAGGTTTTAAGGGGTTGTAGGTAGTAGAGTGGGTGGGGTTGGAGTAGTGGGTATGTGAAACAGAAATAAATAATAAGAAGGAAAAAAACACATTTTCGGCCGAGAACTCAAAAAGTTTTTTTTAATTTTGTATTTTCTCGGCGAAAAGAAAAAGACGAGGAGAAAGGGCGAGAGAGTGAGAGAAAGGGAGAAAAGTAGACCCTGTCAGATGTGTGTGGGGAGGAAAATGGTGTTTTTTTTTTTTTTGATGATATTTATACCCACTCTCGATTGAAAGAAGGGTGGCTTTTGAAAACCTCCACACCACAGTCAACCCTTAAGGATGAGGCGAGGAATGAAAAATAGGCCTCGGAATGATATTTTATACCCAAGTGGTTAGAATGTGAGGCAAAGGGTCCTACGGTGGTGATGGTTGACGTTGATGGCACTTTGTATACAAATACATACATTCACATGTTTTACTTTATTCGTTCACTTTTTTTTTCTTTTTACTAAAGAGAGGGTGTGTTGCAATGTGTTTCTTTTTTTTCCTGTTATTTGATAGTGTAGATACGTATACATCAAGAATAAAGATGAAATGAGATGAGAGAATGCTGAAAAAATGGGTGGTGATGGGTGAGAATATACTTATGGTGGTAGGAAGAAGAGGAAAAAAAAAACAAACTACCGAGCTCTTGTTTTCCCCAGTTAAAGTTGACCTGATTTTAAGGCCTATTTTTTATTCATTTGAGTATTTTCTCCATTTTTTTCTTGTTACATTTGTTTCTGTGTAGCTGGTGAAAAAGAAGAACGATTATGGAAAACGTTGATGCGAAATGGGAACAGAATAAAATGCTAACTCACTATGGCAGAAACACACCCCTTTGCTAGTGATGCAGCAGTTTCCTTATAAAACAAAAACAAGAAAAAAACCAAAACATTATGATTTGCATTTCTCTTCTCGGATACCGCAGGGTAAAGTGAGTCTTTTTTTTCATCACAACTAATTGTGCACAGTCCTTAAAGGCTTTAAGTATTTGCAGCAGTGGAAATTTGGGATTTTTTATTTGAATAGAAAAATTTGGAAGGTAGCTGGGGTTTTTCTCGAATTGTTTTCTGGGATGGAAATGCTGTAGAGTGTAGGAAGGTTGAAATAGTTTTGTGTTTTGTTTTCACTATCCATTGGGTTTGAGGTCAAGTTAAAAAAGAGGTGGTTTCTTGAAATGTGCCCAGGTTAACCTGTCAGAATAGGCATTTTTATCATAAAAACATAGATGGTTACTTAAAGCGCAAACCACATACAAGTCAAAAACAGCAAAGAAAAACTTATGTATGGTGGGTTCAGGTTCAGGTAGTAACTACAGTGATGCGGATAACTCCGATAAGCGGACAATTCTCTTAAACAGACACCTTTTTTGGAACCAAACTTATACTTAAATTCTTAAACGGACACTCTCTTAAACGAACACGAACATTTTTTTCATCTAGCTCCTTTTAAACGGACACATTAAAAACAAAAAATAATTTTGATTTTCGTTTCTATTAATAAAGAAACAAATTCGTGGAAAATCTCCAATAACCGGAAGCGAAGCTCTAATATATGGACAGAACATTTTTTACATAAGCTTAGAAGTGTATTCCCCAGTTCTTTAACTTGCTATTCTCTTAAAAAACAAGAACGCGTTAGGTTTCGACAGAATGCTGAGCTTCGTTGTTAATTAAAAAGTGTATTCCCCAGCTCCTTATCTAAGTCGAAAATTAGACGTCAGGTTTTAAATATTCTTAGTCTGCTATGTGCTTGAAACATTTTACAAAATATGACTTCGTAGCTTTTAAACGTGTCTTTATATACTTTTTCCTTCTTTAAGTTCATTTGATTAATAAATAACATTATAGAAAAATAGGTCATCATGATTGTCCGCTTATGGAAGATTTCAATCGGTGCAGATATGATGATAGCTTAGGTTTCTATTCATGCCATCGTCTTTTGGATTTTCTACGCAGATCTTGCAAAGCTTTGGAAACAGACAGCTTGTCTAAAAGACTTTGGTTTGAAAGACGAATGTGAAAGCTCAACCTATTGTCCAACTTGTTGGATGCTGCTCAAATGTTTTATATTTTTGTAGTAGGACGAGTTGACGGCAATGTCATAAGTTTCAAAATTGAAATAATTTTAAACAAAAGTGTCAAATTGTATCAAAAAGCGAATCATTAGTTGACATAAATCTTAAAGCAAGGCTTTGGCAACTGCCTGATTGACATACAATTGTCATGAATAGTTTTGTTTGTTTAAAAGTTTTGTTGTAGCTGAACAAATAAAGGGTGTTTTTTTAATGTCCATCAATTCGGCTTTATGGGAAGGTAATCTTATGCCGTTAATGTTTAAATATGATTTCGGGCATGTGGCCGCCCCGGCTTGTTCGAATAAAGCCAGGTCTAGAGGTTCAATTTTCAACCGCTTTTTCGAGCAATTGAGGCAGTATGTTGGCAGTAACGCCACGAATGTTGGCTTCAAAGCCCCCTAACGTTTCTGGTTTGTTGACGTACACGAACGACTTCATATATCCCCAAAGAAAATTGTGTCAAATCACACGATTTTAGTGGCCAATTGACAAGTCCATTCCGCAAAGTTATGCGCTCATCGAATGAGTGTTTCCTTCAATAAATCGACGTGCGCTTTGTGGCATGTAGCTTCTTCTTGTTGGAACCACATCTCATCCACATTCATGCCATCCAATTCGGGAACAAAATAGTCGGTTATCTTGGCTCTACACCGGTCTCCATTCCCTGTTACTTGGTCGCCAGCATCATTTCGGAAGAAGTATGGCCCAATGACTCCACCAGCCCATAGAGCGCACCAAACGTCAGTTTTTGAGGATGTAATGTGATCCCAAGGTACTCTTGTAGATTCTCTTCACTCCAAATGCGGGAATTTGGCTTGTTGACGTAACCATTCAACCAAAAATGAGCCTCATCACTGAACAAAGTTTTGCGATGAAAATCAGCATTGAAATCAATCTCATTTTCGACCCATACAGATAGCTAGATCTTGTAAGGTCGTAAGCCAAGATCTTTGCACAAAATATTCCATAAAGTTGATTGTCAAATCTTCAATTTGCAAGCGTTGTTCTTTTGTCAACTATTCATGATGAAATGGCAAACAAAACTGAACATAAATGACATTAGAGTTGACCGATTTGACCACAAGATGTCAGCTTTATCCCTATTCGAAAACCCAACCTCTTAAAAAAAAAACACCCGATATCTTGTTCTTAATTAAGGAGTGCTAGGATTTCTGCATCTGATTTTTCGTTGCTTTCGAAAAAATTTCGTCGGATTTTGTTGAGAATTGGACATTTTCCAATGAAGTGGATAACAACTCCCTCCCTGAGGTTGCAAATGCTGCAATAAAGCGGCAGATCGTGGCGATGAAGTATATAACTGATGCTTATTAGTTCTCCCCTCATCTTAAAAACTGAATATATCATCTCCTGGCTGTTCTTACTATGTATAAAAATAATTCCTCTCACATAAAATATGGCTCAGAGTATTATATGTATATTGTTCGATGAGTAGATGATCTAGGCCTATTTATGGTATTGAGTCTGTATTGTCCATCAAATTTTGAAATAAGTTGACAAATCATATCCTTTGAAGTTCTTCCGTTTGCAATAGAACCATTGAAGTTCAACACAACAGACAACAGGCTGCCACCTCTTCTAGATTTTGTACCAAAAACTTTTTTTTTCCATAGTTCTAAGGGCAACGATTTTCGGAAGGCTTTTATCAGACATCTCCAGCACTTTCAAGTCTGTCTGCGAATGCGGAACATGTCTTCAAAGTTCCAAATATATCGCTTTTCGCTTTAACAAGCTTTTCTTTTAGGTGAGGTTTTAAGTTTAGATTGCTGGTAATATTCACTCCCAGATATTTAAAGCTTTTCAACTCTTCTATTGCTTCGCCGTTAGAATACCAATTTTCATTCCTACTTGACCTCTGCTATAACCTTTTTTAAATATCATCACTTTCGAATTACTGAGGTTTACCGTGAGATTCCGTGATTGGCAGCATTGATAAAGGCGGTTTGTCATGAGTTGAAGTGATTAGCGGAGTTTACACTGTACAATTAGTTTGACAGACTTTGGTTTGAATGACCAATTTTGGATAATGTGAACCCTCAGACGACCGCTTGATTAACTTGTTGGATGGTTTTCAAATATTTTTGAAAATTTAGAGGTTGGACGTAGTGGAGGAGTACATGACTTAAGGTTGGACGACAAGTTTGATAAGTCTGAACGCAAACTACATCCGACCATTCAACATCCATCAAACGACGTCTATCCAACTAATTGTATAGTGTGAACTTCGCTATTCTGAGGAACTTGCAAAAAGTACAACGTCGTCTGCAAAAACAAGGGCCTTTATCAATATTCCTGCGAACTCTTCCTTCGGGAAAAAATTCAATATTGTTGATGTACATTGAAAACAAGGATTGGCTTAAAGTATATCCCCGTCTCATTCCCATTGCTATTTTGAACCACTCCGAAGTCTCAGTTCCAAGTGTTTATTTGTTTTCTTCGCATATATTTTCCAGAACTATTCCAAATTTAAAACATGTTGTCTTGTAATGTAAACTTAATTTTTTCCGACTTAAGGAAAATTTCATGTTCGAAGTACTAAAATATATAAGATGGAGCGACAAAGTGGGGAGCTCCGACGCGACGCTTAGGGCATTTCTCTCAGCCATACCTTGTGAGGGAACCTACATTTTTTTGTCAATTCCGAACGGCTAAACGAGCAAGCCCTTTTTATGGCATGAATTAATATCGAAGAAATTCAATATTACACCCGAAAGGCGATACCAGTGAGAAAAATTTTTTCCCCTCGATTTTTTCTCGGATTCGAACCTCAAATCTCCCAAGTAGAAGGCAGACACATTTACCATTATGTCACGAGCACCACACATGTAAAGATTTTTCAGAATCTAATTTGTGAACGCATCCTTTCACTAATCATCGAACTTACGTTGTCATTTTGTTCAGTAAACTAAGAAACCGATTGACAACGTATGCAAATTATAAAAATTTGTTGCCGAACTTCGGGTCGATGACCGCAACTTGCGTTAACTCCAATTTTCGGTTGTAATTATTGCACTAGTAGGTACGAAGAAACAAGCGTAGTTCAAAAATTTGAGTCTATATACTCGTTGTGTGTTAACGATCAGAATCAGTAAATTCCACGGTGTCCAATTGGGTCCAACGAATCGACCGCTGCAAAAACGTGGAATGGCCATGTGAACGAAGTCGAGTTCAATTAATTGTACTTCGATCCATCGACAAATTTTTGATTTTGATTTTGAAATATCTGAAATCGCTTGGGTTTTATCAGAAAAAACCCGATATTTGTGAGTGACTGAATTTACAATTAAAAACTGGGTTGAGATTTCCTGATGAAATATAATTACGTTGGTTGGTAACATTGAGCTTTATGATTTCAAGTTCAATATGAAATTCTGTAAACATGTCTTCAATCTGCGTTAAAAAAAGAGGCTATTTACTTGTTGATCAACGGTTCACAATCAACTTATTTCCCACTGCCATCTTTTTTGACAAGAAAATGAATAATAAAATGCTATGTAAGGCAATATAACAGCCGTCGAGATATTGAATCCTTTTTTTAGTGAAACCGGCTAAGATTTATTACACATAAGACACTCTGACTGTCGACCTAAATTCATTAATTTTTTGTTTTCCTGAAAGAAGGTTCTTTCAATAAACAATTTATTGCCATTTTATGAATGTAATTACCATGAGGTTCCGCCCGTCATCATATCAAAGCACAAATAAAAAAAATATTCCATAACCGTAAACATTGGCTTGAATAACAAAATTTAAATGTAAATCCCATGACATCTGACGTTTTGTGTAATTTCACTCGACACTGACTCACGCAGAGAGTTTACCTTTAAGTTGCTGCTGCATGTAGGTTGGCATAAAATTCAGTTTATAAATTAAAAAATTACCATAAACAATTCCAAGCTTTTGTAAATAAAAATAACTCGTATAAGTTGTCCCTCATAAAATACAAAATAAAAAACAACCGTCATTTGACATAACATCGATCGATGATCTTGAATATTCATTGCTTTTGCCTTGATCTTCAACAAGTTTCATTGTCTTCATAATCTCGTTTGTAAAATGTGCAGCGTTCGTTCGTTCGTTCGTTATTTTATTTTCCTATGTGTGATGTTGCATTTTGTGTTCTTTTTTTTATTATCTTCTCAAAAGAAACGAGCAGGTGTTGTTTTGAATGCGAACGCCCGGCCCGGTGAGTTTTTGGCTCATACATTATTTATACAAAAAAATATTATTTCTAATGAGTCGTTCGTACAGTTGGACGCTGGTTTTGGAACTGATTTACATCACAAATGACAGCAAAAAAAAGAAACAAAAAAAAATTGAAACGGAAATAATTTAATTTGACAGTAAATTACAACGAAAAATTTGCATTTTCCGTTAGTTTATAATTGTTTTGGTTTTTTTTTCAATGCAAACATGAAAATACTGAAATATTGTAGGAGTTGGCTGCGTTTATTCTTAAAAAGTTGCTTTGGAAATATTGTCATAAAAATGACAGTAGACTGTTTAAATTGAAAATGTGCTGGTTCGATTTGAATTGAAACTTTGCAAGCTTTGTAGGCTTACCTTATAACATGAGAACTTGCAAAGAGTTAATCGTGCTAACATTGGTGCCTAGGCTCATTCATAATGTCGTTTTCCAAAAACCAAATCCGGAGTGAATTGGAGAGTTTTTATGTCAGATCTGACAGATAAAGTCTCCAAATCACTCCCAAACGTTTTCCAAAATGCGGTTTGGAGACAACTTTTGGAGTGATTTTTTCACTCCCGTTTCTGTTAGGTGCAAGGGAGTGAACACCAATACATGAACAAACTGTCATCTGACTGCTTGTCAAAGCAAGCCGCAGTTTCTATTTAATTTTTGTCGGCTCTAAAAGCCCGCGATAGTTATTAAATTTTCTTTAGAAAACCATTAAATATTTTTTAAAATTCAAGTGAACGATTTTTAGTCTTGTTTTCTGCTTTAACATGAAAGAAAAAATCTAGCAAGTTAACCACTACCAATGCAATCACTCCAAATCTGTCACTTCGCTTAAAACGAATTCCAAAATAAACGAAAAAGGAGTGAAAAGAGTGAATTTGTTTTTGGAAAACGACATAACAGACAGTTCTCAGTTAAATATGTCAATAGTTTTATCTTTTAAGAGTTCGATGTAAAATTAAATCCCGAGCGGATATTGTTGATGAATTGACAGATAATTGAAGTGCACTAACATTCCCCATTGCCCAGGTGGAGAACCTCGAACAAATCTAATGTTGAACAATATTTCAGAAAAAGACGAGAAACTAGAGGTTTGGATCAAGATGCGGAATTTGCAGCTGCATCCTTTCGATGGTGCCGATAAAATGGAAGAGGTTAGGAGAAACAGCATATCAACAAAATCCTAACAGCCAATGTTGTCCCTTCTTCAACCAGAGCAAATATTGCCAAGAGGAAGCAAGTTCCCGGAGACTCAAGTACAACAGCTGGTATTAGTATGAAAGGTTGCATTTTTAGAGCTAAAAACAATTCAAAGTGAAATAAAACACATAAAAATAAGTTTCATTATCTTGGTTTTAGTTTTAAATAAAAGATATTCTTATGCCATTAGTGCTCAAAAATAACTTCGGGCATATGGGCTTCATGGCTCGAACTAAGCGTATTCAGGAGGACAGTTTTCGACCACTTTTTTCTCTCAACTGAGGCCGTATATCAACAATATCAATTTCCATTCATTGTCCTGAAGTAAATTTAATCATTGTGATATGGCAAAATCACCAACTGTCAAATTGACAATCACTAGAAACAGTGTTGCCAATTTAAAAACCAAATTTCTGAATAACACCAGTTAATCGGGAAGTTTGTCGAACTTAACCATGATCTTCAAACTATATTGGCACGAGCGTTGTTCTGAAGTAAGCCCTAATTAATGTAAATGGCAAAACGTACTGAGCACAAAACACCACCAACTTTAAAATTGACAGTCATTAGAAACAGTGTTGCCAATTTAAAAACCAAATCTCTAACAAGACAGGCATTAGAAGCTTTATCGTTAAGTTTGAAAAAAAGTCTGTGGATTGTGAAATAGTAAAACAAAGGTACTGACCACAAATAAACCACCAACTGTCAAAATTGAGACAATCACTAGAAACAGTGTTTTCAATTTAGAAAACAAACCTTTAACAAAAAACATCTGTTACAACACTGGTGATTGAATTCGATACTGGGCTGCGAATCCCCAGCGTTTGCTTGAATCGGACATGAACGACGGCGCTCTCTAGGCCAATAAAGAACCAACAAAGTACAAATTCACTGGCACAAAATGGGTTTATTCTGCTAAAGAATAACCATATTTAAATCTGACAATAAGATCGGCTGTGTAAACTTGTAGGAAAGTTAAATTTAAACAGCCGTGTGCGACCCGTGCTTATAGGAAAAATTTTTTTAGACTTTTAAGTACGGATATCTCGAAAACGAAGCGAAATATCGAAAAGGTTACATATTTATCATTTCCGTCTTACGAGGGTGGTTTGATAAGTCCGTGACTTCTTGAATAGTAAATAAAATAATAAAATAAACATTTTATTTTTCTACATAATCAACTTTTAGCTCGATACATTTAGTCCAGCGTTTTTCTAATTTTTTTATTCCCTCCAAATAATAGGTTTTCTTAAGGCTCTCAAAATACGCGTTTGTTTCGGTAATGACTTCCTCATTGACTCAAATCTCTTACATCCCAGCCATTTTTTTAGGTTTAGAAACAGTTAACAGTCGCAGTTGGCTAAATCTGGAGAATATGCTAGATAGGGTAGCAGTTCGTATCTCAATTCGTGGATTTTGACCATTTTTTTGGATTGCGCTTGTGGTTGAGTGTGAGCAATCGCGGCAACCATCTCGCGGAGAGTTTTCTCATGTCCAAATATTCGTGTAAAATATGATGTACCCGTTCAGTTGAGATACATACAGCATGAGCCAACTCACGCACTTTCATTCTCCGATCATCCAATATCATTTCATGGATTTTATCAACGACTTCCGGCGCGATCACTTTTTTTGGGCGCCCTGAACGTTCGGTGTCACTAGTGCTGGTATGACCACAACGGAACTCTGCAAACCACTTCTTTACCATTGAAATTGATGACGCCGAGTCCCTCCCCCGTAGTATTTATCAGGCCTTTCCTTAGTTTCAGTGATGGACTTTTTACGTAAAAAGTAATGTTTAATGAGCACACGAAATTCCTTTTTTTTAAAAACTAACAGTCATGGTTAAACTTAAACTAACTAAATGAAATTCAATTTGAAATAATTTAACAAATGTAATTTTGTTAGATCACTAGTTGAAATATCACAAATAGAATAGTAATCATTAAAAAATCTGCAGCATCTTGTCAGAGACTCGTTAGCTAAATAATTACATCTTTGGAAGCTGACGTGTAAAGGTGTATAGTTTCGAGTCCGACGGACAGGTACGTTAAATTTGGTTAGGGAAAGTAAATATGGTGACGATATTTCTCCATTGATGATTTTCAAATGTTAAGTAATTGAAAACCTTCCTTCTAATGTGTTCATTTGTTATAACAACAACCTATGAAGATATGGTGGAAGCAAAAAAGCGATCATTCTAGTTTAAATCGCGAAGTGCAAATAGTAGTAACTGTTACTTGACTGATTCTATCCTTTGAATATGGATAGCATATGTAGGTGACCAAATTTGACAAGCGAAGTCTAAGCAGCTTCGTACGAGTCCAACATAAAGAGACTTTGTAACATATGGGTCGTTAAGTTCTTTCGACCAACGCTTAATCATTCCCAGTCTTGATTTTGCTTTGTTGACTACGTAGTCAATATGGTCATTGAAAGTAAGCTTTCGATCAAAGAGCACTCCGAGATCATTGAACTTTTCGCATCGTTCATTTTGCACTTTGAATTGTTCAGTGATATTTTATTAATCGCAGTCCATTTCCGAAGAGCATCAAAGTCGTTAAGTACGAAGAATCAGTAGGATTTGAATACGATAAAAATATCTTGGCATCGTCGGCGTAGAGGAGAATCTTTGAGTGATGTAGCACATCAGGCAAGTCATTTATGTATAATAAAAAAAAAAAGGAGAGGTCCTAAATGACTTCCTTGTGGTACACCAGATGTAACATCTATCGCTGTTGAAAAACAAGTTTTAAATTTCACGTATTGGGAAGAGAAGAAGAGAACCAACACAGCCATGTTGATCCAACTTTTTTATCAGTATACGATGATTCAGTTGATCAAATGCTTTTGAGAAATCAAAGTAACCAACATCAGTTTGTTGACGGCAGCACTGCATTTGGAGTAACTGCGCGAGAAATTCAAAAAGTCACTGACTTATCAAACCGCCGTCGTATTTTAGCCTCATTAAGCAAATTTCACTCTCAGATTTCTACGCCATGAATATCTTAATATCCCGAGGAAATGACATGAAAGCTACCTTGATCGCAATAAAAACATGAACGCCCTCAATCACGTAATGCTTGACATCTACATTTCGGCGAAGAGCAATTGATCTAGATGCCATGAACTCGTAAGAGCAAATAACATTTACCTGTCAATCTGATGCAACAGATTTCTCTGTCAAAATAAGGCGATTCACTTCGACAGTCATTTACTTTTCCGAATAAAACGAGAAATTCCCATATAGTGATGTTATGAAAAACAAAAACTCCCGTCTACTATTTTTAAATTCCATTTACCGACTTGATTCATTCATTCCCTGGTTCTTTAGAAATAGTCTTGAGATAAATTCACCAAGACTTATCGTCAAATGATTCACTACCACCTTTAGAAACGATGTGAGAAATAACTTTCCCAATGCATATCCATTTCTCTCGGAAAATATAAAATTATAAAGTGTAAACAAAGTTTTCCGTAATTCCCTTCTGTTGCATCAAATCTAATAAAAAAAAACCAGCTATAAATAAAAACCAGAAGTGCACAGCAAACAACCTCTACTAACGAAGCCATTGAAACGTGTGAGTTTAGTTTTTTTTTTTTTTTGCTTAATTGCATCAATAATCTCACTAATTATCAAGTGCCTGCTTATTATATGAACGGCATCCTCATGCGACTCATGCGAGCAATCATTCTCGGGGTTCTCCTTGAAGTTATTGATAAGCAGGCAAACGTTAAAATTAAATATCTAACCTCAAAACCAATATTTGATCGCAACACATATCTCTGTCTACAGCAACATACCAAGTTACAGTGTGTTCGTTTCAACAATAAATATTTGCATTAGAATTTCCTTCATATCTCGATGTGTGTAGATATAAAATTAACTAACAAAATCAAGCGTTTGCATTAGTGTGTCAAGGTCCTAACGAAAACTTCAAATGAAAAATAATGCGATAGGAAAATATATAAATACGTACTGTACGAGTATACAAACACATATTTGTAAAAAAAAAACTAAAAAAGAAAAACAAAACATCAGAAATAAACGAAAGATAATTAGCACAAAGGTATTTTTGCAGCTGTTCCTTTTGCTGTTGCAACAAAAGGTAAATTTTGAAAACACAAAAGGAAAGATGCAGAAACTGACTTGAGTGATGTATAACAGAAAAGCCAAAAAAGTGATGTGGGAAGGGAGGTAGAAACACGGTAATTAAAAGCGAGGGCGGTAAAAATGAATTATGGCTTATGAAGCTATTTTCGCGCGAAAAATAAAATAATAGAAAACTTTTCTCTGTGTTTTGTTAATGAAGTAATATTTGTGTGGTGGTTACTATTGCGAAGTGTGAATGAATAGTACACCAAAACACTATTTCTGTATGGTTGTGTTGGGGGTAACGATAACGACGACGCACGCCGACACGGGTGGTATTGTATAACAACTTCCGTATACAAATGCTTAAATCACTTCGAGTTTTATGGCGAAGCAATGAATCTTTGTTTTCCAACAGGTTACGATGATTGACGTATATACAAATAATAATAGGAAAAGAAAACAAAATGTTGACCTATATTTTCCAATAAAAAAAAAAAAAGAGGAGAACGAAAAGCAAAGAAAGATAAGATTAAAATCTGGGAATAGCAATTGTTTTGTAATCGTTAGAGACTGTGTCTCTCTGCAGGGGTAGAATTATTCAATCAGTTGAAAGAAACATTATTCAATGACAATCCTGACATTTGTAAATGGAAATCAGGTCATATCCTGTCGTAAGATTTGATGAAAAGTCGTATGTCTTTTGCAGGAATCCATGTTTCAATGTCGGAGATTAAATTCTTTAAATCCCGTTTGAATTACAGACCATTAGGGCTCAACTGGAAACGAGATCGGTGATGAAATTGTGAGGTAATTACCTCGGACAGTTTTCTCAGAGCCTGACCTGAACCATCGCTTGGTCTGCCAGTGTCCTCAATGAAGGCTTCAATTGGATCTGTCGAGAGCATAAAACGTATGCTCCCCAGGTTATGTAGGTTAAAGTGGCTGTTAGCTTAGCTAATACACTAAGGCCCGTTGGGCCCATTGTGATACCACAGTGGATCTAATATGTACTTAACCTAATAGAACCATTTCGAGCTTACAATGAACTGGAAGAGACGCAGGGCGTCGATGTAAGATCACTAGGGTCATTAAAGAAATACGAACCTAGGTGTATCCTACTCTTGTGAGCTAAAGCTGGGCATGAACAGAGGAGGGAAATAGTTCCCTTCTCCTCTTTGTGGCGTGTCTCCCAATAAGACAGTGTCCTGTGATGACACCTATCGTCGCACTAATGTGTTCAACATCGTGAAGCACTTCCTCTGTGAAGGTCTAGAAGGTTGCTATCTGGAAGTAAAATCGATCGGTATTTAGGTCTTAGTGCTAGTATTTTAAAAACCTTCGGCAGAAAAATAACTTTTTTACTTTGAACTTGTGTTTTATGTAATGCCTCAAGAAAACGTTGAAATGTATAAAACTTACAGCGGTTGTTTTTTACACTAGGAAACACGGTAGAACATAAATTCATTTTTATTATTTACGATTATGCTTACTTTACAGCGGAGGTTTTTTTTTTAAATTAGGAAACACATTCCATACAACATAAATTCAATCAGAAATCATAGAATCTGAAGTAATTGAAAAAATGTTGCTTCTGTGCTTTTTAGTAAGGCACTGTTAACCGTAAGCAGTCTTACTTTTTATTCTCAACTGGTCACTTAGTGCTATTTATTTTTTGGTTTTCCGAACGTTCCCCAATAATATCGTGTTTCGTGTTCCGATTCCGATCAGGCTAGTCCTTAAAATCATTGCCATTAAAGGCGCTTTCCCGAGTAGCCGTTCGGAAAGGTCCCCTCCATTCTTGCAAGGCATGGCTGCTGATGCAAACAAAGTTATCCAAGAAACAAAGCAAAACAACTTGAATGATGGAGCAATAATCTTAAAAATAGCCGCTCAAAGAAAGAGAAATGCTCAAGATATTCGTTCGCAGAAGTTTATCAACAACTATTACAGCTTTTTGTTCTGTATTCTGCACAGGTGGCGACATTATTGTGATGACCAATTGAACGAATGCCAAAAAAACGACCAAAAATCTCGTAGATTTGCAAGAGACATTGTTTAATTTTATCAATAGGACCCAATTCCGTAGCAAAACATTCATTATTGATTTCCTTTGGGGATCCGTAGTCCGAAATTGTTATGACAGAACAGAAAAAAGGTGGGAGACTTCGTGTTCAGATGGCTCACGATTTTAATCTCCACTCTTATGAGAGGGTCTGTCAAAAAAATTAAGAGAAAGTTAGCTCGTACCATAATGTACAAAGAGAAGCGGGCACGAGTACGATAACTTTGGCGACAAAAAATAATAACGGTTTCTGATAGAGGGGTTCAATACAAGCATTTTTTACTATGGGAGGGGGGGTCTATCTCCCCCCGTTTAGGCGGTAGGGGCAATTTTATAAAAATTGACTTAAAATCTAAAAAAAAAATATTTTAGAACAACGGGAAAACTTACAGATACAATTTATACTTTTTATGAAAACCAGAAACTTGCACTTTATAATAAATTTTAAATGAAGTGGTTTCAATTTATAGTTTTTGAAATAACTGACTTCAAAGTCAAAATTTACGAAAAAAAATTTTAAAAAATCACTTTGAGTACTATGTTTCTCGTGATTACAAATGCTAATAAAAAAAAATTAGATGTAGTTAGTTGCTTCAATAAATTTTTTATCAAACGATATAAATTACTTTTTTCTATGTCTTATAGTTTTTGAGATAATTGAAAAATAGTTAAACTATTGAAGTATGCATTATTTTCAAAAAATTATGGAAATACGTACGAATTTACAATAATGTTAGGAAATAGACTAGTGAAATAGAAAAATTCATAAGACAGGTACTTATGTGCAATTAATTTCCGTATGCAACAGCTTTCCGCATGGCCCGCTTCGCGGGGACTCATTATTTTAACCCTTTTTTCCGCAGGGTTAAGCTGCTCATGCTAAATATGAAAATAGCAATTAATTTCCGTATGCAACAGCTTTCCGCATGGCCCGCTTCGCGGGGCTCATTATTTTAACCCTTTTTCCGCAGGGTTAAGCTGCTCATAAGCTTTGGGGTGCAAATTTTTTATATGAAAAGTTTTTTTTAAAATTAAAAAATTTTTTGATTTTAAAAAAGAAATATAGTTTTACTATTTTTCAATTATCTCAAAAACTATAAGACATAGAAAAAAGTGATTTATATCGTTTGATAAAAAATTTATTGAAGCAACTAACTACATCAAAATTTTTTTTATTGGCATTTGTAATCACGAGAAACATAATACTCAAATTGATTTTTTAAATTTTTTTTTCGTAAATTTTGACTTTGAAGTCAGTTATTTCAAAAACTATAAATTGAAACCACTTCATTTAAAATTTATTATAAAGTGCAAGTTTCTGGCTTTCATAAAAAGTATAAATTGTATCTGTAAGTTTTCCCGTTGTTCTACAATATTTTTTTTTAGGTTTTAAGTCAATTTTTATAAAATTGCCCCTACCGCCTAAACGGGGGGAGATAGACCCCCCCCTCCCATAGTAAAAAATGCTTTTATTGAACCCTTCTATCAGAAACCGTTATTATTTTTTGTCGCCAAAGTTATCGTACTCTCCCCGAGAAGCGCGATACACAAAATTGTGATGACTGTCATTGCATCAAACTAATATCTTACAGAACGGGTTTTGGATACTCGACTCCTGAAAGCCATCTGATTTCTAATGCTGGTTTGTCGCGGGAAGGTCAAATGCAGATGCATTCCAAAGTATAAGGATACTAATGGAAAAACGTCGTGATTCCTTTGAATGTTATCCAGGCTGACTTTGAAAAAAATTCGATCTATAACCGGTTGATCTGAAGAAGCAGTGACGAAGGTAAGATCTAACTGGAGCCACCGAAGTATTTCAAGTTACAGTATAGGTGCACAGCAAGGAAACGTCTTGAGTTCTTTGTTCTTTATTACAGTTCTTATGACTGCCTGCTGGAAGATAAAGTACAGAACACCAAAGTGCATCAGCTAATTTCTGCTTAAGATGAAGTAATGATAAATGAGAATCGTGCAAGAAGCACTTGATAAATTGGTAGCAGTATTAGAAAGGGCTTTTCACCGAGCTATCTCTTTCTAATTGAAATAAACAAAATGAAAAAAAAAATCAATTTTAAAGGTTAAATAAAAATAAAGAACTTAGAATTCGGTTATATTCAAAGAATGATGGAGAAAGTGTTCCAAAATAAAAAAATTTGCACTACACTACCATTTTTGACATAAGGCACTAAGGCACGATTACATCATCACTTTGTTGAAAGCATTTTGATTTGGCTTCTTACGAAATCATATAAAAAACTGAATAAATAATGAACAGCTTTTGAAATGAACATTGTTTTCGAAAACCAAATAATTTGTAGTGAACATTTTCCACAAATAATGAATTGTTCACCGTAATATTATCATGTTAAATTTTTTAGTTAAGATAATCCACGTGTGTTTTTAATATAATAATAAATAGAGAGCACCTAAGCCCAGCGCATTTCTCTTAACCATAATTTGTGAGGAATGGAGAGGATCTACAATTTTTTGCCTATTTCGCACGGCTAATCGAAAAGTTCATTGAATGAAATTACTATTCGACTATTGAGGATTTGATCATTCCTTGCGAAAGGCGATATCGGTGGAAAACACTTTTGAAATGAAAACTTCGTTTTAGTTTCAAATTTTGCAAAACGAAAAAGTGACAGTACAAAGAGACAGGCAGAAAATGATATAGGAAGCATTGTACAGTGTTACTAATGTTCTCATTCTCTTTGTGCTCTGCTTCATATCCCCTCCACTCGTGAGTAAATATAGTTTAGTCTAGGAATGTTTCCTGGAAAGGCTTGATTCCCATATTCTCACTGGAACTTGGAAACTACTGAACCGATTTCAAACCCTTGAAACTTGAATCTCCCACGTAACAAATTGATATGCCTGTGAAAATAGTTTTCAACTCATTTGACAGTGATATTGTTCGCCAGTAAGGATACTGGTCACTGTCACTGACAAATGAGTTAAAAACTCATTTAACGTGAGGCAACTCTATCGCCGCAGGGAGATCATTTTTTTTTCCTAAGAGGGAAGACAACCCAGAGAGAGAACGGTTATACGTTGAAAAGTCATGATTTCTAATCATAACTCCGTGGAAAATAACAAAAAGATGGTAGGTAAACATAGGAACGATAATGCACCAGAATAAAATCAATAATAAATGAACAAAAAAGTTCACAAAATGGCGGATCGTACATTGCGCGTAGAAAAAATTACAACTCTGAAATGCTTCCCAAGAGGTTCCTTTAGATGGAATACATTGTAAACTCCACTCCACTAAAGAGCTCCTCCCTTCTCTATTTGGTCTTGCATTTTAAAAGCAAATTATAATTGTTTTGGCACTAACCACTTGTTACACTAACTTGTCATTGTTAAAACAAAACCAATTTTCTGTTCAATATCTCTTTGTTGTTATTGTCGAAGTTAGGAAACGATATTTTATTCAACTATTTTTTTTTATTATTATTTAAGAACTAGCTGAGCCACCCGGCTTTGCTCGGGTCTGTAGTTCTAAGTTTCCCGTTCTCGTTTTTAGTTTTCCGTGGGAATTTTTGGATGAAATATATACCCCTACCCCTATTGCGATTGGCAAGTCGAACGAAAAAACGTGTGAGTGTGAGAAATCGGTATCACGGTTAACGAACTCACACCTTGTGATTCGACTAAAAAGTCAAATGATTTTCGAATTGTGGTTATCGAACGTTCGTAAAATTGAATGCCATTCGTGTTATTTTTTGTAGAACAATAACCATAACGTGAAAAGAAGTCGAACGATAAGGAGTTACTTACTTTTTGGACTAGCAGAACTCTGTAGTGCCACCTCATTTAATTTAATTTATTATAATGGAGAAAGAACTTTACTAATCAAGATAGTTTTGCGAGAAAAATCATAGAAGCCTTATGGAGTTTTCCGTCGCTTCCGAACGGAAAGTTTCTTTTTTCATACAAATTGTATAATTTTTATTTTAAGAAATTCTTTCAAACAAAAGATCGGCTTATTCGCTATTATTGCAATAGAATTTTTTTTTTAGAATGCCAGTAAAATCAGTTAGCTTTAGGTGCCGCAATTGATATTTTAATAAAATAACTTTCGAAATAAGAACAAAGTAAAGGCTAGATTTGAATTTGTATTTAACACAAATCGTCGCGTCTGGAGTTCTATCCTTTTCCAGGCGTTGAGTGAAACGCCTTTTGCAATAATACACTGATCTAGGTAGATCAGGTAGGTCATAGCTTGTCTTCAATTGCAGACACCACCTCCTAGCACTATGGAAACAGAGGGTTGTGACAAACCTAAATCAAAATCATTTCCAACGCTGCTCGGATAACTCCCACTCGCAAAAAATCTTAGAGCACAGGCCAATTAAACAATAGGAGGAATTGAAGAGGTGCTTGTATTTCGGAATTCTGCCTCTAATTTGCTTAGCACGAACACAAAAGCCTCCTTATTCAGTCTAAAATATGATCTGAAACTTCAAAAATTCAAAAGTTGTAAAAGAATTTCCACAAAAGACAAATAATTGTTCCTACTTACAGATGATCAGGCAGTTCCAACACGTTGGAGTTGTCTCGTATACTCCTTCGGAGTCGAAGCATTCTTATTTTTTTTTTTCTGTGAGATTCACTATCATTAAATAATAAATCTATACTAATCATTTCTTATTATTTATTACTTTATTTCTCACTTTCTATTTGTGGAAATTTTGTTATTTGCAAATTATAGTGATTTGACGATATTTTTTTTTTTACTGTACTTCTGAATTTCGAACTCGAACCTTGAAGTTCGCCAACCATAGTATGTCGAATGCTTTAGTTCGCCAATGAAAAAAACTCACATCGAACGTTTGATTCGCCAATCGTAATAGGGGTAATAATCTTTCTTACTGTGGGACTCTGTGGCATCCTAGTGCTGAAAGAATTTTTGAAGTCTGTCCAGTAGTTCCAAGTTTCCGTTCCCAACCCATTCCTGCTGGAATCTTCTGTTCCCGTGGAAATATGTGATAAATGTAAATCTACATATTTCACTGAGGGATAATGTTACATCCAACATCCTAGAATTGAAAGAATTTTTGAAATCGGTTAAGTAACTTTAAGGTTTCCGTTCTCGTTCCCGTTTCTGTTCCCGTGGCATTATAGGGATGAAATATAGTTTAAGTTACTGATGAAGGCAGATAATGTAGCACCCCTAGTGCTGAAAAAAATTTTGAAATCTGTGGTGTAGCTTCTAATTTTCCATTCCCAACCCCGTTCCTGTTGGAATATGGAGATCAAACCTTGACAGGAACCATCCCTGGACTGAACTTTGTCTACCCTGAAAATTTCATAAAAATCCGTTGAGTGGTTTAGGAGTCTTACCCGGACATACATACATACATACATACATACATCCTATTTTATATATATAGATAAAATACTAAAAAAGGTTAACAAAACATTTTCAGATTTGCCTAATTTTTTAGAGTAAAATTGGGATATATACCATACACGTATATTCACCACCTTAAATTTGTGTGAAATATTTTGACATATTCCTTAATATTTTCATACTAAGCGAGTACCTTCACTGTGTTAGCAGAAGGACTTAAACAAGGACCTTAACCGTGTTAGCAGAACGACTATTGAACGGAACTACTGTAATGTATTTAAAAAACTGGTGCGGAGAATAAATTCCCTGGCTGCAATTAAATTTTCATAAAAACATCGGAAAGAACTTTCAAGCTTCCTTCTTGAGTCCATAGCTTTAGAACATCCGAAAGATATTTTATATGCAAAAGTTGGAAAAGCAGAAAATAGAACACTAATAGCAGCAAAATCCCTTCCGGCCATTTGCCGCTCATTTTGTTCTAATTCCAATAATATCATACCAACCTACATAAAATCCAAACCAGACCGGATACGGGATACCCACCCCTAAGCCAACTGTACGCAAACAAACCCAATTAAATAAAATTACAAACAAAATTGCAACTAATAAAATTAACTTATGTACCAGACTAGAAGCAATAAAAGAAAAAAAAAAACATCCAACCTTTCCATGTGTAAATCTATACCCCGCGTCCGACATGCCACAACAGCAAAATGTTGAACTTTATGGTTGAGTTCACACAAGATTTAACACCGACAACTACATTTTAAGCAAAAAAGCTTGTAACTAGGTGTGATGATAGAGAGTGGTAGGTGGTGGATGGGTGCATGTCGGCTGGCAATGCCAAACGAAGGGATGATTTAATAGAAACACAACCAAAAAGACCCACCAACCAACAGCAACAAAAAACAACCAGGAAGAAAATAAAGAAGAAAAGTGCATCTCCAACCCTGTTTATAAAATGCTCTTCTGTCTGTTAAGGATTTATTGCCTTTAAAATTTACGCAGGTTTATCGATTTTCTTCTTCATTTGTTGTTGGGTGGGTGGAATGTGAATTTGCATTTTATGTACAAAGTTGTTAAAACTGAAATCCGCTTGAAGGGAGGGAGGGAGTATGGTTAGAGACGATGTAAGCGAGATATGTTGATGTGGATAATTGAGCGAGTACATAAGGCCTGTTTGATTTACAAATCAATAAAAATATGGAATTCAGCGCCAATAGGAATGAGCCTAGTGTTGTAGAGAGTCTATGTCAGCAACAACTGTAAGAAAGGAATGGGGTGGTGTTTGTTTTTTTTTTTCTTTCTTTTAGACAGAGTTAATTACATGTAATGGAAGTTATGGGTGGAGGGCTCTTTTACTCTTTTCTATTGTATAGTTCGTGTTATTGAAAAATTGAAATGACGATGAAATGCGTTTAAGCAGAAGGCATAACCAATGAGTTTAATGTCATCAGCCATCACGCTTTAACAAGATGCTTATGTTCTTAATTCTTACAAATGATGGCCTATTTAAAATCAAAATAGTTTTATTGCCAGCATCTGTTGTACACTTTATTGACAGATGTTCGAAAATTTCTGTTGTGGAAGAAGCAACAGCAATTTTTGAAGCATGTGCATGTGCAGTCAATAAAAATAAATATTTCGAGTGAAAGTCAGACAACAATTTTAGATGAGTTGCGCGGCTTGTGTGAAACTAAAAAAAAAGAAACAAATAGTGTGGTGCAACAGATTGGGGAGCCCGGATTTCCCGGATTTAAATTTCTCACAGCCATGTGAGGGAATGGAAGGGACCTACACTTTATTGTTGATTCTAATAGGCTAATCGAGAAAGCGCTTTTCATGACATGAAATTACATCGGAGAAATTTACGATTCTTTGCGAAGGGCCGATACCCGAGAAAAAACATTTTTTGCTTTGATGTTTCTGCAATTTGAACCTCAAACCTGCGTAGTCCACACCAAAAGGAATTGGTTCGGTCAACGTTAACAAGCAAAATTAAACAGCAAAAGCTATTACCGCAAAGTAGCTTTGAGTTTTGTGTTCGTAAGACCCAATGTTTCTCTCAAACAGATGGACACAGCTCAAGTTTTTGTCCGCTAAGTTAAAAACAGGCGGTTGTTTCATTTCTTTGTTATTAACAATTTTAAGAAATGGGGACTAGGAAATAATAAACGCGTTAGAAGGTCCAGCACAGCTAAAAGCAGATGCGTTTTAGTTTTTCGAATTCTACCGATACCGATACCGAAGGTCACTAAAATCTACTTGAGTAAATTGCTTGCATTAGCCGTGTTTTTTTTTTTTGCACGCCTATACGCAGCCAAGTTTGACTTTATTGGTATTACAAATACAGATCAGGATAGAAGTCAATGTCAAATACCGCTGCCAATAGATTTTTGAATATCGAATACAGGCGCCGAATATTACACGTTATCGAATAATACGTGACGGAATCAGGGGATTTTGGCATTACAATTCGCCTTTTCGAGCAATCTTGTTCCAAATTTAATACTCTCCCATCATGAAATCTCATTAGACAGATGGTGTTAAATGCCTCATCCCGTAAACTTTTTATAATTAAGACTTAATTTCAGTGCCATTTTGTCTGAAATTCGTTATTTGTTTGTTGCATAGAATAACTAATGGACTTGAAAAAAGTGTTCGTAATATCGATCATTCGTTATAGTTTAGTTGGTTGGTTTTATTAAATCATAAGTTTTTTTCAAAATTTAACAAAAACAAATGGACTTGGCCTTTGCCGTCTGCCAAATTGACAATAAAAGAACTAATAAAAAGTAAAAAAGTATTTAGTTTAAAATCTCAGAAACTTCCGGTCATAAATCTTTGTCTCTATGCAAGAGCGATTTTGGAAAATGAAAACAGTTTCTTCATATCCACTTGGTTCAACACATTAAAGCAATCTTCATCCGTTAGAAAACTTTTTCCAAAGACATGCAATCTTGTTTCCTGTAGTATAGGGCATTTTCACATAAAGTGCAGGACATCTTCACGTTCTTTCCAATTACACAATTCGCAAAGGCATGGTAAATCATCTCTGTGTGGCACATAATTTAGGCTCAAAAGTTCTCCTCTCAACCTTATTATCATGGATATTTCTTGTACGCTGTTGTTGTCATGAAAATAGTTTTTCTCTCCCAAATTATGGTCTAAACGACTGTAAATAGATCTTAAAACTGATGATTCAGCATCTTGCCTGTATTTAGATGCATATAGCTCATCCACCTTCTGTATCAACCTATACATCTCGTTTTTCCAGTTGTCTTTATTTCCTAGACTTTAATCCACGGCCATGTCGCACTGCAGTGCCAGATCTAGCCATTCCGCTACCACTTCCAATTCTACATATTTATAGTACCATCTTTTCTTTCTACTGCGCCTTCCTCCACCTTTCTTACGAATCATTATTTTGGATTCTCCCGAGTTAACGCTTATATTCCAGAGCCTACAGTAGTCATAAATGCGATCGATCATTAGCTGCAAGGATTCTGGTGTACTGGACAGCAAAACCACATCGTCCGCAAACATTAGGCCCTTGGTACGCGTTCCACCCCACTCCACACCTCCAGCAAGTCCATCAAGTAAATCATCAATAAAAAGCGAAAAAAGTACTGGGCTCAAGGTACATCCCTGTCTTACCCCCGATTTTGTCTCACACCATGCAGATAATTCCTCTCCGTTCCAAACTGCTGCTTATTCGTTATATCGGCATTCGTTATACTGGACCACAACTGTACTATGGCATTTATATCTTCTCCATTCAAAATCACTTGTGTTCTCATGTAATACTCAGTAAAAAAAAAATTGCTTCAATTTGTAAGCAAGTGCTTCCTCAATAAAAATATTTTTTTTAAATCTGTTTTTCAAATCAAAATTTGTTATCTAGTTGCAGCTTCTCTTGCCTAAAGCAGCATAAATCCTTTCAATTAAATGGATTCACTATTCACTTTTCTCATTTCAAACTCCAAACTGTGGTGTACGTGAAAGTGCGTTTTTTACTCTTGCCTCCGAATGGAGATTCACAAATGTGCTTTTTGAGGGCAAACAAAAGTGATCGGTTCTCGAGAAAAGTGCTTAAGTGTACCAATGGTAATCGATATTAAACACAAAAAGATGAAAACCAAAGTTGCCCTCATTAAATAAATGAATTATTTTTATTCTAATATGTAGTTATTTTTCGTTAGTATGAATTTCCTTCTGGTTTGAGCTTGGCAAAAGTTTGCATTTATTATTTAGAACAAAATACCAACCTTAAAACACAACGCCGCGCGTTTGGTAAATCCCAAAACCGTTTTATGCTACGAAACATTGAAAAATATATGTGTTTTCTTTTTAACTACATAGTTACATCGCCGATAGAGACAGAAATTGAATCCTTTCGATAGTAGGTTTTTGACAACTATTCGAGTACAGAATGAATGACTAGCTGTTTTATTTTTAAATGTTGGTACGATTAATGACTTTCATTTATTTCGAAGTAAAATGAAGGGAACACTAAAGTTTTTTTCGTAGAATGGAAATAGCTTAATAATGTGGTACATATGAATCCTGATTTTGTAAACTTAAAGAGAAAAAATATTGCCAGAAATGTAATGAACAATCTTTCCCGATTAAACGACCTGTTTATGCGAAATAATAATGTAACTAGTTTCGATGATGGGCTAAATGAAAATGGCTTAAATATCAAAGAAAAACATAGGAGCGGTGTTTATATTTTAAAGGTTGCTTTAAAGCGGATGTTTTTATAAGAAAAGTGACTTTATGACAAGTGTCAATTCAGATATCATTGATTGTGAATATACAAAAAATGCAGGGTTTATGTTAAAAAAATATTGGAGGTTCATTTGGAACTACTTTGTAACACGACCCAGATGATTTTTTTAGCCTTTTTTAATCGGTTTCAACTAAATTTTTTTCATATTTGCTTCTCGTAGTGTTTAATTATAACTTTAAGGGTTTAACAAATTGTCAGACTTAGCAAGTTTTTCTTTCTTCAAAATCACTAAAATTATTTGAAAAAAAAATCTTTTTTTTTACAATACGAATAAATTTGGTCGAGCAATGTTGGCCCTAAACTGAGTCAAACTTAAAGACCTTTTCTTTTATTTTAGAACTGGTATTTCAAAACAAATAGCTGTCACTTTGCCTGCTTCGTAATAAATAATAAATAATAGATATAATGACCGCACCAAAGGGAGTCGAAAAAGAAGCAAGAAAAATTACGTTTGCCTACTTTACGAACATACCCTCTTTGACTAAATTATTTTGTTCTAATATTTGGAGGATGCTAATGCTATCGCTGATACCTTTTGGGAAATCCTATTCTTATTTTATATTTTTCGAGTTTCCAACACAGTTCTAGTTTTCTCATTTATTTATGTTGTTAGGACTGATAACTTACCTCGAAAGCTTTGTTATACTATGCGATTTGTACGCGATTTCCGGTACATATTTTTTGCTAAAAAATAGTTTTTTAGTGAATGTGTTTTCCACATGTCTCAAATTTAATTTTTACTGCAACTTAGACAAATTTACACGTTAAGGACAATTTTTTTGCCGACGAACTACCTTATCGACCTGAAAGTATGCGATGCAAGATGAAAGAATCTGAGTGTTATGAGTGTGATTGTTGAAATAATCTTGAATGCAAGTAATTGATGTATGTATTTAAGTATCAAAAAATTATTTAAGAAAAAAAAAACATATTATTCAATTAATTTATTTAAAGAAGTTTCTATGTATGATTATTTTTTAATTCTAAAAATTTCATTTAGTTTTTTAAATTTTTGTTTTATAAAATTCTTTATTTTAATTTTCTTGTTTTCTCTCTCTCATTTTTTCCTTACAGACTGCATTTTTACACCAATAACATTACATATATACAAACAGACCAATGAAAGATCAAAGAGAAGAACACAAGCACACATAAAATCAAACGTGATCAAACCCCATGTGCATTATTATTATTACTAAAACATATTATATACAATAATAGTCTTAGCAGGAAAACAAATGCCAACATGTTGTTCGCAAAACATGGGACTTCTTCGATATCTTAACAAATCATCTACTCTTTGCAATCGCAATAAGAATAAATAATAAGAATTGTTTTTTCTTCATCTTTTTTTCTTTAAATCAAATCGGTTATTATATTTTATTAAGTTTATTTTTGTTTTTATAAAAATTTGTTTTGATTTTCTTCAATCGTGAGAAGTTAATCTTTTATTAACGACACTGCACTTTTATAACGTATATATATTTTGTACAAAAAGAAAAACAAAAAACTGTTGTCGATTATACAACACGAGAAATAAAAACACAACAAACGACGCCAAACAACAAACAAACAAAAACACACACACACAGAATCATAATCATTTTCGCCGCATCATCATCATAAAACCATCTTCGTGGTCCATTTGTGATATTATCATCGTCATCATCGCTTCGATAAAACGCTGTTTATCAACAGATCGATCGATATTATATTTGTATAGTATCGATATCGATCGAATTGCTGTGGTGCACCGTAAGCAGAAAAAATTATGGCAACACCACAAGTCAAAGATTTGGTGTTGCGATCGCCAGCTGGATCATCAGAAGTTGTGACATTCTCGTGGCCACTGCAGATTGGTCATGGACAGGATAAACACGATAATGGCATTGATATTATCGATACGATTAAATTCGTATGCGAAGAGCTGCCTGGTATTAGTTCTGCATTTGAAGAAATTAATTTAAACAACATCGACACTGCCTGCTATAAGACTATGACAAATCTTGTCGATAGATTTAATAAAGCTGTTGATAGTATTGTCGCATTGGTAAGTACACTGTTATCCCAAGTATATATATACTTTTTTTGTTTATTCCGAATCTCCTTGAGGTATGTTTCACAAAGTGTGCCCTTCTGTACAGGAAGATTTGCTTTGTTTATGTCTCAATACACCATATACAAAAATCTTTTATCTAACAAAAACAGCACTGTATTCTGTGTTTGGAAGACTGGCTTATGTTTTTTTTTATTTTTTTTTATGTTGGAGGCGAAATTTGTTTAGCACACGAGAGTATTTTCATTGTTTGTTATAATACATACATACAAACCGCTGTACATGCGATTTGTTTAAAGGAATCATTTTAACTTTTTTTTTGCTGAAACAAATTAAAGCAAATAGATATGGCCAGGCAAGAAGGGCTGCCTGTTTAAATAAGACTTCCTCTTAGTAAGTGAGCATTGCACTTGATTGAGCCAATTCTTTTTGCAACCCTCTTTTTTCAATGTCTGCCTATTATTTGTTTTTCCAACAATTTTTTGCTACCTGAACGTAAGCACATATTTTTTTCAAGACTATAACCAAATTCATTTGGAACTACGTTCTGAC
The DNA here is from genome assembly GCA_914767635.1 of Melanostoma mellinum. Classification (NCBI taxonomy): domain Eukaryota; kingdom Metazoa; phylum Arthropoda; class Insecta; order Diptera; family Syrphidae; genus Melanostoma; species Melanostoma mellinum. Next base: position 172,380,194 of record OU612060.1, read on the forward strand.
TAATTAATAGTGGGCGCGTTCAAGAACCCTACCTGATAGACTATCTCACATACCCATATCTTAAAATCTTTTTTTATAATTCAAACATCCTTTCCAAACAGCTGTTTCAAAAACTGAAAATCACTAGAGATATTGTTTCAAAACGAATGAAATTTCCATTTTCCTTGCGTCTTAAATGCCTGATACTGAAAAATGAAAAGATACAAGAGTAAATTTTCCATCAGTCTATCACTTGCATAGAAAAATTTATACCAACAATTCTCGAATATATTTTAATAGCTTTTTGGTAGAAATGGAAACATATCTGTTTAAATGTTTAACACGTAAAAAAGCAACAAAAAGGTATTCGGAAACGATTATTGCACGCCCCCAGTGAGTATACTACTATTAGGGAATTCTTGAAACTTATGGCCTAGAAAATTATTAGATTTATAGACAGCTAAGTGGTCGTATAGCCATCTTCTAAAATAAAAAATTAATAAATAGGGTGGTTATTAACTAAAAAAGTTTAACTGACGCGTTGTTCCAATACCACTTAACGGCTTTATAATAAGTATGTTTAATAAAAACAAAGCAGAGCAGCGCAGCTCAGAGCAGAGCAAGAAAAATGAAAAATGTCAGGCAACTTAGAGCAGAGTCAGCTGGTGCCAAAAGTCAGCTGATAAGAAAGCAACAAACATTTTGTAACCTTAGCTAGTTTGCAAAATTATGTTTGGTATCCTATTATAATAAAAATCTATATTCGGAAACATTGGAATCAAAACTAAACTAACATGCGATGTTAATTCAATTTTAAATTAAATTCGATTTCAAATAGATTGCAAAACGCAAAATATAAACAAAAATATTTGATTCAAATGTCAACAGCTGATTTTGAAACTTTGCTCCAATCTGCTCTTACTCAAAAGCAAGTGCAGAAAATGCTGCTCTAAAGTGATCTAGAGCAGGTCATTAAACACAAAAAGTTCTTGCTCGGAGTAGAAAAATTGTCATTAACTGGGTGAACACAATGCATACGCATACGCATACGGAGCCGGAACCGCAAGAGTTAAAATCAAGTTAAGTTTGGAAACTTTCTAGACAACTGGAAACAGTCTTATATATTTCATGTTTATAAGTCGGGTAATAAAAGTAATATCGAGAACTATAGAGGGATTACTAAGTTATCTGCTATCCCCAAATTATTTGAGAGCCTAGTACAAAATAGACTCGATTTCGTTACAAAGGAAATTTTATCCGAAGCTCAGCATGGTTTTGTCTCTGGAAAATCAACTGTTAGTAATCTTGCTTGCTTCACTTCATATGTTGTTGGTGCTTTTGAAGATAGGTTCCAAGTTGACTCAGTATATACTGATTTTAGCAAGGCTTTTGACTCAGTTAACCATGAAACTTTAATAAGGAAGCTAGAAGTCTTAGGTTTTCATTCTCAGTTGCTTAGTTGGTTATCATCGTATCTAATTGGTAGATCACAAAAGGTTCAGATTGGTAGCACTTTTTCGAACGAGTTCTCGTGCTCTTCGGGTGTTCCACAAGGTAGCCATTTAGGTCCCCTTTTATTTTTATTATTTATTGATGATATTACTTCTGTCATAAAATATTGTGAATGTCTTCTATATGCTGATGATCTGAAGTTGTTTTTAAAAATTGGTAACTTGAATGATTGTCTGTTAGTTCAGTCAGACCTCAATTCTTTGTCAATGTGGTGCTCTAACAATGGCCTTAATCTAAATATTAGTAAGTGCAATTCAATTTCTTTTTTAAGGAATAGTAATTGTCATTTGTTTGATTACCACATTGATTCAAAATCAATTAGTAGAGTCACTAATGTTAAAGACTTAGGCATTGTACTTGATCAATGTCTTTCGTACAAAAACCATTTCGATTATTTGGTTACCAAAGCCAATGTAATGGTTGGATTCATCAAACGAAATGCAAAGGATTTTAGAGACCCTTTCGCCCTCTTAACCTTGTATAATTCTCTGGTGAGATCGATTTTGGAGTATGCTGATGTTATCTGGAGCCCTGCTTTCATTACACATTCTAATCGATTAGAAAGGATCCAAAGACGATTCACTAAATTTATATTTTTCCAAATGCGTTGGTACCCGCAACCTGATTATAGGACTAGATGTCAGTTACTAGGGATAAGATCATTAGAATCTAGGCGCACTATTCATGGTGTAACATTAATAAGAGACTTACTATGTAACCATATAAAATGTCCTACGCTACTTGCTCTAGTACCTATTAATGTTCCTTCAAGATCTTTAAGATCGAGAATGTTCTTAAGAGAAAAATTACATAGAACGATATATGGAAGTAATGAAACCATATCTAGATCTGTTAGGGATTTCAATGAAGCTTGTGGTAATATTGATATCTTCTGTCTGAGTCGTGATAAATTTAAACTAGAAGTCTTATATTTATTTACATTCTAATTATTTTTGTTAATTATTATTTTTCTTGGAGTGCAATTATGAAATATCTGATAGCTGTAAAATTGCTTGTAGATGTAAACAAATAAATAAATAAATAAATAAATAAATAAATAAATAACTTGTCCAGCTCCGTCTTGCGTTGTTGTTGTATTTAATGTTTTGACATCTCTTGCGGCTGCGTCTCTGCAGCCATTGTGTTCACGCAGTAAACACCAAAAATCTGCTTTTTCTGCTCTAGATCGATCTAGAGCAGGTCATTAAACACACTTAATACATCGTCACGTTTTCTAAGAACATCCGCCCAAATTACGTTACGTAATTAGTGAACGCTCAGAGTTTCGGTAGCATATAAATATGGTCTTCATACCGTCTTAAAAACGAGATGCGTTTCATAGTAAACATGTTATTCAATTCTTATAGCCTCAAAAACGAGATTAGTTAAAACACATTCAGGCCAAATGTTTACAGGATTTTGTTTGACATTTTGACCGCTTTTGGACACTTTTTTATTGAAAAATCAGTCCCGCAAACCACAAACTTTTTATCGGCCGATAGTGCGATCTGGTTGGGCTGTTAGCGCGCACACTACGCCAACAAAATAGTCGGGTTGGTTTAGTTTGAAGGTAATCGTGAATCACATCAAACTTATTTATCGGCCGATACCAAATCGTTGTTGCATGCGGACTTACATACATCTTCATACTGATTATGGGGCAGACCAAACTATCGATAGAAAGTTTGTGGTTTAGGTTATATAATTAAATACCTTGTGCCTTAAGTGAATAGAAAACATTTTTTATGACAGCTGTTTTGAGTGAACGAATTAAGCACGCAAATTAAACCTGTATCCTGTACAACCACCACTTGCTATGCTATGGGTTTTATTACGTCTGGTCTCCACAAGCTTTAAATTTATGGCTGCTATTGAAGCAGCCTCTGATTGTCGTAAGTGGAGACCATGAAACAGCTTAATTTTCATAGGCTACGAAAAGTAGCACATTGCTAACACAGAACATCTATCACAGCTACTAAAGCAGAGTGAACTGTCATATGCACATTCTTTTCCAACATTTTGTTTCTTCGTTGCTGTGTTTGGTCATTGTATATGGAATCTAGAATAGAATAGATTCCATATACAATGACCAAACACAGCAACGATACCCTTTTCGCAGAGCAGCAGCGTACTGCACAACAAAAAGAATATCGAAATTTTTCGTTACGATTCCGTCCTATCATTTTTGTATGGGATTTTTCTATTCATTTCAGCAGCGTACTAGGCTTAAGAACAGAACAAAATGGAAAAAGAAATTATAAGATTGGGAATTGACGCGTCTGATTCATGTATAGGGTTTCATGGTCAAAAATTCAGTGGAAAGTTCAATTATCTCTGTAAGTGTGCTTTCAAATACAAACAGCTCTCTTAGAATACTTTTTATACAGAACTCTGAAAGCATCCAACGATACTCATTTGCCATTAAATCCATCTGTCAATGGTCTTCGGAACTATCGATTTGATTTTGAAATAGATACCAATACGCTGAGTTCATTGGGTTGTCGAACATTACGCTGTGTCTCCACTTGCTTTAAATTCATAGCAGAAAGCAGGAAAATGACAGACACAAAAAATCAGAGCAACTGACAAATTTTGTGTTGTGGGCATTATTTTGTATAGCATACTTTTCATACCAAACATAACAGCGAAGTAACAAAATGGTGGAAAAACCTATGCAGATGACAGTTCCTTCTGCTTTAATAGCTGCGATAGATACCCTGCGATAAAAGTATGCTATCTATCGCTAAAATCACCTTCAACCTTGCGGAATAGAAATCAGGGGCTGGATTCCATAACTTTTCAAGCGGTTGTCGTTAAATCGTCTATCGCCCATTGTATCGTCAAAAAATTGTTTTATGCAATTTCACTTTAAGATTATTTACTACCGTCTTTCAAATTTTATCAACTTTTTCAAGGTTTTTTGTACCGTCTAAAAAACGTTACGGAATTCCCCGAGATTCAATAAAAATTCACTCTTGTGGAAGCTGGCCCCTGAATCCTGGTTAGCTTTACACAGCCTTTCCTATACATAACATAATACTGGTTTCTTTACTTTTTCTTTAAAATTTTCGCACTTCGTCTCTTGTTTCGTTTCGTCCCTGGATCTGCTCGACTTACGTTGTTTGTAATTTGTAATTTTAATTTTACATGAAGAAGCTATTCTCATAACACATAGAAACACACACTTTTTACGAACAAAGCATACAACAACTGATTTTGATTTCAAAACCCGACCTTAATCGCACTTTGTGAACTTTTCAACAATCTCTTCCCTTTTTAATTTCAAAGTACAAAGTTGGCAAAGGCACGATTCCGATGGTTTTGGATGCTTTTGGGATAATGATTTTGAATTTAAAAAAGGTGTATTTTGAAGGGTAAACAGTCATAACAATAATGCTAATGCTAATGCTCTTCGAAAGAAGTAGTATTTGTCACTCAAAAGTACTCAATACTGTTTGTATTCAAAAGAATATGTATATTCTATTTCAGTTTTGTGACTCTCACACAAAGTGATTCCCAAAAATCTCCTTTAAGGCCATGTTTTACTTATTTATGTGAGTGTGTTTTTTGTTCTAAGAAAAAGTAACAACTTCCAGTGACTGTTCTGAAACTGAGCCTTTAACTTTAAGTTCAATGCTCATCTTGAGAGTCCTGTGCTCAACTCGATGAGCGATGAGAAGCTAGAAACAACGCAGAAGCTTTTTTATCAGGGCTCAAGTTTAAGCAAATAAAGTTTTTGCAAAGGACTTAGCTACAACAACATTGGTAAAAGAGTTCACCCATACAAAAGGTGTATTCCAATTCCAACCTCTAATTTCAATTACAAAATGCCCTAAAATAACACTCAAATGAGTGCATTCTTCTCACCTATTTTGCCTGTAACCCTTCAAGATCATCTTGGGGAAATTCATTTTTGATAAATAAAGCAACCAAAATTCCACCGGAATCGTGCCTTTCAAACTAACACTTTATGAATTTCTCTTTACAGGAAAAAGGAACATCACTGCCAACTGAAAGGCTGAACAAATTTGCTGATCCAAGCCTTCTACGTCATATTTTACAATTAGTCTATAATTCTGCCGTTAGCGATCCCGATAAGCTTAACAATTATGAACCCTTTTCGCCTGAAGTTTACGGTGAGACATCATACGAACTCGTTCAACAGATGATCAAACACGTTACCGTCAATGGAGATGATACATTCATTGATCTGGGTTCCGGTGTCGGTCAGGTGGTTCTCCAAATGGCCGGTTCGTTTCCATTGAAGACGTGTATTGGTATCGAAAAAGCTGATACACCAGCACGCTATGCCCAGCGAATGGATATATTTTTTCGTCAATACATGGCGTGGTTCGGGAAGCGATATTGCGAGTATCGATTGCTTAAAGGTGATTTTTTGGTTGACGAGCATCGGGAAAAAATCACGTCGTCTACATTGGTTTTTGTAAATAATTTCGCCTTCGGACCAAATGTTGATCATCAGTTGAAGGAGAGATTTGCCGACCTACGAGATGGCGCTAGAATCGTATCATCAAAGAGCTTTTGCCCGCTGAACTTTCGCATAACCGATAGGTGAGTTTGTTGTGTTTGTGTTGAAAATTGTGGCATTCGTAATTTGAGTATGAAATTTCAGAAATTTAAGTGACATTGGAACTATAATGCACCTTAGTGAAATACCACCGTTAAAGGGATCTGTTTCGTGGACATGTAAGCCGGTATCGTATTATTTGCATGTGATCGATCGTACGATACTCGAGCGATATTTTCAACGAATGAAAAATCACAAAGGACCCGAACACAACGAGCATGTTGGTAAGTTAAAATGTTACACCACAAATTAATGCAAAAGAGGACAAAGAAAGACTTGAAGAATAAAAGGAGTGGACTAAAAAAAAATAATCATTCATTTGACATTTAATCATCTCATCTGACATAAGCCACGCAGTTCCTTTTTTTGTTTTTGCCTTGCTTTTCTATTCTTTTTTGGATAATATTATTTCTCTAAAATAACATTTGTGTTGTTTAGTTTTGTAGAATAAGTAGGAATAAGACAGGGTTAGGTCTGCTTCTACTTCCAATGTTTGAAGGTGACAAACGTTATACTTGATCAAGACTTAAAACCTACAAAGTAGTTACAGCTTACTTCTGATCTTCGTTAACTTATCGCTCCCGCCAGCAACAAATTTGTGCTTTTATAATGAAGGCTTCTGTCAAACTGCTGTGGATTCGTTCCTGTCGCTAGTAATGCCAATTTTATTTGGTAACTTGCAGTCACAATGACTTTTTGCTCAGTTCCTTTGTTAAAATGTTGTCGACTAAAAATTCAAACTAGAATAGCGGCACCCTGAACTGAAACGAAATGTTCGAAGCACTTCCTTTCGTTAAAGCAAAAACCAAATTTGTGTAAACAAACAGAATCTCTTCAATGAAACGGTTATAAAAGCTTTTTACTTTGAGCTTTCGTTTCACTGGGCTCTAAATTAACTGTTCTTTTTGGCTTTCTACAGTTCACTTGACTTTGTTTTGAGATTTACAAACCTCAAAGTGAACGTTGTTTCATATTTTTTATCTAAAAGAGTTGAAAGACGAATTTCCTTTTCAATTCTTTCAACCGTAAGTCTTGATCAAGCGAACACGTGTAGTCACCTTTTTTTTGCACAAATAAAAGCTGAATTTATGTTAAATTTTCTTCATATTGCAGGTACAACACGAACTACCCGAGATCGTGCCAAACGTGAGGCAAATCACCAAAACCATATGAACCATGCCAATTCTGTAAATAATTCCATAAACGCCAACAGCAGCAGCAACTCCAACACACCCACCAATAGCGTCATGAATTCAACAAATTCAACAGCAACAAGTGCTCAACAGAATGGTAAATCATCGTCGACAAAAATGGACGAATCGTCGACAGATAGCGAAGCTGAGGCAGCTGTGGCCGGCCCGACAACACAGCAACGCCGCACATGGTCTGATTGGTGCAGTTCAAAGGGCAAAAGCAGTCAATCGGACGATGAAGAGAACAATAACTTTTCGAGTACAACTAACTCGAGGAATATTCGCAATGTGACGCAAAAACGGAAGAAACTGACGCGAAAAGCAGCGATTGCTAGTAAATCAGCTGCGGCGGCGGCAGCAGCACAAGCTGCAGCTGAAAAAATTGCTGCAGCAGCAGCACAAAAGGAGTCAGGGGGAAATCTAGCAGCACCGAATGCTGTTGGTGGGGCTAAGCGAAAGGGTCGTATAAAGAAAGGAGGACGTGTCAAGAAGAGTCTGAAAATAGTGGGATTGGATGTGTTGCATACACAGACTCTGCTTAGCACGAGTGCGGAAATGATGTGCAAAAAGTTACCCCCCGCACCGGGTTGTGTAGATCAACAGTTGACATCGCTGAGCGGTGACATGAGTCACACGGAATTGGACATTCCAACTGCTCCTTCGGACACACCGTATGCCCTGCAGATTATTTTGGATGTTTTCCGGCAGCAGTACATGGCAATGATTGAGAACATGAAGTCGAAGTCATTCGTGCCAAATCTGAAGCGCAAAATTCAACTGGAACAAGAACGAAAACAACGAATTAAGAATCGCGCCAGCCAGTTGGACAAGCAAATAAAGGTTCTTATTGATGATAGCGTGGCACTGCTGAAGGCTCGCATGAATGAGCTCGGTATAAATATGTCTTCACCCAATGACTTGCTAGCGAAAGCAAAAGAAATTGTTGGCCGTCATAAGGAACTCCAAGGGATGGTTAAGAAAATGTCCAGTCAGGTTACTGCTGGAGAAGCTGAACAAAAACGTCTCTTGAAGAAGAACCTGCAAAGTATGCCTGAGTTTACAAAGAAGCAAAAGAATGGCGGCATTGAAACGCTGGACATATCCGAGGCAGCAGCTCATGAAATGCTACTCAAAGAAATTGCCAACACTCTTGTGCAAAGGAAGAAGCTCTACGCTCAGGTATCGACAATTGAGAAGGAAAGCATAACTCTGGAGAAGGTTGTGGATGAACGTAAAACTGCGGCGGTATTGCTGGCTCAGGGAACAAATCTGACCATCGCAACGGCGGCAACTACTGTGCCTGCAAGTACGACGGGATCAACGAGTACTACTGTTAGCAAATCAAGCCACTCAAAATCTTCACGACGTAGCAGAGATCATCGGACTCGGTCGCAAGAATGGCCAGATGTACCGGATGTTGGCAAAATCGAAGAAAGTAATCCAGAGGTGCTGGCGCAGAAGATTCTTGAAACGGGCAGGCAGATAGAAGCTGGAAAAATTCCCAGTTACAAACATAAGGAAGAGCGAGCTAGCAAACATCGTAGCAGTAGTAGCGAGCACAGTAGCCACCATCATCAGCATTTCCTTGCGCAGCATCACTCAGGTCCAGATAGTGCACTTATGCCAGCTCCACCTCAGGGTGGTCTGAAGCAACAACATCAAATTCCCATTGTAGCCAATCATGTTCCGTTGCCTGGAAGTGGAGTTCGAGGGAGCAGCAAATCGTCGAAGAACCACCAAGAGTCCCCAAAAGTAGCCAATTTCGAGGATCGTCTGAAGAGTATCATCACTTCGGCGTTGAACGAAGACCAAGAGCACAGGAAATCACAGCATCCGACGGTTGAAGCGGCTGCAGCAGTACCACCACCGCCATCACCGGCGAAAAAGTCTTCCAGTAAAGCTTCAAGTAATGGGCCATCGTCTACAAGCCACCATCATCAGCAGTCAACGGCGGCTCAACAGTTGCATCATCATCATCTTAGCAACATTATCACGGTGGCTACTCAGGGGCTGACGCACTTGAACGCGACTACGACAATATCGCCTATCACACCGCCTCCACAACAGCACCATTATGGCAATAGCGCGACAACGCAGAATGGTCCTTTGCATCATATGCACCATCATTCGCAGTCGATGCCTCCGACGGCGCACAGCGGCTACAAAGCATCTCAGAGCTTGGGAGCATCTTTTTCGAAGCAATTACCTGCATCTTCTTCCTCCATATCTTCGTCAACCTCCTCTTCTTCATCATCGGGGATAGCATCATCAACATCCGCCCATCATCAGCAGCAGAAATATTCGAAATCGAATCCGCTTGCAAGTTCGTCGGCGTCAATCGAGCGGGCGGTATCAATTCACCAATTGCATGGTCAACATCACTCCACAACTCATGGAACGCCTTCAGCTGCACATCAGCATGCTGGACTTTACGCTGCCGCAACTGATTTGGCCTTCCGCCGAAGTTATGATCACCAAGCCCACTATCAGGAATTCAAGGCACCAGAGAACATGAACCGCGGAGCGTTAATCGAAGAGCCAACCCGAAGTCATTCGGCTTCTTCAGACTCTGCGATGTATTATCCACCGACAAGAGATCGTCTTCTGTCTCTCGAACGACAACAAACAATGCAACAGCCGAGTCGCCCTAGTTCGAGCTCCTCTCAACCCGATTACACACAAGTGTCACCAGCTAAAATGGCTCTGCGGAGGCATCTTTCGCAAGAGAAGCTTGCCAATCAGCATGTTGGCCCTTCAAACACACCGAGTAGTGCTGTCATGGCCAGCAAAACCATTGGCGATTTGGTTAATGGAGAAATCGAGAGAACTCTGGAAATATCCCACCAGAGCATCATTAATGCAGTGGTCAATATGAGTGCTATGAATGTACCTGCTTCTTCATCTGGTGGTGCTAATAGTTCAACGGGGTCAACAACAGAACGCCCTATTATCAACCCAAACGCCCAACGTCCAGAGCGTGTGCATGTACGTGTCTTGGATGAAATATCGCAGCAACATCATCCAGTTTCGTCACACCAACAACACCATGCTCATCACCATCATCCGTACAATCAAATATCACCGCGTTTACGTAACGATGTTGGCATGTCTGATATGAAAAAGTCACCGCCAGCACATAATTTAACTACGTTAGCCCAAGTTGCATACAACCATAAAATTATTTCGCAGCAGCAACAGCAACAACCTTCTTCATCGTCATCGTCATCGTCGTCGTCATCGGCTTCAACGGGAAGAGCATTAAATGCAGTAAGCAATTATGGAACATCTGTAGGATATCAACACCAGCAACATTCAATGTCGTCAGTAGGCGGAGGTGGTGCCAGTGGAACACATACGCAACCATCGCCAACTTCTTCATCATCCTCGTCTTCAAGAAACAATTCAAGCTCAAGGCGAGATTATTCGACGGTAGCCCTACCTCGTGCTGAAATGAAGCCCTGCTTGGAATCATACTTTAATGAGGAACCAAAAGTATCGCCGCCAGCAGCTGCACCTGTATCTATGAAGGAGAGGATTTCCAGTAGGCGAATGAATGGAAATCCACCCCTAGAAGGTAAGCTTTATTTGTGAGGAGGTTTTCTTTATGCACTACTGGTAGATGGTAGTTAATATAGTGTTAATATAGTCTATTGTTTTGTAGTCAAGTCTGCAAAGATTTTGAGGATAACTCTACGAAACCAAATGAAAGTTTTCTTTCAAAACTTGTATTAAACGATCCAATTTGTAGTAAGCTGGGTTTGTGTGTCCTTAGCGCTCCAAAAACTGACCAAATGGCCATAAAACGCACTTGAACATCAAACCCTTCGTCTCTGCGGTTGGTACTAAATTTTAATGAAAGGAGTTAGGTTTCAATAAAAATGATTTACTGAACAACTTTTAGATATGTATAATGTATCATTTTGAATAACCCGCAATTTCAGCAGTTGTCTTGACTCAAGATACAGAAGGTAGAATGGTGGTTAAAATTGCGCCTTTAATAAAATTGGAAAGTTAAACGCTTAAATCACTTGTATACAACAATGTACTCTTAACTTTATCACTCTATAATCAAAACTGCCCTCTGGTTGTCTCAAGTGGGCTATTTATATCGAATGACATTTCATCTAGAACTCTCCAGCAACTTCCACATGGTCTGCAACTCTCCACTGTTTTGGCTGTCAAACATTTTCTCTCCTACAATATTCTACACTTACACTAGTGCTCCCAGATGTGTTTTTCGGTTAAACGTTTTCGATTAGGAAATTGGTATTAAATGTTGGGTTCACGTTACACTGCCCCCTCCTTAAAATTGTTCGTCCCGAATAATTCCATCTGCAGCCTCGCCACTATATCGATGCAGACTGTCACAATGAACTACTTTTAACTTGCCTCTTAGTCCTCTTTGGATGCGGTAAACCACGTCGTTAATCCTCGTGACAACAGTATAAGGACCTTCCCAGTTTTGCTGAAGTTTCGGTGACAATCCCTTTTGACGATGAGGATTATAAAGCCACACACGATCTCCTGATTGGAATCCTGACGTTGTCGCTTTAGTGTCGTACCGGGTCTTCATCCGGTCGCCATACACTGTGGCCCATGTCCCTGTTCTATTAGGTCTATCTGTAAGCCTACCCACCTCTTTGTTTGAATCGCAGACATAACAATTTCGGAACCACTTCTCCACGTCACCTCTAACATGCAACCAGTGAAAGCGTTTTCGCACGTTCTCCAGCGTCTTGTTGACTCCCAGGTGGCTTCCTGTAGGGCTTCTATGCATCTTTTGTAAAACCTCTTTGATTTTCGATTGAGGAACAATAAGCTGCATTACAAAAGATTTACCGTCAGGAGATTCCCATTTGCGCTGGAGCACGCCTTCTTGCACGCGAAGCGAGTCCCACTGTGCCCAATAGGCTTTGACAACAGAGCTTTGGTCAGAAATGTCGTCCCAGTCAGGTTTCGTGTTTTTCTCTTTCCATTTTAGAATCGGTCCGATGTCTGGATCCTTCTTTTGAGCAGACCTCAATTCTTCCTTGTTCCATCCGAATATGGGTTCCATTCTTATCCGCTGAGTCTTGGTTTCTACTTTCCGCCAGCAATTCCATTGGGGGTTTTCTACCTGATGTCCAATTCGGTATTGATAAGTCTGCGGTCTTACTCTACAGCTCGCGGATTGATTTTCTTGGACTTCACAACGTCGACAAGCAGTTTCTGCACAATTCACTTATAATTGCGGATAAAAAGCAATATACTACGTTTTGGGACATTCTGCTTTGAAGGGACTTTTTTGCATAATTTGTGCAAGAATTGCGTTTAGGAGTTCGCCCACCTACTCGGCCAGCAATTGTGAAATTGGTGAAAAATTTGAGCTGTAAAGACAAGCGGGGAATCGAGCTCTTGCACGTCGCTCAAGAACAACTGAGACTATTGCTTTCTTAGGAAAACACAAGTTTGTAACATTCTCTTTTTCGACGAAACCAGCGACCTAACTCACAAAAACACTTAAAGTCTCTCCCTTTTCATACGAAGTTCTAAATGGTTTGACTAACTATTGATTAACTCGTTAGTCCAAGTTTGGTTAGAGGGTGAAGTCAACTTTATAATCCCCTAGATGGGGACAAGAGGGTGGACAATCTTCTGGTCTCAGTGTTATTACAATGGGCCCTCTGTGGTTTAAGTTTGTCGGTTTCCGTATATTGGCAGCCACATCTAACCTAACCAATTCTCGTCGATCTTTGGAAATTGCATTGTTATAACTATATAACACCGAATTTTGCACTATTAAGGTTTTTAAAACTCATTTAACGCAAGAAATATCTCTTCATGAGCACACAAGCAACGGCACAAACGGTTTGTGTTTGAAAAGTGCCCTGACCCTGATTTTTGGAAGAGAAGATCACAATTGGCCACTGAAATCTTATGATTATTGGAGCCACGTGAAAGATAAGGTTCATGCTAATCGATTGAAGACCTTAAAGATAGAATTCGTTAAAATTTCGAGACCATAGAGCTAGATAATTTTATAAAAAGAACATGGACCTTGAAGCGCATGTTGCAGCAATTTGACTGACACGGTTTTTCATGCAATGAAGTAAATATTCGATGATTGCTTTAAAAAATCTGATTGATTTATCAAAGGGCATCCGCTGACATGTGTCTTATCAAATTTATCAACCAAAACGACATCTTCTTCATCTTAAGTTTTGGCTTTTCTTAATTTGGTATTCGGATCAATTGGTGAAGCAATGGGTAGTCAGTTATTCCAAAACGGTCAAAAAACTGTGTAACACACTTTGTTTGGTCTAAAGAAATCGTAACGGTTTTTCTCTCTCTATGGTTATTCGCATTCCAATACCGCTTCACCAAAATCTTTCATTCTAAAATGTTTCTTAAAATTTGTTTTGAGTTGATTTTCCTTGCATTGTTTTTAGAATAATTAGTAAATCGTTCAGATTTTCTGAATACATTGTCTAATTTTATGTTCTATTGGCGACTTGCTTGTTTAAGTCCATATATGGGTCTTTTAAGTAAGCATACGTTTGCACTCTCATCGTCGCGTCGTTAACTTCAGGTTGTCGCATTTACACGTTTTCTTTAATATTTCCTTGTAGAAAGACGTGATCACATCCATTAGGTCAGTAAAAAAATTGAATTTCGAAGCAATTGCCAAAAGACATTTAAAAGGATATATCTGACATCCAGGAGGTTGAATTCAACCTTTTGCGACAAGTCTTGCTTCAAAGCGAAAATATTTTCCATTTGAATCAGTTTTAACTTCAAAAACACACTTGTAACTTATCACTTGTCAATAGGTAATCATGCTTACTTTGAAATTCTATTTCGATAGAAAGTTAGTCGAATCATTCGAGTCTCAAATTCGACCCACTTTCTATCTAAATGGAATTTCAAAGTAACCAATTGCCACGCTCGGTTATCCGTTAAACATCGACACCCGTTGTCCATTGCGGTTTTCCATTCAACAGAACTTGGGCACGGCCACGTACTGATCGGCAAAGTGCCGAAATTAGACCAAAATTGAAAGCTGAGCGACATTTCGTCAAAAATGCTACTTGTCAGATATGAAAACCAATCAGGAAATTGTTTTTTCCTTCGTAATCCAGATGTCCTTTTAAGTTCTGGTTGTTCGCTTTCTTCATGAGTGTGTGATAGAGTATCAACAAAGGCAGAAATATACGGCGCCAACTCCAACTGGGTCTGCGTCGGTCGCTACCACAAGTGGCAATTTTGGATCATAATGTGCTAAATGAGCTTCTGATGCCATTTTACGTTTCACAGTGTTGAATGCTAGCTTGCATTTTTCATCCCATACGAAAGGCACATTGTTTTTGAGTAAATTGTTCAATGGATACAACACGGTGCTTACATTTTCAAAGAATCTGCCGTAGTAATTGATCAAACCAAAAAATGAACGTACCTCATCTTTATTAGTTGGTTCTTTCAGTTGTTGAATGGCGTCAATTTTCGTTTCCATTTTGTGAATGCCGTGTTTATCAATTTTATAACCGCAGTATGTAATTGAGTCGGCCATAAATTCGCATTTGTCGAAATTTACCCTCATGTCGTGTTTTTCGAGATGTTGTAGTACTGTTTCTAACCTTTGAATATGTAATTCATCGTTCGGTGCTGTAATTTTGATGTCATTAAGGAAAACAGTAAGTCAGTCAATGTCTTTTGATATATGTATTTCAATTTCGCGTTGCCATTTTGCTGGTCCAGTTGCTATTCTGTTCATCAAATTTGTTGGTTGAGGGGCTATCCCTTGCGTGTTGAAAGTGTAAGAATCTTCTGATCTTCTTCGGCACTTCCATTTGAAGATACATATGCTTTGGTTAGATCAACTTACATAAATAAATAAAAGTTCAGTTTCGATTCAGCACTACAACAGATTGGATGTTTCAAATTCGGTTTTGATCCGATCAATACTTCAACTGGAGACTTTATTATTCAAGACACGAGAATGCTTCTTCAAATAGGCTGCCTTTAACATAGGTTCAGCTTAAAACTTTTTTGGTAAGACAAAGACTGCATCTGCGAGCCCATCTTGTCTTACAACCCCACATGCCTTCAATAACTTTTCAAACTGTCGACTACAAAAATTAGTTTCATTACCTGATCTAAACTTCTTAATCTGTTTTCCAGTCTTTTTCTCGACGAATCCTTATACTATCGTAGGACTTTGAAAATGTTTCATCGTTTGATTTAAGAATATGAACAAAAGCTTTGCAACTGAAATCATCAACCAGCACAAATGCTTATCTAGCTCTACCAATTGAAACATTTTCCATCAGTCATCTTGAACAGTTTCCAATATATCAGATGCTGCCCTTAGACCAGAATTTTCTAACTGAAATCTTGACTGCTTTCCTTTTAAATATGTGCTACAGATATATCTTCGTCTTCAATAAACAACACCAGACATAATCTTCCTCAAATCTAGATCAAATGTCCCAAACGTCGATGCCAGGTTTTCGTAACTTTCAGCAGACGCAGTTGCAATACACCCAAATTGTTCGAAACTAGTATATAACAGTCCTCGCAGTTGAAATTGCCCTTCAAAAAACAGAGCCGAAGACGCACCAGTAGTTTTCTTCTCACCATTCATATCTCCATTGGGCAATATGGACAATTTTTGTTGCACTTATAACACTGATTTATTTCTGACTCATATTCTTTTTTCTGCAACAGTTATCAAAACTATTGAAAGCATCACCGTTGGTGCGAAATTTTCTGACAAACTGACTTAAAATCCTATAGCATTCAATCTCTGAGCGCAGTTTTTAAGTTTAGATCTTGTTAATTGTTGTAGCAAAGTTATTCAGCGTACACGACCAAACTTCCCAAACTTCATTATCCCATCTTGAATATGCACTTATTGCTTGTTTTTCCACGTGTATCGTCTTTCGTGAGGAATTGGCAAGTCATGAAAAGGAAGCCGCGAAAAGCGCTTTTTCGATTTGCCGTTCGGAATCGCCAGAAAATTGTAGGTTCTTTCCAGACCCTGACAAGGCCTGGTTGAGAAAAACGTTCTATGCCCCGGTGCTTAACGCTCTGTTACGCTACCGTATTTTATTTGTACGATATTAAATTCCACTTTTGTATTCACAAGTTCACATAATACTTCTTTTCAGGCTTAGCAGTTTCCCTTCAAGATCACGTCATGGCATCGCGTAAATTCAAAGAAGAAAACGAAGAACGTCAACGCCGATCCGAGTTAGCTGCTGCTCATTTTCAAAACGCATCAGCAGCAAACCCAACAACAACAGCTGCTCACCCGCTAACCCAGCAGCACGATCGGACATCACCAATTAAAGTTGAAAGTGAGTACAAAATGAATAATTTTAAAACGAGAATAAAGATCTAGAAGTTATAAATTACTCTTCTTCTTCAGTTGGAATGAAACGTACTTCGCCGATAGCTCAGCATCCACGTCCATCAAAGATGCCCCACTATGCCTCACACGAACATCTTATGACGACAAACAGCAACACAAACAGCAGTAGTTGCAGTAGCAATAATGGGCGCCGATCTAACTCTTCACTCGAACAGCCCCTCATGAGTCCCGAAATAAATTCACTTATGCCCGATGAGAGACCGTTGCAATTATCGTCACGACCCCGCACCACAGACGACGGTAAGGAAACCAAATAAAGTTTCACTTATTATGATCGATAGAAGTTACAATATTTTTACTTTCCTTTATTTCATTTTGTTTTTTTCTTAATTTTTCCTAATTTACTTATATTTTGCATTTTCCATTTTTTTTTTTTTTGTTCATTTTTATTTTAATCCACTGATTTTTTTCGATTTTTTTTTTTTTTTAATTTCATTTTTGGTAGAAGAGATGATACCCTTTCAAATAAAATAAAATAAAATATATAGAACCTTCTCTCACACACAAAGTACAAAAGCTACTTATTATGTACAAAACCAAAATATTGTGAATGAAAGCAAAATTATATTATTATGAGATATTATTTTTCTACTTTCCGTATTAAGTATAAAACAAAAGAAAGCAATAATTACAAACTTTTTGTAGACCTTTACATTATAATAGACACTTACACTTATATTCAGACACTCTTATTTTTTAAATTCTGTTTTTCTTCACTGTCACAACACAATAAAAATGACGAAAAAAAACCAAGCTGTTCTGTTGTAATTTTTAGTTATTTTTTCCTCTTCAATTACTGAAAAAACTGTTCAAAATTTCTTCAACCCGATTCGTATGTACATATATCAATTACAACAGAAAGTATTTCACTTTTATTTTAGTTTATTTTTTGTATGATTTTGTTAACATACTCGTATCTTGTGCATGATAAAAATGATTTTTAAGATAGGTATTTTTGTGTTTTTTTTTGTTTATTTGAGGACGCGGTACCTGTAAATATTTGTTTGTTTTGTGTAAAACGTTATGTTGTTATTTTGTCTATTAAAACTAAATTTAATTTAAAGACTGGGAGGAGACAACAATGTAAACTTGACAGACTCAACACAGTGTAATGTTGTTATTTGTATTTCTTTCCAATGCTAGAATAGAATACACAATTCTTAGTCATAATTTATAATGTTCGCAATGAGACGATTACAATCAAAGTTGTATGACGTGTTGATTTTAAGATTTCTTTTATTTTTCTTTAGCCAATTATTGAATACAAAAGACAGCGAAGAACTCTTTACTTAGGTGGACATTACAGTTCAGAGTGGATTTGGGTCTCAACTAACATCTTTCGTCAGCAATTTTGAAATAGTGTTTTATTTCTAAATTTTCTTCTTAACTCAAAGAAGCAGCTGTTGACAGAAGTTATTTTTTTCGGTTTGATCTCTGTACTGTAATTATAATACAATGTACTTGGAAAACCCGCCAAGCCAAAAATTTGGTGCCCATCCGGTCTACATGGCCTAGCTATCGTAGCCACGCAATGCGTACTGTTTTAGCTATGCCGATGTCGGTGTTGGTTGTTGAACTTTCTTCTCCATACATCGTCTTCACATATCGGGCCAAAGATCATTCGAAGTTCTTTCTTTCGAAACGACCTAGGGCTTCCTCATCCGATTTAGATAAGGTTCATGCTTCCACGCCGTGTAGCAGGACTGGGATGATCAAGATTTTATGATGGTTTTTCTGAGGATTGTTTTATTTCTCAATTGCCTTCTTAAAGTAAGAGCGATTGACAAGTTATTCTCCATTTGATCTCTGCACTGATGTTTTTTTCCCTAGTGGATCCTAGGTAGGGAAAGGAGTTATGTCTGTGATGTTTTGTCCAATTCATCGATGAATGTTTTCATTCCTTGTTTGACGACAGCATATATGTACTTCGTTTTGTCCTCCCATTTTTACCGTAGCTATTCCAATGTTCGCAGAAGCACCTATAACATCAAGCTTGTTTCTCCCTTCTATTTGAGATTAAACCCATTTCTGCCGTGTTCTATTCCAATGTTCGCAGAAGCACCCATAACATCAAGCTTGTTTCTCCCTTCTACCTCAATATCGCTTGCTTAAGCGAGTTACTTTGCAGACCTTTGAAATGTTGTTCTGGTGTTGACGTTTGAGTTTTACACAATCTTTTCAAGTGTAATGTTAAAGAAATTGCATGATAGTGTGTCGCCTTGTCGAAAACTTTTTTTTGACATCGACATTTTTGGTGAGTAAATTCTCCAAAGTCATCCTGCCTAGTAGTACATTTTGCAGGGATGCCAAAACTTGACATGGATCTGTACAGCTCGAATCTATGAAGGCCCAACTATGTTAATGATCTATAGGGCGACCGTGGTGCAGTGGTAGCGTGTTCAGTAGATAGGCCGGACGCGTGGGTTCGAATCCCGCTATGGGCATCTACTTTTCTTTCAGCCTCCCAGTTTCGTATGGACGCCGCCCTTGAGGTTATATGTGAAATTACTAACAACTTATTTCCAACTACTGCAACACAAAAAAAAAAAAGGGAAGGCTGCTACCCTGGTAGTACAATGGACGGGTAATTTGGTCTGAGTTCTCCAGATTAGCCTCCTCTTAAAAAAAAAAAATAAAAAAAGTTAATGATCTAAGTGATCTAATGGTTCGGTGGTGATGTTTAAATGGTAGACGGTAAACCATATTTAAGTATATCACAATATAAGAACTCGTTTCAAAATTCACGTCCTGATCTTCAGTTGTGGAACTGGAACGGTTCTGTATGAGTAGCTTATTGAATTGAAATCCTTACTTGTTGTATGTGGTAATAAAAACCGAGTAGAATCTAATGCTGCGAAAACTCAATGCTTTCGGTAAAGCTCTCTACGATATCCGTTGTCCTCTATTCTACCCAAAAATTGTTCTTTCAATTGACACCGACTGACGGACATTGAGAAGCTTTTATTCTTCAATATATTTCGTCAGTTGACGGTGTATCAATGTTTTCATGACCTTGGAAATAATTGAGGATAGTGCAATTGGACGGTTATTGGAAAGGGAGGAAGACACAAAGCTGTCGTCATGTCACTCTACCTTAGCGTGTTGGTGGTTTAATGTCCAACAATGTCAATGGTGCGAAGTTAAGTCGCAGAATTCCGAATAACCGGCTTAGTAGGTCGATTAAACTGACCATAAAATGAAGAAAGCGCGCAATTAACTTTCTCAATAGAGCATACATACTGGTAATGAAATTGAATGATTTCCAAGCGTTGTTCGTTTGTAAGACGATTCACGGTTAAATTATTATAGACCAAACTGAAGATGTTTGACAATGACACAGAACACGAAATGGACGCGAGCTGTCAAAATCTTGCCTGCGTCCTTAAAATTTATGTCGATTTCCTTTGCAAAAACAAAAGCACTCTAAAAAAGTACTTTTTTTTCGTGCTCACTGGAACAGAAAAGACAAAATTCTTTTTTTATCATTGTATGTGTGCTATTTTTGACAGCCAACTATTCCCGTTTGTTTTGTTCTGCAATTTATATAGAAAGAATGTTTTCGAATCTTTATTAATAAATGCACTAGGAAGAAACCTCCTCATCCGAATAATTGTACACAACACTTTGAACAATATTATTCACAGAATGCCTTTCGTTTTGTGTAAGGAATTTCAGAATTTCAAACACTTCTTCGTTGGAATCAGAACTAGATGACGACTGATAAATATTTTGATAATTTCAGCTAAAATTGAGCGATCCATTTTCACAAAATAGTTTATTATTTATTTTAATTATCTCTCTTTCACAGTCCTTTAACCAAAAATGCAAAATAATCAAACTGCAAACTGGTAAACGTCAAATGTTTTGCGTTGGTGTACGTGAAAGTGCGTGTAAATCTTGCCTCTGAATCGAGATTCGTAAAAGTGCTTTTTCGGGGCAAAAAAAAAGTGATCTGGTGTCTACATGTAACGTATTTCGAGCAAAAAAGCACTTTTAAAAGTGCTTTTGTGTACCACTGGAAATCGACATTAATGTTATGTTCGCACCTGAAGTTAAACTGGGTCTCATTCCAGGGTGGTAACCAAGTAGTGTCCGCATATTCTTCTTAAGTTAAAAAGAGGTAGATATAAAGTGCGAGCAGGACGGTAACGACATATGAGAGAATTCATTCTCTCTCCATTCACTTTCACTCTCTTAAATGTCAAATTCAACGGAATATTGGAAATAGTGCATTCTGCGCACTTGGTTTCGAATAGGTTATCACGAAACCCAGTGACTAAAAAAGTTTCATTTTTTATGGCAAACTACTGGGTTATCATGTTGGTTTGGGATTGTTTTGAGTTAAACAAGTTTAACTCTCAGGTGCGGGCATAGCATAAGACAAAGGAGTTTTCGTCATTCAATCGCTTGTTGAATCAGCTTACGTAGTAGGCTCCCAGGCCAATTGTTGATTGTTTTTTATTTTTGGCTTTGAAATACGCTGTTTTTGTTTAGCTCTTTTCGGTCTCCTTACAGCGAATGGAATAATGGACAGGGACCCAACTAGGTAACTCTTTTCTACTTTCGAAAGTTATTTGTGATACAGAATAAAAGTAGAATCGAATTTAACGTAACGAAAAGGCAGACATCCTAGCTAAAGACGGACCATCCAAACCATTCGTCGGTCCTGAATTTTTCTGCTGGAAGAATCCAATAAAGCTTGGCATAACTCATCTGGTCAAACATGTTCATGCCAGAATATACTGAAAAAACATCAAAATTCCTACTGAACATCAATAGGATAACTCTCAACTTGCTCAGTACAATTAGCCGGCCACTGTTATCTTAAGAAACTTTTTCACCAAATGAGGTTTGTAGCAGAAGCCATCTGCAGACAAACCTAGAAAATGAAGAAGCATCTTTACCCATTATTTCAGAATGTCCTGCTTTTGTGAGATCATTCCCCTGGAGAAACTCTTAGCTCATTCACCTTCAAAAGATTGTCAACTTCTGGTTCAAATCAGGAGCTCAAGAACTGCTCTGAACCCCACATGGATTTGAACAATAGGTTTCTTTCAGATTCCGTAGTGCCCAGAGCTGCGCAAACTCAACCCACAATATAATCTAATCTAATCTAGAATCGAATTTGAGTACTTCCAGCTGTTTTCGACAGAAACTACCAAATTTCGTTCAAGGTTGCCTCTTACTGTTTTTTTCTTATATCCTCCAGAATAGCAAAGGAGGAATTTAGGGTAAAAGAAAATTTTTATTGTGTGCCTTACTTTACAGTGCCTTACTATGGGAGTTCAAACCCTTTTGACTTAGACTTGAGTTTAACAATCAATCATTTCAGTTTCACAGTGTTTTGAATCTTAACCTGAATTTATTTTAATCGACGGTGTTGTGCTGTTTAATCTTCAGTTCAATATTTGGAATTCTTTTTCGAAGCCTACTTTATTTTTAGCGAATTCGCTTCAAAAATGAAAACGCAATAAATGAAAAAAGGAATACATTCGAGCTCTTCTTCCTTTCAGGGCGTGATCTCGAGAAAATCACGGCTCTCCAACTTTTATCTGCTCGACTCTAGTGCTCCGCTCGTATGGTACTTGGCAATGTATGATGTGTAAAACACACACTAAAATCAATCCGAGGCATATACATATGCCTGTCCAAATTATTTTGAATTTGACCAAAGATTTTTTGTTGTTCTTTTTTTTAATGAATTATTGTGTACTGTACTATGTAGGCCAAAGATCAGCGTAAAAAAGCATGGTTGAATAATGTAAAGGGGAGGGTGGGTTCCTAAATCTAGTTTAAATTTCTGTTAGTTAAATTAGCACTAACCAAATCTACCATCAACAACTAATCCACATCTTTGATTTAAGTAAAAAAATAAAAGAACAGATTTAACAATTTCATATTATGCATTTTGAAAAATAGCTTTAAATTTAATTTTAGTTTTTTAACCCCAAAAAAAGAAAATAATATTTTTTTTAAACAGTGTCAGACACTATACCACAAAAAAAAACAAACAAAAATTAGTAAGCAAAAATGACAACATCAAAATCCGTTTCCCAACAGTTAACAATCCAGATCGTATCGTACCGAACTACGATCCGCGACGTCGTTGTCGACCACCTTCTTCCCCACAAATTGGATTAATAGTAGCAGATAGTAGTAGCACTCCATCGCGATATCCAAAAACTAAGAATTTTCAATTCAATTAAGTTTTTTATTTTTCAAAAATCAAAATTAAAAACTCTTCTAAATTCTTCTATAAAAATAAAAAATAAATTGTTCCCAAGGTAAGTTTGTTTTATTAACAAAATAATTAATTGGTTTCTTTATTAATTCTTTTTTTTGTTACTGTTTATTTTTTCTTGTTCTTTCCTTTCTGTTTTGTTGTACAAAATTCAAGTTTTCTACACTTTTTTCTTCAATTATCAAATACAAATCTTTTACTAAAACAAAAATGATAAAAAAACACAGGTACCTCGACCATTCTCAGGCTAATAAATATTCCTACTTTGTTTATTTTACAATTTATTTATTTATTTTTCTTTAATAACTGGTGTTTTCAACATAAAGCAAAGCCAATTATTGTAGGGAGCTTCATTGATACAGTCTTCTTTAGCCAAAACAAAAAAGAAATTCAATTTTCGTGCTAGATTGTAAAATATATAATTTTGTTTTTATTTGCAATGAGTTCTATCATTATGTTGACTCATCTTTTGTGATTAAATTTATTTGGGCTTATACATATGTTATATTCTCAAATTTACAAACTATATTTATTTTTTTATATACACACAAATATTTTGCTTGCTTGTCTATAGTTGATGCTGATTGCTTAACTTTTTATTGTTTACCTATATTGATTAGTATTCTTTGTTTATACCCTGGATCACTAATTACAGGGTAGTTTGTCGTCACTCTTCACAACAATTTTCATTGTTTGATAAAAAGTAAATAACTATTAACAATTAGAAGCTAAGAATTCTATTTCTTTGTATAAAATTAGTGCTCTAGTGGTGATATTATTTCTTTGGGTTTTCTTCTATGATTTGTTTTACTAATTCGCATCTCTCTTCATTTCTATTATCTTTTTTTGCATCCAAATTCAAGCAATAAAAATAGATATGCAAATAATCGCACTCACACCAAAAAGAATACGAATTCTCGAAATGTATGATGTCATTAACAATATTCATGTTATAAGAAAAGAAAACGATAGTTATTTTGATTTTGAAAATAAAGGGAATTAAATTTCATAAGTGCACTTCATTGATTACTTACTTGTACAGATAGCACATAAATGTATATGTTAAGTTTTAAAATAAAATTAAAGCAGTCGTTATTTTTTATGAGAAGGACTTTTGTTATTTGGAATTAATGTTGGGAGATGGATTTATTAAAAAGAAAAATAGATAACCTTTGTACCGTGAGGTTCGTGTGTTTGAGTTCTACTTCGAAAAAACTGACAGTTGAAACAAATGTATACCAGGAGTTTGAATCACCGTACACGCTTTCGAGTAACTCTCTGACGGAAGTATTTGAGTTTAGTATTCGTTATCGAGCAATCTAATACCACAATTTGGCATTCTTTCATCAGATATTGAAGGGGAAGTCATTCCACACATGAGATGCTTACTGATTTATTGGTGAAATGAAAATACAGGGTGGACCAGAAAGTTGGGTAGATTTGAAAAAGAAAAATTATTAAAAAAGGGAAATCATACAAACAAGTTTTATTTGTAACAAAAATAAGTACAAGGCAATGTTATTTTTTGAAAATGACATCGTCATAATGCGCACTATTGCGCTGAAAACACTTCTCCAATATGTCGCTTGTTCGCTGGCACTTTGCTCTTGGAATAGTTGCCATTTCTTCTTCGATATTTTTTTTTTTCAATTGGGCAGTTGTGGTTGGACTATAGCAGTAAGAATGAAAATCAGAACAGCCATGTAAAACTTGTTTTACAAAAGAATGAATGTAGATAGCCCCAAAAAGAAATTAAATTAATCTAAAGAGGCAAGAGAGACATCTGTGAATTAATAGAGACTCAAATTAAACCAGTGAAAACATTCGATCTTCTTCTTTTTCTTGATCTCGATGGGATAACAGCTCTCCAAATTAACTGCTTCATACTAGGGATCCGCTCGTAGGGTTGGCCTCAGAGTGCGTTGACCTCTCGATTTTGGATTGTTCCATGTCTGCGGCCAACCAAATGCAAATTTCGTTGCTTTTGTCTGTGCCTTGAGTGTTTTGATCTGAAAGTTGTATGATATTGCCTTCTTAACCGGGTTCTGTGGATCTGGACCCCCGCTTTGAACTTAATCGGGTATTCATTGAGAAATATTTTTCCCAAAAAATGTTTTTCTTCCTGGGAACAAGTTTCTACTATGGGGAACTCCCCACGGATTTTTTTCCCCCATGAGAACAAGTTTCTTGCAAGTACCACGTTTCAACTTAGGATCGGGTAATTGATTCAGATTTCGATGCAAGTAACTACATCTTCATCGGGTAATCGAACTCAAGTGGAATAGAATATGCATGTAAGTGTGTGTGTGTGTGCAGTTTTCACTGGTTAACTTAAATTAAAAACAACACACACCGAAAATGGGAATAAAATTCCTAGGGAAAATTATTTCGTATCGGGAACTCATTTATTATAGGAAATATTGCGTTTTTCCTTTTGCAAGGAACTTGTTTCCATTGGAACAAAAATCGTGGGGAATTCCCGATAGTAGGAATAGGAACTTGTTTCCCAAGGAATTTCCGATAAGGCTGAATATTTCCCATAATAAATGAGTTCCATGGGAAAAAAGTTCCCGATAACCCTAGGGCCCTTATTGCGAGTTTCGTCTAACATTCGATGAGACAAGGATCGAAAGTTTCGATAAATTTTCCTTTTGGTATTGCGTATCTCTATCGACAAGGATTTCTGTTACTGTGAATAATGAAAGTAGTCATTTTGTGAATAATCCTATAATTTGACATTTGAGTTAGTTTCAGTTATAGTCGAACACAAAAATACAGACGATAACGACCGAATTCAAAATTGAAAGTATCGAACAATAAGAATACGCAATACCAAACTTCATTTTCGACGTTCGACTATCGACAACCGTCGTTTATCGACAGCCAATAAGGGCCTAGACAATAAGGG
Source organism: Melanostoma mellinum (assembly GCA_914767635.1). Classification (NCBI taxonomy): domain Eukaryota; kingdom Metazoa; phylum Arthropoda; class Insecta; order Diptera; family Syrphidae; genus Melanostoma; species Melanostoma mellinum. Next base: position 172,406,024 of record OU612060.1, read on the forward strand.
CCTAGACAATTCAAACTAAACCATTCTTGCTCTGTTTTTCCAAAATGATATTTTTGAGGTAAAGGCTTCCACGGGCCCTTCACTTCACTTTGTCAAAGCAATTATAGTGAGTATCTTCATCTTAGTTGCTGTCAACTTACTCTCATAGTTTTTTGAAATTTGTCCAACATTGTGAATCGTATGTTACCGCAAAATCGCAGTGTAGACTGTAAAGTCTTTCTGCCAGCTTAGGGCACATTTTTCTGTCACAGAAGATGAGGGGTTTTTTCAAACTTAGGCCTTTTCGAACAGCACCACATGTATATTATGTACCTTTATATCTGAATTGATGGAAGAATCCTGCTAAAACTGCTGTGAATTATAAAAATTTATAACCGTGAAACCATTGGATTATATTTTTTTTTCGATTTTCTTTGCAACTTTTATGACTTCGAAATCACTGCACACGAAACAACAACAACACACAAGCTATCCGTGTACATTTATGAACGCCACAATTGCTAAGAAGTTTCCAATAGGTTATGGCGCTTTCCATTTGGGAAGCTCTCGTTTCAAGAGCTTTAACTTTGTGTGAAGGATTTGAAAATGCTATTAGAAAATCCCATACTACGGCCCCTCTTCTGATTTTCTTTCGCATATTATATCCTCCCATTATCGAATTTTCACACTGTTCACACTGTAGAGTTTGTTGAAAATTGTGTCTAGCCAAAACTGGACTAGTTTTGCAACTAGATGGAATGCGGTATGAACAGCAATCTCGTTTTGAACCAATTCATTGAATGTACGCCAAACCTCCCCGGTGATCGTGGGACTTCAATTCTTATACGAAGAAATGACAAACCAAAGAAAAGATAGATAGGTGTCAATAAAACAAAAACACCCTTTACGCCAACGTAACGAATTCAACAGATTCTATGAGCTGGGATCTTAAGAAATGATTCCAAAAATATTTGGATATAAATTAATCTAAAATCATCTTTCTTTGTATACCGCTCCTATTAACGCTAGCGTCCACTTGCTTTTAGTGTTACAGTTGAACTTTTAATTTCCTTAAAAACCTACACTCTTAAGTGCAATAGGTTCTTTGGGATCAAAACGGGAAATACAGTTCACTGAGTTATCATAACAAAGTTTTCTCGCTTTTCAAAGATTGATGCTAATTACAGTGTTAAATTAGTAAAGTCAACAACGTGAAGGACTTCTTTGTTTTGATGTTTGTACAGGCTTAAATTAAATTTTCACAACTTGAGGTTTAAAAAAAGACGTAGTTTGTAACTTTCATTGTTCAAAGCCCATTCAATTAATAATTCCTAAAAAAAAACATTGGCTATGGCTTACAAATAAAATTAATCAAATAGGTATGTATGGAAATGCATCTATTTATATATAAAAATCACATCTTCAAGTCACATATTTTGTAAATTTCCATCATAAAATATTTTAGAAATCATTATTCTCGCTTCTTTGGTGGCTGCTATTTTATTTACACATTTTTTTTTTTTATTAGTCCTCATTCCTATAGATTTTGAATATAATTTTGTGAATGCATTTTTGATTTTGTTTACGTTCTGTGCAAAAGCAAAAACAAATAAATAAGCAAATTATACAATGATGGTTGCTGGTTTAATCTTAATTAATTATTTAATTAATTCTGCTGATTTTTTTTTTAATAATTTTCATTTGTAACTTTATTTTTTTTAATTTTGGTTTTTTGTTTTTATTTTATGTTATATAAAGATATTCCTTAAAATAAAGAATTTTCCAATCTAAATTGTTCTACATGTGTATATATATGTATGTATGTATTATGTATTCATAATGTAACAATAGATGACGTTATACCAGATGACGAGACCCATTGGCAAGATCGTGTTAGCTCTGGATTTGATCGGTTGGTTGCATTCGCTTCTACGGAACTTGACAAGACGCGTCGTTCGATTGACACTGATACAGCGCCATCTATTAGCTGCAACACATCACCAGATTCTGGCATAACACACAGCAGTAATAGCGAGGCAAGGACATTTCTTTCGACATCGTCGTCATCGTCACAGCTTGATATTGGCGTTCACACCGATCCTATGAGCGACAGCAGCACCAAATCATCGCATGACATTGTGCCAATTATAAAAGCTTCACCAGTCGATGATGCTATAGAGAGTCCTCCTTTATCGGATATTGGTCTCCCACGAACACCAAGTCCGTCTGCTGTCACTCCACCATTGGGATCACTTTTATTCCCATTAGAACAACAAGCCGTTACATTGACATCATCTTCATTGTCATCAAATCTTACTTCCGCTACATCCAAGTCTTCTTCATCATCGTCTGTGCTGTCATCATCGACTCAACCAGGTCTTAAGATTCCACTCAAATATCAGCGCAAATCAAAAACGTCATCGGAAAAGCATTACAAAAAGAAATTCTGTGAACGTAACTGGGGATTCGAAGATGAGACCATGTATGGTGGTAGCTCACGTGATGGTGAAGCAAGTGAGTGTAATGGCATCTTGACTGGAGGAGGTAACAGTTCGTCTATAAATAACCACCGCAAAGACGAAGTCAGTGCAATGCATCATAAGGCATCAAAATTTAGGCCAAAAGGCAAGGATTGGGATTGGTCGGTAGAGAGTAAGAGTAAAGGAAGCAGCGACACCGCGTCCTCCTCTTCCACAGTGGTAGGTACATAAGTAAAAAAAAAAACGCCTGTTTAGGGTTTAGTGTATTCATTTTTATTTTTTGTTAATTTCTTTTTTAAATATTTCTTTCTTGACAATAAGTCAAAAATAGTTTTAATAAATATTAAATTTGCCGTTCATTTTATTAAAATAAATATGTGTCCTTTTTTTGTTAGTTTTTACACATTGGAATACATTTGTCTATTTTTCATTGTTTCTTGTTCGATTTGTTCTTTTTTGTTTTTTTTACAAAAACATTTAATTTTTTTTGATGAATTTACACATAAATTTTTAATTCAATTGTTTGTTTTATTTTTTAACAAAATCTGATTGAAAATGTTTTTGTCTGTGCGAATTATGATTTAAGAAACTGAGGACAAACATAGAACTCTTGAATTACGAAAAAAGAAAAGAAAAGCATGACACTTTATTAAAAATTGCCTTAAAAACAGTTTTCTCTGCTGCAAAAATATCGCTTGGGACCAAAATCCAACATCAAATAATTTGTTTGGTCTTTTCTAATTTATTACATTGATATTTTATTCAAATGTTCAATGTTGTCTTTTAAGAAAATGAAATACATAAATAATACACGGCTCATAGAATCGTTTGTTGTATAGGTGATGTAAAGTAAGGGCTGAGAAGAATATTTCTTTTGTAAAACCTACTCCATCAGTTTACCGAGTACTCTAGTGTAAAGGCCAAAAGATAAGGATAAGGATTTCGTACTTGATGTGGCCATTTTAATTACATGTTTTGCCAAGAGATAATACATAGAATACTGTGAAGTAGAATTACTATGATTACGTTGTTTTGCTCACTATGAATGTGATATCGCCAATAACGAATTTATTTCGGTAGCTGTTTAACTAAAACTAACAGTTAAACTCCATTGTTCTAGAATCAAGAATGTAAATAAAAATTTTTTTAACAGTCATAAGTAAAATAAAGACCACAGGGAAACCCAGAAGTGTCGTTTGTCGATTGTGTTTCAAGTCTTTTTGGGTTCGTACCTCGTTAACATATGCTTTGGACTGCAAATAATGTCACAAGAAAAAAAATCTGATGACAACAATAATTGCATTTTGCAAAACAAGGCGTTTGGAAAACACAGAAGACATAACAACAAGGCAGTCATGGTGGCGTACAGTGTTCCATGGCAACAAAAATCGCTGAGACCTAGCCTTCGAAGCATATGTCCGAAGGTGAAAGTGTAACTGTCCCACTCTGCCCATGTATTGCAAATATTCCAAATGAACATATTCGCAAAGAACTCTCCTTTTTATCGTTGAGTTGAAATTACGTTTCACGATATTCGCTTTCACTTATGACTGCTTTTGGTGTAGGTTTTATCGTTCATGCATCGTAATTCATAATTTATTGGTCTTTGTCGTGGCTATCGTTGTTTTGGACTTCGTTTTTTTGCCTCATAATATCCGCTGCCATTTACGATTGCTTCTGGCAATCGTTTTGTTATCGTTCTGACATTTGTATTTATAGATTCTCTTAATTCATAATAATCGGTGTTTGTTACCATTTTTTATGCTTTGTTTCCTTGCCTTGCGTTTTGTTTTTCATAATTTTGACTTTTTAGTCGGCGTTGTGTTACTTTTTGATCAAGCGAAACTAAAAAAATTTTGGAATATTCATAATCAAGAGCGGCCTGACCGTCGACGGTTTATCGTTTGTTGATAAAAAAATTCTGTGAGCATATATCCGAAGGTGAAAGTATAACTGTCCTACTCTGCCATGTATTACAAATAACGATCGTAAGCGTTTTGTAATTCATAATATGGGCCCCGGATCCTTATTACAAATAACGATCTTCTTTTTCATTTCCGACGTTACGAGTAGTGATCTTGAAGCGATCACAGCTCTCCCACTTTTCCGCTTCACACTAGTGATCCGCCTGTGGGGTACGCCGCGTTGACAAATAACGATACTCGCAAAAAAACTCTCCTTTTCATCGTTAGGGTTGCGAATACGTAATCGGTCTATGTCGTGCCTATCGTTGTTTTGGACTTCGTTTTTTTGTTTGCCTCATCATATCCGCTGTCATTAACGATTGCTTCTGGCGTTCGTTTTGTTATCGTTCTGACATTCTCATGGAAAATTTCTGTGAGGAGTGACCAAATTCGTTGTTTTACAAATTTCTTGACTCTAAACAAAGTCACCAAATTCGTTGTTTTACAAATTTCTGGACTCTAAACAAAATCGATCATCGTCACTGAATTTTCCCAGCAAGAAACCACATTAATATCATTTTTCATTGGTGAAAAGAGTTACTCCTTTTGTTTAACCTCAATTCTATCACAAAACCTGAAAACATGTTTCATTGAAAGGAGTAGTTGTGGATTTGAGAGTAGATCTTTTGGATTTCAATGAAAAACTCTATAAGTCATATGCATAACGACGTGTGAAGTTTCCTGGCGTTGAAAGATTTCGTTATTTCGATACGAATCAAAAAATATTTAAAAAAAATGAGATAAAAATACCTATATTGAAAAATCATAGTAAGAACGATACTGACCAACCGGATTTGGGCTCTCACCAGCATTTCTGTCGCTGTAGCGATAAAAATTGAATTGGTTGGGGAGAACTTCAACATGGGCCATTGCGACCATCCCAAAAAACTGTCGCCATAACTATATTGGCCGACGTTACAATATCTTGAACTTTTTCGACTTGAATTCCACTAAGAAAAAGTCGACTGTATAATTGCGAAACCACCGGAGTCAAAAATCTTTCCGATTGTTATTGAAGTCGTTAAAGAACTCTTTTTTTTTTATTTCAAACACGATTTTTTATGCAAAACTTAAATCATCATGTCATCGATTGGCCAACACAATCGCTTGCGGTCTAAGTGTGTAATACTCACTGGCTGACAGCCACTTCCACCGATTGACCAAAAATCATGTAATGCGTTTTGTTGTACAAATTCGGTGTGTTTATATCAGAACTAAATTGGGTGGCCAACAGAGTCAAAAATGTTTTTCCACGGGTATCGCCTTTCTCGAGGAATTGGCAAATCCTCCTCCGTTAGTAAATTCATTGCCATTAAAAGCGTTTTGTCGATAAGCCGTTCGGAGCCGGCAGAAAATTGTAGGTTCCCTCCATTCCTGACAAGGCATGGTTGTGAGAAATGCGCTAGGCCCTTGAGCTCCTCACTGTTACCCCACCCAATTTATATTTATTTATTATTTATTGGGTGATCAGATCGTTCGGACTCACTGGTACTAATATGCCCGGCCGGTAAGGCAGAGCCGTGACTTTTTAGAAGATAATTATCAGCGATTGAAGAGTAGCTATTAAACTATCGTCTTATAATATTTGGTAACTTTTTCATATTCTCGTTTAATTGAAAGCGGCGAACCGATCTGTTTTGTTTTTTTAAGAAAATAGTGCTTAAGCTCCTTTCCAATGCTTCATTTTGCAATCAGCTTCGGCTTGAGCTATTCACAAAAGTGAATATGAGCAAAATATTTGTTTCATTTCCAGTATTTCTCATTATTATTCAAATATCAAGTATGCCACTCAAGTACCTTAAAAGATGTTTTAAAAAAAAAAACTATTCCCAAAATTACATCACCTACAACTTACTACATTCGCCTATATCTTACTCGAATAATATTTTCCAATCAATTTTTAAAGCTTTTCGAAAAAAGAGTTCATTTAAAAAAAGGAAAATCTCATTGAAATCATACTCCCAAAATAAACACCTTCAATTGACTTATTTTAAATACCAAAAAGAAGTTAAAAACCTAAACTGCCATCTTTGATTTGTTTTTAGACGAAAATTTATTTAAATATATTGTTTTTTGATTCTAAGTTTATTAATATACCATCGTGGACAAATGAATCCTTATGAATTATTATTTATACCACTAATAAAAGCTATAATTTTTTATTCACTCCACACAAACAACAATACACTACTTTCATGTACATTTTTGTAATTAAGTAAAAGAAAAACTCAAGTTTCCTATTAAGTTAAACATGCAAATAACTTTTTGTTTTAATTTATTTGTTTAATTGTTCTTTTTCTTTAAATTATACTACTTAGTTAAATGATTTTTATTCTGTATATAAATTCTTATAAATATTTAATATTATTTTGTACAAAACTGTTTAATTCTGTGTTAATGTGTATTTCATTCTTATTTAACAAAAAAAAGAAATTATACATGTTTTTCTTGATTCAACAAAACAATTATTAAATTATGAATAGATTATTTAATAATTGAATTTCTAAGAATAAATAATTCAAAAAAAGTAAAACAAACAAACAAAATATAAAATATTTAATTTACCTTAAATGATAATGTAAAATAATAAAATTATTTTAGACAAAACAAAAGAATTATAAAGTAAAGTAAAAATGAGAAAGTAATTGTATAATTTATGCGAACGTAAAGTAGAAATGCAAATATAATATATAAATATATATAAATTCTATTTACTAATTTTCAATGAAAACAAATAACAAACAATTTCCTCTAATTTATGAAATTTCAATGCAAAATTTAAAAAAACAAAATCTTTTTGTACTTTTGTATTCGGTTATAATGTTTAGTAACTCCTATTACTAACCCTGGTCGTAGAATTAATAAACAATTCCGTTTAAAAAATGTACACAAAAACACACATTTAAAATGTAAGACTAAACATTTATTGTAATTTAGATTAATTTTTAATAGTAAACTCTTTTTGTAGTTAAATGTTTTTTATTATTTTGTTTGTCTTCTTTCTTTCCTATATTTGTTTAAAAAAATAAAATTATTAACAATTTTCAAAATTGTGTGAAATAAATATAATGAATTGCGCCACCTCAGAGAAATATATTGTAGAACCAGTTAAATTTATTCGGGAAAAATATTATATACAAAAACAAAAATATTAAATAAATTAAAAAAAAAAATGTAAATTTGCAAAACAAACAAACCTTATGACAAAAATAAAATATAAAACATGAAAGAACTTAACGAAATAAAATATCTTTTTTACCAAAATTACACATAAGAAGCAACAACAAAACATAAGAAAAAATAACATACAAATATTTATATAAAAACCGTATTGTATTAAACAAAAATCTAAGTAAAAAAAAAATATTTTCATCGACAATTCAAAATAAGTAAATCATAAGTTATACAACCAACAACAAAAAATATTTTAAATTATACTAAATTTAGTATCATGAGAAAATATTAATATAATTATACAAAACCAACAGATTTGCAATAGAAAGAAAAAAAAACAACAAAAGTAAATAAAATCAATTTAAATATTTTGAAACAATTTAAAGTGCATTTCTTTTATTTTGGAAATAAATAAATATAAAAGAATAACATTTAAAAAAAAAAGAACGGGACAATTTTAAATAATAAATATTATTATTATGATTATTATTATTGATTATTAATTACGTAATAGTTCAATTAAATTAAAAAGAAATATGTAACAAAACTAAAGTAACAGTGAGAATTTGAAAAAAAAACAAATCATATATCTTATTAATTTTAATGGTTAAATAAAAAAGGAATAAAATTGTGAAAATAATGTTTTATTTGAAGACGATAATTCTTATAGGTTCGCTGCAAAACGATGTAAGTATCATAATAGGTGACTTCAACTTCTGCGGGCTTCCCTCTTCTTCTTCTAGTTCTTTTACGGAACTGCGCACAGTGATCAAAAATTGTCGTCGTGTGGGTCGCTTCGTTTCCTTAAAGCAATAAAAAACAAAAGGGAAAGGGTTAGGTTAAGTGGAAGTGGCTGTCAGTCAATGAGTACATCGTCTAACACACTTAGGCCGCAAGGGCCCATTGTGATGCCACAAAGATCAGCAAGTTAATCACCTACTGATCTCAGAAACCCGATGTAAGATTAACGAGTTGATCACTTATTAATCTTCCATTACGGGACTAGCCGGTTAATCACCTGCTAGTCGAACCACGTGGAACTTTTAATGTATTTTGAAAGACTTTTAGGGTCTATGTAAGCTAGGTCGCTAGTATCATCGAAGAAGAATTCACCGAGATGAACCTTCCTCCTATGAAGCAGTGCAGGGCATGAGCAAAGAAGTTGTTGAACGGTCTCTTCCTCCTCCTCTTCCATGCAGCTTCTGCAGAAATCATTGGAAAACACGCCAAGTCTTTTGGCGTGTCTCCCTATTAGACAGTGTCCCGTAAGAACACCTATGGTAAAACCTAGACACAGACGGTTCAGGGCCAACAAACTCTTTGATCGTTTTGAGTCTACACACGGCCAAACTTTTTTGGTTGCAAGGCAGCTGCTACTCTCAGTCCATCTAGTGTTTGTTATCCTTGAAGCGTCCTGTCTAAGCAGGAGTTTCCATGTAGCGATAGGTACACCTATGTTGTTCCATTCTGAGCGTAGGGAAGTGGTCGTGCCCTTTTTGGATAGTTCGTCTGCCATACAGTTGCCTGGTATGTCCCTGTGCCCTGGCAAACTTGAAAGGTGAATGTTGAACTGATTTGACATCTTCCTCAGAGACATTAAGTGTGTTTAATGACCTGCTCTAGATCGATCTAGAGCAGAAAAAAGCAGCTTTTTGGTGTTTAATGACAAATTTTTCTACTCCGAGCAAGAACTTTTTGTGTTTAATGACCTGCTCTAGAGCTTTTAGAGCAGCATTTTCTGCACTTGCTTTTGAGTAAGAGCAGATTGGAGTAAAGTGTCAAAATCAGCTGTTGACATTTGATTCAAATATTTTTGTTTATATTTTGCGTTTTGCAATCTATTTGAAATCGAATTTAACTTAAAATCAATTGAATTAACATCGCATGTTAGTTTAGTTTTGATTCCAATGTTTCCGCATATAGATTTTTATTATAATAGCATACCAAACATAATTTTGCAAACTAGCTAAGGTCACAAAAATGTTTGTTGAATTTTTTTTTTTGCTCTGCTCTGAGCTACGCTGCTCTGCTCTTTTTTTAATTAAACACGCCTATTGACAATTTTGGACCGTGATGGATTTTGTAGAGACAGAGGCAAGAGATTTAAGGGCAGCTTGGCTGTCTGAGAAGATTCGAATATCCGTGGAGGATATGACGTTTTCTTTGAGCCAAGACAGCACCTCCTTAATCGCCAGAATTTCCGCTTGGAACACACTACAATGATCGGGTAGGCGGAAGAAATTCTGAGTAGATTCCACTTCCCCCACCTTCGCTGGTTTTTGAACCATCGGTATAAAAGTGTATTGCTTCATTTTCCAAAAGAGTGCCATTTTCCCAAGCTTCTGCAACATCAGAGCGTTGTGCCTTGTGAAATAGTGGACGGGACCTACAATTTTCTGCCGGTTCCAAACGACTAATTGAGAAAGCGCTTTTCATGGTAATGAATTTCGCTAAAGGAGTACTTGCCAACTCCTCGCGAAAGGCGGTACCCGCGGAAAAACATTTTGGGCCTCTGTTCGGATTCGAACCACGAACCTCTGGGTTAACCATCACGGTACCACCCGTGAGTGACTTTTTGAATAAACGGCCCTATCGTGGTAACCGTCGCGTCGGAGCGGAATTTTCTCCGCAACGCATTTTTTTTCGGAGATTCAATTTTGCTTCGAAGTAGTTGTCGTCGTAAGAAATTTTTCACAAATACGGCAATGCATTGCATTCCCAAAACTAAAATCTCGGCAGCAAAAACTTATCGGTTAACGTCGGATCGTCTGATTGGAGAAATACCACGAAGCAAAATGTCTCCGATCGGAGAGAACTCCGCTCCAACGGTTACCACGATAGGGCCGAAAAAAATATTTTTTTCTCAATTAAAAATTTTATTTTTCAGCATTAGGTCTGTTCGTTGAACTTTCCCCAGGGTTGACCCAGGTTTTCTTGACAACCCTATGAGTTGTCAAAAAAACCTGGGTTTTCCAGTCCTCAAAAAACGCTAAAACACAAATCACCACACATCCCTGTCATTAAAAAAAAAAATACATGCCATTTGACAGCCCTCAAATCGCCACAGCAAAAAGCTAGGGCGAGTTTGGGGAAAACCTATGGCAAACCTATGGCTCAAAAAACACTCAATTTGACATTCAGGGTGAATTTAGGTTTCTCAAAAAACGCTTTGTGGCGACCATAGAGCAACCCCAGGGCTTCAACGAACAAACCTATTATGTTCGTTCTTTGAAGCCCTGGGGTTACCCTGTGGTCGCCACAAAGCGTTTTTTGAAAAACCTAAGGTCGCCTTGATTGTCAAATTGATTTTTGAACCCTAGAGTTAACCTGGTGCTTGTTAGTGCTTCGCAACTAAGAAATGCTTTACGTGGCCGGGAAGTCACTTTGAGGTAGCTATGGACGTTATCTACCTAGGCGCAGCTATTAACTCAGACAACGACACCAGCGCTGAAATCAAACGAAGAATAACTCTTGCCAATCGCTGTTTCTTCGGACTAAGAAGACAATTGAGTAGTAAAGTCCTCTCTCGAGCAACTAAAGTGTCCCTCTGTAAGACACTTATCATGTTCTTATATATGGCGCAGAGGCATGGACCTTGTCAAAGGCAGACGAGAACGCTTTAGGATGCTTCGAGAGAAGAATTCTTCGGTTGATTTTTGGTCCCGTCTGCATAGATGGAGAGTGGAGAAGAAGATTTAACGACGAATTGTACGGGCTGTACAGCGACACTGACCTTGTCAAACGAGTCAAGGTCCAGCCGCTAAGATGGCTGGGTCATGTAGAGCGAATGGACACCAAAGCTCCGGCCCGGAAAGTCTTCGAATCCAATCCCGAGGGACGGCGCAGTAGAGGATGACCGCGACTCAGGTGGCGCACGCAAGTAGGAGAGGACTTCAACCAACTTGGCGTGCAAAACTGGAGGCAGCTAGCTAGGGACTGAGCTGGCTGGAGAAGCATGTTGGTTGAGGCCCTAGTCCGACCCGGACTGTAGCGCCACCTTAAGTAAGTAAGTAAGTAAGAGTTAACCTGGGTTTGCCCACAAATCATCCTAGGTTTTTGCTGGGGCGAGTTTAGGGCTCTCAAACGGCATATATTTTTGTTCAAATGATGGATGTGTGGTGATTTTGTGGTTTTGCGTTTTTTGAGGTCTGAAAAACCGAGGCTTTTTTGACAACTCAAAAGGTTGTTAAGGAAACCTGCGTCAACCCTGGGCAAGGTTCAACGAACCAACCTATTAACAATAGTGTCAAAGGTCAGAATTCAATAAGCAAAAACGTTCCAGTTCCACATCCGAATAGCAGGGACGTGAATTTATAAATGAATTTAAAAAGTTGAGGGCTGAGTCATCAGTCAAACCGTTAAAATGATCAGAAATTTCAAAAAAGAAATCATTTATGAAGGTAAAGAAGAGAATCGGAAACAAAACGAAGCCCTGGGGCACATTAGCACTTATAAAGGGGGTATTAGACTTGAAACCATCTGAAACAACTTGAATTGAATGGACGAAAAGGTAGTTTCTAATCCAACAAGGAAAAGACTCATCGATATTAAAAGCTCACATTTTAGATAAAACGGCTTGATGCTAAACTCTTTTAAATTTCTTAGATATATCAAACGCAATAATCCTACTTTCTCCAAAAGAGTGTAGAGATTGGTTCAACTTCTCTTTTAGATAGATATACCATTGCCATTTCTGAGCTGATTATAGGATTACTGAGTTACCACAAAAACACACCTATTGTTATATAATTTAATAATTAATAGTTTTCATAATTTATAAAATTAAATTCAATTCCGCTTACAAAAATAGACGAATTTTAAACTTATGAATTTGGAATTTAGACAAGGAGCTATTTAAAAATAGAAAAATTTACAAAAATGTACAAAGTTATATAAATGGCATAAGCTGTTAGCCTTATTTACGCTATTGCAACCTAACAGCTTTTCACGCTCGGTTTTAAGAAAATTGCTTTTACTCACCTTTGTGTCAAAATATATTCACCACGCTTACAGTGTTTTTCTTTTTACTGCTTGCTTCTTTGCGTACGTGAAACCGGTGACAACAAAAATTTTCCGCGTTTTTATTTTTACTTTACAAATTTATAAAAACAACCAATTTAAACAATGTCTGACGAAAACGGATCAGCTCAAAAACCCATCTATGACATATCAAAATTCAAACTAACAAAAATTCTCAATAACAACACTACGCGCAAAAGTATAGCCTTGCTTGGAACGTTTCCCGACCTCTCTGAATCGGATTTAGCGCTGGTGATATTCGAAAAGAATGCTTTCACAGAAACCGATGTCCAAACAGAGGAAACCAACGAAAAATCTTATTTCTCGTCCAAAACAAAGACTAGAGTTGAGTTCATTAACAATATCTACGGTAGCTTCCAAATTATCCCTGAAGCCGATCTGAATTGTAAGTGTTAATTGAAATTGGTATTATTGATCTTATCAATATTTTCTTATGACAGGTGTAAAGACGACAGTTGTTTATCCAGCAACTGAAAAACACATTGAAAAGTACTCGATTCATACGAAGCATTTGATAAACGAAACCCCAGTTTTGTATGAGAATATCACTCTGCCATATCTAAAGTCCAGTCAATTTTCTCTAGATGTAAGTAGTAATTGAAGTAATTTTGAATAGGGGAAACTTCATTGGGTATAATCAAACTATTTTCAGTGGGTTTATAACATTCTAGAGCATAAACAAGAAACGGAACGTATTATCTTCGAAGATCCTGACCCGGAGAATGGTTTTGTCTTGCTACCCGATTTAAAATGGGACGGGCGCACAATCGAAACTCTGTACCTATTGGCTGTTGTTCATAAACATGATATCAAATCACTGCGTGACCTCAATGCTACTCATTTGCCTCTGTTGAAGAACATTCGTGACAATGGAACCCGTGTGATTGAAGAGAAGTATGGCATTCCTTCTACACAGATTCGAATGTATTTCCACTATCAGCCATCGTTCTACCATTTGCATGTACACTTCAATCCAATAGGAAATGATGCGCCTGGAATATGGTGTGATAAGTCTCATATGCTGGCGACAGTAATTAATAACTTGGAATTGTTGCCCGACTATTATCAGCGGGCAACTATACCGTTTGTTGTCTATGAGGGCAATAAGCTTCTCGATATTTATGACGAGGAGTTAAGTTTAAGGAAAAAAGCTAAGCTGAGCGACGGGGCCGTAGATGTAGACAATGACGATGAGGCAAATAAATAATGAAAAGAAAATCAAAAATAACCACAATTTTTGAATGGAATTTCATCAAAACCTTAGCTTAGCACTTTTTGATTCATTTTTAATGTCAAGGTTGCCCTTGGCGTATTACTAATGTCTGTTTTTTGCTGGTGTTGGTGTTTTATTGAACTCAATTAAAATATACATATGTATACCTATAGATACATTTTTGGAGATCTCAGTTTGATGGTGGAGGTGAGAAGTAATCAGTCAACTATCAGGTACCCTGCCTGCGTTCCATGATCTCGCACACTATTTTTTATTAGTCTGATGTCTAATTTTGAAATTGTTGCGATGTCGTTTTTGAGCATTGGAAATCTGGCCAACTTTTGAATCGCTGGTGTTCCCAAAACCCTAATCGTTAGCACCTCCCGAGAGGAGAAGATGAAAACCTCGAAAATAAAGACCTCTCATCTCAGGTGCAATAGTCCTGACTGCAATGTTTTCAGTCTGTTCGCCCTTCTAGCTTGCCGCCAAAAATGATTCCCCGCTTATCAATCTGTAAAGGCTTGAGTCGTAGGCTACCCTGTAACCTGTAAGCATGAACTATGAACGATTCCTCTGAAACTAGAAGTGCTGTTGCAGGATGTGTACCTGGTACGTTCCGTGATCGGATATTAGCGTTCGATTTAATGTCTGTTAGCTAACTAGAATGAACTTCCTAGTCGACGGATTCACTTGCCTATGACGGCTGTGCTGTGCATTGGTTTTGTTAGTGTTGTTGCTATTCGGCCCTATCGTGGTAACCGTCGGAGCGGAATTCTCTCCGATCGGAGACATTTTGCTTCGTGGTAGTTCTCCGATCGGACGATCCGACGTTCTCCGATAAGTTTTTGTTGCGGAGATTTTAGTTTTGGGAATGCAATGCATTGCCGCATTTGTGAAAAATTACGAAGCAAAAAAAAAAGATGCGTTGCGGAGAAAACTCCGCTCCGACGGTTACCACGATAGGGCCGATTAAAAGACAATGGATACCTTTCTTGGACACTGGACTGTCCTTAGTACACGTTAGCGTTGAGCCGCTTCAACGACTTTACAAATTGCTACTTTTTTAATTCGCCAGCAGGTATTTCATGTACCGATTTTACCGCGGAGCTTATGGCCTAGCTCGGGGAGAGTACGATAACCTTGGCGCCAAGAAATAATAACTGTTTTTGGTAATAGGGGTTCAATACAAGTATTTCAAGGAGTCTATCTCCCCCCGTTTAGGCCGTAGGGACAATTTTATAAAAATTGACTTGAAAAAAACACTTACAGTTCCAAACTTGGTGCCAAAGTTACAGTACTCGTACCCCGAACTCTTTTTTGCGAAAAAAAATCCTCTGCTTCTGCACCTATTACCCTCACACTTTAGCCATTACCTTGTCGTCCAGCGGAACCCTTCATTGTCTGAAGGCCACCTATTTAATCGGTCCTATCGAGGCAACCGGCGGAGCGGAGTCTTCTCCGCAATTCATCCTTTTTCGGAGATTCGATTTTGCTTCGAAGTGGTTGTCACCGTAAGAAATTTTTTACAAATGCGGAAATGCATTGCATTCCCAACATTTTCTGCAGCAAAAACTTATCGGAAGACGTCGGATCGACCGACGGGAAAACTACCACAAAACAAAATGTCTCCGAATCGTAGGAAATCGGAGAGAATTCCGCTCCGACGGTTACCTTGATAGGGGGCAAAGATCTTGCATTTGTCGATCGAATGCTTTTTCGAAGTCAACAAGCACAACATGTAAATCGTCTAAAGAATCACCACGTCCATTAGGATCCTTATTCCTTAGATGACATCAGTTGTTGACTTGCTCGCGAAACGCATTAGTTATTAGATGGTTTTACTAAAAATCGGCTACCCAATACCAGTTCAACGATCTTCAAAGTGTAGCTATCGCATTTTCGTGTATCTGTCTTCCCTTTACACGTTAATAGAAGGTTCCTCATTCTACATTGCATAAGCAGATTATCGCCTCCTTTCTATAAGCCATTACCTTATCGTCCCGCTGCAGCCCTAACCTATCCTACTTTATCTTTATCTTACTTATTTTACCCTTAAACCATCGGCCTCCACTAGAAATAAATGATTGCAATTATATTTCAAATAGCCAATATTTTCAGTGGATACTTCTTATTTTTTATTTTTAGATCTAAACTTCGGGGCCTCCACTGGAAATATTCCTACAACACATGTCTTGCAATCATTTATTTCTTGTAGAGTCCGCGTGTTGCAGGTGCACGCAACATGCTTTACACACAATTTAGATAAACTATTCGAAATCTTGAGTAACTCATATTATAGTGGTTTTATCAAAATGCCTCTGCGTCTATAAAAACAAACACGCTGCTTTTCATTGTTCTGCTGAGCAATTAATTTTCAAAAGCAAAAAGTTTTTGGACACCCTCTGATTTTCACCAAATTCAACTCAGACTATTATCTGTTCTGAGTTCTGAACATGTCCTCAACAAACTTGACAAAAACTAAACTGTCAACTGTCAAACAATTCTTTCGGGTGGGTGACTAACAACAAAACGCAGTACTAATTTGTGACTACCATAAAATAAAGTATTCTTTATCACTTTTTCACTTCTTCAGAATATAAGAAGGCCAATAGAAAATTCTCACAACAATCTAAATCAATCATGTACCAGGAGTATCTCAATCATCTACATGTAACTATCGCTCCATTGTCCTCAGACGAGTTAAAAGATTTGCTAAACGATGACGACAAACTGGACGAGAAAGTCGATGAAGTACTTCAGACATTGCATGCACAGAAGGAAAGCCTTCTAACAGAAAATCGCAGCAGAGCCGAAAGCAATATCGAAAAAGAACCCATCGTCATAGAACTTAGAGGAAAAGTCAACGAACTTCTAGAAGAGGGCAAAACTCGGTGTGCTTCGGTTCAGGAAAAAGTATCACAAATTAAAGCAAAGTCTGGTAATGTAAGTCAAGAAACTGCCCTAGCATTGCTACAAACAGCTGCCGCTGAGAGTGAAGAAGAATCAGAGAAATTTGTAAAAGACTTTACAGAGAACGATTTGGGATTGGAGGGTTTTCTCGAGTCATTTCTAACCACACGAAAAACAATGCATTTGCGCAAATTCAAGGCCGAGAAGATGTCGGAGTTGATGCGTCCACAAAATCCTCGTGGTTCGATGTATAACAACTTGCCATCGACTGGTTTTTACCCCCAAGGACCGCAGTCACAAGTGCCATATCCTTTGGGACCGATGATGCCAATGCCACGGCCCTACTAGTAGTCCTTCTGCAAAAGGTTCAATGAAATTAAAACAGTGTTATTTATTAAGCAACTTCTATATTTTATTCGCGTGAATCCGGTACTTTTTTATGTTTGTTCCAAAAATTCATTCTCGAGTAATAAAGTACGTCAGGAGTAATTAAGAATTTATTTTGTATCATCGAGAGCGGGCGGCGATTTTGCAATAGATTAGTGATTGGTTGAGTGCTCCAGCCAGCATAAATTTTTGATTTCAAAAAGTTGTACATTTTCAATAAGAAAAACAAAGTCTGCTAGTTGCTATAGCTTTGGCAATAAATAACTCTTATTGTTTAGTTGGAAGGCGATAACCTACTGAACTCTACTGTGGTCTCCCATTAAGTAGCATTAAAATTGAACCTACAATGGGGAATAGATTTATATGGTCCACACTTGGAATACCAATCCGGGATGATGCCACTCATCAGCCTGACACAAATTTTCATAAAGAAACTAATTAAACTGGACAGACTTGATACGATCCTAGTTCTGTAGGACTTCTTTATAACTTTGGTTTTAGTCAAAGAGAACACCTGTCGTCTTTTTCTTGAAGGCGTAGAAGCAGAGAGGAACATCTTTTATCAGAACCAAAGGGGTTCACTATAGCTCTTCAGATAATTGAATTATAACATTTCCAACATTATCCTTAACTTCTCTCCTCAAGCTGACTTTACAAACATCAAGTTGTGTTAGTAATTTCACTGACACAACTTCATATTCAGTTGAATACGTTTATCACAGATAGATCTCGTGATACAAAAGCAACCATGTTAACAAATGGAAGTTGCGAGGCAAGATGCAAGAGAAGTACTGGTTATCTCTCTTGGTCTTTATTCTTCTAAGATCTAAGTGTTGAAGCTTTCTTCTACAAAGCATTTCAATAATTCACGTCGTAAAAAAAAGAAGCGTAAAAGAAAAGAAGCGTCTGCAAACGTGCAGAACGAAGTTCACATCGATCTATTTGTTACAGTCTCATAGGAATGAAGCAAATGTATGTATTCTTGTTTTCTTTCTCTGTTACCCCTATTGACATATTCAATACCGACAAATTGGTGTAACAGAAAAAGAACAAGAAAAAAGTCACTTTATTCGCATGAAGCTTCAACGAATTGACCAATGTGAACTTCGTCTAGAAAGGAGCTTTGCAAAATGATCAATTTTATCCAAAAATGCAAAGGGACCGGATTCAGTAACGTTTGAATTTTGGGCATTTAAAAAACGTGTTTAAGACCCTGAAAAAGTTGCCAAATTTGTAAGAGGATAGTAAAATAGCTTTCCATCTACCACTGAAAGCAAGATTATATGAAACAATCTTCTGACGACGCAATCTTTGATCGAAGATTGAACGATTATCGTCTGTAAAGTTACGGAATGACCCACAAGGTTTCAGAAATCGTCTATCCGATCCCGAAAATTTCGTTTTCTAGAAAGTGACCAGTGAGCATACGGGGTAAGACAGTGAGTTCATTATCAATGGTAATGCAGTGCAGTGAACTTTCTGACGTTTCTATCATTTTGGTAGTAAACAAATTTATTTTTACGAAAAAAGGATTCTTTTGTTGATGCGAATCGAAAATATTCTGCTTTGTTTTGGTGTTTCGATAAAAATATTATGTCCTCAATGACGCTCACAAAAACAGTTGACCAAGCCACTATTTTGAGCGGTGACCGATCCAAGTTTGTATTTGAAAAATCACAAATCCGAACAAAAGTTTATTGATGTAATTTTGTTTCAGACTGAAGGATTTGCTATGTAACCGGTTGGCAGAGTGTGGCTGGAAGGATCAGGTGAAACTAATGTGTCGTAATATCATAAAGGAAAATGGAGGTAATATTAAGATTGAACAGCTTGTTGCAGAGGTTACTCCAAATGCTCGTTCTATTGTTCCCGATGCTGTTAAAAAAGAACTACTAATGAAAATCAAGGCTATTCTAGCGGCACAAGAAGGACTTGACATATAAAAACTATGTGCCGGTTCTGCGACATTTTTTTTAAATTTTATAACAATTTATTTTATGGTTATTCAATAAAAATAAACCCATGCTGTATCATGTTTCATGCCTGAAGCAAACCAAATGTAGATATCGTTGCATTTACCTATTGTCTGTACCAGGAATGTTTTTGTTTGCCTTTCTTCTTTTTCCTTTGCGAAAATGTCTGAATGTCTCCCCCACTTAATTGATTTAAACACTAGTGATCCGCTTTTGGAGTAAACCGCGTTGATTTCAAAATTGTTCCATGTCTGAAGCGAACCAAAAGTACATAGATATCGGTGCATTTGTCTGTATCAGGACTATTTTGGTTTGCCTTTCTTATTTTTCCGTCGCGAACATGTCTGAATGTTGTATGATACCTGTTGCATTTCTCACTGTGTACTCTAGATCTCATCTTTGAAAATGATCTCATGGCAGTACCAAACTTAGTCGATTGGGCACTATTTTCTGTAAAATGGTATTTCTGACGAGAAAAGCTTCCACCCTTCTTGCTGCTTATTCATGGCATACTCATCTCGGTTGCTGCTTACCCTCATACTTTTTTTTACATTCTCCAACAATGTGAACCTTGTGTGAATTTCGGACGCACATCCGCGGTATAGAGTCCCCCCTTCAGCTTGGAGGCATTTTTCCATCACAGAAGATGCCCGAGCTTAGATATATAGATAGATAGATAGATTTAAGGGACGGGTAGAGCTTGCTCAGTTCTTGGCACTGCGGTGTCTGAATGAAATCTATTGTGCCACCCCATGTGAGGTTTCAGGGCAGTTCTTCTGCTCCTGAATTGAACCAGAAGTTGGAAATCTTCTGTGGGTGAATGAGTTTGAGTTTATCTAGGGAGATGATCTCATAGTCAAGTATTTGCTTTCTAAGGCGGAAAGTGCTGAACATTCTGTAATTATGTGCAGAAATTTTTCTTCATTTTCGAGGCATAGTCTACAGATGGGGTCAGCTACCAGCCTCATTTGATGAAGACGTTTCTTAAGATACGCCGTCTTTAGCTAAGATGTCTGCCTTCTCGTTACCATCATAGCCTTTGTGTGCTGAGATCCAGTGGAGGATTACAGTGTTTTTCCTTGCTAGTACAGAGTGTGACAAGACTATTTCTTGGACTAGCCCGAGACCCTTAGACGATGATTGATGTCGTTATCTCAACTTACTTGTGGCTTGATTGTAGATCCCAGATATTCAAATTTTTACACTTTTACATTTCTGAAATAGGCGCATGTCTGCACAGAAAACGAATTGTTGTTCTGAGGTCCGACCGAGAGTGTATTAGCATTAAGGATCTGTTTCAGGAGCTGAAACGTACCCTATTGAAGCAGGATTGTTGTGTGAGAATGATGTTGCAGAGTAATAGTAAAGTTCTGTACCGAAAAAGATGGTCAAGGGGCATATTATAAATTTGATTTAAGAAACTAGATATCCGATCAAACCGACGTAGGCCAAATATGTAACGAGCTGTGTTATTAAAAGCAACGTTCAGTTTTCTCCTACTATTAGCGTCTCAATCGCAAAAGACCTCGCAACCATAAGTTAAAATAGGAATTACTACAGTTTTAGCTAGCATCATCCGAATATTCAAAGGTGTGAATTGTTGCGATGACCATAGCATTCTAAGAACTCCATAGACCTTTCCTACCGCCGCATTTATGCGACTGTCCCAGGTTAGCGTCCTATTAAATAACATACCTAAATATTTCGCACTAGATGTATATTTGATTGGTGTACCATTCAAGGAGATCCTTGAAAAATAACCTAGGTCTAGCACTGTCCTACTGATTACAATGCATTTGGTCTTGAGTGGATTTAGAAAGAGTCCATTCTCCTGGGACCAACTAAATATCTGCGCAAGATCATTGTTAATTGTGTGCGCACAATCTTCGATAAGTCCGAGGGTACAGCTTCTAAACAATTGCACATCATCAGCATACATTTGAATATGGGACCCAGATATCTTTGTTGGAAATTCGTTTATGTACAGGGAAGAAAGGAGGGGTCCCAGAATAGAACCCTGGGGACCTCCTCTAACTGTGGGAAGAAAGCCAGATACCTTCATAAACTTTACTGATACGTTGCGTCCTTCTTGCAGGCTCTATCGTCAGCAAAGAATAAGTAATGTACTTTCGTGCCCTGTTCTTTCGCTTCCAGCAGGTAGTCAAGCAATGTAACTGTAAAAGAAAACTAAAGGGCTCGAAATGCTTCTTTGGTGTACATTTACTATGACTTGGAGTGTTTCAATGGCTCCAGATGGGCATCTTACCTTAGTCAACGACCAATTATACACATCTTCAATCATCCGCACATAGGCCTTTAGAACTCTTCATAGTCTGAAGGCCACCCATTTAATGGACCCTATCGAGGTAACCGTTGGAGCAGAGTTTTCTCCGCAACGCATCCTTTTTCGGAGATTTGATTTTGCTTCGAAGTGGTTGTCATCGTAAGAAATTGTTTACAAATGCGGAAACGCATTGAATTTCCAAAATTAGAACTTTCCGCAGCAAAAACTTATGGGAAGACGTCGGATCAACCGACCGGAAAACTACCACGAAGCAAAATGTCTCCGTATTGTAGGAAATCGCAGAGAATTCCGCTCCGACGGTTACCTTGCAAAGATCTCGCATTTGTCGATCGAATGCTTTTTCGAAGTCAACAAGCACAACATGTAAATCGTCTAAAGAATCATCACGTCCATAAGGATCCTTATTCCTTAGATGACATCACTTGTTGACTTGTCCGCGAAACGCATTGGTTATTAGATGGTTTTGCTAAAAGTCGGCTACCCAATACCCGATCAAAGGGTCCTCAAAGTGTGGGGTATCAGATAGCTATCTCAATTTAATGTACCTGTCTTCCCTTTATACCTAAGTAGAAGGTAACTCGTTCTACATAGCTTACGCAGATTATCACCTCCTTTCTATAGACTTGGTGATCAGAATCGTGTCACCTATTTTTTTTTATCAAAACTCATATGGTATCTCCTCTGTTCAGCACTTTATTTACGTAAAGTTAGGTTCAGTTTCTGGAAGTGCACTCGAGAAAACTTCGTTCGAAAGCCCACCACAATACGGTCAACTTATTCTCTGCGTTGTTCCCTTAAGAGATTGGAATAAATTTAAAAGCCGACAATCAATCAGCCAGTTTAAAAAACTTTAACGTTGTATATATATCTTGTATACAAATATAATACAATAAAAAGCGTTGCTGTGTACATTGATTCAATATTTTTAAGGATCTTCAGGTTTAACAGATATTTTCATTTTTACTAAGCCACGGTAAATTATCATATCAAGAACTTTAGTATTTTCACCTAAGGCATCATAAATATCTGAAGACTTTGTAACCTCCTTCCCATTGATATGAGTCACGATATCCCCTGGAGCCAAGCCACCACTAAAAAAAACAAAATTATTACGTATACGAAATGAATTCAAGTCAATTTTATTTCTTACGTGTGTGCAGGCGACCCTAATATAACTTTCCAGACCAATACTCCATGTTTGACTTCATCTGGAACACTACCACTACGAGTTTTCAACTCGTGCAGTATGTCATCCGTCAGGGTAAGCATCGTTATTCCCATATATCGGCGCACAGCGTAACCTTGTCGTGGAGCTCCTTTACTTTTTCGTTCAGCACTTTGTACGAGAAAATTTTTAACATAGTCAATGGGAATTGCAAAACTTATTCCTGCCGTTACTTTCATACTGTTAACTCCAATCGCTTCTCCGTCTAAGTTAACAAGCGGACCTCCAGAATTTCCAAATGTAATTGCAGCATCTGTTTGGATGTAGTTGATATTTAATCCCCGCAGACCAAGCTCCTGGGATGCTCTTTGTGTGTTGCTTACTACACCAGCCGTAACTGTATTACTAAGTGAAAGAGGACTTCCAAGTGCCACAACCCATTCACCAGTCCTTAATGATGATGATTCTCCTAATTTCATAACAGGCAGGTTATTACACTGAATTCGGACGGTAGCTAGATCAGACGTTTGATCAACATCCTCTACAATTCCCTGAAATTTACGACCATCAGCGAGTCGCACCTGTACGGCAGTGTGTGGTTTATTAATCACTACATGAGCATTTGTAAGGATCAAGCCGTCTGATTTGATGATAAATCCAGAGCCATTGGAAGCTGTAGCGGGGGCTCCTGTGTAGTAGTCTAAATGTCGCATATCCTTAATTTCGATATAAACAACTGATTGTGCACAACCATCAACAACGTCAGCTATGAAATTAAATTGATTTCGTCGCCCATCCATTTTGGGAAGTGTTTTTGCTTCAATAGTTGGTATAAGACTATTTATAAGGCTGTTTTCGTGGCTCCTCGAAATTTTGTATTCATAATATATAGCACCTCCAAGTAGAAGTCCCATACTTGGGAGCAGGAACGGAGAGTACTTACGGTGGAAGCTTTGCTGGCTATCGTTGTCTTTAGAACTTGATGAATATCTATAACAGGAACAACTTACATTTTTGTTATGCAGTCGTAGATGATTTCGAAAACTTAGAACGAAAGCACTACGTTGGAAACGTGATAGATTCATCGT
This sequence comes from Melanostoma mellinum, assembly GCA_914767635.1. Taxonomy (NCBI): domain Eukaryota; kingdom Metazoa; phylum Arthropoda; class Insecta; order Diptera; family Syrphidae; genus Melanostoma; species Melanostoma mellinum. The sequence continues at coordinate 172,429,702 of OU612060.1, forward strand.
TGATCTTATAAATTTTAAATAATAAATAAATGTGCCCTCTTCTTATTTCTTTATTATTGTTTGAAGTTTACGTCAATTCATCCGACCTTTTTCTCGCTTATGTCAAAACCTCAAAACTGTTCTACTGCTACTACACAGGCGACAGGCGAGGAAAACGAAAACGATACACGAACCACAATCCACAAGTATTTTCAATCTACAGCTGCGTTCAATTTGTGCAAAGTGCAAATTATTGCACAAAGCAAAGAAAATCAGTCTCCAATTCCAGTACAGTAAAATAAAGGATTTCTTATGCAATAGGTCCGTTTCTTTACTTTGTGCACAGATATTCACAATCTGTCATAATTTAAGGAGTGGGAGTAAAATTCTCTCAGAAACTATCTGAAAGAACGTAATTGTCTAAAAGGTAAAGAAACGACTTGAACAAATCGCGGCAAAGCTTGGAAAAACGTCTGTTTGGCAATTGTTGTACTTGTTTTGGCTGTGCACGATTTCTATCCACAGAAATTTTTGGTGGCAGAAATTAGCAGGGTGGGAAGATTTTTTACTCTCTTATTAGCACTATATTTTGTGCACAGCTACGAAAAATCGCTGTGCTGGAATAGGATTAGCCTGGCTTTCGCCAAATTTCGGTGCATTTCGTGATAATTTTTAGCAAAGAAACACACACACACAAGATCTACTTGTGGTACACGTATTCATCCCAATGTTTCTTTACTTTTTTCTGACATAAAAGTGGCAGAACTCTTGATTTTTTTTTTCTTGTTTTTTTCCAATTCCTCTAATGCAAAAATTTATCAAAACAGAGTCATTTTCTTGCTTGTCAAATGAGCTGTTTTTCAAAAAAAGCTTTGTGGTCTCCACAGGGCAAGTCCAGGGCTTCAAAGAACGAACCTATTCAATGAATTCAAATTTTAATTTGAAATAAAACGGAAAAATTAATAATAAATTTGCTGGGAGCGTTTTCAAAACTATTTTTTTTGCTATTTCTACTGAAATTGAATGGCAGGTGACCCAGAGCCAGAAACATACCATTTCTGAATACAAACTACATAGCAACAAAGACCAAAGAGCTCGATCCCGATAAAGTAAAGAAACAGACCAGTTTGCGATTAGTAGAAAAAATTTATTACAAAAGCATTTCTAATGCAGAAAATCAATGAGGCGACAGCCAATTCTTTCTTAATTAAATTATCGATATAAACCAAAAGCATACAAAACGTTCGTATTCTTATCAACAATTTTAAACGCATAGCTATGGTCATACAAAAACTTATATACAGGCTCTTCTTTCACATCAGCTGCGCGCTTCAGCAAGATTTTTTTATTAGATTTTTTGCCCTTAAATGTGACTTTATCAAAGTCGTCAAATCCATAGATGTATCTTCCATATAAAGTAAAAATCTTATCATCGATTTCATAAATGTTTTCACTCGTTGGGCAAATGGTACCGGTGCGTCTTTGTTCTTTTTTCTTTTCCACTTGCATGTCGGGCTTGGTGTAAGTCCATTTTATGATCAAATTGATATATTCTAGAATCTTGGGCTCATCTTCTTTGTAAAGAACGTTGCCTTTGTGAAACACAGCCTTACAATGGTAGTCCCTAACCTCTTGTAAGGATTCCAAGTCATCACAACTATTGTAGAATGTTTTAATTTTATAGTTTCCTTTTAACACAAAGTCCTCCTCCTTATCGGCCTTAAAAGTATCATCAATGTTATCCAGCATCGTTAGATTTATGTGAATGTAAATTCTAATTGGCACACTTTTAATTGTTTTAATTTTGTATTTGCTTTTCTTTTGAAATTCAAGCTTTAAACTAAACAGTTAACAACAAGGTTATAATAGGTTAATGAATGACGACATTCAAAAAGAATGAATGAAAAATGAATTTCGTATGTCTGTTTCGTTTCTGCCAAAATGATTCATTCGTTGAGATTTTTTTTACTTTACCCCGTTGCTACGAGCGCATCGGGTAATGGAATTGAACTACAATTCGGATTTCAACCCCGTTGGATTGAGTGATCGAAGTCACGGGTAAGTATGATTGGATTTGTAAAACTATAGTAGCAAAACGGAGGGAAAACGCTGGGACTGTCGGATATAGTTCCCATTTTTCTCTTTTAGCGGTTTTGAGAATTTTTTACTGGTTATTCCAATAAGTTTGTGGATTTTTTTTTTGTTGGAGGTTTTTAAAATACCAGCTGGAGCACTCAGACCTAAATACCGGTCCATTGTACTACCAGATAGGAACCTTCTATTTGTTATAGCTTTCCAGATGTTCGGAGAAAAGCCAAAAGACGCTGCCATGATAAGGAGCCTAAGTTACAGTTCTTTCCATGCTCAGATTCTGGAGCGAACCAGTCCTGAACCGAAGGAAAGTTGACTGAGTAATTTTGACGCAGTTTGAGCCTTGGGATCATCGTGTCAGACGGCATATCCATTAGACGTGAGTCAAAAGATATGCTGCTTGTGAGTTCCTCAAAGCTCCAGTGCGAATTGTGCCAGAGACCAGATCGCTTTAAACGAGAAATGGTCTTGAGAGTACACCCCATAATATGGTATCAAGGGGAGGAAGATTCAACAGTGCGTCGAGATCAGCTCCCGGTGTGCTGGGGAAGGCCCCTGTAACACCTAGACAAATTGATCTTTGAAGTTTGGCAAACGAGGCAATAACGTATTTAGGCGAGAGCTTATTCCACCAAACAACTGACGCATAGGAGATGATTGGTCTTATCATAGCCGTATAGATCCAAAGGACCCTTTTCAGTGAAAGACTCCATGTATTGCCAAAGGCTCCTTTACATTTCCAGAAAACTGACAGTGCTTTAGTAGTTTTAGACTCGACATGTTTTGACCAAAGAAGTTTGTTATCCAGGATTACTCCAAGATGTTTGACTTCATTTGAAAAGGGAATGTTGACACCTTTAGGCGTAAGTTGGGTCAAACCAGTCAATTTTCTACGTCTCGTGAAGAGGACAACCTCGGTTTTAAGAGGATTGACGGAGAGACCGTTTCTAACACACCCGGTGTCAATCATATAAAGCGCAGCCTGTGCTCGGGAACAGACAGCTTGGAGGCTGGAGCCAATCGAGAGCACGGCGACGTCGTCTGCATATGCTTGGGCATGAACGTTAGAATCATTGAGCATTTCAAGTAAAGAGTCGATCAACATGCACCACAGAAGAGGAGATAAGACGCTACCTTGTGGACAGCCCTTATTTACTCCCGTTGCAACATATTGTCTACATTCCGCCTCAGCGATTACGGTTCTCTTCATTAGCATTGCTTTAATCCACAACACTAATGACTCGTCCACACCGTGTTCTCTGGCAGCATTGCACATACCATCGAAGTTAGCATTGTCAAAAGCACCTTGAATGTCGATGAAAATGCCTACCACAAATTCTTTCCTGTCAAGCGCGCATTCAATCCTGTGCCCCTGTTCTGTAACTATCGCATCGATAAAATTCGTCGAGAAACGGTGAGATTTGAAACGAAATTGGTTTTATCGCATCATCGGGGTTCTGTAAGCGATAACAGGCGATAACTTTATCACACGAAACGAACTGGAATGAAAATACTGGAAAGGCGGTAAAAACGGGTTTCTGTATTGTCAAAAGTCGATATCCTTTTCATTTTATACGTCAAATTTTATCACTGGGTTCGTAGCAGGCGATAAGACAAGAGGATGATTATGGCTGAGCACAAAAATGTAAAATTAATATAAAAATATTGAAATGTTAGGGACTTATATTAAAATTTAAATTTTTAGAGATGTACGCGAATATCAAAAGCGCAAAAAGAACTGTTGGTAGACTTCAAGCTGCAAAATAAACGAGCGAATTCCTAAACGCAAGATTTGACAAGCAAGTCTAATGCTAAGCAAAAATAGTCCCAAATAAAATTTGCAATGCAATTAAAAGTATGCAAGTGTTTTTTGATAGTGATAATTCACTTCACAACTGCGGAAAAAAGCAATATACTACGTTTTGGGACATTCTGCTTTGAAGGGATTTTCTTGTCGGCATTAGCCCCGTTCACACTGTACAATTAGTTGGACAAACCTAGGTTTGACAAACCAATGTTTGATAGTGTGAACTCTTCATACGACCGCTTGTCCAATTTGTTGGATGGTTTTCAAAAATTTTTGAAAATCTAGAAGTTGGATGGAGTGGAAGGGTATGTGACATAAAGTTGGACGACAAGCTTGATAAGTGTGAACGAAAACTACATCAGACCATCTTCCATCAAACGAAGTTTGTCCAACTAATTGTACAGTGTGAACTGGGCTATTTAGGAACTGATTGCTTCACATAATTTGTGCAAGACTTGCGTTTAGGAACTCGCCCAACCTTTTGCTAGAGGCCAGACTGCTCACTTTAATTTACACAACAAATTTCATAAACAAGATTGACTTATCGCCTTACATTGGAAATTCCAGTCAAACTGAAACCGAAACTGAAAGTTATCGCATGCCATAATAGAAACCCAGGGGCCGAATTACAGCTCACGAATCACGATATCGAGTGAGTGAGTGGCATTAGAGATCGAGTGAGTGAGTAACCATTTTGGAATTACAGCATACGTGACCTCTCGTATCGTATTGCTCTTTAAAATTGTACTAGTATCATCAAATATTCACTAGTAAATTTCGAGTTTCTATTAATTCATAGATGTCGCTGGTGTCTCTTTATACTTATTTCATTATTTTTTGGTAGGTAAAATTCATGCCTTTGTAAAAAAAAGACAATATTTAGTAAGAATTTCGGAAAATTTGAACATAAAATCGAGTGTATTGTAACGTGAACCCAACATTTTATACCAATTTCCTAATCGAAAAACGTTCAACCGAAAACACAACTGGCAACACTTTAATGGAATGGTATAAATGACAGGCGTTGCTTGTAAGCCAGTGTGTGTGAGTGCAGAGAGACAGACAGACAGAGAGTAGACAGCAAATGTGGAGACAATGTAGAAGTTACTGGAGAGTTCTAGATGGCATGTCATTCGATATAAATAGCCCGCCCGAGGCAACCAGAGGGCAGTTTTGTTTATAGAGTGATAAAGTTAAGAGTAAATACAAGTGATAGTCCAAAAGTTGAGTTGAGTTGAAATACTGAATAAAAGTGGTAGAAATAAAGTAATAAGTGAAGTTTTATTTTGCGAACTAAGCGCACGTTACATTGGTGTCAGAAGTGTAAATAAAACTTATTTGAAAAAAAAACGTGTTGATTAGTAAAGTGTAAAAAAAAAAAAAAAAGTAAAAAGAAAAATAATAATTATATACAGTGAAAATGGGTAAGTTGTTAGAAGAGCTCAACTGCATTGAGCTTAAAAGTGAGTTAGGTAAGCGAAATCTTTCTAGAGCGGGATCGAAAAATGAGCTCGTCCTGCGCTTGCGTAACTATTTGGAACAGCAAGGGGAAGACGTAAACACTTTTGTTTTTGAAACAGAAGTGGAAGAAGAGGAAGTAATTGAAAATGTAGATTTTTCTAGTATGATGAAACTTTTGTTAGAACAACGAAATGAGCAAAAGAAGGAACAGCAGAATGTTCTCGAACGCCTCGAAGTACAACAAAAGAAGCTGGAAGAGCAACGAAATGAGCAGAAGAAGGAACAGCAGAATGTTCTTGAACAACTTGAAGCACAACGAAACGAGCAAAAGAAGCTGATTGAAGAGCAACGAAGCGAGCAAAAGAAAGAACAGCAGAATGTTCTCGAACAACTGGAAGCACAACGAAACGAACAAAAGAAGCTGATTGAAGAGCAACGAAACGAGCAAAAGAAGGAACAACAGAATATTCTCGAAAGACTTGAGGCGCAACAGAATGTTTTGGAAGGTCAGAAAAACATTCTAGAAGGTAAATTGGGTAACATTGAGAAAAATGTTTGTGCCCTAGACGAACGCGTTGAAGGTGTGGAGAAGCAGCTTTCTGTTGTAGAGAATCGTTTCGAAATCGTAGAAACCCGATGTGATAAACAGTTTTCTGTTCTGACCAAGGAATTGGACCAGATCCGGAAAATCAAAATTCGAGAGTCTGCTGGGGAGTTTGCAAGGAAAAAGGAGATGAAACCCCCAACATTTGATGGACAGTCTTCTTGGCCAGTCTACAAGAGACAATTTGAGGCAGCCGCGACAACAAATGGCTGGGATGACGAAGACAAGTACATAGCACTGACTCTTGCTCTTAGAGGACCAGCAGCTGAATTACTTCAAACAGTTCCAGCTGGTAAGAGTGGCGATTTCAGTTCTCTCGTGGCAGCTATAGATAAACGCTTTGGAGATAGCCACTTGAAAGAAGTCTTCCGAGTCCAACTCAATAACAGAGTCCAGAAAAGGGGTGAAAGTCTACAGCAGCTCCAAGCAGACGTCGAAAGACTGGTTCACCTGGCATACCCGGATGCTGGAGAAGAAATCATCAACCAGCTCGCTGTTGAGTCCTTCGTTCGTGCCATTTCCGATATACATCTTCAGAGGTCTGTGCGAACTGCTAGAACACGTACTCTTTCCGAAACTTTAGCATTCGCATTGACAATTGAAGCAGCAGAACAGGCTTCTCAGGGAGTACATCGACTTAGAGAGGCCATAGTCGAAGAATGCTCGTGCCAAAGAGCTGAAATACAAAAGAACCGGAGCGGACTAGCAAGATGTTGGAACTGCAATAAGACCGGGCACTTACAGCGTCAATGCCGACTACCACCAAACAAAGCAGGTTGTCAACATTGTGGAAGCAAGAGATCCAACCCAGAGCAAGGTAACAACAACACCAGCGTTGCCTATCAGCCCGTTTCCCATCAGGGAAACGAGTAAGAACCAACTTCGAGGGGCAGAGGCTGGTTTCTTGTATCGATGGCCCCAGAACCACCATCCAGGTCTCTCAGACCAAACGAGACAACAAAAGTCTGACTGTGGAGACTACTATTAACGGGAACAAACATGTGGCTACCATCGACACCGGTGCCACAGCCTCCATAGTACGTCGAGACCTGGTAAAGACGACGTGGCTTCATAACACCAATAGCTACCGTCTAAGAACCGCAACGGGAGAAGCAGCAAGAGTATATGGAGAAGTGTGTCTTAAGATCCGACTGGCCGACCTAGTGTTTACTCATCAATTCCTGGTGGCAGATATATGTGACGAGTGCATCATTGGAATCGACTTTATGAAACAGCACGGATTTATTTTGGACATCGGTAATCAGGTTTTGAAGTACCAAAATAAGGAACTTCCAATGACTTATTCGAACGAAAGTACGTCGACACTGAGAACTGTCATCAGGGAAGATCTTATTCTGTCTCCTTCTTCTGAAGTGTTCGTTTGGACAAGACTGGAAGGTGAGTTTGGAAGCCTTCGATACCTCATGGTGGAACCAGACCCAGAGTGTTCCTCCCAAAGCGTCATCATTGGGAAAACACTGGTAGCACCGAAGAACAAAATGGTCCCCGTACGATTACTAAACACCAGACCGTACGATGTAAGGTTGAAGAAAGGAGAAGTCGTTGGACGTTGCGAATCGGTTGCAGCAATTACGAAGATCACAGACGAAGCTCCGAGAAAACCTATAACTCCGGAGGAGCTCGAAACCATCAGAGCTAAAATACTGAATTCATCCAACCTTGATCACCAACAAACAAGGATGGCTGAAAGTCTCCTACAAGAGTACACTGATATCTTCGCATCGCAAAAGGGGCAATATGGTAGGACACAGTTGGTGCAGCATCGCATCAACACAGGAGATGCAAGACCGATTCGTCAACCTGCAAGACGTCTTCCACTGGCCAAACAAGGTGAGGTTGAGGAAATGATAACAGCAATGAAAAAGGACGGTCTTATCGAAAATTCCAAAAGTCCTTGGGCGTCACCAGTGGTGCTAGTGAAAAAAAAAAGACGGAAGCACTCGTTTTTGTGTGGACTACCGAAGGCTGAATGATGTAACTAAGAAGGACAGCTATCCCCTGCCCAGAATCAGTGATACCCTGGATGCCATGGAGGGAGCGCAGTGGTTCTCGACGCTGGACTTGAAGAGCGGATATTGGCAAGTTGACATCCACCCTGATGATCGGGAAAAGACGGCGTTTTCTACAGGTAATGGGCTCTGGCAGTTTAAAGTTATGCCGTTTGGGTTATGTAACGCTCCGGCAACATTCGAGCGTTTGATGGAGTGCGTTCTTCAAGGACTGACGTGGAAAGCTTGCCTAGTCTACTTGGACGATGTCATTGTTTACGGGAAAACATTTGACCAACATTGTAAGAACCTTAAAGCCGTGTTTCAGAGACTTCGAGAGGCTAACCTTAAACTGAATCCAGAAAAATGTGCACTTTTCAAAACCAAAGTCAAGTATTTGGGACACATCATCTCATCCCAAGGAGTAAAGACTGATCCTGAAAAAGTTGACTCCGTCAAAAATTGGCCAACACCACAGGACAAACATCAACTCCGAAGCTTTCTGGGACTTGCCACATATTACCGACGTTTCGTTAAGAACTTCGCTGGAGTTGCAAAGAGTTTGCATCAGCTCACCGAAAAGGGGAAGCAGTTTAAATGGTCAGGTGAGTGTGAGAAATCTTTCCAGGAACTCAAATACCGCCTCTGTAACGCTCCAGTGCTGGCACATCCAACACCTGGCAAAACATTCATCGTCGACGCAGATGCAAGCAACGTTGGAATCGGGGCGGTACTATCCCAAGTGCATGATGGCGAAGAGAAAGTGGTGGCATACTACAGCAAGGTCCTATCGAAACCCGAAAGGAACTACTGCGTGACCAGAAGGGAACTGCTAGCTCTTATCTTGGCAACAAAGCACTTCCATAAGTACATCTATGGACAGAAATTCCTTCTGCGGACAGACCACGGTGCTCTGAGCTGGCTGTTGAACTTCAAAAATCCAGAAGGTCAAGTCGCAAGGTGGATAGAAAGATTGCAGACCTATGACTACCAGATCCAACACCGCAGAGGAAAGCTGCACTCAAACGCCGATGCATTATCACGAAGACCTTGCAAAGTGGATTGCAAGCATTGCAAGCGGCAAGAAGACAAAGAAATCATTACCGCTCAGCGACTAAGAGCTGACCCCATAAGCGGATGGAGCAATGAGGAAGTGAGAACTGCTCAACAGGAAGATCCAGATATCGAACCCATTCTCGCATGGAAAGAAAATGAAGAGAAACCGGAATGGGGAGACATTTCTGACAGGAGTCCAGTTCTCAAAGCCTATTGGGCACAGTGGGACTCACTATATGTGCAAGAAGGTGTCCTCAGGCGAAGATGGGAATCCGCTGACGGTAAGTCATATGTGATGCAGCTGATCGTACCACAATCGAAAGTCAGTGAAGTTCTTCAGGAGATGCACGACGGACCTTCTGGAGGCCACCTGGGGGTAAACAAAACACTGGAGAAGGTGCGACATCGGTTCTACTGGTTACATGCTAGAGATGACGTGGAGAAGTGGTGCCGAACATGTGACAAGTGTGCTGCAACCAAAGGACCTGGTAGGAAGATTCAAGGTAAGATGCATCAGTACAACGTTGGATCGCCTTTTGAGAGGATTGCAGTAGATGTGGCTGGGCCTTTTCCAGAGACCAACGCTGGAAACAAATACATTCTGGTTGTAATGGACTATTTTAGCAAGTGGCCTGAGGCGTATGCCATCCCAAATCAAGAAGCCAAAACGGTGGTCGACCAGATTGTGTTTAACTGGGTTAGTAGGTTTGGCGTGCCTATGGAACTCCATTCCGACCAAGGGAGGAACTTTGAGTCAAACATCTTCCAAGGAGTGTGCGGACTACTTGGCATTAAGAAGACGAGAACCACACCACTTCATCCACAATCTGATGGGATGGTTGAAAGATTCAACCGGACCTTGAAAGAACACCTCACCAAGGTCGTAGGCGACTACCAAAGAGACTGGGATAGGCACGTACCACTATTCCTGATGGCCTATAGAAGTGCAGTACATAGCTCGACAGGACAAACACCATCTGACATCCTGTTCGGGAAAACCATGCGGCTGCCCAGCGAACTTAAATTTGGATGCCCCACAGAGGAGCCACAGGACACAAACGAGTATGTGGACGACCTCAAGGAGAGACTCGCTGACATCCATAAAAGAACAAGGGAACGGATGAAAGCCTACAGCGACCGGATGAAGACACGGTACGACACAAAAGCGACAACGTCAGGATTCCAAGCAGGAGATCGTGTGTGGCTTTATAATCCTCATCGTCAAAAGGGATTGTCACCGAAACTTCAGCAAAACTGGGAAGGTCCTTATACTGTAGTCACGAGGATTAACGACGTGGTTTACCGCATCCAAAGAGGACTAAGAGGCAAGTTAAAAGTAGTTCATTGTGACAGGCTGCATCGATATAGTGGCGAGGCTGCAGATGGAATTATTCGGGACGAACAATCCTAAGGAGGGGGCAGTGTAACGTGAACCCAACATTTTATACCAATTTCCTAATCGAAAAACGTTCAACCGAAAACACAACTGGCAACACTTTAATGGAATGGTATAAATGACAGTGGTGCGTTCCTAAATAGCTGGATGTTACACGATGTAACATCCGGTAACATTATGTCGTTCCTAAATGCAAAAAAGTTACGCGATGTAACATCAAAGTCGTTCCTAAATGCAATGTTGAACTGTCAGAATGTTACGTTTCGTAACTTTTTCCAACTCATCTCTTGGACTTGAGTTTCGATGTTGATCTGTCAAATTTTTTTTTGTTTACATTTTTTTTTCCTGCCAAACAGAAAGTCTGCTATTATACGGAGAAATTTGTTTCATGAAACTGTTCGAACACCATAAGTGCAAAAGAGAACGAAAGTTCGAAAAAGAGAGATGGACAATGAGCTACCCTGTGTCGCATGGGCTATGGTTTGGTGAAACAGCTTTGACGTTTCTCTTTTAGTGATGTGCCAAACCGTAAAATTTACAAACCGAGTTAACTCGAGTTGGATTTTGATTAACCCGAGTTGTAACTCGAGTTAGCTAACTCGGTTTACAAAAATAAATTTGCGCTTTTTCCTTCAATACTATGTTTTGAAAAATAGAAACAAAGCCAAATTTTCAATCAAAATAAACGGATTTAATCAAAATAAAGTAAGAAAAAAGTCACACAAGAAAGAAATTAACGCAATGCGCAGTCCAACTCGGTTTGACTTGACTCTGGATATTTTACAGACAATTAATTCCTAACTCGAGTAGCAATATGTACCTAAAACATAAAAACCGTCTACCTATTAACAGACGACAATCAAAAAAACAAAAAAACATCTAGTTTAACAGGTGTGTGTGTTTCTGTATGCCTGCGCAAGTAACTTGCTTTGATGCTTTATATACTACTACCGGTCGACTATGGACTATGTATAAGTGCATTGTGTTTGGCACAGACCGCAACTAAAGGAGGTTAGTTTTGATTATGTTATGCTTGCATTCATTTCATTTTAATTATTTGGTTGACGGTTCGGTTTTTTCTTCAGTTTGCCAACTCGGTTTGAAAAAATATAAACCGAGTCAACTCGGTTTGGGTTCAACTCGGTTTGACTCGGTTCATGATACCGACACATCACTATTCTCTTTGTCTTTGTTCGTGTTTTTGTTTATTCTCTTTCATTTGGTTCAAAAATAAGTAATAATACTAATAATAATGACTTCTTTGTTTTTCAATTGCCAATAGAAGAGATTTTGAAGCAACCAGGCACTACTAGATAACTATTTTTCCCCAAAAATAAAAACAGCGAATGAAAGATAAAGAGAAATGTGAAACTAGTTTCATGAAACTGGATTTCATCGTATAATAACACTTGCGACACGGGATGACAGAACAAAGAAGAATTCGAAGTTGTTTCATGAAACAAATTTCTCCGTATAATAGCAGACAAAGGAGTTGTCATTTATTTATTTATTTGTCATTTGTGTTGTCCAAAAATAAGAAATTAAAGTAAGTTTTTTTCGTAGTTAGCGAATTTTGTAAACTTGTAGCGCGCCGGTCGTGGCAACAACACTTCGGGTCGCAATAAGGAGAAACGTTTCTCCATAAGGAAACCTTCCATACTTTCCCATTTCGCACTAAAAAGCAAGTTGAAGAAGAGTGACTGCCAAGGAGGCAACAAAGAGCAATGAGGGTAAGAAGGCTCTTCTTTATTAAACATTAATTTGATATATTTTATTTTATATATGTAGATAAACAAAAATACTTCGGCCAATGAACCGAATGAGGAATTCTTCAAGTCAAACAGCGTCAACCGTCCCAGCTTGATTTACCGGACAAATCATTTGACGATTATTAGAATTCCCAGGGAGCGAGGCATGAAGGAAAACAGTAAACAGACCTCTGGACACTCACTTTTATTGTCAAAAATGGAAAGAGAAAAAACCCTAAAAAGTGTAAATGATGGAAACAACCTGTGTGAATCGTCATCCCAGTGGCCATTGAATATTCGCCCGAATCTCTGTAATTTATATTTAGTTGATTCCAGCCGAGTTCTCCTCTTTGTTTTTACAAACGAAATCAGATCACTTGCATCTATGACACTGGCAGCTCATTGTATTGGGCTCATGTACTATGTTGTGTGTGCAAATTCTACCCGAGATGATTCAGATGAAACTATGTAAGATTATTATGCTAAATCAATGAATATTGATAGTTTATTTTGTCAATTTTGGAAAAAGGACAGCGAGAAGCAGGAGGAAAACCAAGACCTATGTAGAAGAAAACGAGGATGAAGAAGAAATCTCTTATACCTACATAGACTACGATTCGGAAGAGAATGGAATAAGATAGCAAATGTCAAAGAAGGATTATTATAAACAGGCAAACGCTTTCGCGGAAAAGGAAGTAGAACTTTCATATTCGGAGTAGGGTAGTGCTGATGAGGATGAACAGAACCTTGACAGATACGATATAGAGCTGGGAGACGAAGATGAGTTCGGCCAGAACAAAATTGAAACGGAGCTAGGACAGATCCACATGTAGGTTATTGTTTTTATTTTATTGTTCAATGTCTGGTATGGTTTTTTTGTAGGCGCAAGATTCTGGACCAAGATATCATTCTATATATATTATATTGAAATCTATAGCTCTTTCTTATAATTGGAAGCGTGAACTCTCCACATGTGATCCTGGGGTGACATTCTGTAAGTAAAAAGCGAACAAACGTTTTCGTGTGTGCGAACGATTTGCAATGTCTTTCCTATTGAAAAACGTTTGATCGCTTTCGTTTCGCTTTTTATAGAATTGGCCCCTGATTATTACAAACACGAGTAAAATTTTTTCCTGGATTTTTTTAAGTAAGTGCTTGCAAATGAGCAGGTGGTTGATGGAAAAGGATGTTTGGCAATAGTGCACCATGCGAGGGTAAGGCCCAGTCAACTGGAAGTCCCGAAAAATATAACGACTAATAAAGAAATAAAAACGCGAAAATCTTAAGAAAAATTTTAGTCACTTGGACCAGTATTAATAGTTGCTCTTTTTATATACACAATTGTTTCCTCTTTTTTTTTTACGCCACATGTTCTGCTTTTTTATCTTGTAATGATCTTTTTTTTTCTTTAAGGCATGGACGCTAGCTTTTCAGGTCTTCTTTCAAACATTGAAGACAGCCTACCCGAGTCGAAGAAAGAATAAAAGAAAAAAGGAAGATCCCGAGGAGGAATATACGAAAGAGGACCTCTGCTACTCTCTGCAGGAGACAATTTTTGCCATGCTCGTAGAAATAACCGAAAGGGCTATGGCGCACTGTGGATTTAACGAAGTAAGATTCCACCAGTGGAATGGTTTTTTTGTTATTTTTTTTTTCTGTTAAAATTGGTCCTCTTTCAGGTTCTCATAGTAGGTGGGGTCAGCTGCAATCTTCGTCTCCAAGAGATGATGCAGATTATGTGCAAGAAACGCAATAGAATGCTATTCGCCATAGATGAAAGATTCTGCATCGACAATGGCCTTAATATTGCCCATGCCGGCGCTGAAGAATTTCGTTCTGGATCACGAATGAAATTTGAAGACTCAACAGTAACACAACTATTTCGGACGGACGAGGTGCATGTCACGTGGCGAGACGATTAATTTTAAACAATGGAATGGAATTTTATTGAAATAAAAAGAAATGTAAACATAAAAGTTAATCCGAAATTTTAGGAGCTGCTCTTTGCCTTTGTGGCCGATCGTTCATGACGTCAAGTAGTGATGCTTTTCCAGTTTTCTGTAATGCATAAATATGGTTGATTATGGCGTTTAAGCAACTCAATCGCTTTACTTACCGTTTTTGAAGAAGTGTTTTGGTCAGAACCTCGTCCTCGTTGAGACATCACAGAGATATCCAACTGACGCATTTGTCTTCCTGAGGTTGAGGCATTGGCACCGCGTCCTCTAGCTCTGGCTCCTCTTCCTCGTCCTCTTCCCCGAGCCGTTGTATTGGGTGGGGCTGACATGGAGTCATCATTGTTGGCGTCGTTTGTCGCAGTAGTACGTAAACTTGCTGCCGTTTTCTTTGCAGGAGCTTTGGGTGATGTCAGTCCGAAAAGTGCATCTATATCGTCATCTTTGACTCTTTTAGTAGTACCTCGTTCGTCGAGCATTTTCAATACTTTTTCGTGATTGTCATGCCCGTTGTCACGGAAATGCTTGAGTTCTTCTACATCTTCTTTTGGTTTCTCGAATGATAAATTTGTTACAAATACAACGTTTTTTTCTCTTTTTTTACGCCACTAATGTTCTGCTGTATCTACAGACTCGGACGATGGTGTCTTTTCCCTGTCGATTTGCCTGTTAACTTTCAGAGTGTAATTAAATGTTTTTTTTGCAAAGTTTCTCATGAGAAAGGTTTTTCTCCCTGGTGGTTAAAGTGATGTCGCTTGAGTTGCTTTCCGCTAGAGAAATATTATCACAATCCTTAAAAAAAAATCATTTATTTTGAGGAGAGATATTGAAAAATATCCATTACCATTATATATGAGTGCAAGTCATATGACTTTTGGCCAGTATGTAATTTCTTAAAATATGTATGTAAATAATACTTTTCGAAAATCACTGAAACGGCCAGCCGAGTCTCCTCTTGTGGAAGAAATAAAACTTTTAAGAAAGGTATTATGTGTGTGTAATAAATGTCGCATCAACTAACATTTTTCCTTATATTGTTTATTATAGGAACGTAAGGAAAAGTGGGAGGAGAAGAAAGAATTAATGAAGCAACAAATGGAAGAAAATCGTTTAATGTCCGAAAGACATCTAGAAGAAGCAAGGGATTCAAGAAAAACTTTTGAAAAACTGATGGAGAAATTCATTGAAAAAATGTAAACATGTTTTTGAGTGGTTTTTTATGAAAAGTAAGAAAATTGAGACTGAAAAATAAACTGTTGTAAAACAAACTTTCGTTGTTTATTGTCAATTATTGGTATTCAAAAAACACAAATTACGTAATAAATATTAAAAACCTATAAAATTTCTTTGATTGTTGGATACATTATTTCTTAAGCTAATCTTTGGTTACAAATGGAATCTCTTTTTGTGTTGCCATCCACAACACCGGCTTCCAAGTCTTCGTTGTTCTGTTCAAAAGAGGTTTGTTGCAGAGTTCCCCTGCCTTCGTTCATGTAACTTCCTCTCCTTACTTCTTTAAAATCAAGGCAAATGTTGTGCAGAACGCAACATGCCAAGATTGTTGAGGGTATCCAATCGGTCCTTGTCATGTCAAGGTTCCTCAGGCGACGAAACCTGCCAAACAACAATGCAAAGCTGTTTTCGATGACAACTCTAACAGAAGCATGCTTTTTGTTGAATTCAACTTGTCTAGATGATAGTCTTCTTCTTTGAAGATATGGTGGGATGCACCAGCTAAGGCAGGGATAAGCCTTGTCCCCAAGTATGTATTCTCCATTCGGAAAATATACCCTCTCGTTTGTTTGCACCTGAACAAATATGTCGCTGTTTTTGAAAACTCTTACATCGGGAACAGAGCTTGGCCAACCAGTATAACAATCAATGTATTTCATTTTGCAATCACAAATACATTGCAAAGTCATAGAGCAATAGGCTTTCCTATTCGTATAAGCTCTTACTTGTGATTTTGGTGCTTTGATTGGAACATAAGTTCCATCAATGACACCAATCAAATTTTTAAAAGGAGAGTTAGAGCCAAATTCATTTTTCAAAACATTCATTTCTTGGCTTGTAGGCCACTTAATGAATTTTGGAGCAATTTGATTCAAAGTGTTAATTACTCGTATAAAACAACGAGACAAATTGCTCTTTGATAAATCAAACCGCTCACTGACCGATCTGTAACAGAAGAAGTCAAAATTAAAATTAAATAGAAAATAAATACATATGCAAATGTACCTACCTGTAAGAATCAGGTGTAGCCAGCAGCCATACAACAGCTAGGAGTTGCTGTTTTATGGGAATTTGGTTTCGTCCCTTGGCATATGGCATCTACTTTCCAGTGTTGACTTACCTCGCGCAGAACGAATTCAAACGCATCTCTAGTCAACCTAAAGTTTTCTTGGAATTTCTGCTCATCATATGCCCCCACAACTAACTCTGTATAGTTAACAATTTTTAAAATTTTCCGGCGCTTTGATGTTGACGTTGCTGCTGCGTTCAAAAGCATTTCTTCATCAGACTCAGATGAAGAATTTGAGTCACTTTCTTCAAGAAATTCATCCGCTTTTCTTTTAGTCTGAAACAAAAGTTTGTTAAATTCTTACTTTTTTAAAGATTACTTTTTGACATATACCGCATCAATTCGTTTTTTGAATTCTTTCAACATATTTAATCCAATAATTTTGTTTGCATCCATGTTTTTTAAGTTTTTAATGATAAGAAAGAATAAAAAGAACGTAGTACTTCTTTCGTCTTTGGCACTTTATTTTTCACAAAATTTTTTTTTCTTGTTTGACAGTTCAACAAAGTGTAACATCGAGTCGTTCCTAAATGAAATCATAATTTTGTAACAAAGTCTAACATACACAACAACAACGATGATTTTGACACTACAACATCGTGTAACATCCAAGTTATTTAGGAACGCACCACAGGCGTTGCTTGTAAGCCAGTGTGTGTGAGTGCAGAGAGACAGACAGACAGAGAGTAGACAGCAAATGTGGAGACAATGTAGAAGTTACTGGAGAGTTCTAGATGGCATGTCATTCGATATAAATAGCCCGCCCGAGGCAACCAGAGGGCAGTTTTGTTTATAGAGTGATAAAGTTAAGAGTAAATACAAGTGATAGTCCAAAAGTTGAGTTGAGTTGAAATACTGAATAAAAGTGGTAGAAATAAAGTAATAAGTGAAGTTTTATTTTGCGAACTAAGCGCACGTTACAGTATTTTATGTTCAAATTTTCCGAAATTCTTACTAAATATTGTCTTTTTTTTACAAAGGATGGTGTTATTAAATGAAATATTGATAATAGATGGTTTCGATAGTCTTTCATGTATGAATTAGAGAGCACTTTATGCATCGAATGAAATTCCGATCGATAACTGATGAGAGAATGCCGAATTGTGGTACTAGATGACTCGATATCGTGAGCGGTAATACCAAATTCCCATAATTCCGATACGACTTATTCGATAGCGTGTGCCGTAATTCGGCCCCAGTTCTTTCCAGGGGCGATAAAGAGGGAATGAATCGTTTCATTTTTTAACGATGCGATAACTTATCGCCAAAGATACAGAACAGAGGCGCTGGATACAAACTACATAACATCAAAGAACTCGATCCCGAACTTTTTCAATAAAGTAAAAAAACAGACCTATAGTTTGTGTTTATGTTTATTATATTAGAAACATAATAAATTATAAAAATACGAATACATTCCACATCAATGCAGCAATGAGGAGACCGTCGATTATTTCTTAATCAATTTATCGATATAGTCCAAAAGCATACAAAACGTTCGTATTCTTATCAACAATTTTAAACGCAAAGCTACATTCATACAAAAACTTAAATACAGGCTCGTCTTTGACATCAGCTGCGCGCTCCAGCAAAATTTCTTTATTAGATGTTTTGCCCTTAAATGTGACTTTATCAAAGTCGTTATATCCATAGATGTATCTTCCATATAAAGTAAAAATCTTATCATCGATTTCATAAATGTTTTCACTCGTTGGGCAAATGGTACCGGTGCGTCTTTGTTCTTTTTTCTTTTCCACTTGCATGTCGGGCTTGGTGTAGGTCAATTTTATGATCAAATTGATATATTCTAAAATCTTGGGCTCATCTTCTTTATAAAGAACGTTGCCTTTGTAAAACACAGCCTTACAATGGTAGTCCTCAACCTGTTGTAAGGAGCTCAAGTCATCACAACTATTGTAGAATGTTTTGATTTTATAGTTTCCTTTTAACACAAAGTCCTCCTCCTCATCGGCCGTAAATGTATCATCTATGTTCTCCAGCATCGTTAGATTTGTGTGAATGCAAATTCTAATTGCAACACTTTTAATTGCTTTTATTTTTTATTTGCTTTTCTTTTGAAATTCAAGCACTTTACTAAACAAAAAGGTTGATGAATGACGACATTCAAAAAGAATGAATGAATTTCGCAGGTCTGTTTTGTTTCTGCCAAAATGATTCATTTTTTTTTACCTTACCCCGTTGCTAAAAGCGTATCGGGTAATCAAATCGAACTACAATTCGGATTTCAAGTCCGTTGGATTGAGTGATCGAGGTTACCGGTACGTATGATTGGATTTGATAATAGCACAACAGAGGGAAAATGCTGGGATTGTCGGTGTTTGAATAGTTATAAAAGAGAAAAGCGGAGAATCTATTTCGAAGCTAACCTTTAAAAATGATAAGGCAAGACGACTGACTTCAACCACGTTTTATTTTAGAATGACAATTAGGCTATTTTATTCTTGTTTGACATTTATCTTTTTAATGTTTAAATGACATTTTTCAGGTTGGTGAGGTGACCACTTATTTATTCAAGGTGGCTACTTTCTTATGTCGATTGAGTACTTCTCAACAGTCGGATATATGTAGTTTCCATTTGTCTCTTTTAGCGGTTTTGAGAATTTTGTACAAAAATGTTTGATTGCTCTTCGAACAATTTCATGTAAAATCTTTGTACAGAACATAGTAGCGACTAAAAGTCAATTAAAAAGAAATAATAAATACATGCAATAAACCTTATTTCCCTTGCCGCACTATTAGAGGCCTTACACGGACCATGCTCGACAACATGGCTCGACGGAAAAAATTACGGCAACACAGAATTTCCTTCTACACGAAATACCTACGATGTTGTAAAACATCATTTTGGTTAAGTTTTACGAACCAAACCGACGAACAATGTTTCCAAAAAATTTTAGCGGCATTAATAATGAAAGAAAAAACATTGAAAATGAGAAAGAAACAGAACTATGGAATATTAAAAATATTTATGGTTGAAAAACTGGCTTCCAAAGAGAACAAAATATTCGCATACTCTTGTGCTGCTCCAACAAACTTTTTGCTCCTCATGGTCTTCCATGAAATGTCGAAGTATAACAAACTTGGGGAGTACAAATTGTCTACTCCATCACTTGATTTTTTACTTTTTTTAATTTTTCAGCTCACGGCGATAACAGGTACGAATTCAGTATATTTTTTTTCTTTATTGTTTCCAAACTGATGTTTGGATCAATTTCCTTATGTTTGCATAAAAGTGTGTCATATTCTTTTAATTTCAAACTTCTTTTTTTGTATAGCTCAAGGTTTGTTCGTTGAAGCCCTGTCCCAGAGATGAGTTGGAAAAAGTTACGAAACGTAACATTCTGACAGTTCAACATTGCATTTAGGAGCGACATCGATGTTACGTTTCGTAACTTTTTTGCATAATGTTACCCGATGTTACATCGCGTAACATCCAAGAATAAAAGAACAGACTACTGGGGTTGCCGTAGGCTCGCCACAAAACGTTTTTTGAGAAACCTAAATTCGCCCTGAATGTCAAATTGAGTATTTTTTGAGCCATAGGTTTTCCCCCAACTCGTCCTAGCTGTTTGCTGTGGCAATTTGAGGGCGGCCAAATGGTATGTATTTTTTTTTTTTAATTACAGGGATGTGTGGTGATTCGTGGTTTAGCGTTTGAGGAGTGGAGGAGTGGAAAACCCAGGTTTTTTTGACAACTCATAGGGTTGTCAAGAAAGCCTGGGTCAACCCTGGGGAAAGTTCAACGGACGGACCTTCACTCTCCTTACTTTCCACACTTTTGTATATTTGAGAAAAAAAAAAATCTTTCCAAACTCATTTATTTGTAATTGTTGTCATTGTCTGCTAACGTTCTTGTCTCGCCAAGAAAATTTACAGAATGAAAAATGAAAACGATGTTGTCGAGCATCTGTTTACATGAGTTGGTTGGTTGGACTGTTCGTCCAACCTTGGGTGGTTCACCCAAGGTTTCAAAAAAATTTGATTTCCATCCAATATGTTGGTACAGCAGTTGTTTTCGCATTTAGATGGTCCAACATTGCGGTTGTTCAGCCATGACATTTTATTCGTCAACAAGTAGGGTAAGTCCTCATACAAAGATACTTTTTGCAGTTTCTCAAAAACTATATTTTTCGAGTTAGGTCAGTATTCCATTGCATGCGATGTAATAGAAAGTATAAATACGAGATTTACTTTTAAGAAATTGAAAACATTAATTTAAACAAATAACAGATAATATAAACTAAAAAAAAATCCTTATACTTTGTAACTGAAAAAAGAGAATTCAACACTGCGTTTGTTGAAGTTTAATCTATATATGAGTCATTATAGAGAGATTTGTTAAATATTTAAACAAAACCAAACTTAAAATTTATTTCCAGAGACAAGAGAGCAATATATAGCTGATATATCCTGTTTTCCATTTTTACTATTAATGCTTCTCAAAATGTGAAGTGTTTCCAGAGTATAGCGTTTCGAACTGTGTTTTTCCGATTGTAGCCCTTTGATATGTTTATAATGCTTTGGCTGTGTTTTTTAGTTTTGGTTGGCAATTCTGTTACTTAAAAGTTGCTTTGTGGTATGTAGCAAAGGTTACAATTTTCTGATTCATTGCCTTTACAGTACTATCTTATATACCACATCTGTCCTTTTTCCCACTTCCGTTTTTGTGCTAAGCCCGGAGAAATGTCGCATCAAGGTGCGGACAGTGTTGGCACGTATTGGATTCTCCTGAACATGGAACTGCTATTCAACCGAGTTCTTTCGTTGTGTGGTGTGTTATGTAAGGTTGAAATAGCTGTCAAGAAAACGGCTGACACCCTTAGACCAATATTATGTTCATTGTGATACCATAAGAAGTGTGTAAGGAAGTACCTCACTTAACTAAACCATTTGGAGCTTTTGATAAAGCCATAGAGGTGAAAGATGTCTGTGTTCACCAGATCACTTGAAGTTTTCTTTTGAGGGAGAGTGCAGGACATGAGCAGCGGAGAAGAGGGATAGTCTCTTCTTCCTACTCATCTAAGCAGCTTCTGCAGAAGTCGTTTGAAAGAACGCCGAGTCTTATGGCGTGTCTACCTATCAGGCAATGTCCGGTAATGACATTGATTTCGGAGCCAATGTGTAACCTGGTCATGGATAGCAAGTTTCTTGTGCGTTTTAGATCTAGCTCTTGCCATATTTATGTTTTGTTGCCACACAAGTATTGGTATTGCACCACCTATTGTTTGTTTTATTCGTTGCATCTTGCCACCCAAATAAGGTAAATATTGAACTGTTCGGTCATATCCTTGAGAGATAGGCGACAGTTTAGGGCGGTTACTGAGTTCGTAGAAACAGCACCGAGTGATCTGAGGGGTGCTTCACTGTAAGAGCTCTTATACAAATGGCTACATTGGCGGCCATTTGTTTACTGAAGATGTCTAATGGTGTGAGATTAAGGAGAATGTTAAGGGCAGCCTCTATTTGGGCCTAATAAAAATGTAGCATAACACCTTAGAGGGTATTTTTCTGTTACAGAAAATGGATGTCGTCATCACAAATAGCCTCACCATTGATCATAGATACATATTTAAATTCACACTTTGGGAACCACATTTCGATTGAAATAAATGTCTGCAACGGTGCGGGTGCATAACTTCACAGGTCATAACTTCACATGGGTCATAATTTCACCTCTAGTGGGTTATAATTTCACTTTTTTCGGGTGAAGTTATGTCCCACCTTAGGTGGGAATTAGCTTCACTTTTTTGTGGGCCAGAATTTCACTTCTGTGTGAAGTTATTTCCCACACAAGGTGGGACATAATTTCACTTTTTATTACAGTTACAAGAAATTATCGTGGACTTAATAAACTCAAATATTCCTTCTGGTGAGAAGAGAAGGTTCTTGGTTGATGGAACATTCAACATTGTTCCAACATCCACTGGCTACAAACAATTATTAATTGTGCACTTTGCATACGCAGAACATGTGAGTATTTAAGGCTGTTTACTTTTCAAAGTGATTGTAAGTTTTTGAAATCATCTTCAAAAATTATTAGTTAATCATAAAAACTGGCAATGCATAAGTTTTTATAACAAAATCTTATACATATTCCGTTATACTGCACAATATAAATTAAAACTTAGAAATATGTTCAAATATAGTGTAGCTTTCATAAATCAATTATTGAAATTACGATCTTCGACATCATATATTTTCAAAAACAGATCTCTCGTTTTAGTAAATTATATTATATAGAAATAGTGTGAATAAACAAGCGTTGTTGGCGCTAAGCAGTAAAGCGACCGAAAAAAAATTGCGCAATTTTTTTTTCGGTCGCTTTACTATTTACTATTTCTATATAATATAATTTACTAAAACGAGAGATCTGTTTTTGAAAATATATGATGTCGAAGATCGTAATTTCAATAATTGATTTATGAAAGCTACACTATATTTGAACATATTTCTAAGTTTTAATTTATATTGTGCAGTATAACTGTATAACGGAATATGTATAAGATTTTGTTATAAAAACTTATGCATTGCCAGTTTTTATGATTAACTAATAATTTTTGAAGATGATTTCAAAAACTTACAATCACTTTGAAAAGTAAACAGCCTTAAATACTCACATGTTCTGCGTATGCAAAGTGCACAATTAATAATTGTTTGTAGCCAGTGGATGTTGGAACAATGTTGAATGTTCCATCAACCAAGAACCTTCTCTGCTCATGATATAAAGTACCTTTCATAAGAATAATTTTTTTTTTTTATAAATTACAGTTTTTGATATTTTTTGTTAATAAAAATGTTTCAATAAATTGATTACAATTTATAATTTTTGTTGGCTTTTGACTGATTGGATTTCTAAAGATTTTTTACAATGTAGGTGGGAAATAATTTCACACAAATTTCAGGTGAAATTGTTGCTCACCTAAGGTGGGACATAACTTCACCCGAAAAAAGTGAAATTATAACCCACTATAGGTGAAATTATGACCCATGTGAAGTTATGACCTGTGAAGTTATGCACCCGCACCGTCTGCAACATACATGTCTCATATCTGGATGACAAAACATGCAACACATAAGAACTTAGTCGAACGAAAACAGGCGGTACCGCGGTACCCATACCGTTCTTAAGTTCTTACCCATGTGTGTCAAGTGCTTCTTGTATGGCCCTCGCTTGCCTTGGCTTCTTCGTCAGCAAAAAAAGTTGATGTTATTGGTATTCTGCCCTTAATCTTCCAACTGGTAGTCAAGAGTCAAGGACTGTAATAAGGAGCAAAGATTTCAAGAAGCTTATGCTTGGTGTACGCACCGTACTTGGAGTTTTTGTGTTGCCAAACAAGTTTATCTTTGTCACTGCTTTTTCGTGTACCTTCTCGATCATTCGCCAAAAGTCCTCTCAAGCTTATAATTGCCGAAGGGCCACTAATTTCAGACCTCGCTGTTGTCGATCGAATGCTTTTTCGAAATCAACTAAGACAACATAGAAATCCTCTGACGAAACCCGACGTTTTTCTATTAGGATCCTTATCCTATATTATTTGAATATATTATTTAACACAATAATTTGAAAAATTAAACATCTGACTCTGGATTAGTATCACTCTGAGGTATCTACAAGAAAATAATTTACTTTTCATCTTCTTTGATTAGAACTGCTTATGCTAAGTAGAAAGACGAGCCCCAATACCATTCAACTGAAGATTTCATAGTGAGTTGAGCATGCACAGCTGTGGGCACTGCGGTCTCTGAATAAAACCCTCGTTCGTTTTATCTCCAAGAACGTTAAATTGTATACTATATTGATCGTCGAAGTTTATTCGAGTTTTTCAATATAATCAAGTGATTGTAGAGTTATTTGGAAGATTTTAAAGGGAAGTTATGACCCTACACGAAAGTAAGTACGCCACTAAAAAGTGTCTGCTCTTATTTAATTAGTTTTGTAATTTTTTCCAGCCAATATTCCTTTTTTCTGTCCTTTTTTATCGATCAATTTGTGGGATAGGAGTGCGTATATAATCAAGAAGCTCCCTGCCATCCATATCTTATCGATTCCAATATGAATGACTATAAAACACACATGAAATTTGGATGCTACATGGTGTAAGAGAGTGTCATCCGCACATACCGAATCAAATGCAGAGCACTATCAACCGCAACCTTCTTGAAACTGCAAAAAACTACTTAAATTAGAACGTAAATAGTTAAAAGAATTTATAAAAAATATTAATAAAACATAAACATAATGAAGCATCTTACATTTTTGATGATTTCGCAAACACAACTGCCTTTCTTTTTACTGAACAAAAAATGGATGAATATGTAATTGCTTAGAAAGATGTCTAATGTTACCCAATCTCTTCGATTGAAGTACGTTGATAAAATCAAAGTCAAAGTAAAATAAAGCAAGAGTTGCACGCCACCAGAATACACAAAAATTTCTCTCGTTCAAATACACAAGTTGAATCATCCTTTAATGGATAAGAAGATCAGTTTGAATGGAATTTGTTAGATTTTCCAGCGCCGATAAACTTTTTAAACTACATGAAATTTTTCAAACGATTTTTATAATGTTTTATTCAAATCAACTTCTTTACTTTTCACCGATTGTACGAGGATGTACTTCTGATGATTATTGAATGCAAATGCCATTCAAGACTTTCCCCAAAATTTTATGGTCTTCCATCAAGTAGAGTCTATTTTAGAAGTCGTATTCAGTCTTGTTCCAGAGTTTCGGTCAGCTCAACGTCTCAAAATGTGTATTTCTGTGAAAAAACATACTATTCTTTTGAAAATAAGTCACTTGATTGTTCTCGGGAGTTTCATTTTTGAAATTAAACACGTTACTTGCAATGGTAAATGTCTCAAATATAAATTTGTATTCTAAAATGAGTGAAGGAACTTTCATGTTATTCAAGTTTTAGACAATTCGAATTATTTCTGTGAGCCTCGCAACTTGAATAGTGTCAGATAGTTTCGTGGTGTGCAAATTTGAGTAAAAAACAAATTGTGAATAAACTTGGGTTAGGGGCCAGTTATAGCGATCAGGAAAACGAATCAGGAAAAATTTTCAAATGGAATAATAACTATGTTTTCGTTACAATTGAATAACAAATGTTATACCAATCAATAGTAAACAGCCCAGAGAATTTTTTTGTCAAGAAAATGTTCAATTGAACAAATACTTTGCTGTAAAATTGTATTTTTCTATTTTCCTGATGGAATTGGAACAGGAAAATAGAAAAATACAAATTAAACACAAAATATTTGTTCTATTATATCTTTTTTGGGCACAAAAAATTCTTTGAGTGATTTGCCATCGATTGGTATAACATTTGTTATTCAATTGCAACGAAAACATAGTTATTATTCCATTTGAAAATTTTTCCGGATTCGTTTTCCTGATCGCTATAACTGGCCACTTAGGGGGGATTTTATATTATAATTACTTTCAACTGACTAAACTTTATTAGCGATTAGTATGAAGCTGATAGTAAGTTTTGCACAGTGAAAGATCGCGGTGTATAGTTAGACTAAAATTAAAGTTTGCATTCACTGTGGCGTATGAGTACTTTTTCATTCTTTTTGTATACTGAAACTCATGTTCATAAAAACAGTTTCCAGTTTCCGTCAATTTGTAAAACTAAAAAATTTAGGGACAATCCACATACTAACGCTTTTCTTCTACGTCAAAAATTAAACGCAAAAAAGTGTTGCAGGTTACGTTTTCTTATGCTCAGCCCCGGGCGGCAAGTTTAGGGGGCGGCAAAAACAAGTTTGAAATTCGCTCCCACTCGCCCACAGGAATCACAGACCGCTGCAGCACTCGTGTCTGCTACAACAAATCATTGCTCCCTAAAATAAACATCACACAAGAAGAGCATGAAAACCATTTCACACTACATATTCATTACCAGACCCAGCATATCTTGTGCAGGTAACGAGGGTTGTAAGCGCAAAAAAAATTAGCTACTTTTCGGTTCCAAAACAGCAACGGTAGTTGCGACCGAGAAGTACATATTTTTTCTACCTTTCGGTTTCAAAGCAGCATCGATTGCTGCGACCGAGAACTGGACAACTTTTCTACTTGCCGGTTTCAAAACAACCACTGTGGTTGCAAGCGAAGGGAAGCACAGTCAAAAGGACAAACATAATTCAACTCTTAGGTTTCAATTAGAACACTTAAAAAAGGGACAAGGGTCAAAGACAATTCAAAATCAAATAATTGACATAATGTCAAAAAAAGTTAGAAATAGCATTTTAAATGAAATCAAAGAAGCTAAATACTACACGATAATGTTCGACTGCACTCTAGATGTATCCCATACAGAACAAATGAGCCAGGTTATTCGATATGTAAAAAGAACTGGCGATGTGTGTGAAATAAAAGAAAGTTTCATTGATTTCATAGAAGTTGCTGGAAAGACAGGAGAAGACATTTGTCAACAGATTCTAGACAAATTGGCTGTTGATGGCAATGGATCCAATATGGCTGGCAACCATAAAGGAATACAAGCCAGGATTGCAGAAAGAAATGAACTGGCCGAGTTCGTACCGTGCTTGGCTTACTCCTTAAATCTTGTAGGTGTTCATTCTGCCTCATCATGCCAGGAAGCTATTAACCTATTTGGACTGGTTCAAAAAGTATGTTGCTTTTTTGTTGGCTCCACTACTAGGTGGGACATTATGAAAAAATATGTTAAGGCAAATTTAAAAGGAAGTAGTCAGACGAGATGGTCGGCGAAACATGTTGCTGTGAATGCTCTATTAAATAATTTGTCAGAAATAACGGAAGCCTTAGAAGAAGTTAAGCAAATTTCTCATGCTCCAGAACTAAGTACGAGGCAGATAATATCTCAACAGATATAAAGAATTTTAAATTTATTCTCAATTTAACTATTTGGGCGAATATTCTCCGTGAAATCAATCAATAGTGGATGGTCTGCTCAAAACTTTTCAAAAAATGAGACAAAATCCAATGGATTATTGGATAAATGAGGCTAGAGAAGTGGCTGAAAAAAGTGGTGTTGACGCTATCTTGCAAAACAAACAACTGTTCAACACTTTCCTAAAGAAATAATGATGGTATTTGATCGAATCATATCAGAAATTAAGAAGAGGTTTGATTGTGCTACCATACTGAATATAAACTTCGCTTTTCTTAATGACTCTAATATTGAAAAACTGCAAAAGTATGGAGCGGATCTGGCTAGAAAATATGAGCGTAAGCACCTTTGAATTCTGTCAGGATTTCTACGTTTTTGAAGAGCAAGCTCCGCTTTTATTTGGTGACATTGAAAAAGCTAACGGTTTCTATCTCTTGCAACAGATCTATGCGCATGATTTGCAGGATGCTTTTCCAAATATTTGTGTTGTCTTGCGAATTTACTCTACGCTTCCCACTACATCTGCAAGCTGTGACCTGTTTAGCAAACTAAAACTAATTAAAAATTATTTGCGATCATCTATGAGCCAGGAACGCTTATACAGTCTAGCAATCTTAGCGATAGAAAATCGAATTGCACACGAATTAAATTATGATAAGGTCATAGACTTAAGAGCCCAACCCATAGAATCCGTTGCGTCCGTTCGCTGCCGGATTCAACTGACAGCTCGATTAAATACACACGATCTTATGAGAGGTGACCCATAAGCATCGGATGCAACGGACGCAACGCAAAAAGTAGCCCAATTTTTAACTTTTGCGTCCGGCAGAGCTGATGACATGCGCAGTAGAAACCAATTTGAAATTTTCTCTTCTGCTGACATGAGTTGTCTTATTGAGTTGAGACACCGCAACGGATTCTATGGGTCACCCCAATCCGTTGTGTCCGGTAAAACTCACTGCTGTCAGTTGAATCCGGCAGCGAACGGAAGCACCGGATTCTATCGGTCGAGGCCTTTATTTGCTGAACAGAAAGCTCGAAGAGTGAAATTGTAATTGCAAATGATAAATACAATAGTATATTTGATTTTGTCTTTATTATAAACATTTCTATTTTAAGTCCTATACTGTGCTATGTATAAATTACATATTCTACATATCTGTAAATAATTAGGATTAAAACAGAAAAAAACAGCGGTTTAAGTATTTTTTCTGAAAGTCCAGTTGTCAGTCAATTATTGAAGATCTGATAGCTGAAATAATAAAGATTATAAAGTTAAAAGCAAATATAAATTGGTGGGGGCGGCATTTTTCAGTATTTGCCTCGCCTTTAAAAAATTGAAGATCCGGGGCTGCTTATGCTGTTTTGCTTTATATTTGTTTTCGTTTTTGTGGTTATTCAAATAAGACGATGATCAATGCTTCCACAGAAAATGCAACCGTTCTGTGAATAAGTAGAGACAAAATAAAGATTTGAAAGCCACAGAGCCTAACGCATTTCCAGGGCCTACAGTTTTATTCTTATTTTTAAGGCAGTGTGTAATTACTCTCGGAAGACTTGCAAAATCCTCACGAAAGGCGATACCATTGATAAAACATTTGTTTTTAAGATTTTTCTAGGATTCGAAACTTGAACCCCTTTACGTAATAGGTAGGCATTCCAACCATTTCTACACCGCGAGTACCACGCAATCGTTCTGTGGAAGCATTTATTTTGGAGTAAGGCTTAGCACACTTCCTCGTGAAACGAAAATTTCACAGGGGTTCACTTAGTTAGTTAATTTTTTGTTTTAAGTTGAAAATATGCGGAATTCTTGCAGTCACGAGGTGAAGCTGTGATAGTTTTGTCAAACATTAAATTAAAAAATTAAAAATTGTATCACTTCTAAAGGAACTGTAGTAGGTTAATCTTCAAAACATAAAGGTTCTCCCAAAGCACAGCGTTTTTGAAGTTCCGACAGCACAACTATGGACGTATTTTTATATGCCACTGTATAAAATTTTGAAAGCCAAATACACCGCTGCCATAACCGTGAAATCGCTTTGGTTTGGGAGATTCTTAATGCCTCAAAACTCAAAAATAAAAAGATTTTTTTTTACGAAAACTAACCACTTTTTTTCTCTGAGGAGATCGTTTGATATTTTTGCCACATTTACTATAGTGCTTTTGGGTCCAGATTCGGATCTCTTTAAAAATGCACACTGAGCAAGACCGTGATTAAATTCGATAGATAAAAAAACCCACTTTTTCCTTTGCGGAATTAAAATGAAAGAGTGTACACACTTAAAATTCACTTTCGCGAAACCAGGCTCTAGATTTCAAGTTAGGGAGGTAAATTTCCTCTTCAGAATAGTGAGAAAAAAATCATTTTGCTTAACTAAAAGGTTTCAAGAGGCATCCGGCTTTTTTTATACTTTTTGCAACACAAAACAGGTGATTAAACAATAGTTTTCGCAAACCTAGATTTCCGATTTCTGGCGTGCTCTCATCAGCTTTTGAATTCACGTCGAAAAATGTGCCACCTAGAATGATGTGTTAAATTTTTCTTTTCTGTATGCTTTCGAAAACGCATCAAGATGAAGAGTTGGCGTGTCTACTTACCCTAATTTTCCAGCCGCCCGCCCACCGTAGTCTCACGATTTTTGAGATGCTTCTGTTCCGTATAACTGGACGCAGGTATAATTAGAGGCTTAAAAAGGTTTTTTTTAGGAGAGGCTTATACTAATCTGGAACACTCAGACCTAATTTCCGGTCCATTGTCCGAGGGTAGCAGCCTTCCCTTTTTGTGGTGCAGATGGAAATAAGGTGTTAGTAACTACAGGTAGCCTCAAGGGTGGTGTGCAGATGAAACTGGGCGGAGTTCAAAACCCACACGTCTCTGGCTTATCTACTGAACACTCTATCACTGCACTACGGCCACCCTTTTACAAGGGTTACCTTGGTTTTTCGAAAGTTTATTTCTAATTTGCCTTTTTTAAGAAACAGCGATTAGCAAATCATTTTTCCGTTTGATATCTCATTTGTGCATTCGGCCGAGGTTCTTTGACAACGTTTATGAAAAGTGTACCAATAATTTAAGCAAATGCTAAGATCCTTTCCTCCTTTATTGAAACGTTAGTACCCAATAGCTCAATTTTAAAGTCGACTGTCTAATATCATGATACTGAAAAAACGTATTTGAAAGCCCGAAAAAAGCCTTCAGCATTTCTGAAATAATAAAATAAGGAGCCCAAGAGCCGCGCATTTCTTACAACCATACATTCTAAGGGAATGGAGGGGACCTACAATTTTCTGCCGGTTCCGAACGGCTAATCGAGCAATAAATTTACTAACGGGGGACTTGCCAATTCCTCGCGAAAGGCGATACCCGTGGAAAAACATTTTTACCCCTGTTGGGATTCGAACCGCGAGCCTCTGGATTAACAGGCAAACATGCTAACCATCACCCCAGGGGTACCACAAGGGTTTCTGAGTCGATGTTAAAGCACCGACAGAGAAGATTGACGATATACGTACCACAAAACGTATTTTTAGAAACCTAAGCTTGTCTATACCTACTTCATACCAACTTATGCCTTGAGTTTGTCCATTGTCCTCATCTCGCTTTAGGATTTTTCTAGGGAGAGTTCTGACAACATGTGCATGTATTTTTATTTTTTTTTTTAAATAAGTTGAAAAAAACTGGATCAACCCCGGGTGAAGTTCAACCAACGAAGTGCGTATCTCTTCAAATGAAAATGCAAAGTGTTACTTAATTACTTACTTACTTAAGGTAGCGCTACAGTCCGGGTCGGACTAGGGCTTCAACCAACATGCTTCTCCAGCCAGCTTGGTCCTTAGCTAGCTGCCTCCAGTTTTGCACGCCAAATTGGTTGAGGTCCTCTCCTACTTGCGTGCGCCACCTGAGACGCGTTCTTCCTCTACTGCGCCGTCCCTCAGGATTGGATTCGAAGACTTTCCAGGCCGGAGCTTTGGTGTCCATTCGCTCTACATGACCCAACCACCTTAGCCGCTGGACCTTGACTCGTTTGACAAGGTCAGTGTCGCTGTACAGCCCGTACAATTCGTCGTTGAATCTTCTTCTCCACTCTCCATCTATGCAGACGGGGCCATAAATCAACCGAAGAATCCTAAAGCGTTCTCGTCTGCCTTTGACAAGGTCCATGTCTCTGCGCCATATATAAGAACCGGGATGATAAGTGTCTTACAGAGGGACACTTTACTACTCAATTGCCTTCTTAGTCCGAAAAAACCAGCGATTGGCAAGAGTTATTCTTCGATTTGATTTCAGGGCTGGTGTCGTTGTCTGAATTAATCGCGGCGCCTAAGTAGACAAAGCCCTTAACTACCTCAAAGTTATAGCTCTCTATCGTGACGTTCTGTCCAAGACGTCGGTGTTGAGTGTCCTTTCTTGATGACAGCATATACTTGGTCATGCCCTCATTGACCACTAAACCCATCTTCTTCGCTTCCGTCTCAATGCTCATAAACGCGCCATTGACATCACGCTGCGTTCTTCCAATCATGTCAATATCGTCGGCATATCCGAGCAATTGGACGTATCTTTGAAAGATTGTGTCTCTTGTGTTGACGTGGGAGTTTTGCACTATTCTTTCAAGATAGATGTTGAAGAAGTCGCATGACAGTGAATCGCCTTTCCTAAAACCTTTTTTGACATCGAATGTATCAGTGAGATCTTTTCGACCCTGATGGAGCAGCGTGAATTCTCCAAAGTCATCCTGCATAGTCGTACGAGTTTTGCAGGGATGCCGAAACTAGACATGGCTCTGTACAGCTCGTCTCTGTAGATACTGTCATACGCGGCCTTGAAATCGATAAAAAGATGGTGAATATCGATATTACGTTCTCGGGTTTTTTCCAAGATCTGCCGTAATGTGAAAATTTGGTCTATTGTGGACTTCTCTGGTCTAAAACCACATTGATAAGGACCTATCAAGTTGTTGGAGTGGGGTTTCAGACGTTCACATATTACAGGAGACAATATCTTATTAGCGATGTTAAGGTGGCTTAACTCTCTATAATTGGCGCAATTGTGAGGGTCTCCTTTCTTTAGGATCGGGCATACGATACTGAGGTTCCATTCATCGGGCATGCTTTCTTCCGACCATATCATGCAGATCAGCTGGTGCATGCTCCTTTCCAACTGATCTCCAGCTGCCTTGAAAAGTTCGGCATCAAGGTCATCTGCACCTGCAGTCTTATTTGATTTAAGTTTGCATATAGCAAGCTTAACTTCTTCTAGGTCGGGAGGACGGCATTCTTGATCATCGTCCAGGCTGAATGGGGCAGTTTGCCTGAGAACGGAATTTGTGTCCTCATCGCCGTTAAGCAGTCTGCAGAAATGATCTTTCCAGATCCTCAGTAGCGACTGTGACTCTTTAACTATGTTTCCCTGCTGGTCTTTACAGGCTTGAGTTCGGGGTTTGCCACCCTGGCAGGATCTTTTTACCTTTTGGTAAAACTTCCGAATCTCGTTCCTGTCATGGTACCTCTCTATTTCCTCAAACGAGCGCTTCTCATGCTGCTTCTTTTTCTTTTTGAGAAGTCGGTGTTCTTCCCTTCTTCTCTCCTTGTAAATCTCGTTATACTGATCGTAAGCAGCCCTCGTTCGTGTTTGCATAAGCATTTGTCGTGCTTTTTGCTTGGCTGCATTTACCTGCCTGCATTCTTCATCGAACCATGGGTTTCGTTTTGGTGGCCGAGTGAAACCCAGAACCTCAGAGGCAGCGGTTCTGATGGCTTCTTGGCATTGTTGCCACTGGTCTTCAATGCTTAATGCTGGCGGCATGGGATTCAAGGATAATTGAAGGGACACTCGATTGGAAAAGGCGTTGGCAATCTCTTGCGATTGTAGCTTTCCGACGCCATATCTCTTCACAGCGTTAGTTCGTGCTGGTCGTGAACAAGATATCCTCATTCGTACCTTGGCTACAACAAGGTAGTGGTCCGAGTCCGAGCCCCTCGGAAAGTTCGGACATCTAGCACACTGGAAGAGTGCCTTGCGTCGACCGCAACATGGTCAATTTGGTTGACGGTTAATTGATCTGGGGATCGCTATATACCTTTATGAATTTTGAGATGCGGGAAGCGTGTACTACTTACAACAAGATTTAGCCCCGCAGCAAAATCGATTAGCCTTAGTCCGTTTTCGGAGGTTTTGTCATGGAGGCTATTTACTAACTGGCTATTTATCATTTGAAGTTGAAAGAAGGTATTTTATTTCTGGCTTCAGTCACAAATTTAATGCATCTTTCAACACTTTGTGTGTGACATGGAAAATCCGAAATTTTCAGTTCGTTCTTACCTAACAGCAATGAAAGTTCTTCGTCAGAAAATTCTTGCAAGGCAGGTGGAGAGGTTATGTGACATTCATTCCAAAAACTTATGTCTACATAATCCGTAGCATTAAATTTTATTTTTGGCGGTTTAAAGATTCGGTTTGTTGTGGTCTCTTGCCTTGCTTTAAAAATCCGTTAAAGAACATAATTCCTTTTATCGAAAAGCATTGCTACCAAAATGTTCTCGGGGTGTGCAAAAAGGCGTTTCTTTGAATTGCACATTACAGCATCGATAATTGATTTTAAATTCTGTGGCAACCATCTTGAGAGTAAAATCAATTCAAAGACGCTCCATCTATCAACAACGGTTTGTTTTTAATTGAAAACCATACTGGTGCGTTTACATTGACTATATGCTCTACAAGAATTTTAAAATTGTGGATCTATTACTGGATCCTACATACAGTCTTAATATTCTGTTAGCAGTGAGTGTGCCATTTTCCCAGGCTGTCGATTTACTAATACGGGAGCACAGTAACCTGATTTGATCGCTTGACACATTTCAAAGAGATATTTCTGTTCGGTACTCAATGGATCTACGATTCTTTGCTCGATATCAGGTACGTTTCCAATAACATGTAAAAATTGAGCCACAGTGGTATTTTCACAATCAGCTAGTGCCTTACCGATTGGGCCAGAATACTCGCGAGGTCCCGAAGGTGATCCATCCAAGTTGGTGAAAAGGTGTCTTAGTGGTAATTCATTTGCGTGGAGTAAACATATTGTCCACTGTAAAGGTCGACCAAGCTCCTTTTTCATATAAGATATAATATGTACCTAGTTTCCAAGCAGTATTTGTTGCAGTGCCGTCACATCCAATGCAGACAATAGCGTTCTACATCGTTATCCTAAACAATCGGACAAGTAACTGCTTTTTCAAGTTTCTAATACTTTTTTAAGAGAAAGCCAAGGATTGCAACGCAATAATTGATTAGGTTTTTTTTAACCTTTTACAGATAAATTCAACTATTTCAACGCACTAATAATTTGATGGTATTTTGTTTTCAGAACTACGAATTCGGTCAGCGAAATCAATTGAATATTCCAACAACATCAATCGTGAGCTGAACAAACAAAGCGATGATTTCGAAAACCATCCGTGTAAACGTGAATGTCTCCCCGGAGTGCAAATGACATGTTTTTACAAATTAGTTGTTCATTTCTATGAGACAATGGGTCCCGAGTGCAGACGTTGTATTGTAGATAGAGCAGCATGTTCTCGAGAAAACTGCATCTTTGCTGATGGTGTTAATTCCGCTGTGGTTGCTGTAAACAAAAAACTCCCAGGACCACCAATTGAAGTGTGTGAAAATGACACAATTGTCACTGATGTAGTCAATAAAATGACCGAAGCAACGACCATGCATTGGCACGGTGTTCACATGAGTGAAACTCCGGACATGGATGGAGCTCCCTTTATCACTCAATATCCTATAAATCCCGGCGAGTCTTATCGATACAAGTTTACTGCTGATCGAAGTGGAACCATCTGGTATCATAGTCATAGTCATTGGCAGAGGGGTCTTGGTGCAGCGGGAAGTATGGTTATTCGTCAACCGAGAATCTACGATAAACACGCAGATTTGTATGACTTTGATATGACAGAGCACACGATCATGATCCAGGACATCGTCTATAACTACGACTTTGAGAAACTTTCAAATATTTTGATCAATGGAAAAGGACGAAACCATGTTACCAGCATCAAGGAACCTGCTAGATATGAACAATTCGATGTGGTACGGGGCTATCGTTATCGTTTTAGGGTTATCTTCAATGGAGTGTTCAACTGTCCAATTGAATTCTCAATTGACAATCATCGTCTTCTTATAATAAGCACAGATGGCAATGATATTGAGCCAGTGGTGGCGAACTCTTTTTTCATGACATCAGCTGAGAGATTTGATTTTGTGTTGCATGCCGATCGATACATTCAAAACTACTGGGTAAGAGTGAGAGGATACACAAACTGCAGCATAGATAATCTTTATCAAGGAGCAGTTCTACACTATCAAGGGGCCTATACATTGAACGATCAACCCTACGAAAAGTTGAGCTATGACTACAGATTGACAGGTGTCAAAGTAAACCCGTTAGATCGGAGCGATATCAACAGCAATAGCATTTCTATAACGGATCTGCGATCACTGAATCCTGTTGAATGGCACAAAAAGACACAGTTTCAACGGTTTTACTCAAGTTTCGGAATATATGATCGCGATGAAGAACTTCAAATGCAGATTGATAACATTACTTATCAAATGCCTGGATTATCCTTATTACAATCAAAAGACCTATTTGATAGTTCGATGTTTTGCAATAAAACAACTCTAGCCAAAGAAGGAAGAGACTGTTCTAGAGAAACTTGCCGATGTGTCAACGTTATATCGCTGCCAGCTTATGCACCTATTGAGCTTATAGTCGTAAACTTTATGAGTGCAACACATCCGTTTCATATACATGGCTATACATTCAGGGTTGTTGGGCAAGGAGTGCTTCGCGAAGAGGATTTGTGGAAAGTGAGAAGAACTTTGATTTAGAGTTTTTGAACATGTTTTTCATAACAATTGCTTTTTTATAGGTTGAAGAATTTGACAAATCTAGATTGCTGAGTAGAAATGATTTCTATCCAGTCGAAAAGGATTCTGTCCAGATCCCAGGATATGGCTATGTCATTATTCGATTTCTGAGTAATAATCCTGGATTTTGGATGTACCATTGTCATATCGAGAACCATTCAATACTCGGAATGATGGCTGTTTTGAAAATTGGTGAACCAAATCAAATGAAGAAAACAAGACCGAAACTTAAGTGCTAAATTTACATTTTTAATTAGTTTTTAGTTTTTAGTGACTTATTTATTATGTTTTCATGCTTTGTTTACAATTTTCACAATATAAACATTGGCTTCAAGAGCCATCAGCCGAAAAATGAGAGTTCGGAAAAGAATTTTATAATCGCATAGTGGTAAAAAAATGCTTAAAAAGCTTCGTTAATTTTACTTGCGTAGGATATTTGAATACAGTTTTCAGGAGCGAGTAGAGGGTAAGGGCATACCATTTTTCTCCATCAAATACTCGAGAAGATTCTTCCATTGATATAGGGTGTTCTTACCCAGTGTGTTGCCGTATTTCGCTAAGTATGGCAGGGCAGATTACAACGAAGTGACGAACATCTTCCCTCGTCCTTAAATTGCACAGGGAGCAATTCACGTTGACAACGATTAAATGTATGGAGATAATTTAAAGGCAAGAGTTTGCCTCTTATGGTTGAGATCATAGCCAAGCGGTGTCTGTCAGTAGAGTAGTTCACTCATCTAAGTTCGTAGTTTAGCGATTTATAACTGCTTCTAATTTCGCTCTGTTTGTATTGTATTTTAAATGCTCTAGGGTAGTTTTCCTCTATTTTAGTTGTTAAATTGTGTTTTTTCTTATTCAGCACTATACCACCTTCCCAAAGTCCAATATTGTATTGGTTTTCAAGTCTCGTTCATTCGCCAAAAAACTGAAGATTTCTGTCACGCAGATATTTAGAAATCCGGTTTGGTAAGCCATTGCTGAGTAGTGCCACGAGCCACGACCTTAGCAATGTAGGCGAAGTGAAGACCTAAGGTGTAATTGTGTAGAAGCGGTTGATCAGTTTCCAGATAGAGCATATGTAGGTTGGGGTATTATATGGGAGTCTGAAAATTATTTTAATTAAAAACCTTAAAAGTTTGTCGACTTCTTTATACTCATATATTCCCAGACTTGGGATGAGTAGCACATTATGGATCTTGCCACCGCTTCAAAAATTTTGTATTTAGCACTTTGTGCTATATTGACTGTCCCTAGAAATCCTCGCAAACGGGTGGTAATTGCACGTTTGGATTCTATTAACTTTCCATTCAGTTGTTTTTTAATAAAAACTTGATGTGTGGTAAGGAACCCAAGGTATTCGTACTCGTTGACTTTTTAAGTTCTTCGCCTAGCCACGTACAACTACCGTTTCTTGCAGAACGCCGATTTCCATTCTTGAAGACCATTATTTTGGATTTGCTGGTATTAGCTTGCAGGCTCCATTTAGAACAATATTGTTCCAGTTTGTTTATCATGATGTGCATCATGTTTGGTGTCTCTGCAAGAATGACAATGTTGTCGGCAAAAAAATGTACTATGTCGTCTAAGAACATAGAGAAGAGTAACGGACCTAGAAGACACCCTTGTTTGAACCAATTTGATAGACTATTTCCGTCCCACGCTGCTGATTGGTTTCCCTGGTAAAGGTTTTGCAGCACCTTCAGTACTTTCGTCGACACTCTTATGCTACATAATTTGTATACATCATTTCCTTTCTGTCAGCTGAATCAAACGCTGCCTTATCTTATCTACGAAAAAGGCATAAACCATCTTTCCTATTTTTATATATTCCTTGGCTCTTCAATACTCTTCAAGGCAGCTAGAGACCAGTTGGAAAGGAGCATGCTTCAGCTGATCTGTATGATATGGTCGGAAGAAAGCATGCCCGATGAATGGAACCTCAGTATCGTATGCCCGATCCTAAAGAAGGGAGACCCTCACAATTGCGCCAATTATAGAGGGATAAGCCTCCTTAACGTCGCTTATAAGATCTTGTCTGCTGTAATATGTGAACGTCTGAAACCCCACGTCAACAACTTGATAGGTCCTTATCAATGTGGTTTTAGACCAGAGAAGTCCACAATAGACCAAATTTTGGAAAAAACCCGAGAACATAATATCGATATTCACCATCTATTTATCGATTTCAAGGCCGCGTATGACAGCATTTACAGAGACGAGCTGTACAGAGCCATGTCTAGTTTCGGCATCCCTGCAAAACTCCTGCATAGTCGGATGACTTTGGAGAATTCACGCTGCTCCGTCAAGGTTGGTAAAGGACTCACCGAAACCTTTGATATCGAAAAAGGCTTTAGGCAAGGTGACAAACTGTCATGCGATTTCTTCAACATCATACTTGAACAGATTGTAAGAAACTCAAACGTCAACACCAGAGGAACAATCTTTCAAAAGTCTGTACAATTACTCGCCTATGCAGACGATATTGACGTAATGGGAAGAAAAAAGCGTGATGTCATAGGTGCTTTTGCGAGTATTGAAACAGAAGCGGCAAAAATGGGTTTGATGGTTATTGAAGGCAAAACGAAGTATATGTTGTCATCAAACAAGGACACAGAACATCGACGAATTGGACAAAACGTCACAATAGACAGACATAACTTCGAGGTAGTACAGGACTTCGTTTACCTAGGATCCGCTGTAGACACGGACAACAACATCAGTGCGGAGATCAAACGGAGAATAACTATTGCCAACCGTTGCTTCTTTGGGTTAATAAGGCAATTGAGAAACAAAACCCTCTCCAGAAAAACCAAGGTAACCCTGTATAAGGCCTTGATCATCCCAGTCCTGCTTTACTAACCCTTATCGAAAGCGGATGAGGAAACCCTTGGTCGTTTCGAAAGAAAAATTCTCCGAATGATCTTTGGTCCCGTACGCGAAGACAATGTGTGGAGAAGAAGATACAACAACGAGCTGTATGAGCTGTACCGCGACATGGGCATAGCCAGAAGAGTACGCATCGCAAGGCTACGATGGTTGGGCCATGTAGAGCGGATGGACTTAAACGCTCCGGCTCGTCGGGTGTTCGAAAGCACATTGCAGGGAAATCGCGGAAGGGGAAGACCTCGTCTTAGGTGGCGCAATCAAGTCGATGAAGACCTCAACCGACTTGGAGTGCGAAACTGGAGAGAACTCGCCTGAAATCGAATTCGTTATAGAAGGATGTTGGTTGGGGCCCAGGTTCATCCCGAACTGTAATGCCCATCTAAGTAAGTAAGTAAGTATATATTCCTTGGCAATACTTGTTACGCGAAATACATTGTCCACACTTGAGGAGTACCCTTTCTGAAACCTTGCTTGGAATTTGCTCAAAATATTGTTTTCTTCTACCCACTCCGTATGCCTATTCTGCATGATCCCATTGAATATTTTTTCTATTGCACTAAGAGATATTCCTTTATTATTGCAAGGATCTCATTGGTCTCCTTTTTTGAGAAGGGGAAATATGATGCTATTTATATAATCAAGACTTCAATAGTCTGTTCGGGAAAGATTGTAAATATAGAGAAGATATAATCAGCCAGACGATATTCAATAGCAATTTGCTTGTTTATTCCATAGCTTTCTTAAAGCTTTAATGGGCGAGCAAAATTGTACACATAAGATTTACTGTTTTTGAAAAAGCCTTCCTTGACGAACTGTACAGACAATCATTCCTGAACAGAGTTTCTATTTTAATTGGCTGACTGTTAGTCGCATAAAGAATTCTAGACTTATTTAAAGACAATTTGTTTAACCTTAAAAGTTGTATGCCCATCTGTGCGCAATGTTTTTGTAGAAAATACTTCAATTTTTTTTCTTTACGCTTAGTGAGATAGCATTTTTTAATTTTTCATATATCTAGTTCTTTCCATACATGAAGAAACTTGCGTTTTTTTTGAAAAACCTAAACTGACCCTAAATGTCAAAGTCAGTGTTTTTTTAGCAATCGGTTCGCAGTAAAGTTCAAGAGTAGACGTTGTGGGGTTTACTAGTGTCGAGAACTTGAATTTATTATTTGCTTCTTTTTACTTGCTATTTTTATTCACAATGTCTTGCATTTGTGGTCTTAAAGTAGAGCGAAATGCCGCAAAAATTCAATGCAATAATTGCAATAATCATTTTCATTTAAAATGCGTTAATTTACAACCAAGTGACAAAGACTACATGATAAAAAATCGTTTAGAATTTCGTTGTCCATTGTGTACCAAAAAACGACGAGAGTCATTACGTATTTCCCCAACGCAAAACAGTAACTCTCACTCACACACATCACCTAAGTACGGATCTCAAAATAATTTAAAACAACAAAAACGTCATCTGGATAAAACACCGTCACCGCATCAACCTTCACCCCCAACACCGCCAGCAAAAGGGTCATCTTCATCTTCATCAGAGCAAGATTCATATAACAAGCATCAACAACAGCATCGTCTCTCTGATCATGCGCAGTCATCTCCGCTTCTTCTATATCTATCGTCATCGTCACCATCTCAATCACAATCAGCCTCTGCATTGTCCACTGATAGCAGCAACTCTATGCATATCACGCTTGAAGTTGTGCATAAAGAAATTATGTCTTTAAGTAAAGAAATAATTTCTCTGAAGGAGATCAATTGCAACATGCTCTCACATATAAACATACTTGAAGAAGACAAGCGCTGCTTGACTAAAAAGGTAGATTTGCTTCAGCATAAAGTAAATTATTTAGAGCAAAGAGCATTTAATAAATGCATTGACATTGTGGGTATGCAAAATGTCAACAAAGAAAGTGTTTTGACCTCTACTTTGAAGCTATTAGGAGCTATAGAAGAAAGCATCACTGCCGATGACATTTAACACTGTTTTGTTAAAACAATTAAAAGGAAGGTCACTACAAATAACAACAATAACAACATCTCAGCCTCGTCAACAACAACAAAAGCATATGATATCGTTTGCGTCAAGTTAAAAACAAAGGAATGTAAGCAGAAACTTATTGATAGTAAGAAAAAAAAGCATCTAACACCTAGTTTTCTTGGTAAACAACTTGGTATGAAAAACATTTTTATTAATGAAACATTAACAACTTTTAATAGATTATTATTTAACAAAGCCAAGATTTTGAAAAATGAAAAAAAATACCAATATCTTTGGATTAAGAATGGAATGATTCTAATGAAAAGGCAAGAAGGAGAAAACACGATTCACGTTGCATCAGTTGATGATCTTCTTAAAATTATATAACTATGGCCAAAGTTTCTATAGTAGATTTATGTGACGAATCATTGATTCCTCCTACTTGCTTTTTTGATAAAGAATTATATAAAAGTATATTTTACTCAGATAGTTATAAAAATAGTTTCTTTTTTATACAACAAAACATAAGAAGCATGCGTAAAAATTTTGATTTGTTTCTGATTCACTTAGAATCGTTCGTTAACAAGCCTAATTTAATTTTTTTAACAGAAATTTGGATTTATGAGCATGAAAAGGACTTCTTTAAAATTCCAGGTTTTAAGTTATATGCCAACTGTAATAACAAGTACGCTTCAGGAGGTACTGCGGTTTTTATTGAAGAAAGTTTAAGTTGTGATTTCTATTGTACAGAGCTTATGAGCTGTGATATGCTAAAGATATCCGTAACTTTAAATTCTGAAAAATTTGTTTTAATGTGTTTTTATAGATTTCATTTTGTTAGTGAAGATGTTTTTATTGAGGAGCTTAATTCTCTGCTGATGAACAACAATGAGAAGCATTTGTTTTTAGTCGGGGATATTAATATAGATATTTTATCTGCATCACCGTCAATTGAAAACTACAAGACATTAATATCTGCATATGGTCTTATTTCTTGCGTCAACGAACCAACTAGAATAACCTCTACATCCAAAACATGCATTGATCACATAATGGCTAGAATTGATTTGAACTCCAATTTGACTCTAACAAGCTCGATATCTGATTTTATGTTATCAGATCATTGTATGACGTGTCTTCTTTT
This sequence comes from Melanostoma mellinum, assembly GCA_914767635.1. Taxonomy (NCBI): domain Eukaryota; kingdom Metazoa; phylum Arthropoda; class Insecta; order Diptera; family Syrphidae; genus Melanostoma; species Melanostoma mellinum. The sequence goes on from OU612060.1 coordinate 172,471,971, forward strand.
TAACTTTCAAGATGACGTGCAATTCAAAGTTAAGGATCAAAGCCTCTGTAAGAGAACTACCAGAACAAATATAGAACTTCTTAATTCTAATTTGGTTTTTGAAGACTGGTTAAGTGTTATTTTTGTTGCTGATACCTCTTTTGCTTTTGAAAAGTTTGTTTTTATTCTAAAGAGATACATTGATTTATGCACAAAAAGTGATAGTATTGTAAAAAGAAAAATGAAAAAACTTAAACCCTGGATTTCAAATGATTTAATAAAAAAAAATCAATATAAAAAATCAAATGGGGATTAAGTGTAGGAAACACCCAAATAACATTGCTTTGCGTGATAACTATAAACTTCTATGCAAAGAGATCAGTTATGAAGTTTCTTTATATAAAGAAAACTTTTATATGGACAAGTTCAATAAAGCTAAAGGGGATTTGAAAAAAGAATGGGGTATAGTAAATGAGCTATTCAACAAAAATAATTCATTCGATATTCCGTCCAGTTTAAACATCGGATCTTCCATTATTGTTGATCATATGGAAATAGCAAACATTTTTAACAAGTTCTTTATACAAGTTCCTATTGAAACTATTTTTAATGCAGGTATAAGCCATGTTTCTATTAATTGTCCTGATTTATGTTTCAATGAATCTTTTCAACACAACACATTTGTTTTTGAGCAGTTTTCTTCCTTTGAAGTCTATAAAACAATTATGGCGCTAGATAACTCTTGTTCATCCACTTCAAAGAGCTTTTCCAATAGCCTTGTTAAGAAAATTAGTTTAAATATTGTTGATGTTTTAACACATCTCTTTAATAAAAGCATTATGAATGGAATTTTCCCGGACAATTTAAAAACAGCTGAGGTCATTCCCGTTTTCAAAAAAGGTGACAAAAAATGTGTTGAAAATTATAGACCAATATCTCTTTTATCAGTGTTTTCAAAAATCTTTGAAAAAATTATAAAAATTAGAATGTTAAGCTTTCTGGAAAAAACTTCTTTTTTTAGCTCCAAACAGTTCGGTTTTAGAGTTGGTAAATCAACTGAAGATGCGCTTTTAGAACACTGCTGTTACATATTTGAAAGCTTAGATAAGAAAAGGTATACAGCTTCTTTATACATTGATATTACAAAAGCCTTTGACACAGTAGATCATGTTATATTGTTAAGAAAATTAGAAAAAGCGGGATTCAGAGGCTTCATGCTTGATTGGTTTTCTACCTAAGTAATAGAAAACAAATGGTGAAAATAGGTGATACCTTCAGTACAACCAATTATATCAACATAGGTGTTCCTCAAGGATCAGTTCTTGGGCCGATTCTATTTCTAATATACATTAACTCAATTTTTAGTCTTAATTTGAAAGGAAAAGTATGTGGATTTGCCGATGACATAGCTTGTGTTTACTCTAGTCTTACGATTTTAGAACTGATTGCAGATATTAATCATGACTTGGAGTTATTCAGACATTGGTTTGGCATTCATAAACTTGTTGTTAGTCCTAAAACAAAAGTTATGTTTTTCAATTTAAAAGCCTTAGATCTGAATCATCCTATTCTTATTCAGCATAGCTTTGACTGTGTAAAACTCTCTGCTAATAGTTTATCTTGTTGCTATTCTAATGCTGCTGCAAATAATGTTTCGAATGCCGTATGTTCTCCGAAATGTTTCCGTATCGAGCAAGTAACTGAATTCAAATATCTGGGGTTAACTATTGATAATGAAATTAACTGGAAAGCTCATACTATAGCACTGAAAAAATACTTGCTCTCGACCACTTATGTCATGTTTCACTTAAGAAAACTTTGTTGTAGAAAACTTATGGAGACAATTTATTATGGTCTAGTTCAATCGAGAATTCAATATGGAATAATCTGTTGGGGTGGTACTTTCAAAAACACTATACAGCCGTTGCTGATAACCCAAAAGCACATTTTAAGAATTATATGGAAAAAGAAAAGATTTGAACATAGTTTTTCATTGTTTGTCAGCTCGGGTATTCTTCCAATTAAGCACCTTTACTTTTATAAAGTATTAAAAATTTTCTATTTAAGATGTGGATATCTAGTAAGTCACAATACTCCAGCCTATACTCTACGTAGTAGTGACCGTAATCTTGCATCGGTTCCTCCGCACAACAGTCAAAACTTTTTAAATTTTTATTCATCAGTAGCACCTAGGTTGTTTAATGCTTTACCTATTGAAATTCGATGTATCCGCTCTATTCATCTATTTGTTAAAGGAATTAAAAAATGGCTACTTAGCTTTGATTTCGACACAATCAATGGCATTATTAAAATATTACTTTAATTTTTCTGTTTTAAATTTTGAATTGAAAAAGTTAATAAAATAAATAATAATCAAAAAATAACTTTTCCACATTTACCCCACAACACTTGTTAAAAAAAATAAAAATTATTAATAAATCATTTATGAATTGTCTTAAACACTTTTTTGGTAACTTCGATACTTGTCACTAGACAACAGATTTTACCTTTTCTCTTCTTACTATTAATTAGAATAATATTATAGTAACTTCATGAATAGTTTGTAATAAGATATATTGTGTACATATTATTCTTTATTGAGATTATTAAGCTAACAATTTGTAAATATTGATGTAAAGGAAGAAGATAAAATAAAATAATCAATCAATCAATCAAAATCAAATCAATCAAGTCACCCAAAAGTAACACTAGTTTTTTGCTGGGGCGAATTCAAGTTACGAAACTGGCTGTCCAATGGCATGTATTTTTCTTCAAATGACAGGGATGTGTGGTGAGATCGTGGCTTAGCGTTTTTTGAGAATCGAGAACCCAAGTTTTTTTTACAGTTTTTTATAGGGAATAGGACCGACACCTTATCACTTACAGCAGTGGAGGAAACGAAACCCAGATTGATTACCGTTTGATAACCAATTACATGAAATCTCGGGTGAAAGACTGCAAAGTGATACTAGGAGAAGCTGCCGCTCAACAACACCGTCTTCTTTTAACAGAATTTTTTACGGATGCGGTGAAGGAAGTCAAACAAACAAAGGCTCCTAGGAGAATCAAGTGGTACAATCTGGAGAAAACCAAAGGACAGCAATTCATTTCGTATATGCAAAGTCAGCTGTGTAATACTATCGACGCAGTTTCAAATGCAATCACGGCACAAAATATGTGGGATCGTCTGCAACGAACCTGCTTAGAGAGAGCCAAATCACTGTTAGGAGTCTCAAAAGGACACCACCAACAAGCTAAAGAAACCTGGTGGTGGGATGATGAAGCTAAAGCAGTGATTAGAAAGAAGAAAGGAGCTTTCCAAGCTTGGTCGAAGTGCCCCTCAAGAAATACAAATGAAAAAGCGCGTTTCAAAATGGAATACAAGAGCTGCAGAAAAGAAGCGAAAAAAAGTGCGCCCAACTTCAAGCAAAAAGCACGGAGGGCCTGCATCGAGAGCTGGAAGAGATTTCTGCCCCAGCTGCTGAAGCAAATCAGGCAATCCAAGAGCTAAGACAAAGCAACTTGAATAAGGGAGCAACTATTTTCAAAATAGCCGCTCAGAGAAGGAGAAATGCGCAGGAGATTCGTTCGCCGAAGTTCATCAATGATGCTCAAGGAGTGCTACTTGTGGATGACGACAAAATTCTTCACAGGTGGCGACAGTATTGTGATGATCTTTTGAATGAACAGTTTCCTCGGCGCCACTTTCCAACAGCTGCACCTAACTTTACGGAAGTATCCGACGTCACAGTCGAAGAAGTTAGGGAGGCAGTTAAGAACTCCAAAAAAGGCAAAGCGATTGGGCCAGACGAGGTACCATATGAGTTTTGGAAAAATATGGGAGACATCGGGTTAAGATGGCTCACGATTCTCATCTCCAAACTTGTTAGAGGTGACAGTTTGCCTAATCAATGGAGGGAAAGTTTTCTTCTTCCAATGTACAAGGGAAAGGGAGATACCAGAAGCTGTGACAACTATCGTTCGATCAAGTTGATGTCCCACACTATGAAGATCGTTGAGCGGGTTTTAGATAGTCGACTGCGGAAAATAATAAGGCTGTCTGATGACCAATGCGGGTTTGTCGCGGGTAAGTCAACTACAGACGCAATCCAAAGCATAAGGATCATTATGGAAAAACACCGAGATGCCTTAGAGGATTTGCATATTGTGTTGGTTGACTTCGAAAAGGCATTCGATCGACAACCACGAGATCTGATATGGGTGGCCCTCAGACACCGAGGAGTTCCTGAAGCCTATGTGCGAATAATTATGGACATGTACGAGGGAGCAGTTACAAAAGTGAGATGCCCAGCTGGAGTCACCGAAAAATTCCAAATAACAGTAGGTGTACATCAGGGAAGTGTCTTGAGTCCACTGCTCTTTATTGCTGTTCTGGATTATTTTCTCGAAGGAAAAGTAACGGACAATAAAGTACAACAATTATTCTTTGCTGACGATGGAGCCTGTAGCGAACCTACGTTACCTACATATAAAAATGGAACACGAAATTAGCTGAACGCAACCATACCTGAATGCAACGACACCTGCACGCGAATACATCTGAACTAACAAAATAACCCGAAATGCGCATGCGCGAGATGTGCACAAAAAACTCTTTCCGGCCTTCTGCCAGACAGACGGCCATTGTTCATTCTCAATCCAACACTGGCCATGCACAAACGTGCCATCATAAAAATATAGATTATCAATTAAATGTAAAACTTCAACTTGTCACGTAGAATAAAGTTTAAAGTAAGATAACATTGAATTTTGTTCATTGGAATTAAACGCACGTAAGTCGTTCGCCAGAAGATAAAGGCGAGAGAATTCAGTGACAGGATTCATTTGGTTGCATCGTCTCAGAAAGTTGATTTACTTGCATTGCGCAACTAACCGTGCCAAATTCATCGCAAGCCATCCTGATGCGTATGACAGAAACTTTCATCTCGAAGCACCGAAGGTAATCGAAATCGAAGGAGAAAAGTTACACGGTGGATAAAAGGTTTGTACATTGGAGGTTGTTTTGGTGCCGGCAAAATTACATTCTGCGTTCCGACATTGCACTGTGTACTGCGGTTTTATTGTTCAGTGCAACATTGGTGACCCCGACACGGAGCACGCCCAGCGGAGCGCTACAAGGCTCGAGCACACTGTCTCGCCCACACACCAGCATTACATATCGCGCAAACGCTCCACATTTCGCGCCAACGCTCCACATTTCGCGCCAACACTCCACGTGAGCTACGCCATCGCTCCACGTGCCACTTCAACAATCCACACTCCACGCCAACGCTCAACGTACCACCACCAATACAACACCAACAGCAAACTGTACCGCGTCCATAATTACAGGAATCAGGCAACGAAAATTTCGCCTCAAGCTTATAGCACTCCTCCTGTCCCATCGTCCGTTTCACCGCCGTCAACTGCAAACTATAGCAGCATCATCAACAGCAACAACAACAACATTTGCTCCTGCAGCAGCAGAAACAATATCAGCAACCAATGTCTGCACTACAGCTACATTCTACATAAATAGCACAAGCTATTGCCCATCAATAGACACAGAGGACACAACAGCAAGGGCTGTTTTGAACACATCAGGAATTACAACAAACACATCCATAGTTCATCAGCAATCAAGTCAGCGAACAGCATTAAGGGGAGTTCACAATCAACAGCAGCATCCACAACAACACACCAGGTACACCATAAAAATTTTTTCTTTTTTTTTCTTTCTTGCTTTAGAGGAAGCATTCAAAGTTTTTTTTTTGGAATTATAACAAAAATCTTTTTTTTCATTATATAAATTTTCGTAGTTCAACATTACATTGGTAATTCGCATTATATAAAAATTTTCGTAATTCAAAATTCCAAATAACTACACTTAAAATCAAACAAAAATTTTTTTTCAATTATACAAAATTTTTCGCATTTCAAGATAATTCCAAATACATAATACTACTAGAATCAAACAAAAACTTTTTCCATTATATAAAACTTTTCGTATTTCAAATCATTGTAAATTTCAAAACATATTTATATTATCTTAATCAAAATTTTCAAATATATTAAATTTCATTCACATATCATAAAATTATTATATACTGCATGTTGATTGTACTGTAGACATCTTGCGCATCTCATTTCGTTGGGTTTTTCATATTTTCCTCGCGCTCACAATAGATATATGAAACAGTTTCTCAAAATTTCACCGCGTTTTCGAAAATCACATTGCGTTCCATTTCGGTATTTTTGCCAAGATTTCGCAGCGTTTTTTTAAATAAAAAATTTTTTTTTCTCATCGCGTTCCATTTCCGAAATTAAGCTCGCGTTCCATTTTTGAAATCAAAATCGTTTTGAAAAATATTTAACATGGTCGATGAAACAAAGGACCTATCAGGTCAAAGCGGGGCTAACACTTCCACCCAATCGAGTTCCTCTTCTGGTCAGCAAGACCAATCGTACTCCGCTCAGGGGCATTTAGAATCCATAAAAGTCAGACTTCCTGCTTTTTGGAGCGCAAACCCGGTGACCTGGTTTTATCAGGCAGAAGCTCAATTCACGGTTCATAGGATCACTAGTTCTGAGACAAAATACTGTCTCACGGTTAGCTCACTGCAGCCAGACACCCGAACCCGCCAAATGCCGACAAATACGCCACCCTAAAAGCAGCTTTAATAGAACGCCATTCCAAGTCCGAACTTAAACGGTTAGAGAGCCTTATCGATAGGGCAGACATTGGCGATCGCAAGCCATCAGAGGTATTGCTCTCAATGAGAACGCTAGCGGGCAGCACGTTTAACGACGACATAATTAAAAAATTTTGGATGCGTAAATTACCGCAACCAATAAACATCGCGTTACTGTCCGTCGGTCAGAAAACTTTGGAGGAATTAGCTACGCTCGCGGACAAAATATACGAGGCATCACAAAATGCAAACATTTGCAGCGTTTCCACTGCACAGCAGAGCGATAATTCTCGCAACGCCAATGATGCTCTCGAACAAAGACTTGCTAGAATCGAGTCAATGATCGAAGCATTTTCTTTCAATTCGCGTCCGCATAGCAGTAATAATACCCAGAGTTTTCGAAACCGAAATAGTCGTTCTCATAGCAGGTCCAGGTCGTTCAATCGCGCAAATTCAAGTTCGGGCACAGGTATGTGCTGGTATCACAGGCGGTACAAGAAAGAAGCAAAGAAATGTGAGCAACCGTGTAATTTCAACAAGAACAACTCTAAGAACCAAGTGAGCCACCCAAACTAGGTCACCCTGCTGTTGCAGCGGCAAACATGCAGTGTCTCTTGAGTCGCCGCTTATTTATTAAAGACAAAAACTCAAATTTTACTTTTTTAATCGATACGGGTGCAGATTTGTCAGTTCTCCCTTGTAGCATAAAGCACGCAAAATCTACAAACTCGTCAGTTTTGCTATCGGCTGCGAACGGAACATCAATTCCAACGTTCGGATCTAAATTACTAAACCTTGATATCGGTTTAAGGCGAAATTTCGTGCACACCTTTATCATTGCCTCAGTTAGTAAACCGATATTAGGAGCCGATTTCTTAGCAAAATACAATCTCTTGGTTGACACCAAGAATAAGAGATTGATAGACCCTCTGACTAAGATGCACGCATATGCATCTACAATGAGAACTGACGATCCAACCCCAAAACATTTTCAAGTCACTAAACACGATTACAATAAAATTTTACAACAGTTTCCAAGTTTAACAAAAGAGCCAGATTACTTCGCGCCAGTCAAACACACCGTCGTTCATTACATCGAAACAAAAGGGCAGTTACCATTTTCAAGGCCCAGACGCTTAGACGTTTCCAGGCATAATGCCGCTAGAACAGAATTCCAACACATGGTGCAACTGGGAATCTGCCAACCATCGTCATCAAGTGTCTGCTCTCCGCTTCATATGGTTAAGAAAAAGAACAACCAAGACTGGAGACCATGTGGTGACTATCGCAGACTAAATGCTGCCACGATACCGGATCGACATCCGATCCACCACATCCAAGACTTCTCCATGAACGCTCACGGTTGCAAATTCTTTTCAAAGCTTGACATTGTGAGAGCATATCACTTGATACCAGTTGCACCAGAAGATGTTCACAAAACAGCATTAACAACACCGTTTGGCCTTTTTGAATGGCTACGGATGCCTTTCGGCCTGCGCAACGCAGCACAAACTTTTCAGCGTTTCATGAACGAGGTGTGTTTAGGGTTAGATTTCGTATTCGCGTACATCGATGATCTTCTGATCGCCAGCAAAAGCGAAGAAGAGCACAAAGAGCATCTCAAGGTTCTCTTCAAGAGACTAGAGGACTATGGAGTCAATATAAACCTATCAAAATGCATTTTTGGCGTTTCCACTTTGGAATTTTTAAGCCACACAATAAATGCAGAGGGCATTTTTCCATCGCAAGATCGCATCACAACGATCACCAACTTTCCAAAGCCCACGTCAATAAAACAGATACAGCGTTTCATAGGGATGATAAATTATTATCATCGGTTTATCCCGAAACTCGCTGAACTCCTTGCTCCTCTCCACGCTCATCTCGCTACGCTCACAGCACAGCCAAAATCAAAAAAAGTTTTTTCCTGGCCAGAAGATCTCGATTCAGTTTTCGAAAACACGAAGGAAGCTCTCTCAAGAATAACGTTACTAGCGCACCCAGTACAAAACGGCATATTCAGCATCACAACAGATGCCTCTGACACAGCCGTGGGCGCAGTTCTACAACAACACGTTTCAAAAACTTGGCAACCTCTTGCATTCTTTTCAAAAAAACTCAAAGACTCAGAAGCAAAGTACTCAGCATTCGATCGCGAATTGCTAGCAATATACTTGGCTATCAAGCATTTTTGTTTCTTCGTCGAAGGGCGAGAATTCACAGTCTTTACAGACCACAAGCCACTCACATATGCTCTGACAAGCAAAACTGACAGAAGTCCGCGTCAAACACGCCATCTCGACTTCATTTCACAGTTCACGTCAGACATACAACACGTGAAAGGCAAAGACAATGTGGTCGCAGACGCCCTTTCTCGCATTGACGAAGTCAACACGAACAGCAATTTCAAGCTTGATTTAGAAACAACCGCCAAGCTTCAGTCTATTGACAAAGAATTGCAAGAGTACACTTCGCCAAATCACAAATCAGAGAAAGCTTCCAAATTCGTACTACAGCTATTTAGTTTTCCAACCGTAAAAGTATACTGCGAAACTTCAACCGGCAAGAACAGACCTTTCGTTCCAAACGCGTTACGTTCAAATGTCTTCACGACACTTCATGGCATTTCCCATCCGAGCATTCGTTCGACCAGAAAACTTATCTCAGAGCGATACTTCTGGCCAAACATGAACAAAGATATAAACAATTGGACACGATGCTGTATAGGATGCCAGAAGGCCAAAGTGCAGAGACACACCAAGTCAGAACATGGTAGATTCGACATACCAACTGGTCGATTTGACCACATACACATTGACTTGGTAGGTCCTCTTCCTGTGTCTAATGGTTTTTCATACATCCTCACAGCAGTCGACAGGTTCACAAGATGGCCAGAAGCCTATCCTCTGATCGATATATCTGCCAGTTCAGTCGCTAAAGCGTTTGTCGAAAACTTCATTGCCCGTTTTGGTACTCCTTTAAAAATCACTACGGACCAAGGAAGTCAATTCGAGTCCAAACTCTTTAGCGAGCTGTCCAGGTTACTGGGAATACACAAGATCCACACTACGCCATATCATCCACAAGCCAACGGGATGGTCGAACGGTTTCACAGGCAACTCAAGTGTTCACTAAAAGCCAGATGTAACACCACCCATTGGAGCTCAGAACTACCGATCATCCTTCTCGGAATTCGCTGCGCCGTAAAAGAAGATTTAAATTCCTCGGCAGCAGAGATGGTGTGCGGCCAAAATCTGAGACTCCCCGGTGAGATTTTCATTAGCAACGAAAATCAAAACACATCTCCAGACGCTTTGATAGAGAAACTTCGTGACACTATGAGAAACCTGATTCCAACGAAAACACGACAAACCAAACAAGAAATCTTCATCCCCAAACTTTTGGATGAATGTAAACATGTTTTCGTGAGAATAGACAAAGTCAAAACCGGCCTAATGCCATCATACGAAGGTCCGTATGAAGTACTTCGCAGACTTCGAAAACAATTCATTTTAAAAATAAAAAACAAAATAGTATCGATATCAATTGACCGCCTAAAGCCTGCGCACGGCATACGGTAAGAAGCTTTCAAAAAGGGGGGCTCGATTGGAGGGGGGTGATGTAGCGAACCTACGTTACCTACATATAAAAATGGAACACGAAATTAGCTGAACGCAACCATACCTGAATGCAACGACACCTGCACGCGAATACATCTGAACTAACAAAATAACCCGAAATGCGCATGCGCGAGATGTGCACAAAAAACTCTTTCCGGCCTTCTGCCAGACAGACGGCCATTGTTCATTCTCAATCCAACACTGGCCATGCACAAACGTGCCATCATAAAAATATAGATTATCAATTAAATGTAAAACTTCAACTTGTCACGTAGAATAAAGTTTAAAGTAAGATAACATTGAATTTTGTTCATTGGAATTAAACGCACGTAAGTCGTTCGCCAGAAGATAAAGGCGAGAGAATTCAGTGACAGGATTCATTTGGTTGCATCGTCTCAGAAAGTTGATTTACTTGCATTGCGCAACTAACCGTGCCAAATTCATCGCAAGCCATCCTGATGCGTATGACAGAAACTTTCATCTCGAAGCACCGAAGGTAATCGAAATCGAAGGAGAAAAGTTACACGGAGGATAAAAGGTTTGTACATTGGAGGTTGTGTTGGTGCCGGCAAAATTACATTCTGCGTTCCGACATTGCACTGTGTACTGCGGTTTTATTGTTCAGTGCAACAAGCCATCATAAGCGAGGATCCTACATCCCTGCAACGAGCACTTGACGTTTGGATTGATGTTCTGGAAGGAAATGGGTACCGTATTAGCGCTAAAAAGACGGAATACCTGTGCTGCCCTTTTTCTGATCCAGACAAGCCTATTCCAGACATTTATTTGAATGGAAATGTGCTTCCCAAGTGTGAAAAGTTTAAATATCTGGGATCTATGATCAATAGTGAAGCAACTTGTGATGACGACATCAATCATCGAGTAAGCGTAGGGTGGATGAAGTGGCGAAAAAACTCCGCTATCTTCTGAGATCGAAAAATGCACCCTAAGTTGAAGGGAAGACTCTACACAGCAGTTGTCCGTCCAGCTCTGACATACGGTTCACAATGTTGGACAATGTACAAAAAGTATGAGAGCAAATTGACGGCAGCCGAAATGAAGATGCTTCGGATGACAGCAGGAGTAACAAAGCTTGATCGAATTAGAAGTACTAAGATCCGTGGAAGCCTTCATGTCAAAAGTACCATATTGGACAAAATTCAGCACGACCGGCTCAGTTGGTATTGTCATGTTCAAAGGAGAGATCCACAGAACCCCGTCAAAAAGGCAATATCGTACAACGTTTCAACAAATTCGCGACAAAAAAGAAAAGGCAGGCCAAAACACACCTGGTACAAGCAAATGCAAAAACAGCAGCATTTGATTGGCCTCAGACATGGAACAATCCAAAACCGGGAGGCTTGCCGACGCTTTCTGAGGTCAACGCGGCGTACCCCACAGGCGGATCACTAGTGTGAAGCGGAAAAGTGGGAGAGTTGTGATCGCTTCAAGATCACTACTCGTAACGCCGGAAATGAAAAGAAGAAGAAAGAAAAAAAATTATTATCACGCTATTTCTAATTAAATTTCCAGCTTCCATACGGCCTCCTGCATCCGCAACGATTCCGTATTAATTCATTTCAGCGACGGTGATTTCCCTTATATCGGGCCGCCACTGTGTCCGTCTCAATTTCAATTTATATGCTTGTAATATTTTTTCTTCTTAAACGCGAATTATTATTTTCATCCACGGCCTACCTTCTTTTTCTTTCCGTCGCTTGCACACAAAAAAACAATATAGAAAACTTTACTTGGGAGGCCCGGGTGTTCCCACGGGCTTTCTTTATCCTTCGTGTAACTTTCAGTTTTTCTTCTCTGGTTATTGTTGTTGTTGTTCCTTTTGACTTTCCGGCAAGTTCAAAACCGTTGAATTTCATTTATTTAAAGTGCCGGTGCAGCTCCAACTCGTTTGTGAACGTTGGACGGTCACGACCTTTTTGCCCTTGGCCTGGTGACCGCCTGAAGGTAGTACTACACCAAAAACGAAAACCTCCTTATAAACTTGCCTTTTCCATACCAAAAAAAACACAAAGACTACACTTCCTATCCATTTTAAAAATCACAAAACAATACTATACACCCACTGTTTGGTTTCAGCCTTCTCCATGCCAGACGCATTTTAGCTTAAGCATATTTATCAAATTGAATGAAAATCAAAAATTTCATTTAAATGAAATACTACAAGCAATTATTCATCGAATTTGATAAACATGCTTAAGCTAAAATGCGTCTGGCATGGAGAAGGCTGAAACCAAATCGTCTGATACCGACTTTTTTGTAATCAGAATGAATTTTATGATGTTTTGGCATATTACTTTCTTATATCGTTTTTCATTGACGAAAAGAGTTACTCCTTTTGTGAAAAGATCTACTCTTTTTCCATTTTTGATGTTTCATTGGAAAAAAGAGTAGTTCTGGAGTTACTCTAAACGCCAAAGATCTACTCTCAATCGGTTGGGAGATCTACTCTGAAAAATACACACACATGCAAAAACAGCTGTTGTGAAATTTGTTTGGTGATTATTAAAATTGAAAAGAAAAAAGAAAGTAATTGAATATGAGTACAGAAATATGTAAATAACTTAGAATTTGTTAGTTCGCTGCATTCTTTTTTGTTATCTTCTTCGTCGTCATCCCTTTCCATCCATCACCTACATGGAGTGTAAAAAAATGGAAAAGATGCAAGTGGGCGCGTTCACTGCTTTAGTAACTACGTAATCAAGTCATTAGAAACAACTGCGAAATGAGTTCAAAATTTTTCACCCCACGTAATGTAAAAATTTCAGATATAAAGTTAATCTAGAATCATTTTGAAGTTTCACAATCGGCTTTTCGGAATAAAATACGAAAGATTAGAAACAAAAAAGGATATATTGCGTTTGTAGTTCAATTTTGCATTCACAAAACTAATTGAATTTTGACTACATAGTGACTACAGAAGTGAATGCACCCAATGCTGTTCATGACAATTGTCACCGATTCTACGACAAAACTGTTGCAAAATGTTTCATTGAAAAGAGTAGTTCTGCATTTGAGAGTAGTTCTTTCGGATTTCAATGAAAAACGCTATTAATTATATGTGATAGGAAAAAAGTTAGCAGTACTTTAAGTTGAAAAATGCATTTTACACTGGCAAGCAGTAAACTGAAACCAAATCGTCTAAAGCACACTTTTTTGAAATCAGGGTATTTTTTTTTATTTTTTGGTATACCACTTTCTTGGTTATTTGTAATGGGGAAAAAGTTATTAGTGCTTTAAGCAAAAAATGCACTTAAAAATGTTAAAATGCGTCTGGCGAGCAGAAGGCTGAAACCACATCGTCTGAGACCGACTTTTTTGTAATTAGGGAAATTTTTCTGATGTTTTGGCGTACCATTTTCTTTGTTACATGTGATAAGATAAAAGTTATCAGCTAATTTGAAAAATGCATTTGAAAAATGTTGAAATGCGTCTGTCAAGCAGAAGGCTGAAACGAAATCCTTTTGGACACACTTATTTGTAGCCGGGGGAACTTTTGTGATGTTTTGGCGTACCATTTTTTTGGTTACATGTGATAAGAAAAAAGTTATCAATACTTTAAGTTGAAATGTGCGTTTAAAAAAATGTTAAAGTGCGTCTGGCAAACAGTAGTCTGAAACTAAACCACCTGAAATACACTTTTTTGAAATCAGGGTAAATTTTGTTATTTTTTGGCGTACCACTTTCTTGGTTATGTGTAATAGGAAAATAGTTATTAGTGCTTTAAGCTGAAAAATGCACTTGAAAAGTGTTAAAATGCGTCCGGCAAGCAGTAGGCTGAAACCAAATCGTCTGTGACCAAGTTTTTTGTAATCAGGGGAATTTTTCTGATTTTTTGATGTATCATTTATGTGGTTATCACTTCGACCTCAAAATCTGAAAAATTACAGTTTTCGAACGCCCACCCCCGCCCACGGCTGAAAAAGAAACCTGCCAGACGGTTGAATCTGATATAATGGTGCGTGTATCTACACATACATGTGCAATATTTTTGGTTATCACTCCACTCCAAAAATTTGCTTCCAGCTCTTAGACTATATGTTTTGAAAAATAGAAACATAGCAAAATTTTCAATCAAAATAAACGGATTTAATCAAAATGAATAAAAAAAAAGTCACACACGAAAGAAATTAACGCAATGCGCAGTCCAACTCGGTTTGACTTGACTCTGGATATTTTACAGACAATTAATTCCTAACTCGAGTAGCAATATGTACCCAAAACCACAGAATAGGGAATATACAGAAGGTCATCTTCCACCATCTCCACCCGCAAAACCCGCAAATTTCCGAAAAATGAACTTGAGTGAACAGGAAATAGTTCATTTGAAAAGTTCATTGCTGAGGTGAAACTCTCAGAAAAAAAAAATAAGAGTTTGACATTTGACAGACAGCAAAAAGTAAATATAAATAAATTTACTGAGGACATCGCAAGAACCAAAAGGCAAGTCTTTTTTATTCGTTATTAGAATGCTTATAATATCTTACTTAATTGTGATTTATAATTTAGTAAACAGCTTTTTCAGGTGCTGCTTTTGTTAGTTTCATTCGTCTAGCAACCGAAGCGAAAGACGTTGCAATGAGATTTTCTTATGAAGCTCAAGGGAGATTCAATGACAACAAAATGTTGTAGTATTATGCTAATCAAAAGTAAAATCTAACATTTTTCAATTTCATGTGCTTTCAAAGGCATTCTATAACATTCAATTGGGTTAGAGGATGTTTTCGCCTAAAAATCATCTCACCAGTATGGACTGGACTTAAGTACAGAGCAGTACAGAGTCAGGAAAAAGTCCTGTATCCTGGATGGAAATATTTGGCGACAATCTCAAGCAAACCACGCTCAAGAGTCTTGGTATAACTGGAGGAAGAACTATGTTACGGCTGGTTGACAAGGACCCGGAGGAAATAAAACGTACTAAGAGCATTATGTCAAATTAAATGTTTTTTGAAAAATTTGTTTATTTTCTAGCCAAGCCGGCGTATACATTCCACCAGTAGTGAAAGAAGATTCAAAACCATTGCAGAGTGACGAAATCAAAACTACAACTAAGCAGCCAAACAAAGGATTTTCTATAACTTCTGAGCTGGTTCAGTCTCTGAAAAACAAAGAACCTCAGATTGAGAAACCAGCCGAAGAGGAAAAAGTTATCTATATTTTGGAAGCAGCAAAGGAAATTGACCAGCCTAAGGTTTAATATGATTGGCGCTCAGGCTCTGGAAGAAGTATGATTTCCGCTCAAACGACAGATCATAAAGATGAAATAGAAAGTAGACAAACTCTCGGAGCAAAAGAGATTCACAACAATCGCATCCGGAATGCCAATATGACGTTGACGAGGATGAAACTATATTGAAGTTGGTGAAGAGCAGTGAAGGTGATGTTATTCAATACGATGAATCATATGGTAAGTTTATCATAACTCTGTAATTGTACAAGCATAAAATTTTTTTTTCACAGAATCCGCAAACATTTTCATTAAATTGAATAGAGGAGCAGGAAAGCTTTGAGGTAAAAGTCGAACAGACGGACGTCGAGAAATCAAAAGGATACTATGAAGTGCAACAGCAGCATTGTCCTGATAACAATCAGCCCCAACCACGGAATCCAGTGAAAATAAATCCCAAGCATCGACCGATTGCATGGTTTCTGTAGAAGAAATTTCTTCTACAACAACAAATTATCTATTTTTCTTTTAATAATTTCATTATAATAATTTATTTATAAAATAAAATTCAATTGAAAAAATTGCTCAAGACGGCTCCTCTTTTCCCTAAAATGTTTCAAACTTTAGGTTTACGAAAACAAAGTCAAAAGTGATTTTTACTATGCTACCTTATTATATGGCAAGTGAAATCACTTTTGACTGGGAATTTTTTCAAATTTTGGTTTGATTGAAAATGTAATGATGCAGCTTTGTAGTAAATGCAATTACTAATCAGTAAATAATATAACTTATAGCTGTATGTCTGTTCATATAGAAGTGACTCCACTAAATACACCAAGAATTTTTCAATTTTTGATTTTGTAAGAAATTCTTATTACATTTATTGGTGTCACTTCCACAAAAATAGACATACAGCTACAAAATATATATTTTCTGATCAGTCATTGTATTGACAACAAACTTGCATCATTGGATTTTGAATAAAAAAAACTTCAAAAAAATTCAACTCAAAAGTATTTTTCACTAGGGTACCTGATATAATGGCAAAACACGAAAACGCAATTACTTTCAAATTCATTTTTCTCTAATTTATTAATGTATCAAAAATGCTACCAGTAAGTAGACTCAACGTTAATATTTTTGACAAAAGCTATACAATGATAGAAGTTATCTTCGTCCATTATTTATTATCAGCAAAACGTAGTATCCGCCTCAACATGGTGGTTGTACAAGGAATTTGTTTTTGCTGGTGCATTATTGGCAAGTCTGGAGTGCATGATTCGAAATCAAATGCCACTTGCTTGCAAACAAAGGTAAGTCAAGTCAAGATATCGTAGGTTTTGTTATTGTCGTCAAGTTCCTTGCGTAACGATTGCATGAACCAAGATTCTTTAGTGGTGTTGCGCCAAGAATAGAAAACCTTATAAAAATTTATATATTAAAACTATTGAAATGAATTGTTTGTAATATTTTTACCTGGAATTGTTGAATAGGCAATCAAAAAGTCAGCTTGTACTGGAATTATGTAGCTCATCGATGATTCCCCCTCTTTCTTAGTATTTTCAAATGTAAAACCCGAGTCAAACCGGTCCCCTTGACAAGTTTGAATGAAGAACAGCTTGGGCTTCCCGGCAAGAGTTCTGCAGTTTTGTGCAGTAAAGCAATGTGCAACTGAGTCCAATTTATGTTGAGCATAGCATAGCAGTATAGCAATTAGAATGCAATCACACTCCGTATGTAAATTTTCTGAGGTCTCTGATAGATAGATAGATAGATAGATATATTCTTTATTTCATCAAAGAGTTTACAAATAGAAAACTTAAGATTAAGGACATGGCAATTTAGCCGTCTGCCTGATATGACATATCATGATGAATTAGATAAATTTTTGTGTAAAAAGTATTAGGATTATTAAATAACAATTTTAATGATTTGAAACATAAACAAGTACCTAAATAAAAAAATAAGAACTTACAATTCAAAATTCAAGCTTAATAGTGATATTATCATAAATTATTATAGTTTGATTTTTTTAAAAACAATTTTAAGTGATTTAACACAAGAAAATTAATAAAATTAAATTGCAATAACTGATTCGTTCAAGGAAAACTATTGCGATAAGAGAGCGCGTGCTGGCAATACTGATAGAGATTAAGCCAACCTGCTGCCCCATTGAGTACCTCATATAGATATTGTAACGTGAGAGTATTTTGTTGGAAATAAAGTCGTCGAATCTCTTGCAAGATAGGGCATATCGCAATGAAGTGATATACATTTTCCGGATCCCTTCTATTACATAAGTCGCAGATTTGTGGTAGGTCTTCTCTGTGTGGCATGTAGTTCAAATTTAAAACTTCGACTCTCGCTCGGAAAATGACACTGATGACTTCGACGGAAAAATCTCTTCTGAAGTAGTTTTCATCAGACCTCAAGTGGTGATTTAAGTTCTTGTATACACTTCTAGATAAAGACGAAGCTGCTCTATCCAAATACTGCATATACATTTTTTCATCCACTTTGGCGATCACATCTGCGAGATTATTTTGCCAAACATCCGTGTTGTTCTCATTTAACGAAAGAACGGCATCATGCGACAACGCGAGTTCATTCCAATCTTTGAATGGCGTAGCATTTGTATGAAGAAGTCGAATTAAAATAGTCTTGTGAAGACTCTCATCCCCTCGGCTCATAACTTTAAAAATATAGTCTGCATTTGCTTTGAGGGTTTGAATGTAAACAGGTGGTATTCCTGACTCGACATATATCGCATAGCTCGGAGTTGAGTTCGGCAATCGAAATAAACGTTTGAAGAAAAGCCTTTGAATCGCCCCGAAAGCATCGAGAGGTAGATATCCGAACACCTGAGCTCCATAACACAAACATGTATTGACTGTAGCATTAAAAACACGGTACTTTGAGGCCACATCAATATTCCGATTGGCAAAGAATTTTGACCACATCATATTTAAAGCAAGCTTGGCTTCGTTGCTCTTCATTTGGGCGTGCTTAATCATATTGAGGTTGTGAGTAAGCAAAACACCTAGATATTTAAACTCTCGAACAACTTCAATACGGATGTTGTTTAAAAACCAGCTCTCTTCGGGTCGTCTGTTTCTCTGACGTTGTTCAAAAATAAGTATTTTTGTTTTTTGGCAGTTTATTTGTAGGCCCCAAGTTTCGCAGAAAGTGTTAAGTTTATTAATTTGTAACTGCAACGTGAAAGGGTTATCCGCTATCAGTACCAGGTCATCTGCATATAGTAAGACTTTTACTAAAACACTACCAAATACTACTCCACCAGGAAGGATGTTTTGGATTTCATCAATAAATAATGCAAATAAAATCGGGCTCAGGATACAACCTTGAGGCACACCACTTGTTGTTTCAAACCATTCTGAGAACTCGCCTCCATCCCAGACCGTTGCCGTAGACGATGAAAGAAAACTGAGGTACGTTAAAAGGAATTTTCGGGATATTCCCAGGCAAGAAAGTTTGTAAATAAGCGCCTGTCTGCTTACTTTATCAAATGCAGCTTTGAAATCCACAAAACAAACGTACAACTTCTTCTTTTGTTCGATAAATTTCCTGGCTATGCTGGTTATCGCAAACACATGGTCCATCGTAGAAAATCCAGAACGAAAGCCTGCTTGAAACTTACTGAGGCGATTAGTTTCCTCGATCCATTCTATCAGTCGTTCGTACAAAATTGAACAAAAAATCTTTCTCAACGAATTAAGGATTGAAATTCCTCTATAATTTTCTGCAGAATTGGCGTCGCCTTTTTTAAAAATAGCGAAAATTACCGCTTTGTTGAAGCAACTGGGAATATCTCCATCACTGTATATTTTGTTGAAGAAATTGACAAGGTAGCTTTTGAGTTTCATAGTGCTATTTTTGAAAAATTCGACTGGAACACCGTCTATACCTGGTGCCTTGTTGTTTTTCATCTTTTTAAGGGTTATCTCCAGCTCCAAAACTGTTATGGGCAAATCCAAACTATCCACGGTCGTGTTTGGCATTGCGTAGTCAAAAGTATGGCAATTTTCATCGGACACCAGAAGATTTTTAAAGTGGGTTGCAAGGACATCAGCTTCCAGACTATTTTTACCATCTTGCTTACGGCCACTTAGCTCGTTGACGTTTTTCCAAAATTCCTTAGAGTTTTTGCAGTTTTCTAAATTTTTCGCTACATTTTTGAGGTAATCCGCTTTTTTTTGCAAGCATAATTGTTTGAACTCTTTATTAATTCTGATGTAAGTATTTTTAAAAATCGTCGAATTTGTTTTTCTAAAGAGTTTCAAGTAGACAAACGACAGTTTACGAAGATTTCCGCATTCCTTATCAAACCACTTATTACCCGTTGTAATCCTGGAGCTGTTGTTCGTAGCAAAAGGAGCAGATGCTTTTATTACCTGTAAAATATTTTTGCTTATTTGCGCTACAAGTTGACTGCGGAGGTAAAGAATTACAATTTCAATCTAACAGTAATTTATAAAGCGGAGCTTTACTCTCCACCCATTTGAGATTCTCTAATTTACGAGAGAAAGATTGTTGCACTCTACTGGTAAAATGAGCTGTTACTATTATTGGAAGGTGTCCCGAGTAATTAGCCACGGCGACCTCAAAGTCTGCAACTGAATTCCACCAGTGTCCTGCTATTGCACAATAATCGATTACGGACTGTCCTTGCCCGCTAATGAAAGTGAGTTCACCAAGTGTATCTCCAACTGTTGTTCCATTCAGAACTGAAAGACCATAGTTTTCAAAAAAATCTGTTACCATTTTTCCGTAGCGGTTTAACACTTCATCCTTTGATTTCCTGTTCGAGCTTTGCTCAAAAAGTGGTGAAAAAGGGGGATTTTGATATTTACCAATTCGTGCATTAAAATCACCAATGAGCATAACATTCTCCAGAGGATATTTGTTAGTGAAGTCTACTAGGCTATCAAATTCATTTTGCCAGTTATTGCAGTTTAAGTACAACGGAATTATATGATAACTTAAATTGTTACAAGAAACATGAAATATGATTTTGTTGTCAACAATCTTGAATTTGACAAACTGACCCCAAAAGCATTTTTTAATTGCAAGCAACATACCTCCCATTGCTCTCCCATGTACATTGTTTCTAACAGCCGGAATAAACATAATTTTAAAGTCTTTGAAATAATTAACAACATCAATTTCCTGTTTTTCTTCTAAGAACGTTTCTAATAAAATTAATATATCATACTGATTAATGAATTTAAAAAAATTTGGTATAACGAGCTTATTCTTGAGACCAGTAATATTATATGAACATATATTTAAATAAATTGTATTGTTTAAAGAGTGGCAGACGGCATATTTACCCTATTGTTTTTTCCCTATAATAGGCTTTCCAAACTGGATCCTAGATGGCGCTGCCGGTGTTTGAAGGATGGGTTCTGAAAGATCGGTTGTAATCGGCGCCAACTTCGCTCTGAGGTCTCTGGAGTAGTAGCGAAAGATGCACCCATGCGTACTTCTACTTTCGGTGGTACTAAGTTGCCAAAGAATTCTGCTAGACTATTGCTTGTTGGTGGCGATTTCCGTTGGCAGCAGCTCCCATTTATTGCCCCCATCGACGCTGAGTAGGCAAAAGATGCAAGGCATTTATATTGTTTGAGGAGACAGTGGAAGCTTTGGGAAACCTCTATCTGAAGTTGGCGTTCTGCAAGACAAAAAACTTGCCAAAACAAAATTCAATAATAAAAATTAAGAAAAACACTCACCTTCGCATTTTATAGAAACAGCTCGGTCAATTCAATCCTCCTTCATAATATACAAATGCAGTTGATATTTTCAAGTAAGTAAAGTTGGAGCAGCAAAGGCAAGAAGGATGGAAAAATATTATTTTAACTTTGGCAACGAAATAGGCTATTTATTTATCTGCGAAATGTCATTTTCTTACTTCACCACAGTTTTTTTTCGAGTGGTGAGTTTAAGGCCATGTGTGCACTGTTTAATTTAAGAAGTGTCTGCATCAGTTTGCAATTTTTGTTAATTTTTTAAATTTTTTAGTTAAATATGGGAAAAAATTGAAAACAAAGTTTATATCTGATACTTAAATGAGTTTTTTTACATTCTAGACTGTAAGAAAGCTTAAAAATACCAACTTTTTTGCAACAAAATAAAAAACGTTAAATTTTCAGAATTGATCTCACCTCAACCGTCTTTTTCCACTGACCTCAGTTTCCTGCCCGGGGGCTTCCGGCTCGGGGGCTTCCGCTAAGTTTTAGCTTGTAGGCAAAATGAACTTTTTGGATGAAGATGACCTTCTGTATATTCCTTATTCTGTGCCCAAAACAGTCAAACCGTCTACCTATTAACAGACGACAATCAAAAAAACAAAAAAACATCTAATTTAACAGATGTGTGTGTTTCTGTATGCCTGCGCAAGTAACTCACTTGCTTTGATGCTTTATATACTACTACCGGTCGACTATGGACTTTATTGTATAAGTGCATTGTGTTTGGCACAGACCGCAACTAAAGGAGGAGTTTTGACTATGTTCAAGTTAACTCGGTCTGCTTGCATTCATTTCATTTCAACGCTTCGGTTTTTTCTTCGGTTTGCCAACTCGGTTTGAAAAAATGTAAACCGAGTCAACTCGGTTTGGGTTCAACTCGGTTTGACTCGGTTTATGATACCGACACATCACTATTCTCTTTGTCTTTGTTCGTGTTTTTGTTTATTCTGTTTCATTTGGTTCAAAAATAAGTAATAATACTAATAATAATGACTTCTTTGTTTTTCAATTGCCAATAAAAGAGGTTTTGAAGCAACCAGGCACTACTAGATAACTATTTTTCTCCAAAAATAAAAACAGCGAATGAAAGATAAAGAGAAATGTGAAACCAGCCTTATTTATAAACCCGTATTATCGGCGGATTAAGGTTACTACGAACTTAATACTCCACTAATACTCCAAACCTTATTTATAAAAAAAATACACCAGTATTAGCGGCGGATTAAGCTAATACTGGTTCATAGGAGTTTTAAGGGAGTATTAAGGTCGTATTAGGGTCTAAATGTCATTTTGTTCAAATTTTTGGAGGAAAAGTGGAAAATTATTTTAGTTTTGTGAATAATTTTAATTCTTTTTCAGCCTTAACTACGAGATAAATAAATTATTAAATGAAAACTAATATTTCTTGATTTGTTTTGTTTAATATCCATTTTGGAAAAATTTCAGCCAACCACAAAAAAAAACAATCATAATGCTCGGGTTCAACGCAATTAAGTTTTTCAGATAATCTATAACTTTTTTGGCCTCTGATTGGTCACGAGTCACGCATCAAAAGAAAATTTAAGCCTCTGGCCAATCAGAGCCCGAAAGAAGTTAGAATATCTGAAAAAACCTAATGCATTGAACGTGCACAATGGCATTTGTTGACGTTTATAGTATCCAAAGCTACAGATGGGTCATTTTTCTTATGAAAAATTTGACATAAGCAAGTATTAACTAATACGGGTTGGAAAATGTTTTATAAATAAGGATTCGCTTGACCTGGCGTAAGGGAGTATTAAGTGCTAATACTAGTATCAACTAATACCAGGTTGAACCGAGTATTAGCGAAATCTAATAAATAAGGCTGATAAAGTCCATAGTCGACCGGTAGTAGTATATAAAGCATCAAAGCAAGTGAGTTACTTGCGCAGGCATACAGAAACACACACATCTGTTAAATTAGATGTTTTTTTTGTTTTTTTGACTGTCGTCTGTTAATAGGTAGACGGTTTGAATGTTTTGGGTACATATTGCTACTCGAGTTAGGAATTAATTGTCTGTAAAATATCCAGAGTCAAGTCCGAGTTGGACTGCGCATTGCGTTAATTTCTTTCTTGTGTGACTTTTTTTTAATTCATTTTGATTAAATCCGTTTATTTTGATTGAAAATTTTGCTTTGTTTCTATTTTTCAAAACATAGTATTGAAGGAAAAAGCGCAAATTTATTTTTGTAAACCGAGTTAGCTAACTCGAGTTACAACTCGGGTTAATCAAAATCCAACTCGGGTTAACTCGGTTTGTAAATTTTACGGTTTGGCACATCACTAAAAGAGAAACGTCAAAGCTGTTTCACCAAACCATAGCCCATGCGACACAGGGTAGCTCATTGTCCATCTCTCTTTTTCGAACTTTCGTTCTCTTTTGCACTTATGGTGTTCGAACAGTTTCATGAAACAAATTTCTCCGTATAATAGCAGACATAGTCATATTTTTACTATCAACAATGCCCCCAAAAACTATACGTTAGCGCTCTTCGCACTCGCGTATTACTACTCATGCCCTTTTCCATTCATGCTTTGACATGAATAAAAAAAAGAATCTATTTAGCCCTGTTCACACTGTACAATTAGTTGGACAAACCTAGGTTTGACAAACCAATGTTTGATAGTGTGAACTGTGAACTCTTCATACGATCGCTTGTTGTTGGAGGGAGTTGATAGGTATGTGACATAAAGTTGGACGACAAGTTGGATAAGTGTGAACGCAAAGTTCATCAGACCATCCATCTTCCATCAAACGAAGTCTGTCCAACTAATTGTATAGTGTGTACAGGGCTTTTACTGCGTGAAGACAATGGCTGCAGAGACGGAGCCGCAAGAGATGTCAAAACATTAAATACAAGCGAAACAACAACAAGACGGAGCCGGACAAGTTAACTTGATTTTAACCACAGAATAACAAATATACAGAAGGTCATCTTCATCCAAAAAGTTCATTTTTGCTTACAAGCTAAAACTAGCGGAAGCCCCCGGGCCGGAAGCCCCCGGGCCGGAAGCCCCCGGGCCGGAAAGTGAGGTCAGTGGAAAAAGACGGTTGAGGTGAGATCAATTCCGAGAATTTAACGTTTTTTATTTAGTTGCAAAAAAGTCGGTATTTTTTAGCTTTCTTACAGTCTAGAATGTAGAAAAACTCATTTAAGTATCAGATATAAACTTTATTTTCAATTTTTTCCCATTATTAACTAAAAAATTGAAAAAATTAACAAAAATTGCAAACTGATGCAGACACTTCTTAAATTAAACAGTGCACACATGGCCTTAAACTCACCACTCGAAAAAAAACTGTGGTGAAGCACAGAATAATGCGGCATATACACTGTTCAAATGCTTGACCAGCATGTAAGAGTGTATTAGTGAAAAAAACTCACGTATGCATTGTGTGTATGCTGGAAGCAAAATCAAATCGTTTTGATTTTCGTTCAATCAGGCTTCAATCATTGAAGAGTGTATATGCGAGATTGAATGCTTGATCCAGCATACATTTCGTAAAGACACCGCAAAGCTAACATTGTAGTCACAGAGCGCGAAGTTTAATGGGGAAAACAACAACAACACCAACAATGATTGAAGACTCAAGCTTGAAGTGTGTATATCCAAAGTAAAATAGAATTTACTAATACACTCTCACATGCTGTTCAAGCATTTGAACAGTGTATATGCCGCATAAGGAATATACAGAAGGTCATCTTCATCCAAAAAGTTCATTTTAAGAGTGTTCAATGACCTGTTCTAGAACAGTTTCAGACAGAAAAGATCAGACTTTTGGTGTTCAATGAGAAATTTTCTGTTCTTTTCTGATCTTTTCTTACAGCATTTTCTGCACTTCCTTTTGACCAAGTGCAAGTTTGGTGAAAACTGTCAAAAGCAGCTGTTGACTTTTCGCTCCAAGTTTTTTAAGCGCTTTGTAATTTTAATTTGTTGTGAAAAGTTCAAAAAAAAATTTAAAAAATCAGGAGAATAACACCTTACCTTGTACTGAAAATGAAATTACTTATTCGTGACAAAAATACTGTAGTGAACACCCAACATTTATACCAATTTCCTAATCGAAAAACGTTCAACTGAAAACACAACTGGCAACACTATAATGGAATGGTATAAATGACAGGCGTTGCTTGTAAGCCAGTGTGTGTGAGTGTAGAGACGCTTGACAGCAAATGTGGAAAACATGGAGAAGAAACTGGAACGCTCTAGATGAGTGTTGTTCTATATAAATAGGCCGCTGACGCAACGAGCAGTCAGTTTGGTTTATAGAGTGATAAAGTTAAGAGTAAATACAAGTGATAGTCCCAAAGTCGAGTTGAGATCGAATTAAGCATATATACTGAATAAAAGTGATAGAATTAAATTAAAAAGTGAAGTTTTATTTTTCGAACTAAGCGCACGTTACATTGGTGTCAGAAGTGTAAATAAAACTTATTTGAAAAAAAAACGTGTTGATTAGTAAAGTGTAAAAAAAAAAAAAAAAAAGTAAAAAGAAAAATAATAATTATATACAGTGAAAATGGGTAAGTTGTTAGAAGAGCTCAACAGCATTGAGCTTAAAAGTGAGTTAGGTAAGCGAAATCTTTCTAGAACGGGATCGAAAAATGAGCTCGTCCTGCGCTTGCGTAACTATTTGGAACAGCAAGGGGAAGACGTGAACACTTTTGTTTTTGAAATAGAAGTGGAAGAAGAGGAAGTAAGTGAAAGTGTAGATTTTTCTAGCATGATGAAACTTTTGTTAGAACAGCGAAACGAGCAAAAGAAGGAACAGCAGAATGTTCTCGAAAGACTCGAAGTACAACAAAAGAAGCTGATTGAAGAGCAACAGCAGAATATTCTCGGACGTCTGGAAGAACAACGAAACGATCAAAAGAAGGAACAGCAGAATGTTCTCGAACAACTTGAAGCACAACGAAATGAACAAAAGAAGCTGATTGAAGAGCAACGAAACGAGCAAAAGAAGGAACAGCAGAATGTTCTCGAACAACTGGAAGCACAACGAAACGAACAAAAGAAAGAACAACAGAATATTCTCGAAAGACTTGGGGCGCAACAGAATGTTTTGGAAGGTCAGAAAAACATTCTAGAATTTAAATTGGGTAACATTGAGAAAAATGTATGTGCCCTAGACGAACGCGTTGAAGGTGTGGAGAAACAGCTTTCTGTTGTAGAGAATCGTTTCGAAATCGTAGAAACCCGATGTGATAAACAGTTCTCTGTTCTGACCAAGGAATTGGACCAGATCCGGAAAATAAAAATTCGAGAGTCTGCTGGGGAGTTTGCGAAGAAAAATGAGATGAAACCCCCAACATTTGATGGACAGTCTTCTTGGCCAGTCTACAAGAGACAATTTGAGGCAGCCGCGACAACAAATGGCTGGGATGACGAAGACAAGTACATTGCACTGACTCTTGCTCTTAGAGGACCAGCAGCTGAATTACTTCAAACAGTTCCAGCTGGTAAGAGCGGTGATTTCAGTTCTCTCGTGGCAGCTATAGATAAACGCTTTGACGATAGCCACTTGAAAGAAGTCTTCCGAGTCCAACTCAATAACAGAGTCCAGAAAAGAGGTGAAAATCTACAGCAGCTCCAAGCAGACGTCGAAAGACTGGTTCACCTGGCATACCCGGATGCTGGAGAAGAAATCATCAACCAGCTTGCTGTTGAGTCCTTCGTTCGTGCCATTTCCGATATACATCTTCAGAGGTCTGTGCGAACTGCTAGAACACGTACTCTTTCCGAAGCTTTAGCATTCGCATTGACAATTGAAGCAGCAGAACAGGCTTCTCAGGGAGTACATCGACTTAGAGAGGCCATAGTCGAAGAATGCTCGTGCCAAAGAGCTGAAATACAAAAGAACCGGAGCGGACTAGCAAGATGTTGGAACTGCAACAAGACCGGGCACTTACAGCGTCAATGCCGACTACCACCAAACAAAGTCAGTTGTCAGCATTGTGGAAGCAAGAGATCCAACCCAGAGCAAGGTAACAACAATACCAGCGTTGCCTATCAGCCCGTTTCCCATCAGGGAAACGAGTAAGAACCAACTTCGAGGGGCAGAGGCTGGTTTCTTGTATCGATGGCCCCAAAACCACCATCCAGGTCTCCCAGACCAAACGCGACAACAAAAGTCTGACTGTGGAGACTACTATTAGCGGGAACAAACATGTGGCTACCATTGACACCGGTGCCACAGCATCCATAGTACGTCGAGACCTGGTAAAGATGACGTGGCTCCATAACACCAATAGCTACCGTCTAAGAACCACAACGGGAGAAGCAGCAAGAGTATTTGGAGAAGTGTGTCTCAAGATTCGACTGGCCGATCTAGTGTTTACTCATCAATTCCTGGTGGCAGATATATGTGACGAGTGCATCATTGGAATCGACTTTATGAAACAACACGGAGTTATTTTGGATATCGGTAATCAAGTTTTGAAATACCAAAATAAAGAAATTCCAATGACCTATTCGAATGAAAATACGTCAACACTGAGAACTGTCATCACGGAAGATCTGATTCTGCCTCCTTCTTCTGAAGTGTTCGTTTGGACAAAACTGGAAGGTGAGTTTGGAAGCCTTCGATACCTCATGGTGGAACCAGACCCAGAGTGTTCCTCCCAAAGCGTCATCATTGGGAAAACACTGGTAGCACCGAAAAACAAAATGGTCCCCGTACGATTACTAAACACCAGACCGTACGATGAAAAGTTGAAGAAAGGAGAAGTCGTTGGACGTTGCGAATCGGTTGCAGCAATTACGAAGATCACAGACGAGGCCCCGAGAAAAACGTTAACTCCGGAGGAGCTCATAACCATCAGAGCTAAAATACTGAGTTCATCCAACCTTGATCACCAACAAACAAGGATGGCTGAAAATCTCCTACAAGAGTACACTGACATCTTCGCATCGAAAAAGGGACAATATGGTAGGACACAGTTGGTGCAGCATCGCATCAACACAGGAGATGCAAGACCGATTCGTCAACCCGCAAGACGCCTTCCACTGGCCAAACAAGGTGAGGTTGAGGACATGATAACAGCAATGAAGAAGGATGGTCTTATCGAAAATTCCAAAAGTCCTTGGGCGTCACCAGTGGTGCTAGTGAAAAAGAAAGATGGAAGCACTCGTTTTTGTGTGGACTACCGAAGGCTGAATGATGTAACTAAGAAGGACAGCTATCCCCTGCCGAGAATCAGTGATACCCTGGATGCCATGGAGGGAGCCCAGTGGTTCTCGACGCTGGACTTGAAGAGTGGATATTGGCAAGTTGACATCCACCCTGATGATCGGGAAAAGACGGCATTTTCTGCAGGTAATGGGCTTTGGCAGTTTAATGTTATGCCGTTTGTGCTATGCAACGCTCCGGCAACATTCGAGCGTTTGATGGAGTGCGTTCTTCAAGGACTGACGTGGAAAGCTTGCCTAGTCTACTTGGACGATGTCATTGTTTACGGGAAAACATTTGACCAACATTGCAAGAACCTAAAAGCCGTGTTTCAGAGACTTCGAGAGGCTAACCTTAAACTGAATCCAGAAAAATGTGCACTTTTCAAAACCGAAGTCAAGTATTTGGGACACATCATCTCATCCCAAGGAGTAAAGACTGATCCTGAAAAAGTTGACTCCGTCAAAAATTGGCCAACACCACAGGATAAACATCAACTCCGAAGCTTTCTGGGATTTGCCACATATTACCGACGTTTCGTTAAGAACTTCGCTGGAGTTGCAAAGAGTTTGCATCAGCTCACCGAAAAGGGGAAGCAGTTTAAATGGTCAGGTGAGTGTGAGAAATCTTTCCAGGAACTCAAATACCGCCTCTGTAACGCTCCAGTGCTGGCACATCCAACACCTGGCAAAACATTCATCGTCGACGCAGATGCAAGCAACGTTGGAATCGGGGCGGTACTATCCCAAGTGCATGATGGCGAAGAGAAAGTGGTGGCATACTACAGCAAGGTCCTATCGAAACCCGAAAAGAACTACTGCGTGACCAGAAGGGAACTGCTAGCTCTTATCTTGGCAACAAAGCACTTCCATAAGTACATCTATGGACAGAAATTCCTTCTGCGGACAGACCACGGTGCTCTGAGCTGGCTGTTGAACTTCAAAAATCCAGAAGGTCAAGTCGCAAGGTGGATAGAAAGATTGCAGACCTATGACTACCAGATCCAACACCGCAGAGGAAAGCTGCACTCAAACGCCGATGCATTGTCACGAAGACCTTGCAAAGTGGATTGCAAGCATTGCCAGCGGCAAGAAGACAAAGAAATCATTACCGCTCAGCGACTAAGAGCTGACCCCATAAGCGGATGGAGCAATGAGGAAGTGAGGACTTGTCAACAGGAGGATCCAGATATCGAACCCATTCTCGCATGGAAAGAAAATGAAGAGAAACCGGAATGGGGAGACATTTCTGACAGGAGTCCAGTTCTCAAAGCCTATTGGGCACAGTGGGACTCACTATATGTGCAAGAAGGTGTCCTCAGGCGGAGATGGGAATCCGCTGACGGTAAGTCATATGTGATGCAGCTGATCGTACCGCAATCGAAAGTCAGTGAAGTTCTTCAGGAGATGCACGACGGACCTTCTGGAGGTCACCTGGGAGTTAATAAAACGCTGGAGAAGGTGCGACATCGGTTCTACTGGCTGCATGCTAGAGATGACGTGGAGAAGTGGTGCCGAACATGTGACAAGTGTGCTGCAACCAAAGGACCTGGTAGGAAGATTCAAGGTAAGATGCATCAGTACAACGTTGGATCGCCTTTTGAGAGGATTGCAGTAGATGTGGCTGGGCCTTTTCCAGAGACCAACGCTGGAAACAAGTACATACTGGTTGTAATGGACTATTTTAGCAAGTGGCCTGAGGCGTATGCCATCCCAAATCAAGAGGCCAAAACGGTGGTCGACCAGATTGTGTTTAACTGGGTGAGTAGGTTTGGCGTGCCTATGGAACTCCATTCCGACCAAGGGAGGAACTTTGAGTCAAACATCTTCCAAGGAGTGTGCGGACTACTTGGCATTAAGAAGACTAGAACCACACCGCTTCATCCACAATCTGATGGGATGGTTGAAAGATTCAACCGGACCTTGAAAGAACACCTCACCAAGGTCGTAGGCGACTACCAAAGAGACTGGGATAGGCACGTACCGCTATTCCTTATGGCCTATAGAAGTGCGGTACATAGCTCGACAGGACAAACACCATCGGACATCCTGTTCGGGAAAACCATGCGGCTGCCCAGCGAACTTAAATTTGGATGCCCCACAGAGGAGCCACAGGACACGAACGAGTATGTGGACGACCTCAAGGAGAGACTCGCTGACATCCATAAAAGAACAAGGGAACGGATGAAAACCTACAGCGACCGGATGAAGACACGGTACGACACAAAAGCGACAACGGCAGGATTCCAAGCAGGAGATCGTGTGTGGCTTTATAATCCTCATCGTCAAAAGGGATTGTCACCGAAACTTCAGCAGAACTGGGAAGGTCCTTATACTGTTGTCACGAGGATTAACGACGTGGTTTACCGCATCCAAAGAGGACTAAGAGGCAAGTTGAAAGTAGTTCATTGTGACCGGCTGTATCGATATAGTGGCGAGGCTGCAGATGGAATTATTCGGGACGAACAATCTTAAGGAGGGGGCAGTGTAGTGAACACCCAACATTTATACCAATTTCCTAATCGAAAAACGTTCAACTGAAAACACAACTGGCAACACTATAATGGAATGGTATAAATGACAGGCGTTGCTTGTAAGCCAGTGTGTGTGAGTGTAGAGACGCTTGACAGCAAATGTGGAAAACATGGAGAAGAAACTGGAACGCTCTAGATGAGTGTTGTTCTATATAAATAGGCCGCTGACGCAACGAGCAGTCAGTTTGGTTTATAGAGTGATAAAGTTAAGAGTAAATACAAGTGATAGTCCCAAAGTCGAGTTGAGATCGAATTAAGCATATATACTGAATAAAAGTGATAGAATTAAATTAAAAAGTGAAGTTTTATTTTTCGAACTAAGCGCACGTTACAATACGCTAAATTAAATTGATATCTGAAAAAGAAAAATTGGTGGTTGTTTTTTTTTCGTTTTTGTTGTTGCTTTTTTTGACAAGTTTGCTTGTTCTAACTTGCCTGACGTTTTTCACTGCTTCTGTGCTGTGCTGTGCTGTTCTGATCTCAAAAACAGCCATTGAACACATCTTTTGCCTACAAGCTAAAATTAGCGGAAGCCCCGGGCCGGAAAATGAGGTCAGTAGAAAAAGACGGTTGAGGTGAGACCAAATCCGAAAATTTAACGTTTTTTATTTTGTTGCATAAAAGTTGGTATTTTTAAGCTTTCTTACAGTCTAGAATGTTGAAAAATTGATTTATGTGTCATATATAAACTTTATTTTCCATTTCAGCCAGTATTTTACTCAAAAAGAGAAAAAAATAACCTTAACTGCAATCCGACGCAGACGTTCTATTAAACTTTACAACACATAGCTTTAAGCTCACCACTCGAAAGCAACTGGTGTGGTAGGCTTACGAAAGAATAAATAAAAGAACATACATTTAGGAGTAGGTATAAAAAAAGATACAAAAAATTATACACATGAATGTACGACAAAAATTTTATTTCTTCTTCTTCTACTTCTCCCAAGTGCACTTAAACCCAATTATTACTTAACCTCACAGTGTTTTCAAGATTATATCTTACAAAAAGGTTGAGTTCTTGTTACCAAAAGGAAATTTAATTGATTTAATTGAAGCATTATTCAATAAGGTATAGTTCTAGGAAATCCCAAAGCTTTAGTCAAAGTTCTTTTTTCTTTATATCTCACCTCAGCAATGAACTTTTTCAATGAACCATTTCCTGTTCACTAAAGTTCATTTTTGGGAAATTTGCGGGTTTTGCGGGTGGAGATGGTGGAAGATGACCTTCTGTATATTCCCTATTCTGTGGTGGTGAAGTAAGAAAATGACATTTCGCATATAAATAAATAGCCTATTTCGTAGAGATGGGCTTAACCGTGATTTTGCGTTCACAGGTATAACTGTGAACGTGATTTTTGATTCACAGTGATTTAAACCTGTGACTGTGATTTCAAACCCCGACATAATTTTCAAGCAATATACAGTCGTATTTATAAAATTCGCTTAGGTTAGACCATCCTTAAACAGCTGTCCAGCTAGGCGGTGTCTAAACTCTAAAGAGTCGGACAAGCCTAAGTCAACTTTGTATTTATAAATTTAAAAGAATGCGCTCATGATGTACCCGTACAATACTATCGTTTGTGTTTTGATATGCGAGTACAATAACTAAAAAACTTTGAAAGAGGCGTATTGAACTAGACCATAAAAAGCATCTGATTTGACTTTGTGCTACAGTTTTTCCAAATCTCATAAAATGATCAAATTTGAGCAATTTATAAATGAAATTGTTGAAAGTAGTATTTCTGCACCTCAAACTACCTATTTTTTCGATCTTATCACTCTCAACTGTGTTATAAAATATACTCAACAAAATTGTTTTTTGCTGTATCAAATGTCACTTTTATAACAATCATTTCATTGTTATATAGCTTTCCATGAAATTTTCTTCTCAATTTGACCTTGCTGAATAAGAACAAAAACACTCTCAGTCGTATTTATAAAATTTGCTTAGAACACCCTTAGACAACTGTCCAACTAGACGCAGTCGTATTTATAAAATTTGCTTAGAACACCCTTAGACAACTATTCAACTAGACGGTGTCTAAAGAGTTGGACAACCCTTAGCCAATTTCGTATTTATAAATGCATTCCAACAATTGTCTAAACATCCTCTCAAACTGTCAACTCCGAATGAAAAACTAAATGGTGGCGTTCATGATGTATCCGTGCAGTACCATTTTTTGTGTTTTGATATACGAGTGCAACAACAAAATGGCTCTGAAAGAGTGTGGCGTAGTACTTGAACCAGACCAAAAAAGCAGCTTATTTGACTTAGAGTTACAGCTTTTTCAAGTCTCATAAAACGATGAAATTTGTGCAATTTATAAATTAAATTGTTGAAAGTAGTATTTT
This sequence comes from Melanostoma mellinum, assembly GCA_914767635.1. Lineage (NCBI taxonomy): Eukaryota > Metazoa > Arthropoda > Insecta > Diptera > Syrphidae > Melanostoma > Melanostoma mellinum. Next base: position 172,505,297 of record OU612060.1, read on the forward strand.
TGCACCTCAAACTACTTATTTTTTTCGATCTTAGAGCTCTCAACATTGTTTTATAACATGTTCGACAAAATTGTTTTTTGCTGTAGCAAATGCCACTTTAGCCATAGTTTAGACAACCAATTTCGGTGTCTAAAGTTAGACGTTCCTTAGACAACGATGAAAGTGTTTATAAATACGATTTGGAGTTGGACACTGTTCTAAGAGCTGTCCAAAGTTAGACATACTTTGGAATGGGATTATAAATACGACTATCTGTGTATGAAAAAATTACAACAATTTTAAAGGGGGAGGGGGGGTAAGGTATTTAATTTTTTTTTTTCAATTTTTCTTAAATGATTGCATAATATCTCAAGAATATTGTATTAAAATTTCAAGTATTCAAATTTTCCACAATTTTCACCGAAAAGGACTAACTTTCAAAGACACCCCACTGAAATTATCTTTTCTGCAGTCGAACAGACAAGGTGGGCACTTGACGTTTTCTACAGCACCTACCACTGCAAAAATTAGCTCGACCTTTCAATCTATCTTTTTACGCGGTGCGGTATTGTAGTTTCGACCCCCAATAAAATACTTTCGGTCTTTTTACGCCAAAAAAAAAAATAGATTAATATGCTTATTTTGGGCGAATTAAATTTACCATATTTTAAAAATAAATCTTCAAAATACGTGCAATTTATTACCTTCTTTACTTACATTCCTTTTTCTATCCTACACAAAACAAAAACATGCATGCATAATTGCATACACGTCAACATCAACATATAACAAAATCCTTTTCTTTTTTTCTTGCAATTAAAACTTACACAACAAAGAAAATAGCCAGCATGTCAGAGATACAATCACAGCAGCCCCCATCCCATACCATACGACTACGACCATACGTTCTTCCTCTTTCTTTTATCTTTTCTTCACAGTTCACACTTTGTTTTAATTCACGTTCACAGCCACAACGCACACAACTGTGACTGTGTTTTTGGGAGTCATTTCACAGCCACAATACACAACTGCGAAAACACAGTTTTGTAAAATGTTCACTATACTCTGTCCAACAAAGATTGTCAGTACAGGCCTTATGGGAGAGCTTTTTTTGAAACTGTGGTGCCTGTCAACGCTCTCAGGACACCACACAAGTAATAATGTACGTAACGCCCACTGAAATAAAAACAACCCACTGAACCTATGAGTTTTTCATGTAGTTTTAATAAAAATTTTGCGATAGTCCCCCATACAACTTGTCTGCCACACAGTCGATGGCAGAATGAGGAATGACTTGTGTTTGCTATTCAACCCTCGTTTATTTGCTGAGTGCAATGTCTGCTATTATACGGAGAAATTTGTTTCATGAAACTGTTCGAACACCATAAGTGCAAAAGAGAACGAAAGTTCGAAAAAGAGAGATGGACAATGAGCTACCCTGTGTCGCATGGGCTATGGTTTGGTGAAACAGCTTTGACGTTTCTCTTTTAGTGATGTGCCAAACCGTAAAATTTACAAACCGAGTTAACCCGAGTTGGATTTTGATTAACCCGAGTTGTAACTCGAGTTAGCTAACTCGGTTTACAAAAATAAATTTGCGCTTTTTCCTTCAATACTATGTTTTGAAAAATAGAAACAAAGCAAAATTTTCAATCAAAATAAACGGATTTAATCAAAATGAATTAAAAAAAAGTCACACAAGAAAGAAATTAACGCAATGCGCAGTCCAACTCGGTTTGACTTGACTCTGGATATTTTACAGACAATTAATTCCTAACTCGAGTAGCAATATGTACCCAAAACATTCAAACCGTCTACCTATTAACAGACGACAGTCAAAAAAACAAAAAAAACATCTAATTTAACAGATGTGTGTGTTTCTGTATGCCTGCGCAAGTAACTCACTTGCTTTGATGCTTTATATACTACTACCGGTCGACTATGGACTTTATATGTATAAGTGCATTGTGTTTGGCACAGACCGCAACTATAAAGGAGGGTAGTTTTGATGTGGTTTTGATTATGTTCAAGTTAACTCGGTCTGCTTGCATTCATTTCATTTTAATTATTTGGTTGACGGTTCGGTTTTTTCTTCGGTTTGCCAACTCGGTTTGAAAAAATGTAAACCGAGTCAACTCGGTTTGGGTTCAACTCGGTTTGACTCGGTTCATGATACCGACACATCACTATTCTCTTTGTCTTTGTTCGTGTTTTTGTTTATTCTGTTTCATTTGGTTCAAAAATAAGTAATAATACTAATAATAATGACTTCTTTGTTTTTCAATCGCCAATAGAAGAGGTTTTGAAGCAACCAGGCACTACTAGATAATTATTTATCCCCAAAAATAAAAACAGCGAATGAAAGATAAAGAGAAATGTGAAACTCGTTTCATGAAACTGGATTTCATCGTATAATAGCACTTGCGACACGGAATGACAGAACAAAGAAGAATTCCAAGTTGTTTCATGAAACAAATTTCTCCGTATAATAGCAGACAATGAGAATGCGTACATTCAGACGGCGTTGCCCTTGCCATGACCAAATTTGACCGAAATAATACAACTCTTCCTTCAGAGTTTGTTAAAGAACTTTGAAAAATAATGCTTTTCTGAAGCTTTTGAGATAAATTTAATATGTAAGTACTGCCATCAGTGTATGTTGTTTTACTTTTTTCTTTTGTGTGCAAATACGTTATAATGCAACTATACAGGGTGATTCGCATAAGGTGTGACAAAAAGATAGGGTGTGTAGGTTGGACCTAGACAAGCAAAAAATCGTATGGGAGGGGGGGTCCATTTAATTTTACATAATTAAGTAGTATTTTTCTGGCTTATTTTCAATGCTCTTATTTATTTTTGATCAAACACAAAAAACCGGATGTCAAAATAACCTGTAGTTTTTGAGAAAACCAAAAATTACAAAAACAACTTTTTTAAATTTTTTGTTTTTTTTAAGTTTTTTTTTCGTTATTGGATTTTTAAGTGAATTCTCAATAAAAAAAGTAAAGGGAAAATTCATCCTTTATTTCGTAAGTTCACTTAAGAATCCAATAACGAAAAAAAAACTTTAAAAAAACAAAAAATTTTAAAAAGTCGTTTTTGTAATTTTTGGTTTTCTCAAAAACTACAGGTTATTTTGACATCCGGTTTTTTGTGTTTGATCAAAAATAAATAAGAGCATTGAAAATAAGCCAGAAAAATACTACTTAATTATGTAAAATTTTGAAAAAAAATGGTTTGAAAAAAAAAATTATGTTTTTTTTTCAAAATTTTGACTTTGAAAATTAATATTTCAAAAACTATTCATTTGAACAACTTATTTTAAAATTTAAATAAATGTATAGGTTTTTGGCTTTTCAAAATGCTATAGCTTGGCTCTGTAGGTATTACCGTTCTTTTAAAATAATTTTTTTCCCATTTTTAGTGAGTTTTTTCTTAAATTGCCCCTCCCGCCTAAATGGGGGAAAATGGACCCCCCCCCTCCCATACGATTTTTTGCTTGTCTAGGTCCAACCTACACACCCTATCTTTTTGTCACACCTTATGCGAATCACCCTGTATAATGATATTTCTCACTTTGAGTTTCAATTTTGTGAGTAAGCAAGACGGTTGTGCAATTTATATGTACATTTAACTCATAATAGATGTATCAAATAAACAAAAGACGATTGCTTTTTTCTTAAATGCATTTGTTATTTCCATTATGTATGTTTTTCCCCAAATGCATTCTTGTCCTTAGTAGGTATCCTGTGAAAAACATACTCCTCAGAACACATATCTGCAAAAAACTCCCATAGAGGAAAACCATGAAGTCATGAAAACGAAGATGCCACGGGTATGGTGATTTTAAAAATAAATCGGCTGCTGTAAAGCACACTGCATATATAAAGCGTTCTGTGATTTCGCGTTTAGTTCTTTATTCATCTGAGGCAGCCAACTTCACATAGCTCAGTTCAGAACACGTTCACGCTGTTCGTTCTCCGTTCAGTGCACGGTTCGGAACTAAAAAAGAAAAACGCCTATACGCTACCACTGTACCAACCAGGAACCAGCAGCCATTTCACAACATCAAACAAAGCACATCGGGCAAACCATTTGAGAAGCAGTAGCAACGTGTTGCAGTGCAAAAAAAGGTATTTTATGTCGATTTCCTTTCACCAATTTGCAGTCGACTGCAGTCGCTACTAAATTCGATTCTTTTTTGGGCATTTAGGAAATTAAAAAAGTAGCGATTCTTTTTTTTTATGAATGTGCGTGTGTCCAACTAACTAATGAAGAAAAAAAAGTACCATGAAACAAAACAATTACATTCATATTGTTAAGCACACAATTTTTATATTTTTTTCACCAAATGTTTTCCAAATTCACAACTAATTACAAAACAATTGCGCTTTTTTTAATTTTTTTCATTTGCTGATGTTTTTGTTTGCCGTTTTCGATTTGTCAAAATTGTTGTGTGTGTGAAAACTGTATGCAAATCCGTCCCAAAAAAGAAATCGACTGCGTCGATATTTTTTCCTCTTAAATGAATTCCTTTAAAAAAAAAAAGAAGCACTCTGGGTCCCGACAGAAGTGAAAACAGAATTGAATTTTCAGTAAATATTTTAATGTACAGGAAAATCTTTTATAATATAGGTATGTAGAGCAGATGTACATATAGGAGAACATCAATGAAACTTATGAGTTTTCATTCACAATTCCATCTCTACAATCATCGTATTCTAATACTGAAATAATAGGTCTATGGTAACTTAAATAGGAATCGAACAATTTTGTCTCGAATCTATTTAAATATATCGCAAAGACTGCATCAATTGTCGCTTTATATTTCGTTGTACTAAGGCTGCGGTCATTCATCATTGTAAAATAGTATTCTTCTTTTAAAAATTGAAAAAGTGGCAAATTTGTAGCATCGCAGAAGTTGATGGTAAAATCACCACTCAAAATCATTGCGAAATCATCAAATCTCTCCCAATTTTATCGTGAAGGTATGCAGAAGCGTCTTCTGACTAAATAAATAAATTTTTATATAAAAACTGTCGTATTACACAAGACGTATTCGGTGAATTATAAATGCCTACTGTTATAATTTGCTGTCCATTTCCAGAGTGGCAAAAACATTAGTACTAAACATACTAGTGTACCTCGTATGCAAATCCATATGATTTGAGCAACATATGGTACATAGTTGTATCAGACAACATTTTACAGATATGTAGCTACTCCTGCTGCTGGACAATCGTGCCTTCTGAAACTTGCAACTAACTGCGTGAACACAATGGGAGCCGCAGACGCAATACGCAGCCGGTGCTGAAAGAGCTGTCAAACTGTGTCGTACGTGTTTTTTAAAAACTGCACACAATGCAGCTGGACGTCGTACGTGTTTTTTGACATAAGGTCTGTACTGATGTCAGCTGACTGCATGAAATCTAATTTACGAGTATATCAAATTTGAGTGTGTGAAAATAAAATAAAAGCTAGAATGGAAAGAGAGAATGAGAAGATGGTTTTTTTGATGGGTGTAACGTGTAATCCAGATTTGTTATCTGGCTTTACAATATTTCAAAGAAAAAAAGCGAAGATGGTGGGTACGACCATTGTACCAAAACAGAAAAACCGAAGGATATTATGAAACTAGCTTCAAATTTATGTTTTTTAATATGTTTTTCCACTCCTTGGCTTTCATTTTAACATTTTTATAATTTCTGTTACACAAATTCCATAACATCTCTCGGCTTCGCACTGCTTCAATAATTTTTTCCGACTCGTCCATCTTCTACCGCCTTTAAAACCAAAACAACTTTATTGAGTACGCACGTAAAAGTTAAAAGTTAGCCAACTCTTCCGTCTGCGGCTTGCGGCGCGTAGTGCGTTGCGTATGCATTGTGTTCACATCAATGGATTTGCTACTTTTTAATATTTTGACAGTTCTTGCGGCTCCGGCTCCGTTGCGTATGCGTATGCATTGTGTTCACGCAGTAAATTGAAGTCTGGAATATTATACCTATATTTCTTCGTCACCCTTGTGAAATTCGGTTAAAATCTATACATTACATTTTTAAACGATAGTAGGGCTGTTTTTTTGGGAGGCTGTCCGGTACCTTGTATGGTAAGTCCAAAAAAACGGTTGACGTTTTTATGTTTGATGGTTGGTATCCGTGACGAGTTGTCAAACAAATGAAAGCAAATTTTTGTTTACTTCACACAAGAAAACAAAAGATATAAGAGATTATTATTATTAAAGATATTGAAGAAGTTCACCTAAATATGGAAATCCAACTTCCAAAATCCAAAATCGCTGCTTTCTGCAAATAAGTAATGCATTAGAACATAATTAATATAAAAATATCTTTTCTTACCTCTTTCTTTCTTGAGCCATGTTTGTTTACAAATATACTTTTTTTCAATCAACTGGGAAATGTCAAAAATAGCCGTGTTCACAAAAGTATGCAAGTATTTTCTTGTGGTTTTTTTCTCTGTTTACACGCTTGGGTTCAGTTCACTTGAGAGTGAATGAGAACAAGTGCAAAAAACTTTCAAATGTCGGTAATCCGCTAAAATACATTACTTAAAAGTTTAAAAGTTCAATACTTATATTTTAAAAGTGTCTTTAGAAATAAGACACAAGCGGATACTTATCTGTATAAGAATCAACTTCCGCTTCATGGTATATATGTAACGAATAACAAAATCGAGTTTACTATTCCTTAATGGTTATTAATTGTAGATTAAATAAGTCTGGAACAGATGGCGCTTTTGTTGTTATTAATCATAGATTGCATAAATCTAGAACAGATGGCGCCTTAAGCGAATTTCTTTACAGAGAACTGTAAAACATTGTCCCTTGCACCTCACAGATGGCGACCTACAGCAACGCGTGGCCGCGTCTGCTAGTAATCAATAAATAAATCTATTTTAAGATAAGACGTAGTAAATACTATTGGAAAAAATGTCAACATTCACCGAAAAATGTGTTAAGGAACTATGCAAAAAAAAACAAAAAAATAGTTTAACAGAGTTTTTTTCGTTTCTTTTACGATATATTATTATATACCTATGAACCTGCAAATTAAATAATCAAAATCAATAAATTTCTACAATTCAAAAATCGTTACCAAAATTCTTTTCTATTCTATTCTATTCTTGTACAAAATTCATTTCCATTCACTTGTGAACACGTCCTTTTTCTGTTGTTCGAGCCTCTAGTCGCACCAACATTTAAAAATGAAACATCGAAAAACTCATTCGAACTCGAATAATCTATCCCTTGTAAGTTTTACTCATCCTTTTATCCCTTGTATCTTTTGTTGTTGTTGCTTTACATGTATTTACCATACAAGGTACCGGACAGCCTCCCAAAAAAACAGGCCTAGTGTCTACAGATCTTGTAACTGCGCTCATAAACTTTGACAGTAAAATGAAAAAAAGGACAATGCATTAATTTTAGAAACGAAATTAATTAATATTTGAGTAATGGTTTTCAAACTATTTTCATGCCACCATTTCAATTAAATCGATAAATCATCGCGATGAGTTCTCTTTTAATTTGTTGTAAAGTTCGAATCATCGACCAGTGCGTCACCTACTCTGCCATGATGAAATTTCCAGCTTCACTCATCCACTTCATTGTAATGGTAGTAAAATATTTGGTGGTCTGCGTTGCATACATTTTTCTCTGTCCTTCAATTCCTTTCTTTCTTCTCTGTATTTCTTCGAGTCGGTAACAGCGTTGCCGAAGTGGCACAATTGTGCCATTTTGGCACCCTGGCACCTTGGCACCTTTAGCTCTCATTTGGCACCCTAAGAGTTTGATACATTTTAATGAAGAAAACTTAACAGTCATTCAAAAAAGACTGAAAGGAATGTTTTTTTCAAGTAGTGAAACATACATATCGTGTGTGTGTGTATTAATTCATGCCCAAATAATCGTAATGATACTTTATGGAAAAGTATTTGTTTTTTGTGTTTTTAAATACCTTTCTACCTTTGAAGGGCTGGTGGCACCCAGTTTGGTTACCGAAAATGGCACCTTAAAAAATTTTACTGCGGCAACGCTGGTCGGTAAGTAATACTAGGTAATATTGCTATTACATTCCTGCAAGTCATTTAGCAGCATAATTAATGTGTTTCTTGGCTCAAAGGCAGAGTCGTTGGCTATAAAACTCAGGGTCTCAGGTTCAAATCCCAGCAGTGGCGACAATTTTTATTTATGTTTTCACTTTAAATAAATAAAAAAATGCAAGTCGTGGCTAGGAATCGAACCTGAGACGCTGGGCTATGACGACTTTACATACGAAATACGATGAGCCAAAAAATGGTGTCGGTCGCGAATTCATTGCTTTACCCCCATCGCAAAAGTGCCAAACGCGCCTAAAGAAGTTTTCACTTCAAAAATTTACTGCAGTCGATTTTTTTTTTATGTATGTATGTATTTTTATTGAGATTCATATATTTATACAGTCTTATTCTAATTACACAAACGCTTTACAGTATTCTTAAAGATATTTGCCGACTTTGAATTGGTCATGCTACCCAGTTTTTGTTATTTTTAACTTTGATTTTGTTTATTTTTGTAACAAACTAGTTAGTATTGAATAATTGCCTACTCAGCAAGGCAATCAAATGTGGAACTTAACCTAAAAGATGGATAGACAGAGAGGAAAATGATAATGGTGGAAAAATAAAACGATAACAAGGACGTATATCTTGCGATGTCCAGCCGAAACACTGTTGTGCTTCGCTTATGCGTGCTTACCACAGATGCACAGATTCGTATTAGTACATCAAATTATATGTGATGTATTAACGCACAATACAGTCACCGTTTGGCTTTTATAAATCACAGTCGTATTTATAATCCCATTCCAAAGTATGTCTAACTTTGGACAGCTCTTAGAACGGTGTCCAAGTACAAATTGTATTTATAAACACTTTCTTCGCTGTCTAAGAAATGTCTAAATTTAGACACCGAAATTGGTTGTCTAAACTATGGCTAAAGTGACCATTGATACAGCATAAAACTATTTTGCTGTCTAATGTCGATTTCACCAATTTGCAGTCGACTGCAGTCGCTACTAAATTCGATTCTTTTTTGGGTATTTAGGAAATTAAAAAAGTAGCGATTTTCTTTTTTATGAATGTATGTGTGTCCAACTGGCTAATGAAGAAAAACAAGCACCATGGAACAAAACAATTACAGTCGTATTTATAAAATTTGCTTAGAACACCCTTAGACAACTGTCCAACTAGACGGTGTCTAAAGAGTTGGACAACCCTTAGCCAATTTCGTATTTATAAATGCATTCCAACAGTTGTCTAAACATCCTCTCAAACTGTCAACTCCGAATGAAAAACTAAATGGTGGCGTTCATGATGTATCCGTGCAGTACCATTTTTTGTGTTTTGATATACGAGTGCAACAACAAAATGGCTCTGAAAGAGTGTGGCGTAGCACTTGAACCAGACCAAAAAAGCAGCTGATATGACTTTGAGTTACAGCTTTTCCAAGTCTCATAAAACGATGAAATTTGTACAATTTATAAATTAAATTGTTGAAAGTAGTATTTTTGCACCTCAAACTACTTATTTTTTTCGATCTTAGAGCTCTCAACTGTGTTTTATAACATGTTCGACAAAATTGTTTTTTGCTGTAGCAAATGCCACTTTAGCCATAGTTTAGACAACCAATTTCGGTGTCTAAAGTTAGACGTTCCTTAGACAACGATGAAAGTGTTTATAAATACGATTTGGAGTTGGACACTGTTCTAAGAGCTGTCCAAAGTTAGACATACTTTGGAATGGGATTATAAATACGACTGTTACATTCCTATTGTTAAGCACACACTTTTTATATTTTTTTTTTTCACCAATTGTTTTCCAAATTCACAACTAAATACTAAACAATCCTGCTTCCTTTAATTTTTTTCATATACTGATGTTTTTGTTTGCCATTTTCGATCTTTCAAAACTGTTGTGTGTGTGAAAATCTGTGTGCAAATCCGTCCCAAAAAAGAGATCGACTGCTTAAATGAATTCCTTTCAAAAAAAAAAATTGACTGCAGCCGACTGCAGGAATTTTAGTGAAAAATATTTTGTAATGGGTTTCTTAATGGAAAATTGAATTCTTACAACTAAAATGCTAATAACTTTTTTTCTATTCTTTTCCAAATAACAAAATTAGTTTTTTAGTTTGAAAATAGCTTGATTGAATTTGGAAAACCAAAACAGTTCATGGAATCTGTGATTTTGGTACTATTTTAGTGAAAAATATTTTGTAATGGGTTTTTTAATGGAAAATTGAATTCTTACAACTAAAATGCTAATAACTTTTTTTCTATTCTTTTCCAAATTACAAAATTAGTTTTTTTAGTTCGAAAATAGCTTGATTGAATTTGGAAAACCTAAATAGTTCATGGAATCTGTGATTTAGGTACTATTTTAGTGAAAAATATTTTGTAATGGGTTTTTTAATGGAAAATTGAATTCTTACAACTAAAATGCTAATTAACTTTTTTTCTATTCTTTTCAAAATTACAAAATTAGTTTTTTTAGTTTGAAAATAGCTTGATTGAATTTGGAAAACCAAAACAGTTCATGGAATCTGTGATTTTGGTACTATTTTAGTGAAAAATATTTTGTAATGGGTTTTTTAATGGAAAATTGAATTCTTACAACTAAAATGCTAATAACTTTTTTTCTATTCTTTTCCAAATTACAAAATTAATTTTTTTAGTTCGAAAAGAGCTTGATTTTATTTAGGAAACCAAATGGGTTCATGAAATCTGTGATTTAGTTCTTATTTTAGGAATAAACATTTTTCTTGGAGTAAATATTCTAAAGCTTCTCAACATCATTTGTAATAGCATCGTTCAATTCGATGCGATCAAAATATTTCCTATTCTCTTTTATTCATTATAGCTACTTTCTATGTTTTTCTGTTGTTAAGATTCATCAAAGTGAAATTTTGAATCTTTTTTACTATCAATTTGCTGTCTATATATCCACGGTTGGATATATAGACAGTTTTCTGACAATGCTACTGTTGACAATAGTGCAATATAAAATGTCGAAAATAATTTAGTATTTAAAAAAATGAACACAACGGATATAACTTTTTATCTTGTGCCTATGCACCTGAACGCTTTCGGTTAGTACACATTCTGGACGCGTCCTAGTAGCTGCGTTACGTTACGTTATCCATGTTTTCATTTGTTGCTAATAAAAGGTACAGCGGCTCAAAGCATTATGTTTTTTTGAATTTTTAGCAAAACTATCGTTTTCCAAATTCGGAAAAGTGTTTTCCAAATTTTTCCAAATTGTCCCCGATCGATTGACACCAAAAATTCTGAATTTCATCGCTAGCGCTGCCAAGTATACGCCAAATTTTAAATTGTTAATAATTTTTTTTTGGGACTTTTCCAAATTGTGAAAACCATTTTCCAAATTTTTCCAAATGTTTTCCAAATTATGTGCATAAAAAAAATCGAATTTCGTGTTATAGCGATGCCAAGTTGACGGGGGTTGTTTTCAGGTCACTTTTTTTCAATTTTTAGAGTTGGCAAATAACTTTTGTCAATTTTGACGTCAACATCAGTGTGTGAGTGCTTCTGGTTTCGCTTCCTTCTTCATATCAAGAATCAAATTTCTCTTCTTTCGAGGAGAGGAACTGTCATTTGATGCCAATGGAATGAAGGCTATGGCCCAATGACTCCGTCAGACTTCAACTTCAACTTCAACTTCAACTTTAAAATATGTGAAAATTTTGGATGGCCCAATGAATCCGTCGCGTTAATGCGCTTTTGTTACACAGAGCACCGTGTGTGTGAGCATGTGTGTCTACCAACCAACAAAAAATACCAATAGCAAATGTCAAAGTCGTTAAGTGCGTTGATATTAAAAATGTTTTAATCTCAACGCCGCCACGGACGTCACGTACGTTGCTTATGCTAGGTTTCCACTTGCCATTTTTTAAATGATGAATGACCTAGTTTTCTGTCATCGAGAAAAATGATAAGTGGAAATTGCAAAAATTGACAGTCATTCAACTGACGAATAGCGTCGGTCATTTTTTGGCAGTAAATTTGAATGACAAGTGGAAATTGGCTGATTGACAAACGAAATGTCACTCCATCATTCACTGACATCGATATTTTTTTTGGCATCGTGTTGAATCTTTTGTCAATGAAGTGACGAGTAATAAAATGGAAAACATAAATAAATAATGCTATGGTATGGAGAAAATTCAAAAGGAAACAAATCGAAGGCAGAGGAACTTTTACTTTTTAATTCATTTAAAAGAGGAAATCAACGACGGAGTGGAGTGTTGAATCCTCCATAAGAAATTGTAAGCAGTGTGGAAGTGTTGTGTTTGAAAGCCTTTAGAACTACAACAGCAAGTTCTATAAGAACCGGGACATGAATAATGATAATAATTCACAGGAAAGCATTTCTCTGACTGTTGGAGTTCTACAAGGCTGAAGCCATCTTGAGATGAAACTTCCTAATCGAGCTTTCGTTTGATGCGATACGGGGCCATAAATCAGCACACTCTTTTGCCACAGGATCAGTGATAGCTGAACTTTTAATTTCACCTTTATTGTTGACTGTTCACCCCGGCATTTATCCTCAAAGCATATAAGCACCCCGTCCCTCCTCCTGAAAGGTTTGCTTTGCCACAGCTGGCATAACATAAATTAATTTTCATTTTATTTTCATTTCACACATAATTTAATTTATTGATTAAAAAAAATGAAAACCTTTCAACACAAAAGAAAAATTCGATGAAGCAAGGAGGCAAATAATTTTCAGTGACAGTCCACCAGCAGTTCAGAAATGACAACACAAGTGGAAATAGCGCTCATTGAGTTGACAAAACATTTTGTCAAAATTTCTTTATCAATGAAATGACAACCAATTTTTTGGCAGTAAATGACACAAGTGGAAATGAACTGGCAATTGTATCAATTACTGACAAGATTTTGATGTGTCAAACTATGTCATTTTAGTGACATGTGGAAACCCAGCATTATGGGCCATTCCCCATAAGAATACATGTGTTTTAATCGAGTTGTCAGTTTTGGCCGCTGAAGTCGAACGCGTGACGGAGTGATTGGGCCATAGCCTTGATTTGAGAAGCGTTCAGAAGGCTTCCGAACGACCAAAGGTAATATCACTTTTTTTTAGAATTTGACGCCGCTTCCTTTTTTTGCAGTCGATTTTTTGTTGAAAGGAATTCATTAAACGAACAGTGTTGTTGGTTGTTTGCTAAGTTTTTTTTTTTTTATCTTTTTCAGGAATAATGTTAAGGATCATAACAAATTCGTTGATTGCTTGACAAATCGAAACTAAAAACTTGCAATTCAACTTGCTAGGTCGTACATGTACACTACAAGCCTTATCTGCCGTCTCAAATTCTTTGTTTATTTGTTTAGTCCTAGGATTAAGTTTATCAGAAATCTTAAGTTAATCCTCTTCATAAACTATCACCACATTTAATATCAAATAACAATGCAGCCTCTTAATGAAATATTTACGCTCGATCGCAAGGAAGACTTTTTATTAAAAGGAGATTATAAAATCGAAACATTTTACAATAACCACGAGGATGCAAATTCATTAGAAGAGGTCGAGGAATATGAATGCATGGCTGTTTTTCACAAAGGGAATGTTTTATACAAGGAAGACGAGCCAAAGATTTTGGACTATATTGATTTGATCATCAAAATGACATACACGAAGCCAGATCAGAAAGTGGAAATAGAGCAGCAAAATGGCAGCAACTTATTGCCACAAAGTGTAAATATTTGTGAAAAAGATGGTAAAGTTTTTACTTTGTTCGCCAGATATGAATATGCGTATTATGAAAATTTTAACAAAGTAACATTTCGAAGAAAATTTTCTAAGACTAAGAGCAGTAAACGTAGACCCAAATCATCTAAGATACAAATTGAATTGCGCTCCCCAGCTGTTGTTAAAAAAGAACGCGTCTGCATGTACGATCACAACTATGCATTTAAAATTATCGATAAGAATACAAATATTTTATAT